>JAJJWX010005066.1:1222490-2444981 GCA_023529315.1 Papaver bracteatum
CACACAAACTATTAGCTTATAAGCAATTTACAAGTGATCGAATGGTCAATACGAACCATTCCGAGTCTACATCAAATGATTGTCTCACATAAATCATGTAAGATGTTACCAGGCGATTTTCACATGATCATCTTTTGACTTTTGTCAAGAATAATGATGAACGTAGTTAAAGCAAAAAGCTTTCCAACACATATTTCGAGAAAGATATAAGCGGTTTAAACTCATCTCGAAATATCAAATCAAATGTGTATAATGTAAAGTCTATATAGCTATACTACTTACTCTCAATAGAAAATAAAATATAATAGACTTCTGCGTGACAG
Source organism: Papaver bracteatum (assembly GCA_023529315.1). Taxonomy (NCBI): domain Eukaryota; kingdom Viridiplantae; phylum Streptophyta; class Magnoliopsida; order Ranunculales; family Papaveraceae; genus Papaver; species Papaver bracteatum. Next base: position 1,222,814 of record JAJJWX010005066.1, read on the forward strand.
GTGAGTTCAAGTCTCCACATACCTTTTGTTGATGAAGTTCCACAAGCTCCCCTTAGTAGTTCTTCGTCTTCAATCGATGAACGCCGTGAAGTCTAAAGCTCAACTACACATTTTATCCTAATCTGAGACATAGCTATAAGTAGACTAGAAATCAAGACTTATAGTTTTGACAACTAAACTTGACAAACAAGCTTGAGATAGCAACGCTTTCAAGTTTAACCGAGCAGTGCTCTAACAATCTTCCCCTTTGTTAATTTTAGTGACAAAACTATCTATACATATTGATTACAAAACAAATAAATTTTGTAGCTTCTCATCCGAATGCTTGATTTCCTTGGTTCTTCAACATTCCTTGAATTCTTCGTCACTCCAAGTACTCTGCTGATCTAAATGTGTTCAACTCAGAAATTTAGGGCTGTCAATATTTGTCCGAAGCTCGAGATCCGTTTACAAAAATTCGACGTCTTATAGGATTTAATCCGTTATATCGGATTTTGGATATCAGAACCAGACTTCTTAAAGGATTTTCTCTCCATATCGTAACGAAACCGGATTAGGCCCCATCCGGTTGGCTAATAACCGACATCCGATAATACCCTAAAATGTTTATAAACCCCACTTCTCTTCTCTTCACGGACATCCGATAATACCCTATTTATGTGTTCCCTCTACGTGTCCGATACTAACCTATCTATGTTTCCTCTCTTATCTTTTTTTTTACTGTCGATTGACAAATTGATTCTTCTTATTCTTTCTACTTCTGTTCTATTTTTTCTTCTTCAACTCGTGAACTGAATCATTCAAGTTACTTCTGAAAGGAATCAATGAAAAGAGTATATCAATAAAACAGTTTGGTTGTAAATTGATTTTGGTTAGGACTGTAAGAATTAGGATTAGGGTTTTTCCCGAATTGAAACTAAAAAGGAATGAGAGATGAATTAAGTTTCTATGAGTTGTGATTCTAGAGTTCAAGATGAAATTGATGATTTGATGATATTGATAAATCAAGGGTTATGTCAATTGAAGAGAGTTGAGAGTTCTTTAGGATTCTCCAGAGAATCGAGGATGGTGATGAAGATTTTATGAGTGTTGTTAATTGAACTGATGGGGTGGTGATGGTCGGAGATGAGGTGCTGAATCAAGTAAGGAAAAAAATTTAATCTAGTTTCTCTAGTAACACTAATTTGAGGTAATCTTATAAGCCCATTGCTGTGATTTTCAATTGAAGTTGTAGTAAAGAGTTCGTTGAGGCTTGTGAAGGCAATGATTTCTAGACTTAGTAGAACTTAAAATTATAGAAAACTTAACTCAAATTTGATTTCAAGTAATTGGAAAATTACCAAGACACTAGAATCCACTATTACACATGAATGATGTCAAATATTTCATAACTCTAATTATCCTTTTAATCCTTTATTTCTTAATCCACAAATAATCAAACATATTCTCAAAAATTAATTGTATCCCCTAAGCATAAATTATCTAACCAAAGCATAACCTATCTAATTGAATCACAACTAAAGAAGAAAATTATGTAAACTTTTAAGAACTATGCAAAAGTAGTGATTGAGTGAATTATAATTAAATATTAGAGAAAATAAAATAGTTACCCATTGTTCATGTGTGAATAGCTTAATCCATTGCCTTGGTTACGAGAGAATTAGCCGCTCATCATGTTGGAAACACACTCAAAATTTGATTTCATTTATGCTCAAAAGTGGTCACAAATAATGAAAAATGGGAGAAAATGATTAAAACCGGGTTTTTGTAACAGTTATAATTGTTGCAAGTAAGTGTTACAAAGAACGATACAATAGTAGCATCAATGTCACTGTAACGCTACGACCCACAGATGTGAGTCGTTTACACTGTAGCGTAAACGACGGTTTTCGGGAGTATGTTCTTCACGATCTTCAGTTTGCAGCAGCAGAGAATATTTTTTCGCAACTTGATTTCGATTGCTCTATTGTCTCCCAAACTCTCCCAATCTCTCAGTCGCCTTCTATGAGTCCCCTGTAGTCTATATATACTCTTAAGAGCCTCCAAACATCGCATTAAACTCCGAATATTTACTCATAACTCGGCAGTGAAGAACAAAATTCTTGGGAATATTTTCTTCCAAGAAATAACTTCACACGCTGTTTTCTCGAGCAAAAATTGTTCCAACACGTTCCTTAATCTTCTCTGACAGCAACCAACACGTTGTACCCACGGAAAAACTTCCCAAAATCACTCGGAAATAGAATATCCGAGAATATATTTCATTCCCTGTTTGAAGATTTCTTCCATTGTTTACGTGCATGAATCAAATACCTTTCCTGTTTTAGTGTAACAGCATCATTCCAAGTCAGAACCGATAGAAACTCGGCAATTCTCACGTCAAATTCTTGCCCTGAAAATTACGCAGCTGCCAAATTCATTTCCCGCCTTTTTCTATTTTTTTTAAAACGATGAAGAAGAAGGCAGCCCTTAACGAAAATGCTGGTGCCTTTAACAGATGATTGCCCTGAGGTGCCCTTATCCAAAATGAGGGTGCCTTTATCACTTTTCTCTGGGGGTCCAAAAAGCACTTTTCGAGCAACTTTTTCCACACAAGTGTATTCCTCCAAAAACACCTACACAAAAACACCAAAATTAGTACAAAAATAGAGACCAACAATAGAGACACTGAGGACAATTCAGACACAAAAATGTGTCTATCACCCATACATAAACAGATGCATTTTAGGTTCTGTCTTGTGTTTACAGAAGACAAAGAGGCAATTATTCGATTTTAATGGTTTTCTCCATGGGAAAGACAACTGCCTAATTAACTCTCAGTACTTGTACACCAAACAATTTTATTTGCACGTTTATGAATGTCAGTTGAACCCAATTTTTATTTGTTTCCTCAGTAACTCAGTAAAGATACTTGTTTTCAATTCATGGGAGTATGAGTCATGGATATGTATGTGTATGTCTAGAGTTGAAGATGATATGTGGATTATGTGAAGGTGGATATTGATATTGATGAGGAAGGGATGGTTATAAACCGGATTTATGAGAAAAAAAATCATATACCAGATAACTTAGCATAATGGAATCGAATTGGGATTTTTGGATTCCGCCGGATGTTATCGAATATCGGATTTCCGACAAAACTTAACCTTAAACTTATCAGATTGGTTAAAATCCGGCGGATTTTTATCCGTTGACACCCTACTCAGCAGCATAGTTGTTGAAGATCGTTAGCCATAATAATAAGAAAACAGATGTTCTCAATTATTGTTATACAGTGTCATAGTATTATTACATGGCATCAAAGTTCAATTATATCACAACTTTGACAATCATACTACGGTGATATATATCACTCCCCCTTAGTCAATACTTCATCACACAATGAAAACCACTCCCCTTACATAATGATCCATAAACCATATGTATGTAGTGTGAACTACCAAATAATTCTCCCTCTTTTTGTCAATATAAATTGGCAAAGGTACGAAAACTAGCGGGATCATAATGAAGTTCTCAAAGAGATTATTCATGACTAAAAGAGAACATATCAACTTTGTTTCGACGATTTCGCGTAGTCGAAACTTAGTGTATTCATCAAGGAGTTTACAAAAATACAAGATAACTCCTACAATATTCCACAGCCGCACTCCCCACAAAGATTTTGTAATTAAGCACAAGTTCAATTAAGAACTCTCCCCCATAAAATGTCATTCCCGAAAGAACAACAAGAGTGACCTTAATTTTACAAGAAAATAAAGATTTCTTTGGACATTAACAAATCGCACGAAACATGAATTTGTATCCAGTAAACACGATTAAATTAACCACAAAGGAACCTTAGTGATTAATTTAATCAGAAATGCTCAACATAAGAAAACTTACAGAGCCATACTATACTTTCACATATAAGTGGATCAGGAAAAGATCAATACTGCGTAATATTCAAAAGTTCATTTTATCTTTTATCAATATTTGTATAAATACATAATAGACTTAACTTTTGACATATATGGGACAATCGTAGTTCAAGGACGTAAACACACATATCCCATAACATTATTTGCAATATATGAAACCAATAAATATTAATACTTCAAAATCATCTTCTAAATAATTTAGAATTTAAATAAATAAATCTAAAACATTGCAAGATGAAAATCGTTGGCAATAGCTATGTGTAATCACAGTAATTGCTATTCCAAACCCTAGTTATCCTTCTTAAAAACACAAGAATAAATTCTCATAAGAAGTTTCCTAGACAAGAATAAAATCAACAAGCTAAAAACAGATGACTCCTAAACCGACAAAACCGATCATGAACTAAAATCTACGAGTACTTTCGGAACCCTCATGAGTATTGAGTCCTTTGAGCTTGTTATTGACATCATCCACTGCTTCTTCAGAGAAGATATCCTCATTGAAAAGATCTTTAACATGTGTCTTTATGATAACAAAGTCAGAATTAACCTTTTTTTAACTCAGTTCGTAACACATCGAGACCCTTCATAGTATCAACGAGCTGCAGTTTTTCTTCCTCAAAATATTTAAGAATATCATGAACCACTTTGTCCAAAACCATCTCATCCTTATCTACATCTTGACGAATATAAGCATAGTAGCATGAGATATCAAAATAATCATCCGGATTTCGATATTTGATATCATCAACTTCTACCAGGGCTCTTTTCTTCTTCCCTTTGGACTCGAAACCAATACCTTTATCAAGAAAACCCCTTGCAAAATCACAAGTGAGAGAAGGTGATGAGATTCTTGACAAGAAGAAAATAACCTAGAGTACGTGACTCAATATGATTGGTATTTAAATGGTTTCTTAGGGAATAACTTTAGGGTTTCTAAAAATGTTTCGTGGCAAGTAATATTTGGATACCCCTACGTACACAATTCGAACCCCAAAAAAAAAAATATATATAAAACCGTAAATTACCTTTTTACAAGATAAAAGGAATACAACAAAAAATTGCTATGTAAAGATTTTCTTTCACAATTTTTTGGCTCAATAAATTTTATATTTCCACGAAAATAAAAAAAAATAGATCATAAAAGTAGCTCATGACTCAGTTGGAAAAAAGAACAAAATTAAAAAGTAGACAATTGAAGTGATTCTCGAAACCAATAAATACTTCGTCAAAACTATCTGTAGACAATAGTTTAGCTATGAACGATAAGAAAATAACTCGATTAAACAGAAAGCATTTTACCAAGAGTATACCCGATTATTAGCATGTCTTACTCAACATGATTTTTTATGAGTAAGAATTCAAACCTTGTGATTAATCAACATAAGTATGAGTTTTATGCCCATCAAATGAATATTGTTCATGGTTAATCCTATTTTTCCTTCTAATTTTTGGAGGAAACCCTTTTTGATGTGAAAAAGTATTATAAAACTTACTATCATAAAAGTATGAGACTAAGTTTGAATCCTTACCAGAATAAGTTTGTTTGGTGGATTTTGACAGCCTGCTGATAAGATCATTGTATCCTTCAATTATCATATCGACATTTCCATTCATGTCTCCATTGTTGTTTTCACTTCCTGGTACCTTTTTCACATGTTGAACATCATCCTTCACCTTAAGTTGATAAGGACTTTTCTGAAATCTCCTTGAACGATTTGTATTAATTCTACAATTAGTTCGAACATTCGATGAGCAGATTGAACTGACTTTCCTGGAAGAATTCACAGGGTGAGTACTAAAACCAATACGTTTAGACATATAGATTTCAGCTATACCTTTGAGTATTAAATCTAAGGTATGTTGAAGTCGACCAAAATAATTTTCATTTAACCTCAGTTTTCTCTTCCGTTGAACATGTCATTTTAAATCACAAAAGAGACGTACTTTATGATCACCGGAGTGATTAGAGTGTGTAGGATTAGTAACATCGTTAGAAGATTTATTCCTTCCGTGAGATGTGGTAATTCCTTGATTAGGGGAAGAAGCAACCACATCTTTAGTAAACAGAAGGGTTTGTAGTGTAGCTTCTGAAACAAGTTTCAATAAATAAACATGATTACAAGTAGTCATATTTTCCATCATCATTGTTAAACCAGAAATGATTGGAATAATGGACTCCATAGAGCATCCTTCATATTGAATAGATAAATTACTTGATAGACGTTCTATTTCCATGGAAGCTTCCTTAAGTTTAGCCTCAAGTAAGGTTCGAGATGAAAAAACTACATCATTTTCCTCACGAAGAACCCTTAATTGGGAATCACGATTTTTTATCATACCAATCATCATATTTACCTTGTGTTTCAGCCTATTGATTTCAACTTCCTAGATTCTAACAAGTTTTAGAACCACTGCACTCTCTTGGGATGCTTCCATTTCTACTTCAGAGTCAGACTCGTCAGTAAGATAGTCAGGGTAACACAATTCAATACTTATTTGTTTCGTAGGAACAAAATGTTCATCTATATGCAAAATCGAAAAGTATTTCTCTTTAATAGATTTCATATAAATAGAACTTTTGTATCTGGTGATGCGTTTGTCAGAGATAACACTACTGTCCATAGAGTCAGATTGCTACAAACACAGACTTATGAGGTCTTAAACGTGTTTGCCGGCTCTGATACCAATTCAAAAAGCATGGGTCTAACAAACACTCCCAATATTTCGTTAGGCGAACTATATGGACTAACTCCAATATATTTCCAAGTGAATCAACTAGACAGTCAGACTCAATCAAGGAAAATATATCCAAGAGTTATATCTCTATTTCTCAACGTAATCATCAAATCAAATAGATAGAATCCATGAGCCTTATTATTATGATAAATAACCCAAAGACCAATTTTCAAGTGTCAATCAATTTCAATCAACAACCAAAGGTTGGATTTACCAATTGATTGAACTACGCACAACCTGTGATATTTCAATTATATAAACAAATATAGCGCGGAAAAGAAATAACACAGACACCATAAGTTTTATTAACGAGCAAACCATAAATGCAGAAAAACCCCGGGACCTAGTCCAGATTTGAACAACACACTGTATTGGAATGTCGTTGAGCCCGCTACAGACTCTAGCCCACTACAAGTTAACTTCGGATTGGAATGTCGTTGAGCCCAAACCAATCTCACACTGATTAAGGTATAGTCACGTTCCTTACGTCACTGAATCCCAACATGACTCTACGCACTTGATTCCCTTAGATGATCTCGCCCACAACTAAGAGTTGCTACGACCTAAAGTCAAAGACTTGATAAACAAATTTGTCTCCCATAGAAAAGTCTATTCTGATAGATAAATCTGTCACCCACATAAATACCTACAATGTTTTTGTTCCTTCTTTTGATAAATCAAGGTGAACATGAACTAATTAATAATCCGGTCTTATTTTCCCGAATAACAGCCTATAAATATCAATCACCACATAATAACTTATTTATATGGTAGTAGAACAAGTTATTGTGGAATAAAAAATAATTAGACGAAGAGCTTTGTAATTACTTTTTATATCTTACCTATCAGAGATAAATCTCGAGCAAATCTTAGAGAAGATAATACTCAATACGGTAGAACAAGTAAGATCAAAAAACGCAACTACAGAGAAAATAGTTGGGTCTGGCTTCAGAATCCCAATGAAGTCTTTAAGTCGTTAACCTATAATGGTTTTAGGAAAAACCTAGGTTAAAGGAGATTCGACTCCAGTCGCAACTAGTATCGCACAAAAGGTGTGGAGATTAGGTTTCTCAGTTTCTTGAGTTCTCCCTTATATAGTCTTCAAATTTGATAACTTTGTAACAAAGAAATCAATATTCACCGTTGGATGAAACCTGATTTAAGTTTCAAGCTAATATATTTCTACAGTTAAATGGTATTATCTTGTTATACACAAATGAAATATACTATCATATAGATATGGGTAACCGTACCTAAACTTGTATATTGAGATGGCTCAATAACAGGTAACCGAAGTTAGCCATATGAACACTTTTGTGTTAACCATGTTCATCTTAACACTTATAGATCAAATGATAATTAAATGAATCTAATTGTGTTAATCATAGAGTTGTTCAATTGTTTATATTCTCATAGAAGTATACAAAACACAATTGAAGCAAAATCAGATTGATTCAAAAGAATCAGTTCATGAACACTTTAGCCACGATTTGCAAAGATTGGATTCATTAATATATAAATGTATTTGTTTATGAGTATGAAAAAATACTTAGCCTATTTTAGAACTTAACCACAGAAGTTTGCAAATGGGTACACAAACTTAAGTTCCGGACTTGATCCTTTCCGACAGTTCGCAAACGGGTATGCATACTATCGTTCCAGACCGAACTCAGGTAAATAAGTTTGCAAACGGGTATGCAAACTTAGTTCCTGGACTTTGACAGTTAAAACTGTTCGCGTACGGGTATGCATACTTGTTTCTCGGACCTGAATCACTTTTACAACAGTTTGCATACGGGTATGCATATTGTGCTATATCCAGACAATGGTTAATTGTTCTAAACTCCTATTTCAATCATTGAAACATTCTTAGAAGACAACAATAACTATCTCACACAAACTATTAACTTATAAGAAATTTTCAAGTGATCAAATGGTCAATACAAACCATTCTGAGTCAACATCAAATGACTGTCTCATACAAATCATGTAAGATGTTACCAAGCGATTTTCACATGATCATCTTTTGACTTTCGTCAAGAATAATTATGAACATGGTTAAAGCAAAAATCTTTCCAACACATATTTCGCGAAAAATATATGCGAGTTAAACTCATTTCGAAATATCAAATGTGTATAATGTAAAGTCTATATAGCTATACGACTTAGTCTTAATAGGAAATAAAATAGAATAGACTTCTGAGTGACAGATGAGTTCAAGTCTCCACATACCTTTTGTTGATGAAGTTCCACAAGCTCCCCTTAGTAATTTGTTATCTTCAATCGATGAATGTCTTGAAGTCTAAAGCTCAACTACACAGTCTATCCTAATTCGAGACATAGCTATAAGTAGACTAGAAATCATGACTTATAGTTTTGACAACTAAACTTGACAAACAAGCTTGAGATAGAAACGCTTGCGAGTTCGACCGAGCAGTGCTCTAAAAATTATAACTGTAATGAAAACTGGCATCGTGGTTATCATTAAAAACTCAAGCATTGGTCTTAATTGAAGGAAATAATATCAAAAACCCAGCAATCACATACAATTTGAATTGGAGGATTAAAAGGAACCAGAATTATTTTTTGGAGATTATCATTATGGAGTTAATTTGTGCATGGGTCACTAATACAGTCGAACCTCGATAAATGAATGCTCTCGGGACCAAGAAAAAATATTCGTTTAGCAAGGTTATTTATTTATCGATAAATGAATATTTTATTCATTTATCGATAAACGAATATTTATTCATTCAAACAATATTTTTTAATTAAGAAGTTAAATTGTATATGGGAAAATTTACAAGTATACCTAGGAAATATTTGTCAAAATTCTTATTTATAATTCATTTAATATTCATTTTCTTTTGAATTAACTGGTGTCATTTCTAATTTGCGTTATAGAAATGTGATGGACGTCGAACATTTTTTGAACTATCCTAACGAGAATGATGCAGTTGTGGAGTCTCCAACAGACGAAGAAATTATTGAGTCAGTGATGAATAATGAGAATGATCCTGAACCAAGTGATAGTAGCGTCGTACCAAATGTGTCATCTAAAGATGTTTTTCAAGCGATAGTCAATTTAAAAAATTACTTGCAACCACACGAGCAAAATATTCCAGAATTGTGAAAGCATTGCATCAAATTAAGGACATGGTGCATTTTGGTTTGGGTGGAAGAAAAAGACAATCAACCATATATAATTTTTTTTTGAGTTCATCCCTACATATATTTTTATGTAAAATTTTCTGATTATGTATTTTGGTTTATTTTTATATATAATTCAGTGATTATTCGTTTATATTTCTATAGGGCCTTTAAGGATCCAAATTTTTTTATTCATTAATGCATTAAGCGAGGTTATTCATTTATCACCTTGGCCCAAGTCGGGACCGAAAAAAATTATTCATTTGGCGAGGTTATTCATTTATCGAACATTCATTTATCGAGGTTCGACTGTATCTGCATGTGTTAATTTTTGGGTTTTAAGTTTGTTCACTTTAGCGTTTCTGTTGTTGATCTGTTAGTTAACTAGTGGTTTTGGTCAAATTGTTAGTTATAGGTAACTTCAGTTAGTTAAAATATTTACGAAGTTGCTAGTCAAATAATTATTACAACCAATTTAGATCGATCACTTTTAACAATAGATAAATGATACATGGTAAGTCATGGACCTTTCAGAGTTCACTCACATTTTTAGCTTAACATATGAAGTAGTGGTTGTGTAGCTCCTAATTTTCGAATGGCAGTTTGGTTCTTCATCCAAAACCAAATTACAGTGCTCCAGCTGCATGTTCTTGTAATTCTGGAAACCCACCTTTCAAAACTTTTGTTAGTAACAGAGCAATTTTTGACCGTACAATTTACTTTTTTAACCTTTTATAGTAAAAAATTTACTAAAGTTTTAGCGACGTTGATTTGGATAGCAATGCAAGAAATCGATAGTAGATAGAGGGACAAAAGTAACTTCAGAGCATATATTAAAATTCTAATTGAATTTGTGAAGGATCCGGATCATGGGACTCTTAGTTTTGACACACGGTTTAAACAAAGCTTCTAAACCGTCTATTAGATTTCATCTAAACGGTGTTTATAGCTAATGACGTGAAATATGCTTTAGTTCAGAAACTTAATACAACTCAAGCCAAGCTAAGCCAAGCCAAAATTTTAATTTGATACGGGATTTAAATAATTTTCTTGTAATTTTCCGAATAAACTTATCCATAACTCTTTGACTTTCAAAAAGAAAGTATTGTTCATCTTCTCATCAAAAGTTTTTGGGTTGCACTTTACTAGTGAGCGCGAGATTGTTCCTTGAAAATATTATTTGTTATTTTGATTGGAACGGAAATAATTGTTACATGTGTATTGAAGATTATGATTTAAAAAAATCTATTAAAGATTAACAGTTTCCAGCAACTCTTACAATGATCACAAACGTTCCAATTCTATATTTATTTTAATTTTGTATGTTTGTTTTTCAATTGATTATCCTAAGGTATGCTTTATCGATATGTTGCATCAGTATGATTTATGCACTGCCCTCAGTAAAATAATTGATCACATTATAATTCACTATCCATTAGCTTATCAAGTTTGGTCTTTACAAAAAATTTGACAGTTTGTCAAATAGTTGGAATTCGTTATTTGTATGAGACCCCATGATTAGTTTTTCTACTTTATGATTCTCGGTTCTTGTAATATATATTTAATCACAAATAAACAAATTTCAAATTCACAAAGCTAAGTATGATAATTCAAGCATTCAAACAAATCACAACCACGTATAAATCAAAATGAAAACCCAAGTTTTCACGAAGTTCAGATAGATAACAACCAATATCAAAATGCATGTGTAGTTACAAAAAATGAATAGATCCCACTTCAGTTTAGTTTACTTTTTCTTTTAGAGAAAAAACCTATGCCCGTATGCCGTACCTATTAAAGTTTTTAGAGAAATAATACTTAATGATAATCATATAGGCAAAAAAAACAAAGGGAGAACTTCATATGACTAGAAATCAAGATAAAGATTGTAATTGTTCCCAAAATTGAACATGGAATCAAGCAAAAGATGAAAACATGGGTAGATATCTTCGAGAAGTTACAACAAAAATATATACATGTTTCCTTATTTATCTTATTAATATCGTACTAAATTAAGTTGTTGGCTTGGCTAGGCTGAAGCCGTATAAAGTTTTTGAATCAAACAGATGCCATGTCACTAGACATAAACACTGTTGAATGATACCTAACAGACGGCTTAGAAGTTACGTTTAAAGTATGTGTCAAAAGTAAGAATCCCATGATCCAGACCCATTTGTGAATCGATATCATCTTAGTTATTGATCGTAAAGTTGAGAACTTTTAATTTTTTGACAATCACGTCTTCTTCTTCAAACGAATTGAGATTTATGGCTTCGATTTATGATAATGAAGATGATAAATAAAAAGCTAGATGTGTTGAAAATGATAAAGATGTAGCATAATCGTTCTTGTTACATTATAAAGCAAACACAAACTTAAAAGAAATCAACTTTCCTAACTTAAATATCTGACTAAGGCTACATATCGCCCGATCGGCTCGGTTTGTAACTAAAACCATCGACCGGGACGCATATATGCTGAATTTTATTCTCAAAACCGTTATTGAACCAACCTAATTATGGTTTGGTTTTGGACTGACCTGAATTGGCTCTGTTAGTGACGAGTTTTTCAACGTCTTTTACCTATGATGTTATGATCTTTCATAATTCACACACTGTTCGATTTGGTTCTCCAGTGACGGGTTTTCCAACGGCTTTCACATATCTACTGGTGTATTATGCTGCACAAATTATATAATCAAAAGAGAGTTAAAAGAACCAATAGAGATTTTTTTTTGCCTCAACGCAAGCCTAAATAGGAGTTTTGTTTTCCCTTTGCCACATGGTGCAATTAATATGCAACTGTTGTTAGAGCACTACTCGGTCGAACTCGCAATTTTTTTTTATCTCAAGCTTGTTGTCAACAATAGTATCACAAAAAGATATCTTGATTTCTCGTCTACTTAAGTCGAGCCTCAGACCAGGTTAAATTATGGTAGTTGAGTATCAGACATCACTTTATAATTCTTGAAGAGTGAATACTAAAGATCAAACAAAGACATTTGGAGAACTTCATCAACAAAGAGGTATGTGAAGACTGGACCGTTTTGTTTACTCACAAGTGTTACCATTCTATCAATTTGAAACTACGTCATATGACTTTTAGTATATATAGCAAATAAGAAGTTTCGAGTCAAGCTTGTCTTATTAAACATCTCAAAATATAATATTTGTTCATATACTTGAAAAACTTAATTAGTTAAGAACAATTTATTGTTCATGAACTATTTTGATTCAAGTTAATTATTTGAAGATTGCCCAAGCAATGGTGTTCATCATTTATGGAAATTGGAAAAAATTTAAATAAATTAAAGAGAGTTTTCAAAACTACTGAAAATCTTGACACAAGAAGGTACAAGTACCGTCGTTATCTGAGTTCCAGAATAAGGGAAGTTACACGTACCCAGTATGCGTAGCCCTTAGTTCAGAGTTCGTGTAAAGGGGTAAGGTACACATACTGAGTTTTCAGAACTTCAAATAAATTAAAGAGTGTTTTCAGAACTACTGAAAATCTTGACAAAGTAAGGTACAAATACTGTCGTTATCTGAGTTCCAGAATTGGGGAAGTTACATGTACCCAGTACGCATATCCCATAGTTTAGAGTTCGTGTAAAGGGGTGAGGTACACGTACCTTAAGGGATCGAGTTCGTGAATTTTCTTAGGGTACGCATACCCGGTACGAGAAACTTGGTTATCTGAATTCACGAACTGGTCATAGATATGTGTACCCTATGGCATACCTACCCATATCGAACCCAAGCATATGCATTCTAACTATTTTCTAAAATATGTGTAGGTGTAGAATATCCACAAGGCTAGGTGGAGACATCTTAAGCTATGATGTACCTAAAGATGAAGAGGCAAGAAGCATATAATAGAGGCTGGATGGCGCGAGAATTAAGGAGCCACATGGATCGGACGTGATCACTCTACAACTGTCGGACAAGACTCGACCCCAGACCTCTAACAAAGCTGACAAACGAGACGTATTGGGTCAAACGAGGAGCGGTAGTCAAAGAGATAAGAAGACACACGTCATATCGGCCAATAGCAAGGGAGACATTGCACCCAGAGAACACCCGAAAGGATCGGCTCGGACTAGAGACTACTAAGGAACCAAAGCACATCGGCCATAATCACAGAAGAAGGGACGACGCGAGCAGGCCCGACAACAAGACTTCAAATTAGATATATTGTGACCAACACCATAGTTTGATTGTATGTAACCACCCCTATAAATAGAAGAACTTGTATCCAAGAGAGGTAGGTTATAATTTTGGGGAGAGAGACTTGAAATCGCACTAGAGAGAAAGAGAGTTGGAACCAGTTCATGTGGTAAGAGATCTCAACTTGGAGAGTAACACCATTGTAACACCTTGAAGTAATAAGATTCATCCTTTCACCCCCGTGGACATAGGTAATCATACCGAACCACGTAAATCTTTGTGTCTTTTGTTTAGCTCTTACTTTCACTTGCATGAGTAGAAGATTTCTATCTTTTGGATGTAGTTTGTAGTAAAATGCATCTACATTCTGGCGCCGACTAAGGGGATCCGACTAAGATCTCCGGATACCTTGCCTAGAAGGCCTTCAGAGATGATCAAAAGCTCCTGAATACACGTTCAAGTATTGTAGTTGAAGCTAGGATGAACTCTGTTGGTCGAAATCGTTGTTATTTTAAGTCATTTAGTATGCATGCAAAGTTAAAGCAGTAGCAACATCTTTACAAGGTGTAGTAGAATTCTCGTTTCTTCGCCCATGTACGATCTGATCAGCAGAAACTCTCCACAAGCTCACCAACGATCAACAACACAGGTTAGGATCTAGGTTGAGGATCTGCTGATAGGACGACTGTTTTTTTTTAATGGTTGAATGAGTTTTAGAGGTAAGTAAGCTGTTTTATTGTTGCGGAGTAAAGCTTGTGTGCTTGGAATTACAAAAGGTTAAGTTAAATGTGTCTTTTTTGCATGATAAGTTGCCGATTTTAAGGTGTCTTTCCCGGCGATGTTGTCTAGTCGCCGGAAGGTTCTTGGAGAAGATCCATGGAGGACGGCCATGATAAGATCTTGAGAAAATAACAACAATAGAAACTTAACTTGGTTTTTCGACTTACACGCCGTACCATTCAATCATCACGTGCATGAGTTTAATGATTTGGAGCATAGAGAATGAAGGACAAACTAGCTTAAATGCGGAGGTCAAGTACTGAAGGCGACGTAGTACGGAGTGATGGCGACGTAGTGTAAAATCTTCCACAAAGTCAGTATAGAGTCAAAATAAGGTAGATAGGCAGAACCCATTTGATAACCGGAGTAGGTTTTGTATCTGCAAGCTATGACGTAGTGATAATTTTTGTGTCAGTCAAATATCTTTCACCTTTTTGAGTATTTATTTCTGAGTATCAGGTAAAAATAAGGTGTTCTTTGTATTTGCTGACATAGGTAGGGACGACACTCGGCTCACCACGCGCTACACCCAATGGCTAGTACTTCAGGGACGGGAAGGACGTTAAGAAATCGAACAGTCACTAGCAACAACATGCAGACAGGGGTAACCGAGCCGAGGCAAGAAGGCAGTCGACAACCACCGCCCAAGGAATCTCATACAATTGCGCGAGGAATTCCAACTGTTGATGAAGGAGTGGATCTTGGGAGAGATGATGACACCTTACCCTTGGACCAGGTTATCTTGACCCAGAGGAGAATTGACCAAGTCGACGGACTTACAACTTCAGATACAGAGGACTATGAGGAAGTGCTTGCAACACGAGCCTAGAGACAAAGAATAAGGCAACAAGTTGAATACCAGAAAGCCTTAGGAAGAGAGCAAGAGCGTCTCAGGCAGATTCAGTTGGGACTAGGAGCATCTAGAAATGTCGGCCCTACACCCGTTCATGCAGCTGGTTCGATACTACCCCCACCACCAATATCGATACCATTACAGTCTCGGCCACACCACCCTAATGGACATTCTAGTCATGAAAGCACAGATCCGACATTGTTGGCCATTTTAGAAAGTCAAAGAAGGCAATAAGCGGCATTAAGAGAGCTCCAGCAACGGAATCTCTCCCTAGAGTTTGAGAATTATCAGTTGAGGAATCAACGAACCAGGTTAAGAGGATCGTCCAGCCGAGGAACGTCGAGTCATCATGGCCGATCAGGTCAATCACCACCTATGACTGGGACGGGCAACCTTAGTCAGTACAGACGACCTCCCATACCCTCCCCACAAGGATATGGACCACCCGACGACTCGTCTACTAATAAATAAAGGCGAGGAAGGGGCGGACGACAGGACGGGGAGACAAAATCTAAACTCAAAGAGTTGGAGGCAAAGATTAAGGAGCTATCGGGAAGTAGCAAAGAGAACAAACTGGCAGAGATTATGAGCGAGGCCGAGAAGACACCTTTTTCCCAAGAACTCGAACAAATGTTGTTCCCTTCAAAGTGTACCTTACCTACATTTCCTTCTAGATTCGACGGAATAGGAGATGCGGTCGAGCATCTAAAAATGTATACCATGTCATTGATCCAATGGAAAAGCAACACGGTAGTTATGTGTAAATTCTTTCTAGCTAGCTTGGAGGACGAGGCGAGAGATTGGTTTTATTCACTTCCACTTGGGTCGATCGACGGTTATGATGCACTTATCAAGGCCTTTCTTGAAACCTATATTCACAACAGCCGACCTCGGCCAAGAATGAACAAACTATTCACCCTCGCCCGGAGGTTCAGGGAGCCCTTGAGAACCTTGACCGACAGGTGGAGGAAGTTGTGTACTGAAATTGGAAAGGTACCGGAATGCATTGGGAAGATCGGACCCTATCTGGATAACTATGTTCTCTGAAAATCCAAAAACCCTAAAGGAGATGCGAAGAATGCAAGAAAATTTTATCGCCCTAGAAGAAATCCAGGCCGAATCAAGAGATAGAGGAGTACAAGAAGCTAATACTGAAGCTGGTGCTGAGGCTAAAGCAGTTATGGACAATCTTGCTAGACGTCCCGGGAAGAGATCAGACCCTCCACCAAGAAGCAATGAGAATAAATAATGGGTGGCCAAAGGGAAGCGGCCGAGGCATGAAGCCCGATCGTACACCCCTTTGAACGCTCCTTTGGAGGAAGTATTCAAGGAAGTCGAGAAGAGGAATGATATCAATTACCCAGCATCAAGGGGAGTCCAGTTCCAAGAAACCAAGGGTCACCCCGAGTACTGTCATTACCATCAGTATATGGGCCACTCCTCTAATAACTTCCGAGAAATAAAGGATATCGTTCAGCACCTCATCTGAGATGGATACCTGAGACAGTTCGTCCGACATCCATCTCAGCCGACAGCAACACCTGATGTGCCGGTTCATCAAGTTCGCATTGATAGGTCAACTCAATTTGTGAATACCATTTCACACTCAACTATGCAAGACTACACTCTCGGCCCAGTAATCACTTCAAGGATTCACAAGAGGGACCGCAATGGCAGAGAAATATTTAGTGTAGCTAAGACCTTACCAATGGAACCTTGGATGATGCAACCTATTTCGTTCTCGGCCAAGGATGTCCCAACAAATGGGCAAGCTCACAGTGATCCCTTGGTCATCACGTTATTAATTGAGAGGTGGGGAGAAAGAAGGATTCTCATGGATAACGGAAGTTCAGTCTAGGTGCTATTCTACGATACGTTCAAGAGAATGGATCTATCGGACGACATCCTCGTCCCCTCAACATATCGCATCAACGGTTTCAACGGGACAATAACCATCCCTAAGGGCGAGGTAACTCTGAGGGTTTTGGAAGGTGGGGGCTACCATGACACTCTAACCACCTTTTGTGTGATCGACATCGCCTCGCCTTATGAAGCAATTATAGGACGTCCATGGATCGCTGGGATTAAAGGGGTGGAATCGGCATATCATCAGAGATTAAGGTTCCCGACCTACAAGGGAATAGATGAGGTAGTAGGTGACTCCCAAGAAGCACGACAATGCATGCAGATTGATGCCGAAATTAATGAAGATCGGCGAGCTCGACAAAGGAGGGAGAAGAATAAAGCCAAAGAAGCTAAGGCTGCAGAAGAATTGGAGGAGACTATTTAACAAGCGGTCATGGCATACGAGACCCAAGAGCAAGACCTTTTATAAAAATTAAAGGAGACGGCTCCACTCATGGAACCTAAGTCTAATTTCTCGACAGTTGAGCCAACTCGGGAAATAAATTTGGGGACAGTTGAGGAGCCAAGGATAGTAAGGATCGGGACATTGCTCTCGGATGAACAAGCAAGCCAACTCATGAAAGTGTTAAAGGAAAACTTAGACGCGTTCTCTTGAGAAGTACACGATTTAGAGGGCATTGAACCGGAGGTCTGTTGCCACCACTTGAAGATTGATTCGAGGTTCAAACCCATTAGACAGAAAATGAGGCGAATCGCACCAGAGTTACAGGCAGAGGTTGAGGCCGAGCTAAAAAAACTACAGGAATCCGAGATAATCAGGAAATCCCATTACCTGCAGTGGATATCTAATATGGTCGTAGTACCTAAGAAAAAAGGAGGAGTTAGAATATGTATTGATTTTAGTGACTTGAACAAGGCCTGCCCGAAGGAAAACTTCTCTTTCCCAAGCATAGACCAACTGGTAGAATCAATAGTTGGATATGAGGTGATGACATTGATGGATGGATACATGGGCTACAACCAAATATCGTTGGCACCCGAGGATCAGGAGCATACTTTCTTCTTCACACCAAAGGGGCTGTATTGTTATACCAAAATGCCATTTGGACTTAAGAACGCCGATATTACATATCAAAGATTGGTAGGAGATATGTTCGAAGACAAGATCCACAACACCATAGAAGTTTACGTGGACGATATGTTAGTCAAGAGTCGCCGAGATAGGGATCACGTCTGAGACATCCGTGAGATTTTTCAGATAATGAGGAAACACAAGATGAAGATTAACCCCGCCAAGTGCGACTTTTGGGTCACGTCAGGGAAATTCCTAGGATATATCATCACCCCTAAAGGGATAGAAGCAGACCCCGAGAAGGTTAGGGCTGTCTTAGAAATTCCATCTCCTGCGACAGTAAAGGATATGCAGAATCTAAATGGTTTCATAGCAGCATTGGGGTGATTCGTGTCACGATCATCGGATAAATGTAAACCCTTTTACGACATTCTGAAGAAAGGAGAGAAGTTCCAATGGACAGATGCTAGCGAAGAGGTCTTTCAAAATATCAAGTTACACCTAGCCATCCTCCCGGTTCTGCAGAGGCCCGAGCTGTCGGAAATCCTTACCATATACTTAGGGGCGAAACCATATGCCATTAGTGCAGTATTGGTTAGGAAGGGGGGGGGGGGAGAATGCGTAGAAGCCGGTGTATTTCACTAGAAAAACACTAAGCCCGGCTGAGAAAAACTTTACCAGAATGGAGCATATGGTACTGGCGCTAGCCTTTTCCGTTTCTAAACTCAGAACATATTTTCAAGCTCATCGCATACGGGTGCTCACCAAATCGCCTATCGAAGCATTTTTGGATAATGCAGGGCGATCAGGGAGAATCTATAAATGGGGAGCTTTAATCAAACAATATGATGTGGTGTATGAAACAAGGAAGGCGATCAAAGGACATGTAGTGGCCGACTTCTTAGCAGATTTCCCACTAATCGATGAAGACGAGGTTGAAGATATACCTGGGATGATGAAAGAACGAGAAGAACCCGCAGACCTTTTAGCAGCCAGTAGTCCTACACGGTGGGAAGTCTTCATCGATGGGGCATCAAACAAAGAGGGGTCAGGCCTTGGGTTAGTCTTCACCATGCCGAAAGGAAAAAAGATAGTGCACTCATTTAGGCTGGAATTCAAAGTAACAAACAACGTCACCGAGTACGAAGCAACAATCCACGCCTTACGGATAATTATCGAAATGGGGCTACAGGAGGTTCGCCTAACTACTGATTCACAATTGGTGATTCGGCATATCACGGGCAAATACATGACACACGACCCCGTGTTGCAAGAATATTGGGAACTCGCCCAATTTTACATCAACCAAATACCAAGCATTAAGTTCCGTCACATTTGTAGAAAAGATAACAGGCATTCAAACGCTCTATCTTACATCGCCTCACAGCTGGTAGACCCGAGCATAGAAGGCATTCGTGTTATGAGGCTCCTCACTCCCTTGATCCCAGAAGTACCGGACGTACGGATCGATGTGGCTATTAACACGGCCGATCGATATAAAGAGGGCGATTGAAGAAAGCCGATACACCAATACTTGGAAACATGCGAGCTACCCAAGGGTCGTCCCGAGATAAATAAAATCAAGAGTAAGTCGAGCACTTACGAGCTAAGAAAAGGGATCTTATATAGGAAATCCTACTTAGGGACACTTTTACGATGCCTAAGTAGAGAGGAAGGCCACACAATCTTGCATGAGTTACACTATGGAGCCGCCGGAAACCACAGCTCGGGAAGAAGCTTATCGTCCAAGGCAAAGACAATGGGCTATTTTTGGATGTACATGAACGAAGATGCAAAGGAAACAGCGAAATCTTGTGAAGAATGTCAACGGTTTGGCAAGAAAATACAGGCACCAAGAGTACCTTTGAACTTTGTTGTAAGCCCATGGCCCTTTTCCAAATAGGGAATAGACATTGTCGGACCATTACATGTAGGAACTGGGCAGAGGAAATACTTGATTGTGGCCATGGACTACTTTACCAAATGGGTAGAGGCAGCACCACTAAGATACATCCGAGACAAAGACGTCTTCAAATTCATCTGGGAGCATATCATTTTCCGTTTCGGGATCCCAGCGGCCATCGTCTCCGATAATGGTAAACAACTCCAAGGGGAAACATTGATATTTTTTTCAACACGTACAACATCAGGAAGAGTAAAGCTACCCCCATTTACCACACGGAGGGAAGCTACATGGTTCTCGCCGTTCATGCTTACTTACGGAACCGAGGTGATTCTACCAACGGAAGGAATGATCCCTACTACTAGAACAAAAGCTTGGAGGCGAAACATCTCGTCCGATCTAATTTTGGAAAAACTCGACGATCTGGAAGAAACAAGGGAGATAGCGCTACAAAAAATGAAAAACTATCAAAGGAGGTTACAACGAGAGTACAACAAGCGTGTTTTCCCAAGAGAATTCCATCCAGGGCAGCAAGTACTAAAGTTTCTGGCCGAATAGGAGCGAGACAAAAAGGGAGGAAAGCTAGCACCAAAGTGGGGTAGGCCGTATATAATTGCGTCTAAGGCAGGCGAGGGATCGTATCGGCTACTGAGACTCTTTGGAACAAAAGAGCCCAAACCATGGAACATCAAGTATCTAAAGCTCTACCACCCATGAAGGGAGGTGTGGTTAAAAGGTGAGCATACTTGTCTTCTATTTCTATAAAACCGTGAGAGGTATGAGATAGGTCATGAGCGACTAATGGTCATTCGTACTCGGGGCAACGCCAGTGATGAAGTTCCGAGGTGACTTACACTCGAATGGTCATTCGTACTCGGAGCAAAGCCAGTGTGGAAGTGCCGAGGTGACTTACACTCTAGGCATTCGTACTCGGGGCAAAGCCAGTGTGTAAGTGCCGAGGTGCCTTAAATTCGCCTGGCTATTCGTACTCGGGGCAGTGGCAGTGTGCAAGTGCCGAGGTAGCCTAAGGGTTCTGGTGGTTGGAAACCAGTTCCACAGGCTGCTAAGACGCGGGGTCTTCTCAGCTAGGTGGCCTACTTACATTTGAAAGGTCACCCCCATCGCAAGTGGTTGTGACCACTTGCCCGAGATTGGTTGATCGATAACCGCTCGAGGCAATCGAGCCTAGAATTAGGTTGACTAATACCCTTCCACTGAATCCAAGAGATAGTGATGAGATACCCCGATAAGGACATGGCATTGGGCCCGATGACCCTCATTGTTGGGTGTGTTCGACATAAAAGGTTAAAATACTAACATGCATAATCAACAATTGCAGGAGTGACACAAGAAACAAGAGATAAAACGACAGCGTCATATGCCAATTAAGGAAGTGCGGAAAGTGTCATGAAACCACACGAAACACAAAGTATCACAGAAATAAAAAAGAACATCATTGGCGACGCAGCACCCCCATTTAAACAAATAAGCAATGTATCAGAAGTAAAAAGGGGAAAATGTGTTCAAAGCGATTTACAACCCAGGACAAAGGGCAACTTAGTGGCGCAACACTACAAAAGGGGAATTCAAACCTTGGGAGGAACAGCGCCGGCCCTCTTTTGCGCGATCTCGCGCCGTTTATCTTCCACATACTCAGCAATACCCGTCCGGACCTTCTCGTCTATCTCCTTTTCATGGGCGACGTGTTCATCCTTAACCTATTGGGTAAGTTGCAAATTGGCTGCCTCTGCATCGGCTAGCTTGGAACCCAACTCGGCCTCGACCCGCTTCAACCGTCGGACCTCCAGATCCAATTTGTGAGAGCGTTTTTGCTCGGCTACAAGATCACAACAACACGGGATCATTCATTGAATATGGTTTAGCAATTTCACAAGTACAAAAAATAATCTAATCCTACAGAACTGCCTCAACACATCGCCTATGACACCTAAAATGGGCTAGTAACACTGACTGAAGCGACTCTACCGAATTGGACAACTCATCCTCGGCCTTGGATAATTTCATGGTTATCTCGTTATAGCACTGCTCATTGAATTCGTTACTGGGGCAGTATTTCTTATGTTCACTCCACTCGTCTATTAAACGATTGCGCGACACCTGGAGCACTGAAAGTTATGACCTACTCCATCCTAGTTCACCCACCACTTTGTCGAATTCACCTACTTTGCCCAGAAGATCCCTATTAGCTCGCCTCACTACATATTTATCCCTCAATATTCGTCGGCGATCCTCGTGAAGATCTCGGTTATGCAATTGTAAAGCGTCTACATGTTGATCTAAGTTCGTGGCCAAAGCAGTTTTCTCAGCAGCAAGGCGTTGAGAAGACCCTAAGTGAGCCCCGTAAATTGTCTATTTCTTCGGGGGCATACTCAAACTGACGATATCGTTCTAATTCATCTTGAAGTTCTGTGATCTCATCATCCTGGCGATCTATTTTCCTATCCTTGTTTGCAATTCGCCGATAATGATTCTCCACTAAATCCTTTTCGATATCCCACTTCCTCTTCATGATCCTAAACTCCGAGGAAGCATCTAAACCTATACTAGCTATCTCGGATAGCAGAAGGATACTCGACTCAGGATATTGGCACGATAAACTCAATCAACATAAGTTAAGGTTTGCGAAATTGTAACATACCTTGAGCATCGGCGAGTTTAATATCTAGCTCGAGCGCGCGACTCTTCTCGTTTTGCAATTGAAGCTAGAGAGACTCCACCAACTGCCTTTACCTATGACGATTGGCGGCATCCAACCGTACCCGATTAAGGATCTGATACAAGCAAGCGAGTTAGGATGGTAGGCGACAATAAGGAAAAAATCAAGGAGTGGGGCATCACCCAGACATGCAGAGTCACTCACCACCGTATCGAGAGTCTGAGCTATGTCGTCATAAAGGGGCACGGCATCAATCTTTTGTTCATCAATGTCTGCTCCGAAGTCGGGGGAAGTAAGCGCTCCAAAAGAATTCAGAATAGGGCCATAAATGGTAAAGGAGGTTTCAACACTCGACGACGACCCATCAGTGATACGGGACAGATGAGGAAATACTACTGGTTCAACATTCACAATCTTTTCCAACTCGGGCTCCTGTTTATCGCCCATCTCCTTCCCATCGCCCTTATCATCCGAGAAATTCTCGCCGAATATGTCATCTTCATCGGGGATATCGATGATTGGTTTTGGCCTCCGCTGCGGCTTAGTAACAACATGATTTCCCCTAAGAGGATTACGCCTAAGAGGTTGGGGATCAACCTCGTGCACACCAGCTTCATCATCATCGTGCCTAGGAAATTTATGCACAAGCCTTCTCGTCAGAACATGTGAAGGCAAAAAAACAGGGGCAAGTACATGTACTTATAATAAAATCATTGTGTTTGTTACCTTCCCCTGGTCTTCCTCAACCCTTGTACCAGTACCCCTCTTTCTCGACGATGCGGCGACCCTGGTAGAATCGCCTTGAGGCTTTGATGACAACAAATAGCCAATTGGCATCAAAATTAACAAGATAGAAATTGGGGAAAGCAGAAGGAGAAACATACCCTATCAGCCTTATCATCATTAACTACCCAGAAAGGATAGGGCTCAGCGGGAAATGGAGGCGACGGGAAGCTACCATGTAAAATGGGACCTCGGACAAGGAGTGGAACTCGGGGATGAATTGGGTCATTGGTATGACGGGGTCGCCTGTTAGAACCTTGGCCGAGGGGATCGGCGTCTAGCATCATCCTTTCAACATTCTTGGGCATAATTCTGTGACGATGAGGACTAGCAGCAAAACCGGCAAGCTCACTATTGATTGAAGTACCAGATCGATAGTTGGCAAGGAAATTGGCAACGGTATATTCTGGAGCGTCCTCAGGCTTGTAGTTCGACCAGTCGGCAGTAGAGCCATGACCATCTCGGCGATCTCTCCATTCATCCATAATGCGAAAAGTGTTGCCAGTCCACTGAGCTAGAGCACGATAAGTCTTGAGTTGGGAGAGAACCTCATAGTAGAAAGGGCTATCAGGATTGTACAAAGGGAGACAGAGACCTAGCTCCAGATGGCCATGAGTGATAACCACGCATTCAGCCGACTGCTCGTACTTGTCTATGTCGGTCTTCCTCAGGGTGTTGTTTTGTCCCCATATCAGGGAAACTTCATAGTCTTGAAGATCGTATTTCTCTTTCAATTGCTCAATAAACTCTTCGTCGGAGAGATCTTTCCCCCTTTTCTCGGACCTGCACGAAATAGAAGGAGAACCATCAGGAAAGATATATTTCATGGCGCGATCATCATACTTGGAAGGACTATCAAACGAAAACAGGGAATAAATTGGAAAAGCATCAATCTCGGAAAAAACATCGTCAACACACCTTTTCTCAGTCATTGAGGGAGAAGAATCCATGGACATCAGTAGTACAGAACTCGTAAATTGGTGAAGAAGGTTGGGACGACGAAAATGTAACTGTAGCTACTGTAGCACTCGGTGATGAAGAGGTGAAGGAAGAAAATCAAGAAGACAAGGGCTTATAGAGGAAGGAAGTGATGAAGAATCTCAAAGAAAATAGTTGCAGCGGCAGGAAATTGAAAAAATGGTGAAGTAGAAGAAAGAGAAGAGGAGAATGGAGTATTTAAAGGAAGAAAAAGGGTAACCGACGCCGACGGTTACAGGTCATAAAGAGGAGTTAGTGGGGGACTGCATGACGGAAATCGCGGCATGAACGAGGACGTGGGAAGATGGGACGATTTTCTTCCACTCGTGTCTGCCACACGATCGAAATAAGGGGCATAAATGTAGGTGTAGAATATCCAAAAGGCTAGGTGGCGATATCTTAAGCTATGATGTACCTAAATATGAAGAGGAGAGAAGCACATAATAGAGGTTGGCTGGCGCGAGAATTAAGGAGCCACATGGATCGGACCTGATCACTCTACAGCTGTCGGACAAGACTCGACCCCAGGCCTCTGACAAAGCTGATAGACGAGACGTATTGGGTCAAACGAGGAGAGGTAGTCAAAGGGATAAGAAGACACACATCATATCGGCCAATCGCAAGGGTGACAGGATTGGAAGGGCGACATCGCACCCAGAGAACACTCGAAAGGATCGGCTTTGACGAGAGACTGCTAACGAACCAAAGCACATAGACCATAATCACAGAAGAAGGGACGACGCGAGCGGGCCCGACAAAATGACTTCAAATTAGATATATTATGACCAACACCATAGTTTGATTGTATGTAACCACCCCTATAAATAGAAGAACTTGTATCCAAGAGAGGTAGGTTATAATTTTGGGGAGAGAGACTTCAAATCGCACTATAGAGAAAGAGAGTTGGAACTAGTTCATGTGGTAAGAGAGCTCAACTTGGAGAGTAACATCATTATAACACCTTGAAGTAATAATATTCATCCTTTTACCCCCGTAGACGTAGGTAATCATACCGAACCACGTAAATCTTTGTGTCTTTTGTTTAGCTCTTACTTTCACTTGCATGAGTAGAAGATTTCTATCCTTTGGATGTAGTTTGTAGTAAAATGCATTTACAATATGTTTGGCATTGTTATGACTCTCATATATACACCTATAATATATTTTGAACACTAAATCACTTTGTGTTTGTGTTTCATGATTCAAGTCTTAAGTGTTGAACGAATACAACTTTGCATATTAGTGCACATGCATATTTGCCAAGAATTATCATTATACACGATTCCGATGCCCGGACCATAATGTATATTCTTCAATGTGATTTCAAGACAAAAAATTTACATGCTTACATGAACTCCTAACAAGAGTTTCATATAAATAGAAAAAGTGTTTGCTTGAATCTCAAATTATCTTAGCTTGAATTCTAAGGAACCCTAGTCTTGAAATTCCATAAATAGAGAGACTCAAACAACCAGGAAATTCAATCCATGACACTTTAGTGTCCTAGTTATTTTCTAGAGTCATCTTATATATGAACTTAGGTTTCCTTGAGAAGCATAATTAGGTTTACGGCTAAAAGACTTCACTTAGGGATTCGTGAAGCCAAGTCCGACTATCTTTACCTTGATTGTTCGTGTATCCTGAACTTGTTCTTTCTGTTATCGAGGTTTTAGTAAAATCTTTCAGGAATGAGATAGATGCAAAGTTCTCTTCGTCTTAGACTTTGTGACTCCTCGAGATAGATATCTAAAACTTTTCTTAATTGATCGGTGTAAGATTGTTCTTGAGAGATGGTTGATAATCCAGACTTCTCAGCTAACTGAGTGTAAGTATTCCGAATTTATGAGGTTTTCTATCTTTGTTTATCGCCAAAAGATTTCCAAGCCTTGATCTTTGATTTAATGGGAAATCAAATAGGATTATCTGTTAGAGGAAAATTGGTATTAAAAGTCTTCATTTTGGCTGAAGCAACTCTTAAGTTGTAAAGGACGCTAGCTAAGGTAATCAATTGCGTAGATCCTTGTGAAGTTCAAGAGACGTAAGGAGCACGCCTGCAACTGAATTGCTTGGAGGGTGAATTCGGTTTCAACTATATTTTAGTCCTAAGTATGATAGAATGCTAGTGTATGTAGCGGCTTAATACAGTTCGGTGCTCAAATATGGACAAGGTCCCGGGGTTTTTCTGCAGTTACAATATTCCTCGTTAACAAAACTCATGGTGTTTTGTGTTTTTCCTTTTTCGCATTATATTATTTATATTTATAATAGGAATAACACAAGTAATACACGATCAATTCTAGTAGATAATTCCATCTTAATTGCGATTGATTACAAGACTCGTTCTTGTAGAATTCATATCTTAAAAGAAAACTAGTAATTTTCATAGTTGTAAGAATTCGGATCCGATTATATTTGGATACGACTAGATGATTTTGGATATTGATTTTTGAGATCGTCCAAGTACTATTCTATAAAATTAGGTTCACGGATTTTGATGTCTTGACTTTCTAATTGTGAAGAGGCAGAGATATAAACGCTATATACATATTGTTCAAGGATCATTAAGTAGTTGGTCTACTCAAAATTATATTAGGTTTTATCCATACAGGTTGCCAAATAAAAAAATTGGTGGTGTAAAAATTCAGGGAGACTAAATCGCCTATAATCTTTCCTGAGATATTTACTTACCAAATAGAGAGTTTGGGATGGGTTGGACGGTTCAAAAACGCGTAAATAAGTCGGCAGAGAGTATTACCGTGACTTGCACGGAAAGGAAGAGAAGAATTTTAATCGGGATTTTTAGGTTTCCGAGGGATATAAAAGGTGAAGTCGAGTTCCAGGGGAAGGTATTGAAGTTTAGAGAAATTTAGGGGAAGTTTAGAGTACCACAGAGCCGAGAAATCGAAGTTGCAGGAAACCGGGTTCTGCTGCTGCTGTTGAAGAACACGAAGAACATTAGACCCATCAGAACAATCTTTTATTCTACAACATATCTCATCTAACGTTTCCTGTAACAGTTCTTATTGCAACAGTTCTCTGTAACAGTCTGTTTGTAACGTCTACACAGCATTGCAAACTGCCTGCTTTATTAGTTTTCTTTTGTTTTTCACCCTTTTGGGCTATGAAGACATATTTTGAGCACGTGAATAATATGAGGCGATGGAGGAAGCCATTTTTCCAATTATTATGTGGTAATCTCTATTTTTAATGATTTTTGTAATTTATTTTATGATTAGTTTCCTTGAATAAAAATTGTTTTGAGGATTATAATTGAGTGGTTGTGATTTCTTTTGATAGAGAAAGCTTAGCCTAGAGTTCTTGATGTTCTATGCTTCGGATTTACAATTGTTTCTTTGAAAATATACTATTGCAACATATTAAAATCACTTTAAACGAAAAGAATTGCAAAAATATTAATTAGATTGAATCACTAATAATTGGTTAATGGTGGAATCCATAGTCTCAGTTTTCTCAACAATCTTAATCGACTTTTGAAAAAGTGGGGGTACAACAACCTCACCTAATAATTCGCTTAGAAATATGTATGGACTAACTCCAATATACTTTTAATAGAATCAACTAGGCAGTCAGACTCAATCTTAATAAAAAAAGTATATCAAAGAGTTATATCTCAATTTCTCGATTGTCAAAAGTCCATTCATTCTTTTATCAATACTTGCATATTGACGTACGAAAAACTTAACTTTTGACAATGTATAGGACAATCATAGTTCACATACGCAAACACACATCTTCCAAACCAACTTTAGAGTTTAAATAAATAAATCTAAAAATATTGAAGATGAAAATCGTTGGACATAGCTATGTGGAATCACAATAATGGCTATTCCAAACTCTAGTTATTCTTCTTAAAAATATAAGAATAAAATTCTCATAAGAATATTTCCTAGACATTGAGACCTCTGAAAAATTCTTTATCGTCCCCGAACTCCTTGTCGTCAACAGTCATAGGAACATATGGTTCCTGAATAAAGGAGTTAATTCCAACAAATCTTCTAGGTTGAAGATGTCGAACCAGGGCCTTCTGAATCTCTAGAGTTCTCAAAACACAAGCCTTTATTTGCTGGATCTCCTCTCTTGTCTCCTTCAACTCTTCAAGAACATGAAAAAACTTCTGAGAATTTGAAGGAACAACCCTTGGCTTCCTCACATTCCTTCTTTTTCTTTTCAAGGTTATAGGTAACAGAGATCTCTATTTTTCCTTTGTGATTGATGGCTTAACAATCATATTAACATCTTTTCCATCGGAATACATGATGCTTGGAGTATCTATATGAGAGGAGATCATAACTTGAGTCTCAACAAGCAGTCTTAGGATAAAAAAATGTTTTAGGGAAGGAAAAAGGAATGTATGGTTACAGAACCTTTACACACTTCAAAGGATTCACGTACGCACAAATCTAACCCTATAAAAGGCAGAATTGTCAATTTTAACCCTCTTTTAATTGATTATAGGAAAGCCCTTTCCAATATAAATTAGATATAAAAGGAGACATGAATTCCAGGCTTAACAATGCTCTTAGAGCAAAAACAAAAGAAAGACAAAAAATAACTAAAAAGTTTTATTTTCTTAAATCCCGAGGTGTGCAACATCTTGTCTATTTTAATCAGGCACATGAGACAAGATGCACTAACCAATACAATTTAAGTTGTGCTGGGATGAATAATAATATGTCCATCATATCCCTTTTGATTGGAATTCATAGAACCCTGTTTCTCATAGTATTTAGACCATAAAGTTTTTTCCAATGGTCTTGTCTTATCCTTGGAAACTAACTTCTTTGACGAAGATAAAATCTTACATACCTCTGCGGTCTTTTGAACAAGGTTGAGCTTGTTTGCTAATCGATTTGCTCTTCGTTGAATTTTGTTGACATGTCTTAATTTGTGTTTGTACTTGTAACACTTTGATATCTCATGACCCTTGAGCAAACAATATAAGCATGTCAACCTGGAATATGATTCAGGTATCCGAGATGTGCAAGCTGTTAGACATAAGGTAGAACCTGAAAAATTAGACAAAGAGTTTCCAACGGAAAGATCAATTTTTTTTTCCAGATCTGTTGAGTTTTCTTCTGAAAGAATATCAAGATTGATGTATGTATTGCTTCAGTTTTCAAAATCAATATTTTTACAAAGAAGTGCAACACTTTACTTTTCGTCTTCCCTAGAATCATAGTTGTCATACATTTCATCAAGAGTTGCAGCAAGACCTTTGTTTACAATGTATTTCTTTCGATTTGGACACTCATTTACGAAATGACTAAAACCTTTATACTTAAAGCACTGTGGCATATCCTCGTCATCAGCCACGTCAGCATCCCTATTTTTAGGAGGAATGCGATTGTGAGGTTTGACTGACGATCTGGGTTTGTCTCCGGGGAACCGTTTACTTCTCTTCAATAGAAGATCTCTAAACTGTCTTATGATCAATGAGGCTTACTTGTCAAGATCTTCATCTAATGAATCAGTCTCAGAATGATCATATTCATAGATGCAAACACTTTTACTTTTCTCAAGTAATTTAGTGTTTTTTTGTGCTTTAAAAGCAACAACCTTCCCAGATTTGGATGTATGATCATGATCAAAGATCTTTAACTTCCCAACCAGAGTGTTTCTGGAAAGAGCATCAAGGTTATTTCCTTCAATGATGGCATACTTCTTAGAATCGTATCTAGATGGCAGCGATCTGAAAATTTTCATCACAATGTCCTTTTCAGGAATAGTCTTACCCAATGAAAAAGAGCATTAACAGTTTCAGACACTTTATGATTAAACTCATCAAATGAATCTTCATCTGCCATACAAAGGTTTTCCCAATCGAAATTTAGGTTTTGAAGCCTGACTTCCTTTTCACTGGTATTCCCTTTAAATACGGTTTCTAAGATATCCCAAGCATCTTTAGACTGAGTGCACGTAGTCACGTGGTGCTGAAGATATGGGGTAATGGCATGTATGATGGCATTTAAAACGTCGGAATTTTGCTTTGCAGCAAGTATCTCAACAACGTCATATGCACCAATATCTTTCGGTACGGTTGCATC
Organism: Papaver bracteatum; assembly: GCA_023529315.1. NCBI lineage: Eukaryota > Viridiplantae > Streptophyta > Magnoliopsida > Ranunculales > Papaveraceae > Papaver > Papaver bracteatum. Next base: position 1,253,763 of record JAJJWX010005066.1, read on the forward strand.
TCCTACTGCCACAACGGGAGCATCATATCCATTAACTACATAAACCCATGATTGAAAATTATGCGCTTGAAGAAAGGCACGCATAGCAATTTTCCACCATAAGTAATTTGAGCCATCAAAGACTGGTTGTTGATTTAATGTTTTTCTTAATGTTCGTAGTAGCAATAAAAGATTCGTTCTCTCGGAAGTTGTTAAGATTAAATTAAAAGGTTTAAATAAAAAATAAATAGAAGAGAGTCACTGGGTCTTAGGATTTCACCGAATTCATAACAATAGGTTTAATTATTCATTCTTCAGCAGTTATAACTCAAACAATAAAACAACAAGGACTCTTATTTTTGCCAAAATAGATTCTCCAAACATTAATTGTAAAACTTAAGCATGGGACATCTAAACATCTAAGTAAGCATGACCCATCTAATGAAATGACAACTAATTTTTTCAAATCATAATTCTATTTAAAATAATGCAAAAGTCATATAGAAAAATTAAATAAAATTCACCCATGCATAAAGTTCGGCTTCCTCCGTCAACCCAGCGTAGGGGTTTAGCTACTCATGATGTAGACACGCTCAAAATGGATTTTTATTACTCAAAAGTGCTTACAAGAGGTGAAAAAATAAGAAAACTATATAAACCCGAAATTTGCAACGGTTAATGGCCGCTACAAACAGACTGTTACAATTAAGCCCTTGTTACAGAAAACTATATTTCAAAACTGTCGCAGAAAAACTGTCGTTCATGAAATGAACAACGACAGTCCTACTGAGTCGACTGTTCTTCTTCTTCTTCTTCTCTGCAGCAGCAGAGAAGTTGCTCTACAACCTTAGTTCTATCCCCCCAACTCTCGATTCCCTCCTATGAGTCCCGTAAACCCTTTATATAGCCAACAAGATCAAGAATAATTCTCCATAATTCCGAGAATAATCTGGTATTACTCTCTTTTATTTCTTCCCTGCAGTCACGGAAAACTTTCCTTTATTCTCTCCTTCACGCATATGTGTAGCTGTCTATTGATTACCAATCGAATATACAACTAAGAAATCTTCCCTAATCAACACGTACTTCCCAGAATCTTATTTCTTTCCTTGCGGAACTACGGGATTTTTTTCTTCCTAATTTATCTTCCCACGATCTCTGTAGCTGTCAGTCTTTCTAAAACACGTGAAAATCACACCTCATATTGAGCTGAACTCTCTCCAGCCTCAACCGAACACCAAATATATCTCAATAGAATCCCAAAAATAACTCGCACCTCTGTTTTCTTGTGTTTGCACGTTCAATTCCTTTTTTGTCAAAACAAACCTCATTACCAACCCTGGTTAGGTGTAACAGGGTGAATACAACAAATTTTGGCGACTGAATCTCTGTCGAACACGTCTAAAATTCCAGCCATAGCTTGTGCATTTCTGTTTTACTCCCATTCGAGTTCTAGCCACTTTTCATCGAATCTATGACCCATATCAGCTTTGTTTTGGTCCTAGGAACAAACCCAATCAATCTCAGCCCTTTAATATAACTGCAGCAAGCTCAAAACCTAAACCCTAATTCTGGCAGTTTGAAACACATTTTTCCCGCCAAAACTGTTCTTCCTATTTTCATCAACTGGCGATTATCCAGCCAAATTTAACTGAATATGAGAGTATTACCATCTCTGTTTAGGTCATAGTAACACACCCAATTGATTCTAGCCCTTTAGTCTCAGTGTATCAAGCCCAAAATCGAAACCCTAATCTGCCACCTTTTTTTCCCGCCAAAACTAAATTTCAAAAGGTTGAAAATGAGGTGCCCCTTAACCTGTACGGATGTCCCTTTAGCAATTTGGGTGTAAAAATCAATTCTTGGGGTGCGAATATCCACATGTTCCAAATAACAAAGAAGGTGCCCCTTAGCAATTAGACATCCCTTAGTAATTGAGGTGCTCCTTAACCGACATTGAGAGTCCGAATAACACGTGTCCTCCGGGGTACAAAAACCACTTTTCGATCAACTTTCTCCATAAGAGCTTATTTGACAAAAACACCTACAAAGAAGAATAGAAGATTATTAGTGATAAAATTGAGACCTAGCTAATATAAATATGGGTATAAAATGGTGCACTTACGTGCTTATCAGTTGTACGTTTATAGAGATAACACTTCTGTCCATAGAGTCATATCGCTACAAACACAGACTTATAAGGTCTTAAACGTGTTTGCCAGCTCTGATACCAATTGAAAAAGTGGGGGTACAACAACCTCACCCAATAATTCGCTTAGCAATCTGTATGGACCAACTCCAATATACTTTTAAGAGAATCAACTAGATAGTCAGACTCAATCTTAATAAAAAGTATATCAAAGAGTTATATCTCAATTTCTCGATTCAATCCTTACTCAAGCAAATAGAAATGTGCAAGTCTAATTGAATACAAGAGAAATTAACTTGAACGGTACCAAAGACCAATGTTTAAGTATCAATCAATTTCAATCAACAACCAAAGGTCGGATTTCCCAATTAATTGATTCAACGCACAGCCTGTGATATTTAGATTATATAACAAAATATAATGCGGAAAAGAAATAACACAGACACCATAAGTTTTGTTAACGAGGAAACCGAAAATGCAGAAAAACCCCGGGACCTAGTCCATATTGAACACACACTGTATTAAGCCGCCACAGACACTAGCCTACTACAAAATAACTTCGGTCTGGATTGTAGTTGAACCCCAATCAATCTCACACTGATCCAAGGTACAGTTACACTCCTTACGTCTTTGATCCCAGCATGATACCATGCACTTGATTCCCTTAGCTGATCTCACCCACAACTAAGAGTTTCGACGACCCAAAGTCGATGATTTTAATAGACAAATCTGTCTCACACAGAAAAGTCTACAAGAATAGATAAATCTGTCTCCCACAGAAATAACTACAAGTTTTTGTTCCGTCTTTTGATAAATAAAGGTGAACAAGAACCAATCGATAACCCAGACTTATATTCCCGAAGAAAAGCCTAGAATTATCAATCACCTCACAATAATCTTAATAGACTAGCGAAACAAGATATTATGGAATCACAAACGTTAAAACGAAGATGTTTGTGATTACTTTTCTATCTTGCCTATCGGAGAAATTAATCTCTATCTAATTTTACAATTTTACTCAGTATGATAGAATCAGCAAGATCAGATAACGTAACTATAAAGAAAATAGTTGGGTCTGGCTTCACAATCCTAATGAAGTCTTCAAGTCGTTAACCTACAGAATCTCGGTAGAAACCTAAGGTTAATGGAGAATGACTCTAGCTTATACAACTAGTATCACACAAGAGGTGTGGGGATTACCTTTCCCACTTACTAGAGTTCTTCTTTATATAGTCTCCGTATCAGGGTTTACAATCTAAGTTACCTTGGTAACAAAGCATTCAATATTCACCGTTAGATGAAAACCTGATTAGATTCAAGCTAATATCTTTCAACCATTAGATCGAACTTAGCTTGTTATACACAAATGAAATATATGTCATTTAAGGTTTTGTAACCGTACCTAAACGTGTACAAGTCATTGGTTCAATAGTAGTTAACCAAATAGTTAGCCATATGAGAACTTTCATATCAACCTTATTCATCTTCACCATAACTAGTTCAAATGACTCAAATGAACTAGTTCAAGAGTTGTTCAATTGCTTAGATCTCATAGAAGTATACAAGACATAATCGAAGCAAAATTGGTTTTGATTCACTCGAATCGATTCATGAACTTTATATCCATGGTTTGAAAATATGCATTCCTTTGTTTATATAAATTTAAGTTCACGAATAAAACAATTTTAGAAAGTAACACACTTAAGTATGCGTACTTAGGTAACCAGATTGAGTTGGTTTTGATTTCCAAACTCAGCACAAATTCACGGACGTGAACTTCTGCCAGTATGCGTACGGGTACGCATACTTACCCGGTCTCCATCAACCATTTAGTACACACAAAAGTATGCATACATTTGGTTCCCGATTTTGGAATTATACACTAATGCGCGAACACATTATATGCTTATATCCAAAGATGGTTACATGTTCTAAACTCTTTATTTCAATCATTGAAACATTCTTAGAGGATGTTAAATAGAGGTTATTCACACACTATTTTTCATCAAAGCAATTTTTAAGATATTGAAATAATCAACATGACTTTATCACTTGTAAAGATGAACTTGGCCAAAGCGAAAGCTTACCAACATATATTTCGAGATCAAGATAAACTCGGCTTGAAATAGAAAATACGTATAATCAAAGTCTATATAGCAATACAACTTTAGTCTCAAAATAGGAGATAGAGTAGATAGACTTTTTGAGTGATAGATAAGTTCAAGTCTCCACATACCTTTTAGTCAATGAAGTTCCACCAGTTCCTTGAGTAGTTCTTCATCTTTGTATGATGAATGCCGTGGAGTCTAGAGATCAACTACACTTTCTATCCTAGTCCGAGACTTAGCTATAAGTAGACTAGAAATCAAGATTTATAGTTTTGGCAACTAAATTTGACAACAAGATTGACATAGCAACGCTTGCGTGTTCGACCGAGCAGTGCTCTAACAACTTTATTTGAGTTTATATTTTAATTTAAGTCTAAAACAAATCTCTACAAGTCTTGAGCGAACTTTTACTACCACTTTCTACAACTTGTTAAAATCACATCAATTTTTGGCGCCGTCGACGTTGACTTTTCTTTAGGTTTAGGTTTTAGATTTTTATTTTTATTTTCTTTGTTTTTACTTTGGGTACTTTTGTTTTTCGTGTGCAGGTTTTGCTTGAAACGGAAGGTGGAAAGTTGGACTTGCCATAAAATTGCAGAAAATCCCAGTCTCTATTTATTTTAGAATTTGTTTATTTTTGTTAGTTTTATTTTCTTTATTTTGGACTTGTAATTATTTTTGTTGCTTTCTTGTTTATTTTTATTTATTATAAAAACAAAAAACACAGTTGTACACACCAATTGCATCCCTCGTCAGATCACCAAGTTTAGGAAAACTCGTGGATTAGTAAGCTGAACCCGTGCCTTGGGCCTTATGGGAGTTACCAGCTGAAAGTCCACAAACCTCAACCTCGTACCTTTGGGTATATTTTGTTGTGGTAACCCAAGCTTACCTAAATTAGTGAGCCCGGCATTTTCATGTGCACAGATTTTTGCTAAATTCTTGTGTATGCCTAAACGTAAAAGAGACGCATTTGGTCGGTTTGTTAAAAAAACACTAGTGGTTCTATATTAGGAAACAAGGATCTTGATTACCTTAATTTAGAAACCCCTATTCTTGGACAACCTAGTTTTGAACATCCGTATTTTGGTGAGAAACTTAGGACTCCTATAGTGCCAGAAATGGCAACTTTGAAAGCTTTGTTGAATCCGACTAGGACCACTCATCCCTCGTGTATCAGGTTAGCTGAAACAAAAGAAAATTATGAACTTAAACCTGGGACCTTACAGATGCTCCCAATATTTTTAGGGAAAGAAAATGAAAACCCATATTTCCATGTTAGGGATTTTGAGGAAACTTATAGTACCTAAAAATTAGAGACCTTGATGATGATGCTTTGAAACTTAGGTTATTCCCTTTTTCCTTGAAAGATAAAGCCAAATCATGGCTATATAGTTTGACTTCCGGTATCAATCGAAACATATGAACAACTTACATATGCCTTTTTGAACAAGTTTTTTCCTAGGCACAAAACATCATCTATTAGGACGCAAATCTGCACGTTTTCTCAACAGGAGGGAGAATCTTTGTATAGGTATTTGGAAAGGTTCAATGATATATTAGCCAAATGTCCTCATCATGGTTTAGAAAAGGTTAGGCTAGTTCATATCCTTTATGAGGGTTTAGATTCTTCCACAACAACCATGGTAGAATCTCTGTGTACAGGTGGGTTTGAAAACCAAACAGTTGATGCGACGATGACATTTTTGAATGACATCGCCGAAAAGACCCACCAATGGGAAAATAGTAGGGAACCTAAGAAAACAATTCTTTTAGGCAGGGGAAACATTAATAGGGTAGAAAGAGGCTTTGAATTAGATGACAAAATTGCAGCAATAGCTAAAAGGTTAGAAGCTATAGAATTGGGTCACACTAGTGGTAGAGTAGAGCCTTTTTAGGAAGGACAGACTATTGAAGAGAAAGCCAATGTTATTTATAATAATAACACTAGATTCGATAACTGTCAGAAATTTTATCCATATTCAGAAACCTATAATCCTGGTTGGAGAAACTATTTGAACCTCTCATGGTCTAAGGACCAGAATCAAGGTCAGTTTAGTAATTCAAATTCCCCTCTAGGTTTTGGCTATACCAAGAATCTTTCAGGACCAACTCAGTTTCAGAATCAGTCCGATGAGAAAAATTCCAGTCTAGAGGAATATCTCGCCGTGTTAACCCAACAAACAACGTTTCATCAATTAATGATACATGGTTTAGAAGAAAATAAAAAGATGGTCCATGCTAACTCTCAGGCTATTTTTGAGTTAAAAACTCAGGTTGGTTTAATAAATGAATTTTTGAGAGAAAAAGGTAGGTTTCCTAGTCAAACACAACCCAACCCTAGAAGAGTTCATGAAGTAGGTGCAAAACCATCACATCAGTTGAATTCAATTAGAACCCTTAGGAGTGTTAGAGTAGTAGACAATTAGGTAACCATGACCAATAGTTAGCATACTATAGTTCACCCCTCAGGACCATCCATAGATGAGGAGACTGATAAAATCTCTGATGATGTCAATTCGGTTCCTGAGAGGCTTATTTTATGGCTAGAGCCCTATTTCCACAGCTACTAGTACCAACAAAGAGTGAATCCAACTTTAATGACATAATGGATGTTTTGAAGAAAGTTACCATAAACCTTCCATTATTAGAATCAATTAGGCAACTACCGGATTATACCAAATTCTTTAAGGATATGTGTACACGAAAGCGCGAGCTTAGTGTCCCGAAGAAAGCCTTTTTAGCAAGTCATGTAAATTCGATCATTCAGAATACCACAACTCCTAAGTATAAAGACCCAGGTGCCCCTTCCATTGCGTGCACAATGGGAAAACATTGGGTAGAAAAAGCTTTACTGGACTTAGGAGCTAGTGTAAACTTACTTCCGTACCACGTGTACTTACAACTGGGACTTGGTGAATTGAAACCTACCGAGATAATACTGCAGTTAGCTGATAGATATGTTAAAATTCCTCGTGGTGTGATAGAAGATGTTCTAATTGAGGTCGACAAGTTTATTTATCTTGTGGATTTTATGGTCTTAGATACCCAACATTTCCCTGACCCAGAGAACCATATACCCGTGATTTTAGGACGCCTATTTTTAGCTACTTCTAATGCGATCATAAACTGTCGAAATGGTATTCTAAATCTATCTTTTGGTAATATGACTATTGAGTTGAATATTTTTAATGTCAATAAGCTATATTCCGAGCTAGATGACACATGCATTGAATAGGTGAACATGATAGGAACCTTAGTTCAAGAGTCATTACCAAATATCATATCGTTGTCTAGCCAATTTTAGAATGGATTTCGACGATGATAGCAAAATTGAACAAGTAAATGCTCTGTTGGACTCTATTCCTATGTTAGATACGATAAATGGAAAGATAGGTTTGAACCATTACTAGATTCCGGATCTACCTTAATCCATTATTTAGAAGATCCTAAAGATCCTCCTAAGTTGGACCCTAATTATGCTTTTGTAGGCCTATCTTAGACTTTGCCTGTGATTATAAATTCCGGTCAGGACAGTAGGCCAGGGATTGTGCTTCAAGATAATAAGGAAACTTTAGGGTTGACCATAGAGGATATGAAACATATAAGTCCTATAGTTTGTATGTCTTAAATGCATTTAGATGATGAACCACCTGATTATAACTTAGAGAAATAAATTGACCTTTTCAGGAACCTGATGGTCTAGAAATTAGGAATATTGTGACTAGTCACACCCAAAATTTTAAGTTTGTGGGTAGTGATGGTCAAGTATCCCCATTAGAAGTCCCTAACTTGGGACTCGAGCCTAGTGTGCCTGTGATATTACCCGAGTCTCTTCAGACTCCGCAACCTGATCCTCCTGATACTATCCAGGAGGAAATCCATTCATTAGAGACCCATTGTTCGGATAAATATATTTTTCAAGACACTCATATGAAGCCCAAGTGGGCGCCGCAGAAAAACCCATTTGTCTTGCAAGAAGTTTTTGATGAGGTTGTGCTATGTCTATTTATTTTTCTAATCCGGTGCAGTTGTCTCATAATTGTGGCAGTTTTATTTGATTTTGTTGACCCACAATTGTTTCGGCTATTGATATATGATTTTAAAGGTAATTAGCCATTTTGTGGTATATGATGTCTGACCGAAGATGTTAAACTTGGCACTTCTTGGGAGGTAACCCATGCTCATGCAACACGGTAATATATTTCCTTAACTCTTTTGCTTCAAATGGTAACAATTTCTCCTTGTTCATGCTTTTAATTTTATCTTTAGAACATTGAGGACAATGTTAGATTTAAGTTTGGGGGTATGGGAGAAACTTTTTAGTTGCATTATTATTAAACTCCGAAGCCTAGAAATTTATGCATATTAGCACTAACCAATCTAAGTGGATGGAAGTATCTTGGTTGTAGGAGTTGAGGAACCCAACAATAGAGTGTATTCAAAGCACAGAGTTCAGGTGTTAGAAATAACATGGTAGTTGTCACCGTATCTCGGAGTTGTCACCATATCACTTTATGATTTTATTTTTGCAAACTTGTATGTTTCTCTAAGTGATTTGGTGGGTCCACACATCGAATTGTTACCACCGCTGGGATGAAGTAAAGTGATTGAGTTACTAAAAACTAAAAAATAAAAAGACCAGACCAATTGGACCAATCAGAGTATATATATATATATATATAATAAAATAAAATAAAATAAAAAATAAAATAAAATAAAGTTAACACTTGGATAGCAATATGCATGTGTTCACCGTGTCTTCGTCGCCTAAACAAGAGTGGAACGCAGGATCCACGGGAATTACCATGTAATCTGCTGACAAGAAGCATGCGCTTGGATCCGCAAGATCTAATCATGTTGGTAAAAAAAAATGTTTATTGTTAATGTTCAGTGAATAAATCGACCGTTGGTTCCCTTGTATATGCTAGACGAGTAGATCTAGAATTAGGATTATCGACCACTGGTTCCCTTATATATAGGGGTGGGACTTGGGTTGGGTCAACCCACCCAACCCATGCCCAACCCGAATATTGGGCGGACACGGGCAACGTATTTCAAAACTTTGGGCAAGCTTGGGCCTAAATTTTATGAACCCGAGTTAAATTTGGGCAAGCATGGGCACAAATATTTCTAACCCAAACAACCCGCCCAACCCGAAGAACTATATATAAGACATTTTTTATAATTAGTATTATCATCTATTTAGAGAAATTTTAGATATTATCTTCAAATCTATATATTAATGAAAATATAAAGTATATCTATCTCATTAATCATTCTATATGAAAAGAGTTTATATTATTGTAAATAATCATCAGTTATTTGGAAATTTAAAATAAATGTAGCAATTAAATCTTATTATTACTAAATTTATTATTATCACATTAACAAACTTGTATGTCTAGTGGAACTTGGGCCAACCCGAGGAACCCGGGGAACCCGAGGAACATAACTTGGGCGGACTTGGGCAACACCTCAATGGATTCCACGGGTTCGATGGGAAATCTGGGCATAGAATTCCTAGCTCGGGTCTGCCTCGTCCAAGCCTTCTAACCCGCCCAACCAACCCAAGTCCCACCCCTACTTATATATGCCAGTTGTGTTGATATTAGTCATACCAGTATCTCAGTCCATTAGGATAGGTTCATCCTGGCAACGACCTTCACACAAATATGGGAAATATCGTTGATCTTAGTCAACAACATTGCAACCATGTTTTATCTCCATATCCATATTCGTAATCCTTTTGCATGTGATTATGGTTTGTTGACTCCAGATATTGATGTCCATAGTGCGACTATCTGAGTAGAGCTCTGTAACTAGAATCAGGGTATCTTGTAGTCAATGAGAATATGTCAACCAAGGAGATTCTTTAGTGCCTTCCAAGGTTCTGCGTAGATAGCTAGTATTTGGAGTAGATATTCTGTGAGTATATCTCTAGTAAGGCCTCCCAAGAAACTCGGCCACTAGCTAGGGCCACCTAGGGGGATTAAAGGCTTGTTGCACATGCTAAGTGCAATCGCGATGCCCGCGATAGTGAGTTAGGATTTTATTTTATAGATTTGATTGGCTCGGGACTAGCAAATAATAAGTTCGCGGTATTTGATAGACGCATTTATGTGTCTATTTTGATCTCGATTATCTATATTGTTAGTACCCATTTTTGTACTTATATTGGTATTTTATGTCTTTGTAGGTGTTTTTGGAGAAATAAGCTTTTGCGGAGGAATTGGCTCGAAAAGTGGCATTTGCAACACTCGGAAGAATTACTAAAGGCACCCCAGAAAGTGTTAAAGGCACCCAGCGGAGTTGATAAAGGCACCCAGGAGTTTCACTATTTATAGCCCAAAAATTACTCTTCGTACCCCACATATTGCTATTCGCACCTCAAGGATTGCTAACTGTACTCCAAATTACTAAAGGGACACCGGAACAGGATAAGGGGAGGTCATCTTCCCAAATTCAAATAACAGAAAAAGGCGAGAAAATATTGTGCAACATAACAGGGCTGTTGTGTGTGATTGGATCGAAGGAATTGGGCTAGATAATCCGAGAGAAGGACACAAAGGTGAAAGAAGTTGCGAGTCTCTGTTGGCTTGTTTTTGAAGATTCAGGGAGACTAAATCGCAGATAATCTTTCCTGAGATATTTATGTATCTAATAGAGAGTATGGGATGGGTTGGATGGTTTAGAAACGCGTAAATAAGTCGGCAGAGAGATTATTGCCGTGACTTGCACGGAAAGGAAGAGAAGAATTTTAATCGGGATTTTTAGGTTTCCGAGGGATATAAAAGGTGAAGTCGAGTTCCAGGGGAAGGTATTGAAGTTTAGAGAAATTTAGGGGAAGTTTAGAATACCACATAGCTGAGAAATCGAAGTTGCAGGAAACCGGGTTCTGCTGTTGCTGCTGAAGAACACGAAGAACATTAGACCCATCAGAACAGTCTTTTATTCTACAACATATCTCATATATCGTTTCCTGTAATAGTTCTTATTGCAACAGTTCTCTGTAACAGTCTGTTTGTACAGCATTGCAAACTGCCTGCTTTATTAATTTTCTCTTGTGTTTCACCCTTTTGAGCTATGAACACCTATTTTGAGCACGTGAATAATATGAGGAGCTAAACCCCATTGCTGGGGCGACAGAGGAATCCATTTTTCCAATATTATGTGGTAATCTATATTTTTAATGATTTTTGCAATTTCTTTTATGATTATTTGCCTTGAATAAAAATTGTTTTGAGGATTATAATTGAGCAGTTGTGATTTCTTTTGATAGAGCATGCTTATCCTTTTATGATTATTTATAATGCTTCAGATTTATAATTGTTGCTTTGAAAATCTACTTTTGCAACATATTAGAATCACTTTAAACGAAAAGAATTTCATAAATATTAATTAGATTAAATCACTAATAATTGGTTAATGGTGGAATCCATAGTCTCAGTTTTCTCAACAATCTTGAAATTGACTTTATTTGAGTTTCTATTTTAATTTAAGTCTAAAACAAATCTCTACAAGTCTTGAACGAACTTTTACTACCACTTTCTACAACTTGTTAAAATAACATCACTTTCCATCTTTTTTGGAAACTCTTGTTAGGAAGGAGACCTTAACCGTTGTTTGTAATTCTTTTCTTTGTTAATCCCATGGTGTGTTTCTTAGAAAAAAAAAAGATTAAATTTTATTTTAAATAGATTTCAAGTTAAAAGTCATTTGAGTAAGATAGAACGGGGAGAGGGCCATATACTTAATTCCCATTTTTCCGCCACTATGTATTTTTGTATACCCTGATTTCTGATGATAGAGGAAAACCAAACAATATTACGATTGATGCTTTTGATTCTTCTCCATCTCAAGTGATTCGAGCTACTGCGATTCTGTTTATCTGTTGATTCGGCCTCAACAACCCCACAGTTTGGTATTCCATTAACATATGATTTGGATTTTTGTTTGGTGTTGGATTTTGTGTCGATCATGTTTGAACATTGTTTTTAGACTCAAGACAGTACTGGGTTAGAAGGGTTGCTCTTGATTTTATCTTAGCAGGTGACAAAAACCATATTAGGTGTTGTTTGTTTCATCATAAACACCTCTTTTCTTTCATTGTTTGGCACAGTAGGTGTTTGTGAAAACTCCTCAACATTTTTTTTTTAGAGATAGTTGCATAAGTTAAAATCATTTTTGGCAAGAATTCATCCATGTCAAGCTCAAGATTCTCATAGAGCCCTGGAGTTTCCAAGGATCCTAATTCACAATCTGACTCCTATTTTCATTGCCCATTCATAGGATTTGATGGTTGTAAGAATGGTATGCGTGGAAGAGATTTGGGAAAAGCTTATTTGATTCAGCATCTCAGAGATAAACACTTTGTTCATGGTAAGGAGAACGAACGTTGCAGACAGCGGATAGCTACAAATCATGAAATCTACAAAACATGGGAAGACGTCCTCTCGTAACTCCGAATGTGGTTATGCATAGAATGTATGCTTCTTCGTTCTTGGAGAATACCATGTAAATCTCATGCAGGAGTTGGCTTACTCGGGCCCTTAAACAACAAAGTCGCTGACTTGTTAGTTCATGGAATCATGTGTCCTCCTCCATCCAGTGACAACATTATAGATGATAATGACGCTCCATTATTTCCTTGACTTAATGTGGAGCTGCTTAACAAAGTGTTTCAGCAACATTTTCAAACTATCAAAAATATCCCCCCAAAGTGCAAATTGCAGTTCTCAAGAGTTTTGAAGTATGCGCTTGATAAGGTACATGCAAATCCTGGTGATGTTTCTGTGTGGATACAATTATTGTTGTTACCTATTTGTATTCTACATTTATACATCCTCAAAAACAGTGGTGAGAAAAAAATCTGGCAACCACGAGACATTACAGATTAAATCCATCAATCAATCTATTGTGCAATGGTATGAGCCTGATGGTTGCATTCAGCTAGTCCAAAAATTGCTCCAATAATACCCTCGGCATAACAACAAGCAACGCCGTAAGAACAACAATCAGGAGGCTCTTAACCTGAGTGTATGTAGAAATAAAATACGCAATGGGCTTTTCAATGCAGCCATAAAAGTCCTCACTTCAAATGGCATAGCTACAGACGAGAAGGATACTTTGAAAAATTTGATTGATAAGCACCTATTCCCCCCTCTCCTCACCATTCCTACTGGTCCCAGCATCGTAAACAGTGTGGTTTCCTCAAACGATATCATTCTAGGTAGAATAGGGAGCTTCCCCAAGGGAACATCTTGTGGGAGAGATGGTTTGAGGGTACAACACCTTCTTGATGCCCTTAATGGACCTGCCACTATCATAGCTGAAGATTTACTTACCTCCATAAAAGGTGTAGTCAACTTATGGTTCGATGGAAGGTGTCCATCGCTATTGGGAGAATTCGTGGCTAGCGCACCCCTTACACCCTTGCTCAAACCAGATGGGGGTATTCATTCTATTGATGTTGGGACAGTGTGGAGGAGATTAGTTTCCAAGATATCTGCCCAAGTTGTAGGAAAGGATATGTGAACTTACCTCGAAGACTTCAAGTTTGGTGTTGGGGCACCATGTGGAGGGGAAGCCATCTTACACTCTGTCAACAAGATTCTACACCAGAAAGGTAACTTTTCCTCCACGACCATGCTACTTGTTGATTTCAGTAACGCATTCAACATGGTCAGCAGGTCAGCTTTATATGCTCCAAGAAGTTAGAACCCACTGTCCTTCTATCTCTAAGTGGGTGGAGTTTTGTTACTCACAGCCGCAAAAACCATACTACAATGATTCTAAATTATCTTCTACTCAAGGGGTACAAAAAGGTGACCCTCTTGCCCCCCCCCCCTCCCCTTTTTTTTCACTCGTTCTTCACCCTTTAGTTAAGAGGATCTTCGAACAATGCGACCTGGATTTACATGCATGGTATTTGGATGATGGTACGATAATAGGAGATACGTTAATGGTCTCTAAAGCTCTGAACATCATCAAAAATTATGGTAGCAAGCTTGGTCTTCACCTTAACATTGCCAAGACAGAGATCTTATGGCATACGATGGATATACGCTGTCATGGCAGGGATGTCTTTCCTACCCAAATTAGCAGACCAACCAAGGGGGTAAAACTTTTAGGGGGGGCCTGTAAGTTTAGACCATGAGTTCTGCAGCGGCTTGATCAAGTATAGAGTGCTTAAAACCAACAATTTAATGGACGCTGTAAGGAAGCTAGATGATCCCCAAATCGAATTATTGTTGTTGCGTAGTTGTGCTGGAGTTTCTCGACTTTATTTCTCTATGAGAACTACCAGGCCAGATTACATCTCAGATGCTCAAGTTATTTTTGATGCTCACCTGTCGTTACACCTGCGGCATATTGTTCCTAATGACGGGCCTGGTATGAGGTTGTGGCAATACCGTATGTCCTCTTTTCCGCTCAGTTTTGGTGGTTTAGGTATCTATTTTATGGCCGATGCAATGAATTACTGCTACTTGGCGTCTTGTTGTTTATGAGTGAAAATTATTTCTGCCGATTTCGGTAAATTCTGTAGGTGAGTGAGAAACTGGTTCAAACCCTAAACAAATGTGTTGCACGTGAGCACTTTATAGATTCGAGAGATCAATCTGTACAAGTCCGGCCTAAACCAAGAAATGGTCGTTCCAGACTTGCTTCGGTCACAAAGTGGAGGAGAAGGGTTGATTTGGGGAGGGAAGCAAAGAAAGGTGTTGAGACCAGAATAATTCTGGGAGAGTAGTATCTCGACTTGTATCAGAAAGTAGAAGCTTGGGAAGCTTGCAAGAGATGAAAGCTTTTGGGAGAGCTTGCAAATTTTCCTTTCTGAGAGTGTAGTATTTTTCTCCTGACCGAGACTTGTTGTCTGGTGGAAATAGGTAAGACCTATTTATACAAGTCGAGATTGAAACGTACCCTGGCCTCATGAAGGAAGAGAGTAAAGGGTGAAATAATGAGAGGAGGTGGTAACCGCAAGGTGTTTATGGGTGAAAACGTTTTCACCATTATTTCCTCATTTATTTGACCGCTTTATTCCTTTTCACGCTTTCTTAATGTGAGCGTAGTGTACGCTACAAGCTGTGACCGCCAAACCAAAACCCTGGAAAGCATCCCCAGTTTGTGTTGATATCTCGAGTGTTGGTTGCACCTTGAGTGCAAGTGGCGCGTGTGGCATGTGCCATTGGCATGTGCGGAATGCCCTTGTTGCGGGTTGTACTTCGAGCGCAAGTGGCAACGCCAGAGCTGCTAGTGGCATGCGTGGAATGTGCCAATGGCATGTGCGGAATGCCTTGGTGGTAGGTTGTAAGGTTTGCAAGTTAGGCTATCAACGTGTGTGTTTGGCGTGTGCCAATGGCATGCGTGGCCGTTAGGGCTGTGGCCTTGGTAGGAAAAGCTACCAGCGAGCATGTTGGCATGTTCCAATGGCATGTGTGGCCGTTAGGGCCGTGGCCTTGGTAGGAAAAGCTACCAGCGATCATGTTGGCATGTGTGGCCGTTAGGGCCGTGGCCTTGGTAGGAAAAGCTACCAGCGAGCATGTTGGCATGTGCCAATGGCATGCGTGGCCGATTTGGCCTAGGTTGCATGGTTTGCAAACCTATGGCGCTATATTTGGCATGCGCCAATGGCATAGCGGCTTGGAAATATGGCTTGTGGTACGTGTTGGCATGTGCCAATGGCACGTACGGCCATGTTGACCTAGTTGCACGTTTTGCAAACCTAGGGCGCTATATTTGGCATGTGCCAATGGCATAGCGGCTTAGTTTGGCATGGTTGCCAATGAGTGCGATGTGTAGTTTAGTTTTGGCGTCGCTGCCATGGTGCGCAGTGTGCGGCTTGGTTTTGGCGTTGTTGCCATGGTATGGTGCGTAATGTGCGGCTTGGTTTGGCATTGTTGCCATGGTGCGCAGTGTGCGGCTTGGTTTGGCATTGTTGCCATGATGCGCAGTGTGCGGCTTGGTTTGGCATTGTTGCCATGGTGCGTAGTGTGCGGCTTGGTTTGGCATTGTTTCCATGATGTGCATTGTGGCTTGGCTTGGCATTGTTGCCATGGTGCGCAGTGTGCGGCTTGGTTTGGCATTGTTGCCATGGTGCGCAGTGTGCGGCTTGGCACTGTTGCCATGGTGCGCAGTGTGCAGCTTGGTTTTGGAATTAGGGTTCTGTGTCGAAAACCCTAATCTGGTATTTTGAAAAAATACCCCTATTAATTATTTACACCTGAGTTAAATGCTCTTAGTTAATGTGTTGCAGGTAACACTAGGTCATGGGGTTTTACGATTTTACCCCTTGTTTAAAAACCACCATCAACACTTGTATACAGACTCAGCCACTTAAATTCACTATACTTTGTAACATTCAATTACTTAGCCCTAATCACAACATGTAGCAAGCCATGGATATTTTCTCCAGCATTTGTGGTCCCGATGTCAACATCGAGCTTACTGCCCCCATCCCATGAAGACCTTGGCAGTGAAATACTTCGATGTTTTCATGAAGGAGATGCCGGATAAATTTTCCATGTTCACTCGTGATTGTGCTCTTTGGCAATGCAATAAGGCTAATCATGCACAAGATTACCTTAAGGCTATACCAATCGAGGGGCTCAACCAGAGAGTTAGTGCTCAACAATTTGGAGCAGTTTTACGGTACAGGCTTGGTATACCTCTTTTTGTTGAAGGTAGCCTATGTACTTTTTGCAAAAGAGATATGGATTGTTATGGGGATCACGCCCTACACTGCGCACACGAGGTAGGCATCAAATTTAGACACGACATAGTTCGGGACACGTTTGTAGATATGTGTTTTCGTGCAGGGGTACCTGCTAGAAAAGAAGTCGAACTGGGTTTCTTGGCAGATGATGGGGGTGCTCTCCGTCCGGCTGATGTTTTAGTCCTTAATTGGGATAACGGGCGTGACAAGTGTTTAGATGTCACCGGCGTATCACCATTCACCGGTGGGGGGTGCACACATTTCCTCCTGGGGCAGCACTGGATAAAGCAGTTAAACGCAAGCATAAGAAATATTTGGAAAAATGCTTAGCACAAGGTTACAGCTTCGGCACTTTAGCTTTTACTACTTTTGGTGAACTTTGCAATGAAACCGTGGATTTCTTGAAAAGGCTTAATAATCACTTATCTAGATTTGATGTTAATGCTAGGAAATGTAACTATTTCTTTCATAGATTAGGAATAGTCATACAAAAAGGTGTTGGAGCTCAGCTTGTTGCTAGGCTTCCATCTAGTTAATTGTAGACCCTTTTTTATCAATAAAATCTTGAGTATATAAAAAAAAAAATTATGCCTTTTCTTCCAAAAAAGAAAAAAACAACACAAGATTGCATATTTTTCTTGATCAGTGCCAGGTGATTACCCAATCATTAATAAAACACCAAAATAAACATTTCAATAAGTACCAAAATATTAATACTACCCACCAAAGTTTATACGTTGGGTGCAACTCTTATCCTAACTTATCACAAATCCCACACTAAAACCCACCCTTCAAATGAATAAAAAGAAAACAAGGTGGGGTGCATTAATCATCAAGATAAATGTTCCCTGAAAGTTGAGATGATGATATGAATTTGATCCCGAAGGATGTACTAATGCCATAAGTGTGCTGCACTTTGCAGTTGATTAGAAGAAAGAACGTTTTGTTGGGGGTCTTCCGAGCGCTCTCATCAACTTTGCTATTTCAAGAACCCTAGCAATCTTTGTTCCTCTTTTGGCCTCAGCTGATGCTCTTCTTTCTTCTGCTTTTCTATGTGCTTTCGCCACTTCATTTTGCATATGTTCAAGTGCTTTCGCTCTTTTCTCCTCTAACTTTCTCTGCGTGTACACAAGAGACATGTATTGTCAGGTCAGTTGTAAAAAACTATTTGCAGTATATATGTCTCTTTAATAGAATGATATTAAAAATCAACAACTCATCTCTTGTAAACAGTTTAATTCTACGTGACTGATAAGAAGATGAAATCGTAGGGTTTCATTTCTCATACGGTCATACTTTTTCGGCCTTCGGGTTCTTGGTCCTGTGAGTTATGGTCATGTAACCCGAGACATGCTAAAATACTATCTAGATTAAAAAGCTTGAGATATCAACAAATTGTGGACTGTTGTTCAAACTTTTAACCTCAAGTTCAGAATCGGACTCCTAGCTAGCTAGTGTAACTAGAGTGTAAGCTTAGAGAGCTTTAGTGGGATAACAAGTAACTAAATCTAGCTATAGCCTTAAAATCAAATAATGTAAAGCCAAAATTAAGCTGCCAAGTGAATCAAACAAAGAGAAATGAATACTAACCTCAACTTTCTTCATCCAAGAGGTGGACTTTTGAACTTGTTCACCTTCCCATCCATTAATAACTGCATCTTCTCTCTTAAACCGATTATTGATCTTCGAAATCTTTGCGTTTTGCCATGCAGATATCTTTGATTCAGTCTCTTCCCGTTTTACTCGGTTCACCGTAATATCTTCAACAATACTCTGGTTATTATTACTATTATTATTGTTGTTGTTGTTACTTGAAGAAGATGAAGATCCCGTTACTAACATGGTATTAGTATTGCGTCGACTAGTCGTAGCAGCGCCAGGTGAAGGAACAGGATCAAAATTATGATTATAGTTATCTGGAACAATAGCTAGAGGATTGTTTTCTTCTTCTTGCGGTATATCATCGTTATGATCATGATGATCATTGTTATCATCTTCTCCAATTCTACTAAGTAGATGATTAATATTATTATTTCCACCGCCACCATGCTCGTTCTCGCTGCCGTTGTCGCCAAGTGTTGATGATCCAGCAAGTACTAAAGCATTGAATTCTCGGCTCATAGTTGTAAAATTTTCACTCGGAACCGTACTACTACTACTGCTTTCAGATATATGACTACTAGTTTCCCATGCTTCTCTTCTTCGATTATGATTATTATTATTTGATGGTGGATGTGGTGGAGTTAACGCATGTATATCTCTAATTATAAGATCGTCTTGATCTGCAGATGATCCGTTGCTTATTGATCTTTGATTTGTAAACATGGTGTGAAGTGGAGAAACAAAGGTGAAAAAATATAATTAGGAATGAGTGGCTAATCGAAGAGAAGTGAACTTAATTAGATTCAGTGCTCCATATTTAGGACATCTAATAATGCAAGTAAAAACCAAAGTTGGAGGGATAAAGTGAAATCCATTTCTTTAGAATTTTAAATTAAATGAAGTTTCCTTCTTTCTTTGAGTAACCCCATATTTAATTTGATTAATTATATATGCGTCCCTAGTTGGATTAAGTGATTCTTTCTTTAAGGTTAACTGCTAGTGATTGATTTGACTAATAAAGTTTAGATTCTTAAGGTTGACTGTTTGCTTCTCTTTGTGGGGTAAGAAAAATAGTGAAATGCCATTGATCACTGTGGCTGCTGCGTAGCATATGATTGTCAAATACAACAAGTTTGGTGCATGATGCAGCACCGAGTCGATATTACTCACCTGTTCAAGCATGATTGGCGTGGGTGTTTGAATACTAATTATTTAAGAAGTTACTTTTGGATTTTTAAAATATTTTACAACTTTTAGAAACAAAAATGTCGGATGTTAATTTGGATATATAATTTCAAAATTATTTTTCTAGAGGTAAAAAAGAAAAGAAAAATTGTGGAATAAATGTTTTTTATTCTGATTTCTGGATTGATTTCTGCTTCTGGTATCCAAACATCCTATAAATTTCACGTATTATATATGATATTGAATTTATTTAAAATAAATTTCACCATTGAGTTCACTTGATTGGTGGACTTTTTGAATTCCTATACCAACTTTAACTAGTCATCTTATCCTTCATAAGAATTCAATCAATAGTCTTTTTGAACTCCCTCTCTCCTAAAAACTCTAACGAAACCCTAAACCTTTGAGCACTGATACACTCAGATCGGCTCCTTCTGGAGCAGATCTGAGCATATAATCTTCATCCATAGTTTGTTTTCTATTTTCCTTATATTCTCTGCTTTCTTTAAGTTTTAATATTCATTTTGGGTTTTTTCGGTCTGTAGTCTGCTGTTTTTTCAAGGTCTTTTGGTGGTTCGTTGGTTGTTTACAACATTGATCTTCATCAAAATCATAATAATAGTTTTCATCTTAGGCATCTCAAGATCGTATTTTATGTTTTATTAGTGATTGTGTATTTTGTTTTTGTGTGTAACTCTGGTAGTCTTATCTATTGTGTTATTGTTAGTATGTAGTGTAAGCAGGGATGAAATTAGTGTGATTTGCAGCAACCAGTTATTTCACGGCAAGCTACTCTAACAGGTTGGTTTATCGTCAAAGGAAGCCATTGTAATCAATAATGTCTTTCTCCAGCGGGTATTTGAAATCTCTGCAAAAGGAGATTTTCATTTATCTACCTGGTGTTTATGGGTGAAAATTGTTTCTGCCGATTTCGGTAAATTCGGTAGGTGAGTGAGAAACTGGTTCAAACCCTAAACAAATGTGCTGCACGTGAGCACTTTATAGATTCGAGAGATCAATCTGTACAAGTCCGGCCTAAACCAAGAAATGGCCGTTCCATACTTGCTTCGGTCACAAAGTGGAGGAGAAGGGTTGATTTGGGGAGGGAAGCAAAGAAAGGTGTTGAGACCAGAATAATTCTGGGAGAGTAGTATCTCGACTTGTATCGAAAGTAGAAGCTTGGGAAGCTTGCAAGAGATGAAAGCTTTTGGGAGAGCTTGCAAAGTTGCCTTTATGAGAGTGTAGTATTTTTTCTCCCGACCGAGACTTGTTGTCCGGTGGAAATAGGTAAGACCTATTTATACAAGTCTAGATTGAAACGTACTCTGGCCTCATGAAGGAAGAGAGTAAAGGGTGAAATAATGAGAGGAGGTGGTAACCGCAAGGTGTTTATGGGTGAAAACGTTTTCACCATTATTTCCTCATTTATTTGACCGCTTTATTCCTTTTCACGCTTTCTTAATGTGAGCGTAGTGTACGCCGCAAGTGTGACCGCCAAACCAAAACCCTGGAAAGCATCCCCCAGTTTGTGTTGATATCTCGAGTGTTGGTTACACCTTGAGTGCAAGTGGCGCTGCTAGTGTCGCGTGTGGCATGTGCGGAATGCCCTTGTTGCCGGTTGTACTTCGAGCGCAAGTGGCAATGCCAGAGCTACTAGTGGCGTGTGTGGCATGTGCCAATGGCATGTGTGGAATGCCTTGGTGGTAGGTTGCACTAGTTGGCGTGCGTGGCATGTGCCAATGGCATGTGCGGAATGCCTTGGTGGTAGGTTGCACGGTTTGCAAGTTAGGCTACCAGCGTGTGTGTTTGGCATGTTCCAATGGCATGTGCGGAATGCCTTGGTGGTAGGTTGCACGGTTTGCAAGTTAGGTTACCAGCGTGTGTGTTTGGCATGTGACAGTGGCATGCGTGGCCGTTAGGGCCGTGGCCTTGGTAGGAAAAGCTACCAGCGAGCATGTTGGCATGTTCCAATGGCATGCGTGGCCGACTTGGCCTGTGTTGCATGGTTTGTAAGCCTAGGGAGCTATATTTGGCATGCGCCAATGGCATAGCGGCTTGGAAATATGTCTTGTGGTACGTGTCGGCATGTGCCAATGGCCCGTACGCCCATGTTGACCTAGTTCCACGTTTTGCAAGCCTAGGGCGCTATGTTTGGAATGTGCCAATGGCATAGCGGCTTAGTTTGGCATGGTTTCCAATGAGTGCGATATGTAGTTTGATTTTGGCGTCGCTGCCATGGTGCGCAGTGTGCGGCTTTGGTTTGGCGTTGTTGCCATGGTGCGCCGTGGGCGGTTTTGGTTTTGGCATTGTTGCCATGGTGCGCAGTGTGCGGCTTGGTTTGGCATTGTTGCCATGGTGCGCAGTGTGCGGCTTGGTTTGGCATTGTTGCCATGGTGCGCAGTGTGCGGCTTGGTTTTGAAATTAGGGTTATGTGTCGAAAACCCTAATCTGGTATTTTGAAAAAATACCCCTATTAATTATTTACACCTGAGTTAAATGCTCTTAGTTAATGTGTTGCGGGTAACACTAGGTCATGGGGTTTTACGATTTTACCCCTTGTCTGAAATCCACCATCAACATTAAGTCCCCTGCTTAGCTCGTGACGGGAGCTTCGTTGCGAGGTAAGCATAAGATGGTGCCAAGACAAAATCTTAAAGAGGAGTGGGGAGGTTCATCTGACCTTTTTTGAAACACGTATTGGTCCTGGAGAACAAGTGATGCTGGCTGGTTGGTCTCAGTATAAAAGTTGAGGAGTCAGCTCGGGCGGCATGGGCGCAAGGCTGAGAAGTTAGCATGGTGGGACCCATTCGGAGCATGCTAGTTGACTTGCTTGGGGGGAGTGTCGTTGATGAAGCTATGGGTGGACGTTTTTTGGGCAGCTGGGCGTTTTTGGCGGGGCCAGTGGACGACGGGCGTGATGACTGGTGTAGGTTGGACAGATTTGACAAGCTGGCATCATTGATGGGCCCAGCGGAAGGTAAGGAAGCGTTTTTTGACTTTCTTCATGCATGGAATTTAAAACCAGGGAGCCATTTATACAAGAGAGTTACGTTTCTCATTGCTCCCTTTCCTTTTTAGGATTCCTCCATTCATTCCCAATATGACTACATCATCTTCTTTTGATAAAAGGGGGCATCTTACTGAAATCCTACCCTCTTTTGCTATGCCTCTTAGAGACGAGACTTCCTCTAATCGTCCAGATTCTCCAGGTGAGAGTTTGAGATCCGACTCTTGCGAGAGCGTTCCAACTAGAGTTATGCGAGTCAATAAGATCATACCGCCATGACAACCGAGTGTGCTAGCCGGTGGGAATTGATCTTGTGTGCTGATATGTTTTCTGGTGGGACCACAAGTTTGGAGAGCTTGGGAAGTCGTGAAAGCTTGATAGGCTAGCTGGTGGGACCGGCACAAAGTTGGGAAGATGGCGTCCTGTCGTGTTGGCTGTTTGGGAGGACTCTGAAGCCCTAATTGGCGCCTGTTATTGAAATTGCTGCAGAATCCTCATACCAACTCGGATTTTGACAGTCCACATATGTATCCTGAAGCCCAGAAAATTTCCAAGCTTTATCAAAGAAGATTTTTGAAATTTGAGCGTGTCTAGGGGATGAAAACCGCTAAATAATAAACTTCCAGGAGGTTTTCAGAACTTTCCCAGGTTGCGTGTTGTCTGCTATTTTGGTCACTTCTCCTTGCTCGTTCATCCGATTGCCATGAAATTTTGACATGTTGTAGGTAACTTCCATACGAAGAGAATGGTACAAAAACCACCACCAGATTCCACACCAATTGTTCCCAGTTCGTAATTGAACACAGGGTAATGTAAGATTCCCTCGGCTGAGTTTGTTTGGAGAATGTGTTTCACGACTTTGGTACTTCTTGGACATGTCATGGAAGTATAATAAGGAACTTAAATGATGTTAGTTCACTTACTTTCTCAATTTTATGATCGTACTGATTTTCCGCACTTGAAGTATCCCAATCCCATGTAATCTTCGTGTTAGGTGCTTAACAGCGAAGTTGGGAATCATGGGTCCATTAATATGAACAACCCTGAAGTTGTTGACGATGAATTACTTGCGCTTCCAGGTTATGAAGTATTGATTGCCGATTTAGTGACAGTGGCGGAAATCCCAATTGAGCCTCGGATGGTGGAACCCGAATCGAAAATAGTAGAAAATGCTTCGTCTGAAGTTGACTGTATCTTGTGAGATTTAATGGTAAAGGGATCCCGTGTATATGATCAGTCTTCTAGTATGGTTTACATGCTTCCATGGTGTAGTAGCTGTTGTGGTGAAGTCCCGAATGAGCGGCAACGATTCTTGGTAGGAGATGTAATCAGAAGAGAGTATGTTGTCGCGGTAACAAAGTGGGTTGGCGTGCTGTTGTGCATATGTACCCGAAGAAAATACTGCACACATGATTTTGAACCCGAAAAATATACTGCGGATATAACTTTGAACCCGAAGAAGAATTTTGTATATGCATCTGAACCCGAAAATATAATGCGCATATAACTTTGAACCCGAAGAAGAATTCTGAACCCGAAAATATAGTGCGCATATAACTTTGAACCCGAAGAAGAATTCTGTATATGCACCTGAACCCAGAAAATACTGCATGCGAATCTCAAAGAAGAAGAATATATGTGTTTCATGTAACCCGAAAGACGTGTTGTATATGAATCCCGAAAAAGAATACTGTGTATAATTTTGAACCCAAAGAAGTATACTGTCATGCCTGTAGAAAATGCTGCGCATATAACCTTGAATCTTGAAGAAACGCAGTATATGCGCTCTTGAATCCGTAGGAAATACTGTATACACAATTTTGATCCCGAAGAAGGATATTGCATATGTATTTCAAAAACCGTAGAAAGTACTATTCTTCCATGTCTCAGGAATCTTCTCTTGTCGGGCGCGGTTATGTGTCAGGGAAATAATTTCATATTTCTTTGTTTCGTTTTATGCTGATATCTTGTTGCTAAATGAAGAAAACCGGCAAGATTTTACCTGAACCAATCCTCGTTTTGTCGAAAGATATTGATGGTTAGGAGCCAAGCATTGATGATGAGTTCTTTACCAAAGCCTTTGCTCCATACGATTTTGTATTCACAAAGGGGTGTATTCTCCTTTCAATATCACCGGTGATGATGGAGAAAGTTTCCCTGGTGCAGTGCGGCTGAGGGCTTGCGAATATGCCTTGACGTTGTGAAGAAATACAGTTTTCCACACAAGCGCTTTATAACGGACCGCACAGTTTTGTGGACGAAGTCCCCAGAAATCGTGCGTCTCTTGTAAGGAAGAGAGTCTTCGTGAAACCAGGTGGTTTGATGATTTGCCTCGATTTTGGGGAAGTTGTTAGTCTTTACATGTGATGAAATTGTGATTGTTGATCCCATCCTAGGCGTTTAAGTGCGACGGTAGAAGGATGTGGGATGCCAGTGCTATGGAGATGCAAGCTAGCAAGTGTGACGCAGGATGTCAGTGCTGGGAAAGATGCAAGCTGCCGTGGCTGGAAGACGCAAATTTCTGGTGCTAGCCATTGAGCAGAGAATCTAGCATTGGAGAGACACCATATGCTGGTGTTGTCCAGA
The DNA here is from genome assembly GCA_023529315.1 of Papaver bracteatum. Classification (NCBI taxonomy): domain Eukaryota; kingdom Viridiplantae; phylum Streptophyta; class Magnoliopsida; order Ranunculales; family Papaveraceae; genus Papaver; species Papaver bracteatum. The sequence goes on from JAJJWX010005066.1 coordinate 1,279,097, forward strand.
TTGTGGCTGTTCATGTGCGTCTGTATGTGTGACTGACATGTGCGTCTGGTAAGCGCGTATGGTGTTGTCTTGGACGCGGACTGTTGGCACTGGAACTTTGGCTATCAAGCCGTGACGATAGTGCGGGAGGCTCCTTTCCGTGGGATGGTGGGATCGATACTTGGAAGGCGTGCAGGGCGGATCATGAGATGTTGGTGCTAGCAGCATCGTGGTAGCAATCAAAGAGTTGGAGATGAAACAAACGGTCCTCCAAATATCGAAGGACGTCTTCTTCGAGAAAAGTAAACCACTATTGAATGACTTCTTTTGTGTTTATGTCTTCTGAAATTCTTCTGTGTTTTCCTTTTCGAAAGGCAAAAGAAACACTTGCTTTGTGGTTTTGATTTTTTTTTTTTTTTTTTTTTTTTTTTTTGATTTCTGGGTTAATAGGAAAGTGTTACCTATGAGGGTTTTGGGTTATTATTCGGGATGAACCGTCTTAGGATATGAAAGATATAAAAAGATAAATATTTGTCTTTTCTGAAAAGACATCTTGGATGTCGGGTTTAAAGTTCACTAGGTTTTGGTAGACAGCTGGTAGCTTTTGAGGATATTGGATTATTTCTGGGATGAATGGTTTTGATAAGATAACTCTGATTATGTCTTGGGAAAGGAATATTGCCTTTATGTAAGTGTGTGCTAGAAATAGGCACAAGACGCAGTAGTATGACGGTTTTATTAAGAACTTAAAAACAGATCGTTTATCTTGCCCAATCTACATTTACTCACTTGCAAACACATCTCTCTCCAAGTAAAAGGCGGCTTTGCTGGTAGCATCGCCAGTTAGTCCCCAATTGCTGGTAGCGTCTTCAGCGAGTCTCCAGTTTTCTAGTGTAGTTTTGACAACTGATAACCGGGTTGTCTGGCAGTTGAGTCGGACTGAGTCGCAAGTCCCCAATCGCTGGTAGCATCTTCAACGAGTCCCCAATTTTCAAGTTTAGTTTTACAACTGGTAACCGGGTCGTCTGGAAGTTGAGTCGGATTGAATCGCCTTCCCCTACCATCTTGACATCTGGGTCGAAGAACGAGATTGACAGTGTGACATTGTAGCCGATAGATCAATCCTCCCGATGTGGTCGCCAATTTTTTATAGGTGAAAATTGTTTCTGCCGATTTCGGAAAATTCGGTAGGTGAGTGAGAAACTGGTTCAAATCCTAAACAAGTGTGCTGCACGTGAGCACTTTATAGATTCGAGATATCAATCTGTACAAGTCCGGCCTAAACCAAGAAATGGCCGTTCTAGACTTGCTTCGGTCACAAAGTGGAGGAGAAGGGTTGATTTGGGGAGGGAAGCAAAGAAAGGTGTTGAGACCAGAATAATTCTGGGAGAGTAGTATCTCGACTTGTATCAGAAAGTAGAAGCTTGAGAAGCTTGCAAGAGATGAAAGCTTTTGGGAGAGCTTGCAAAGTTGCCTTTATGAGAGTGTAGTATTTTTCTCCTGGCCGAGACTTTTTGTCTGGTGGAAATAGGTAAGACCTATTTATACAAGTCTAGATTGAAACGTACCCTGGCCTCATGAAGGAAAAGAGTAAAGGGTGAAATAATGAGAGGAGGTGGTAACCGCAAGGTGTTTATGGGTGAAAACGTTTTCACCATTATTTCCTCATTTATTTGACCTCTTTATTCCTTTTCACGCTTTCTTAATGTGAGCGTAGTGTACGCTGCAAGCTGTGACCGCCAAACCAAAACCCTGGAAAGCATCCCCCAGTTTGTGTTGATATCTCGAGTGTTGGTTACACCTTGAGTGCAAGTGGCGCTGCTAGTGGCGCGTGTGGCATGTGCGGAATGCCCTTGTTGCGGGTTGTACTTCGAGCGCAAGTGGCAATGCCAGAGCTGCTAGTGGCGTGCGTGGCATGTGCGGAATGCCTTGGTGGTAGGTTGCACGGTTTGTAAGTTAGGCTACCAGCGTGTGTGTTTGGCATGTGCGGAATGCCTTGGTGGTAGGTTGCACAGTTTACAAGTTAGGCTACCTGCGTGTGTGTTTGGCATGTGCCAATGGCATGTGCGGAATGCCTTGGTGGTAGGTTGCACGGTTTGCAAGTTAGGCTACCAGCGTGTGTGTTTGGCATGTGCCAATGGCATGCGTGGCCGTTAGGGACGTGGCCTTGGTAGGAAAAGCTACCAGCGAGCATGTTGGCATGTGCTAATGGCATGCGTGGCCGACTTGGCCTGGGTTGCATGGTTTGTAAGCCTAGGGCGCTATATTTGGCATGCGCCAATGGCATAGCGACTTGGAAATATGTCTTGTGGTACGTGTCGGCATGTGTCAATGGCCCGTACGCCCATGTTGACCTAGTTGCACGTTTTGCAAGCCTAGGGCGCTATGTTTGGCATGTGCCAATGGCATAGCGGCTTAGTTTGGCATGGTTGCCAATGAGTGCGATATGTAGTTTGGTTTTGGCGTCGCTGCCATGGTGCACAGTGTGCGGCTTGGTTTTGGCGTTGTTTCCATGGTGCGCAGTGTGCGACTTGGTTTGGCATTGTTGCCATGGTGCGCAGTGTGCGGCTTGGTTTTGGAATTAGGGTTCTGTGTCGAAAACCCTAATCTGGTATTTTGAAAAAAAATACCCCTATTAATTATTTACACCTGAGTTAAATGCTCTTAGTTAATGTGTTGCGGGTAACACTAGGTCATGGGGTTTTACAATTTTACCCCTTGTCTGAAATCCACCATCAACACCTGGGTAAACAAATCTTCGAATCTTGTGATCTTTCTGTTAATTTTTTTTTTATGGTTTGTTGTTTGAGATTTGATGATTTTATGTCTCAAGTTTGATGACGATTTTCTAAGGAAGAATCGGTACCCCACTTTTGATCAATTTTTTCCGCTGAGTTAAAAAGTTTTGAAGAAGTTTTTGGCTGCATGAGGAGGGTTTGGATCATTTGTGATCTTTTGACATACTCCTTTTGGAAGAAAGCTTCGGCTAAACAATTCAAATGAGTTCACTTTAGCTTGCTTTAGTTTTACTATGTAATATTAATTGGTTAATCTGTTATGTTTTAGTTTTACCTTTACTTTTGGGCTTAGTATTATTGAAAACAAAGACAACATCTACTTGTTCAAGATCATCATTAAGTTCATTCGTTACTACAACTGTTACCATATCTCCAAAGTCGAGTCAGCCAAATTCGTTATGATACAAATACTTAATGACGGATTCAGATTACCGATGTTACTTGAGACATATTTTGGTTATTATTTGAAACATTGGCTATTGCTACTACTAGCTGGGTCACTACTACCTTGATTGTTGTAGCTAATCTAAATTTTTAAAAAAATTGGTTCATGTTATTTGCATGTTCTGATGAATATTGGGTTGGATTTGATCCAATCAACCTTGACACACATTAGTTTTGTTTTCAAAATCAGTTTGGCCCTATATGTTTGGTCCTCTCCGTTGCGACTTGCGAGAGAGAAGAAGGTCCTCTGAAACTGTTCTTAGGTCTGAAGGGATAGATCTTATAGGCAAGCATTGGACGATACCACAAATTGAATGACTTTTGTATGAATTTTAAAATTTTCTATTAGGTTTCCGATATCCTAAATCAACATTATCAGTATACGTGACTTGCCTCTCTTTTTCGGGGAAAAAAAATTGCAGTTCAACGTCCTCATCCAATTTCAAAAAAAAAAAACAAAAAAAACGTCCTCATAAAATCAGGGTGCCTCACTTGTTACGAGGGTTGTGCACCAGTGCCATGTAATAAGAAGCTAATTGTAGCTTATGCAACATGAAGTTACTATTTCTGACTCGCACGCAAATTTGCATGCAGGGATACAACTACAACTTGCAAATTTTTGAGGTATATGTGTTCTAAGGTGATCAATACAGCAGCCATGCCCCATGGATGATCCCCATGCGTCATCCAATCTTTCTTTCCCAATAATTTGTTTCAATTGGTGAGACAAACGCATTTTTAGTTTTTTATGTACAATCGTGTCGGTGACCAAAATTCAAAAAGATGCAAAATTTATAGTCCCCAATCAGAGGGGATGTAAATCAAATTATGCTACATTCAAACAAGGACTAAATTGAAAATTAAACCACAACATAAAATCAAATCAACCTTGCCCTTAATTTAAAGAGACTTGGAAGATTTTTTCCTTTCTAATTAATTAGCTGATGTATTAGTGTCGGTTAAATCCACTAATCAAAAGATAAAGATTAGGTCAATAAACAACCACGACACATGTATACTAATTGACGGTGATGTATGTGCAACTTTGGCCTTATATGCTGCCATGGTGCCACCTGCCTAATACTTATTAGTTTGCTGGGTCCAACTCGGTCCATAGCCAAATTGAGTCAACGTCAATTCTAATCTAAAATGCCTAGTGATCTCATTTTATTTTGCACTTGTGCGGTGGAGAATCAATCTGGAATTTGACGTAACATCGCACTATGATCCCACCTTAAACTAGAACACCGTTGCCACGGGAGGATCGATCAAACAAAAAACGAAATACCGCTATAATAAATTAACATAAATTCAAGCAATCTAAAATTTCTAATCCCCTAGTCATAAAACTTCTGAATCATTTTTTTTTCTTTCTTTTTTTAAACTTTTAAAATGCATTTCCTCAAACCTCACCAAAAATTTTAAACTTTAAAATTACTGTCATAATCTTGACAAAGTAAACAAAGAGAAGAAGAAATATGAACATTTGTTGACACGTCAATAAGCTATCCCTAAAGCTGCACATGGTTTGGTACGGCCCGGTTCTCTTATGGAACCGGTCCCTGTACTTGGTGTTGACTGATACCTCATTTTGAGGACCGGTACTTGTACTTGTACCTGTGCCGGTCTTGTACCGGACTAGTACCGGGTTTTTGCCCTATGTCCTTCAGTGTAGAGCCTCATCTATTCCTAACTCATTCCCTGCAATAATTCCTAGCATTCATCAATCACTCACTCCAGCAGTTAACATTTACCCATACATTTTCAATCTTCAGTGTTTATCACCAACACCAAAAAGGCAAAAACCCAATTCTCCAGTAACCGAGCTTTGAAAATACGACAAGAAAATTCAGCCAAACCCCCATCAATTCCATCACGAGCACTTTCCTTTGAATGAGAAACCATGCATCAATCCATGTAAAAATATAAATAAAACACAATGAAAATAAAAACTAGTGGAATCAATACAAATTAATCTCAATAGAACCCTAAATCATACAATTAATTAAACACATTAATCAAACATGAAAATAATAATTAAGAACCCTAATTGATTGTATACTAACTGCTACTAGGAGGAATGGACTTAGGAGTTGATGTTGTTGTCGAACTCATAAATTGGGAGAAGAAAGGGGACCTGAGCTGTGGGGCAGATACAGATAAGAAGGGAAGAAGATGGTGGTTGCTATCATGGGTTAATCTGAAATTGAGAAATTAAAGACAAACAAGATGTTGTTGTTGATGGGTTTAATCAATCTGGTTGATGTTGCTATAACAAATGAAGATGGAGAATATTGTTGTTGTTCGAATGAAGGATATAGACTGGGAGATGGTTGAGTTTGAGGAAAGTTTGTTTGAATTTGAAATTGAGATGCCAAGATGGTTGAGTTTGAGGAATGTTTCGCTAATGAAGAAGGTTGTGGTGGTGGTGGTGATACAGACTCAGAGATCGTGAGGAAGAAAAAGTAAATGGCTGTTGTTGTAAGAAAAAACGAAGAAGTAAGAGAGATGGTCGATAGATAAGATAGTTACAAGACCTAGGATCGACGACTATGATTAAACTCTAACCAAGATCTTAATGGCTTATATTAACCGGTACTTATAGTCCGGTTCCAGTCCGATCCCCCCCCCAGAACTGGTCCTTGTACCTAGTACTATCCCGGTTCTCAACTTCAGTACCTATCCCTGTACCGGCTACACCGGTTCCGGTACGATTTTTCTGGTTCCAGTTCGATACAAGTCTTCTTAACAAGTTCTTGGTCAACCTTAGCTATCCCTGCTATGAATACACGTGTTAGACACATGCAACTAAAAGGTCCTTCAGACTTTCAGTCTTCGTTTTCTATTTCAACGTTGCCTATGTGGCGACAAACCTCACATGTTTTTCTCAGATTTTTCTCTCAGGCTTGATCATCCATATCTGATACAATCAGTAATCGTAAATGTATTATTTGGAAGAACTGAATAGCGTTGGTTGATGCCCAAATTCGGGTTCCTAGATTTCTAGTTATGTTTTATCGTGAATATAGTGGCGGTGATAGTGGCTCTATAATTGTAAGGGTGGGAAAGGAGTATTAAAAATAGCTGAAATTGAAATTTACATAAAATTGGTATAAGATAGATTTCAATAGAGATTTTTTCGATTCCAACTTCAATTAAAACCAATTTTGATTTCAAATTCAAAAAGAAATATGTATGGTGATGTTGGATATCAGCGGAGGTGCCGATGGTGGTTGAGGCAGAAATGACGATGGTGGTGTTGCTGTTATGGAGGGTGTGTTTTTGGTGGATAAAAAGGGTGGCGGTGGTGACGGTGTTACTGGTCATGGTGGTGGTGGTGTTTTACTGCAACGGTGGTGGTGGTGTTGTCAGTTAGAAGCTATAAAAGGGTTGTTGAAGATCATATGAGATTTTGATTTTGGTGGTGGTGGCTAAGGTGGTGTTGATGGTGGTAGTAATGGTTAGGGTTATGGTGGAGGTGGTGGTTCTGGTGGCGTCGGCGGAGGTGGTGGTAGGTGAAGAGATAAGTTGTTATTGTTAGAGGTGGCGCTAGAACTACTACTGCGGTTGGTGCTGTCGGCAAAGGTGATGTTATCGGTTAGCGGTGGAAAAACAATGTGAGGATATCGAAGGAAATGGTTTTTAAGTATAAGGGTATTCTGGTCATTCCACTGGAAACGGGAGAAATCCACTTTTTGTGAAATTGAACATTTGTGTTAGGTTTCATTTGACAAAAAAATGGCCATAAAAGGGACTCCCTCCCTTCCGGCCCTCCGGACGGTCGGCCTAATTAATGCTCTCTATGGTAAATTGCAACATATACCACCAATTCGATGAGTTAGGGTAATGAAATTTGGGTCGGTCATCCCAATTAATGCTCTCTATGGTAAATTGCAACATATACCACCAATTTAATGAGTTAGGGTAATGAAATATAGAGAAACCGAAATCACCTGCACATGGACCGGGCAAACTTACACCAACAACCCTGTATTCCAAAAAGAAAAAAAATCCTTCTAATCGGAAAGGAAGGATTTTATTAAAATTTAAATAAGAATATTCCCCTTTAAGGAGAGATTTCAACCAAATTGGAAAACTTGTAGACCAACTTTGAGCTATTTTATAGTTTCTAGTCTTTCTAGCTAGGCTATTTGTTACCTCATCGGATTCTCTATGTACAAATGTGCATTTCCAGCTCTTAAAAGTTTCTAAAAGAAATCTGCAATCCTGAATTACATTATTATTTGTCCAGCGGACACTTCCTATACTACTATTAATGGCTTTAACTACATTTAGACTATCTCCTTCCAAATATAGCTTTTCCACTGTTGCAGCTTTTGCCCACTTTATGTCTGCTAATGTTTCAGTCTGTTCCTTATCCCGAGCTAATCCATCAAGTGATTGTTCTCCTCCACATTTCCCTGCATCATTAAACATAATCAGACCTATACCTAAATATTTATTTTCTTTCACAAAATCAACATCAAAATTTAATTTATAATAGTCATTTTCTGGCAGTTTCCAAGGAATGGTATTCCCGGATTGTCTACCACCATTTCCTACTATTCTGATCCTTTCTGGATTTGTATTCCATTATGTAAACTCCCTATTCATTTGTAAAACAAACTTTGTTAGAGCTATGATCGGTCGAACTCACAAGTGTTGTTATCTCAAGCTTGTTGTCAAATTTAGTTGTCAAAACTATATCTTGATTTCTAGACTCTAGTCTACAATTATTTAAGTCTCGGACTAGGATAGGAATGTAGTTGAGAAATATTGGATCGCATCAGTCATCATTGCGCTCTACCGTTTGAAGGCGAAGATCAACCGAATATTTTGGAGAAATTCATCAACAAAAGGTAAGTGAAGATTGAACCACCTATATCTCAAGTTATATTCACTTTTCTATCATTTGAGATGAGGTTGCATAACTAATTAGACTATTATGCATAGACAAGAATTTCGAGTTAAGTTTATCTTGATAATTACTTCTCGAAATATAATGACTAAGCCTAATGAACATATTTGTTCACACTTGATGAATTTCAGTGAAGGACAATTTATTATTCGAAATCAAAATCATGATTCAATTTTATCATTCGGAAATAGCCTGGAATAGTGATATGTGTCATTGATGTTATTCGGGAATGTTTTGAATTGATTTAGAGAGAAATACAGAACTACTATAGATTCAGATACAAGATAGTGGTATCGGTCTTACAAACTGGGAAAATTGTTATATGTCTGAATCTGTATTATATGTACTCGTACACGTAGCGGAGTAAATATATATATATATCGACTTACAGATTTGTGGTACACATATTTTTGTGTATATCATATGAAAATCTGTTTGACTTGTGAACCGGATCGGTATGCATACTTGTATGCAAACCATTTTTGAATTGTGGTTACAGAACCGTGTTTGTTTCCAAACCGGTAGGCAAATTGAAACAGTTATGTGTTCCTGAACTCGGATGTGTTTCCAAATTGGTACACAAACCGATTTAGTTATGTGAACTCCGAAACCGGCGACAGTCTTAAGGTTTCCAAACCGGTACGCGTACCGTGACTGAACCGATTCACGAACGGCAATAGTATTTGTACCTTGTACACCTACTAACCATGTCGATTATATGCGTTTAAATTATTTCTACGAGATAATTAGCATTTGATTAATTCTCTAAAACACTAGACTTATTTTATCACATGATTGTAACTCAAAATTAATGTCTTACGTGTTCATGAAAATGGAGATTAAGCTTTTAAGTTCAAACCGGCTAGTTTCGGATAACCTTGTTGAAAATAGTCTTTGTACACGGTCCGGTTATGGTTTTACCTAACTAGAGTGTATATCTTGTCTATGTGAATCAGATTCAAAGATTCATCTAATGGTGGATATTGTTTGGTTGGTTCCAAAGCTATCTTAGCTTAAACCTAAAGCAACATATGCTTTGAATGTCTATAAAAGGGGAACTTCAAGCAACTGGGATCTTTGAATTCTGACACTACTTTTTAGTATAGTTAGAGAACTGCTCGGCCGAACTCGCAAGTGTTGCTATCTCAAGCTTGTTTTTCAATTTTAGTTGTCAAAACTATAAGTCTTAATTTCTAGTCTACTTATAACTATGTCTCGGATTAGGATAGAATGTGTAGTTGAGATTTAGACTTCACAACGTTCATTGATTGAAGGCGAAGAACTACTAAGGGGAGCTTGTGGAACTTCATCAACAAAAGGTATATGGAGACTTGAACTCATCTATCACTCAGAAGTCTATTTCTATTCTATCTCCTATTGATACAAAAGTTGTATAGCTATATAGACTTTACTTTATACACATTTGATATTTCAAGCTGAGTTTAACTCGCTTACTTATTTCTCTAAATATGTGTTGGTAAGATTTCGGTTTAAACAAGTTCATCTCTTATTCTTGACGAAAGTCAAAAGATGATCATGTGAAAAATCGCCTGGTAACATCTTACATGATTTGTGTGAGACAGTCATTTGATGTAGACTCATAATGTTTCGTATTGATTTATTGATCACTTGAAAATTGCTTTGAAGTTAATAGTTTGTGTGAGACAGCTATTCCCGTCTTCTAAGAATGTTTTAATGATTAAGATAGAGTTTAGAACGATTGACCATTAATTGGATATATCACAATATGCGTACTTGTATGCTAACTATTGCAAGTTATTCCAAGTCCGGGAATCATGGAATGCGTACTGGTTTAACAGTTGAAGTCCAAGAATTTAGTATGCATACCCGTATACACACTGGTTTAACAGTTCAAGTCCGGGAATTTAGTGTGCGTACCCGTTTGCATACTAATTCAACTGAGTTCGGTCGTTCTAAAATTGGTTAAGTTCTAAAATTGAGTGGGTTAAGTTCTAAAATTGGTTTATTCGTGAACAAATACATTTATATAATAAGGAATGCATTCTTTGCAAACCGTGGTCATAATGTTCATGCATTGATTCGAGTGAATCAAAACCAATTTTGCTTCAATTATGTCTTGTATACTTCTATGAGAATATAAACAATTGAACAACTCTATTACTAGTTTTATTTGAGTCATTTGAACTAGTTGTGATTAAGATGAACAAGGTTGATATGACAGGGTTCATATGGATAACTTCGGTTAACTATTGTTGAGACAACTAAGTGTACATGTTTAGGTACGATTACCCATATCTAAATATAGGTACATTTCATTTGTGTGTAACAAGCTAAGTTCGATCTAACGGTTGAAAGATATTAGCTTGAATCTAATTAGGTTTTCATCTAACGGTGAAATTGAATGTTTGCTTTGTTACCAAGGTAACATTGATTGCAAACCCTGATTTGAAGACTATATAAGGGAGAACTCTAGGAACTGGAAAACCTAATCCCCACACATCTTGTGTGATACTAGTTGCGACTAAAGTCGATTCTCCTTTAACCTAGGTTTTTCTAAAACCATTATAGGTTAACGACTTAAATACTTCATTAGGATTCTGAAGCCAGACACAACTATTTTCTCTGTAGTTGTGTGTTCTGATCTTACTTTGTTCTATCGTATTGAGTACTATCTTCTCTAAGATTTGCTCGATATTTAATCTCCGATAGGTAAGATAAAAAGTAGTCACAAACATCTTCATCTCATCGTTTGTGATTCCACAATATCTTGTTCCGCTTTCACACGGTTAACATCATTGTGGGGTAATTGATATTACTAGGTTGTTTCCCGGGAATATAAGTCCGGTGTATCAATAGGTTCATGTTCACCTTGATTTATCAAAAGACAGAACAAAAAATCGTAGGTATTTCTGTGGGAGACAAATTTATCTATTCAATAGACTTTTCTGTGTGAGACAGATTTGTTTATCAAGTCTTCGACTTTGGGTCGTAGCAACTCTTAGTTGTGGGTGAGATCATTTAAGGGAATCAAGTGCTTCGAGTTCTGTTGGGATTCAAATGCGTAAGTATTGCGAATGTACCTTAATCAGTGTGAGATTGGTTAGGGCTCAACTACTGTAAGGATTCGCAAGCTCGTCAACACTATTTGACGATCAAGAGACGAATTCCCGAATGATAGGTTTTACCTCTTGTACCTTTCTATTATTATCCTTTTGGAACTGTGATGCATGTTAGTGATTACTTGAGAGTTATTTGTTTTCATTGGGCACCCCTTTGGGATGATGTGCTCCTTGTTCCCACTTCAGTTTTCAATAATCAAAAGAAATAGAGCGTTTGAAGATATCTGTTTCGTAGCTTAGAGCTTTATCGACTCTAGTTTTATTGTGTATCTTTTACTACATGTATTATTTCTTATTTTGTAAACAACACATTAATATATTGATATCACTGGAGAGATCTTCATTTATACAATATTCAGAGAGTTTGGGTTTGATTTTAAGCACTTTATGTAATTAGGATTCTTAAAAACAGTAATGTAGTTTTGATGTCTTTATTAGGTTGTAATCCTATATGCTTAGTAGGTGATTAGGTTGGGGTGTCACAAGTTAGTATCAGAGCCCACTATTAGATCTTACATGGGCAAAAATAGGAATAGTCACTGCTAGTTAATGAACTAGATTAGTTTAGAAATAGGTTGGGCTATGAGATAAATCTTAATCACTAAAAATTATCAAGAACTAAATGACTTGTTTGATTGATTGATTTGTTTTCTAGTGTGTACATATAGTATGAAGTAAAATTTGTAGGTTAAACCAACTGCAATATATTTTAGAAGCTAATAGAGAATTAGAGAATAATTAGTTTAGAATTATGAAAATGTAGTCAATTCAACACTGGATAATAGTAAGGTTAGTAGTTCTTATAGATCTTGAGTACCTTTAGGAACTTATTGAATATCTTTAAATATATTTAGAACCATTAATTTATTGAATATAAAATTATTATGAGGAACTTAGACTTCCTTATTTGTTAGAGTTTAAATCAGCATAGTTGAACCTAGAGCTACAAATTTTAAACATTAGTGGTATAAAGACATAAAGGTTTGTATTTTTATTTTATTTTTGTTTCGAACTCATTTGAGATGAATTGGATTTCACGTGTTTGTAAGTATGAGTTGTACTTACATCGAGATGTAGATCGATTTAATTTTCGTGGACGAAAAATCTTGTAAGGTGGGTAGAATGTAAGGATTCGCAAGCTCGTCAACGCTATTTGACGATCAAGAGACGAATTGCCGAATGATAGGTTTTACCTCTTGTACCTTTCTATTGTTATCCTTTTGGAACTGTGATGCATGTTAGTGATTACTTGAGAGTTATTTGTTTCCATTTGGGACCCCTTTGGGATGATGTGCTCACTTGTTTCCACTTCATTTTTAGAAATCATAAGAAATGGAGCGTTTGAAGATATATGTTTCGTAGCTTAGAGCTTTATCGATTCTAGTGTTGTTGTTTATCTTTTACCACATGTATTATTTATTATTTTGTAAACAACACATTAATATATTTATATCACTGGAGAGATCTTCATTTATACAATATTCAGAGATTTTGGGTTTGATTTTAAGCACTTTATGTAATTAGGATTCTTAAAACAGTAATCTAGTTTTGATGTCTCTATTAGGTTGTAATCCTATATGCTTAGTAGGTGATTAGGTTGGGGTGTCACAACTACATTCCATTTCGGAGTTAACTTGTAGTAGGCTAGAGTCTATAGCGGCTTAATACAATGTGGTGTTCAAATTTGGACTAGGTCCCGGGATTTTTCTGCATTTACAGTTTCCTCGTTAACAAAATTTCTGGTGTCTATGTTATTTCTTTTCCGCATTATATTTTTTATATAATTAAAATATCACATGTTGTGCATAGTTCAATCAATTAGATTGTCCAACCTTTGGTTGTTGATATAAATTGATTGACGTTCAAGTTGTTTCTCATATTAATCAGGCTCGCGGATTTCTATCGGTTTGATTTGCTGATTACATTGAGAAACATAGATATAACTCTTGAATGTATTTTCCTTGATTGAGTCTGACTGTCTAGTTGATTCTCTTGGAAATATATTGGAGTTAGTCCATACAGATTGCGGAAACGAAATATTGGGTGTGGTTGTTAGACCCCCCGTTTTTTCAAATGTGTCCTAATTATATCTAGAGTCTTCCTCTTCCTAAACCTTTTAGGGTTTAGCGGCTACAAAGTATTCATAGGGATTCGTGAAGCCAGGTCCAGTTATATTTCCTTCATAACTCGTGTATCCTGGTCTTGTTCAATTGTTGATTTATCACTTGAACAAGATTGATAGAAATTACAAAGTTCTCTTCGTTTCAAAATTTGTGATTCCACAGGTTTTATACTTGTGAGGTGAATAATAATCTAGACTGCACTTCGGGTTGAATAAGTCCAAATTTTGAGGTTAGCTAGACTTTGTCTATTGTTATCGATTTCCATACCTTTGATCAAACTATTTGATTATAAAAGGAAATCATATATATGCTTAATTTTTGGGAGGAAAATTTGGTTTAAAGTATTCAATTGAGTTGAACAAACTCTTAGTTGGTGTGACGTCAGCTAAATGAATCAATTGCATGGAGACCTGCTGGGATTCAAGAGGTGTAAGGAGTGCGAATGTACCTTAATAGGTGGGGTAACTTTTAAGGCTCAACTATATTCTAGTCCGAAGTTAATTAGTAGTAGGCCAGTATCTGTAGCGGCTTAATACAGTTTGGTGTTCAATCTGGACTAGGTCTCGGGGTTTTTCTGCATTTGCGGTTTCCTCGTTAACAAAACTTTTGGTGTCTGTGTTATTTATTTTTTTGCATTATATTGTTTATCTTTATAACTGAAATATCACAGGTTGTGCATTGATCAATCATAGTAGATACATCTGGTGCACGTCGTTTACACAACAAATTAATTAACTTTTGTCCACACAATTAACTGGTAATATAATGGCAAGGAGTTCGTTCCCACGAAGAGCGGGGAGTTTCTAGTTGTTAAAAGTAACCGAAAGGGGGATTTTAGATTTCAAATAAAAGTAACAAATAAAAGAAAATAATAATACTTTGATGTAAACAATAATAAGAAATATGATTGGGGAACCCTTCGCAGTCACTGAACCGAAGCCTAATTAAATGAAAATTTATTTGTTGTTAAACTTATATTGTTACCAACCGTAGAATAGCAATAACCTCTGCTATCCCCCGGATTCCTACTGTCACTAGATACGTCATAGGTGTCTAAAACACCTAATTTTATATCTAGTATTTATGCTTTCTTTGCGAGTTTTCGTGTGGATTATGTATCTTATGTGTGAATTTGAGTTATTAGGTGTTTTGGAGTCATTAGAGCAAAAGGAGGCACAACTTATTTAAATATCGTATTTCTTCTCATCACGGTGAAGTGAACGAAAAGACAAAGCCACTGGTAAAAGAATGACGCGACTACGAAGTCATATAAGAAAGTTACGAGTGAAAGTATTGACGAAGCTTGTCAGTTCCTTGAAACTGACATGCCATAGATGAACTGGGTGGCCCTTATCGACTGAACCTGAGTGGCTATATCCATTTACCTCCTTCCCAACCCTAAGACCGAGAAATGTGTTCTCCCTTTTCATTGCCTTTTGACCGAAAGCTACAGAGAACAGAAAATGAGAAATGGCTGCGCCATTTAATGGTCAGCTTCATCTGGAATTGAGACTGTAGATTTGGTATAGTTGTGAATCGAAAAGAGGTGATAGTGTAACTAGTGGACTTAATTTCGATTGAGTTCGAGTAAATGAAATTCAGAGGATGAATGGAGTAGATTCAAGGATGATTGAGAAACTGTTGAACTGATTATGAATTTAGGAAGATGGGTTTTTTGTGAATCAAATTTGGACACGGGGATGAAGAAGAGTAGAGTCATTCTGCTATTGAAGAAGGGCGTAGGTGTTGGAAATGATTTTGGTGATTACCGCCATGGTCACGATGGTGTTTGTCTGCAGTATAGGTTTGATCTGAAATTGAAGATGAAAGAAAGGGTTTGTTGTTGGAGGAATCCGATGCCATTGATTGAAGCCAGGAATGATGGGTTTGTGGTTAAGTTGAGATGTAAAAATTATTGACAGGGAATAATGGCTTTCTTTTTCTCTCAAGTTTGATTGAGAATTGTAGCCATGGTATGTTTGAATGAGTAATGGCTGTGGGTGTTGATGATCAATGGAATGGTGGAAGACTGCACTTGTGGTGTCTGCTGAACCTAGAGCTGGTGTTGTTGGTTTTCTCAAGATGGAAGCAAGCACTAGAGCTAATCGCTGAAATGCAGTTGATGCTGATGTGAATGTGATTGAGTTGTAGTAAAGAAGTTCATGGATTACAGGTGCAATGGGCATGGGCATAAGATGGACTAGGTGGTTTTGATGCTGGTGTGTTGCAGCTGCAGGTGAAATGGAGAATAATGAAGCTGTTGGTGGCATTGAGAATGAGCAACAATGAAGATGAGATGAAGAGATGGTGTATCAGATGGTGGATTTGGTCTCTGGTTATGCTGCAGGCAAGAGCAATTGAATACAGGGTTCAGTGATGAATGAATGTGAATTGCAGCTGCATTTGAAAACATGGGAGTGTGCTTGAGGTGGTTATTGCGGTATGAATTAAGGGAATGAGCTGTGTAAGATGATATTGCAGTGAGAACTCAAATGGGTTGCAGGTGAATGAGTTGGAGATGATGGCAGCTGAATGGGTTGGAGGAATTCTGAAGTTTCTGAGAAGCTGCATGAATGCAGGTGGTGCTAAGACAATGCAGCTGCAACTGAGGTTGCAGTTCAGATGAAGCTCTAGTGTAATGGGTCCGAGTTGTGCTGGTGCAGTGGCGTCTGTTCAGGTGTTTGCTGAATGCAAGTGGTGATTCAGATGCAGGTGCAACCAAAGAAAGTGAACTGAAGAGTTGGGATCACAAGGGCAGAAGGAATGTGGTGCTGGCTTTGTGTGTGATGGCAGCTGAGCTGCAAGTGCTAGTTGCAATGCAACTGGTGCTGGTGGGTTGTGCCGCAGTGCGAAAACGGAGCTAAAATAGTGAGCCGGTGGTGATAGCTCGGGATGTCGGATTTTGGAACCAAAAGTGGGGATTGTAAAGATTCAGTCAATCATGAAGGAGGTTCGAGTCGGATGCAAGAGTCGACGGTGGGATATATGATTTTGGAGCTACGCTTTTCGGTGCGTTTTCGCAAGAACAAGGAATTGGTTTAGTTGGTATTTTGTGATTGTTTAAATTGCAGAGAAGTAGAGTGGAAGAGCTGGGAGAATGTACTTGCTGATAACATTTTCTGATGGTTCAGTGCCCGGAGATATTTTCCGGCGACCGGATTCCGGCGATGACGTCATCAATTCCGACGACTAATTTTGGACCAAAAAAAATTCCAGAGACATATTTCTCACACATGGGATTGGTGGACGAATTCGAGACGGATTTTGAGAACTTTACCTACTTTTGGGTATCCTTTTGGGAGAGGCATATAAATAGAACTTTTTCTAAAAATCTAAGATAATCTCATCTTCTACTTTGGGGCTTAGGGTTTAGACATGGAAACCTTTCTCTTTATCCTTGTTATAAACTCCATGAGCATGAGATAATTTTATTATTGGTGATGGATTGATTTGATTTCATATAACATGTTTCTTGTTCAATAAATTAGTTTTGTCTCATATTATCAGTTTATGATTCACCATTAATATTGTTGCATGATTGAATGTTAGTTTTGTCAAGTTGCAAATTGGTAGAACTCACATGCATATCTTTTGCTAGATTAGGGTTATTATACGCAAAAGTGATAATTCCTGATTGCAAGTAGCACAAATATGATTATTGCTTGTAGTGATATATCCTAGTAACCATATGTGAACCATAACCTTTGTTAAATCGGATTAGTGCTTTTACACGTTCGATTGCTTTGATTGGCCCGATTTCATAGAACTTAATGCATCTAGGGAATTAAACTTGATTAGTGCTTTTACACGTTAGGTTGTTCTCTTAGATAGAATTCATATTCGCATCTTTTAATGTGATTGTTGATGACAAGAGGAAATTAACGGGATATTCTTGCGATCAAGGTATTCTAGGGCCATTGATAAATAAAGATTAAATATCAATTCTACTTATTGTTATAAAAGCATGTTTATGAATGAAGATGAATCCTTAACCAATATCTTTTCTACTTGATTTATTTATTTGTTTACTTTACTTTGTTTGCTTTTATTTTACTTTTACTTTACAAAAATCAGAAAAACCCCCGGTATTTTATATAGGAAACCAAAAGCATATTGACAACCTAGTCCTCTCTGTGGATACGAACTCTTTCTTATCACTACTACATTTATTTTAGTTAAGTAAGAAAGTGAAATTATATTTGTGTCGGCTGACAACCGACCAAATTTTGGCGATTGTTTAGGGGAGGCAGCTTAGTTGTCACTTGTTTTTGGTTTCTTATTTTTTTTTAGTTTTGTTTTTGTTTTATTTTCTGGTTTTTAACCTTGTTTTGAGAATCGTGTTTCAGGTACTTATTTCTCATGGATGGAGCATATTGGAACAATGGATACGGTTTTCAACAACCTCCACAATATGACAACTACCAATTACAGGGGCATAATCAAAACCAATTTATTGGTTATGACCAATATTCCATGGAACCTCATGGTTTTCCTCAACAACCTTATGGCGGGTACGTGTGTGAACAACCACAGGGATTGGAGGATTCTTATGCTCATGAACAACAAGTCTCTAACTTGTTAGACAACTTTTCCAACTTTGTACAACAAGAGTTTCAAAAAGATAAAGAGGCTACAGACGAGCAACTCCAAGAACTTCGTGAAGGTATTTATAACTTACAAAGAGATATTGATCAATACAAATAATAAAGGTATGAAGAAGAACTTTGTTTTCAAAACAATTATTATTCTAATGTGCCCGTGGTTTGTGATGAATATTTGATTGATGCTAATGTTGAAAAAGGCCAACCTTTGGGGTCTTTCGTTGATAATTGTGTAGTTAACTCAACTCTTGATCTTAATAATGATCATTCACCTATTCAAAAGGATGAGTTTGAGACTAGCAACACTAAATTCAGTGAGAACCAATCTTATGTTAACTATGAAAGTGATGATGAGTATGAAGATACATCACTTGAACCAACTCATGGTGACATTTCCCAAAGGTGTACCGCGGAATATTTTTGGGATCAAGATGAACATGAAGAGGACTATGACGGAACTTATGGTTATAACTCAAGCAATGATCTTAATAATGATCAAGAGCCTATTCAAAGGGTTCTAAAGAAATTCCTCATAGTGAAATTTGGATCCGCAGTAGAGCATGTGCCTAATAACGAAGAGGAGAATGTTGAGAATGAAATAGAATTTAACCAATATTATGGAAGACCCAATTGAGCATGCAAAATATTGTAACGAAGATGTTGATGTCGAGACTTTGGTTAAGGAATAAACGAATGAAGAATTGTTGCAAGTTTCAATAGAGGACCATGATGTGCAAGAGGTAAGTAATTCACTTGAAGTTTTTAAGGATGAAGAGGATACTATAATACAAGAGTTGCAAGGTTTGTCTAACCCTTTGCCTATTTATCCTTCTCCTTTACCTCTTATTGGCTTGAATATATGTGCTTCGAGAATATTGTTAAATGACTTTGTTTCTCGATATCCACCATTGGAAACTTTTGATTCTCATACTATGGATGTTTGCAAAGAAGAAACCATAGAAGTTCCTGATTTTTATGTTCTTTATACACTTCCAAGTGTAGAAAAGAATAAGTGTGGGGGAAATTTCTATGGGGCGATAGCTTCAATTCTATTTTCTTGTACTAATATTTGTGTGAAGCTAATATTTGCAAAACATGTTACATGGAAGGATCCCTAACTTTTCAGATTATTGGTGTATGGGGAATTCGTCTTGCAAGTCGGGATGACGACTTAAAACCAAGCGCTAAATGGGAGGCAACCCACCGATTTTGTGTATCTATCTCTATCTTTTTCTTTTATTTTAAGTCTTTTATCTTTATTTTCTTATTTTGGATATTTGCATATCAAAACTCCAACTTTTAGAGATTTTTGAACAATTTAGAATAAACAATAGCCTTTCTAAGTAGATGGAATTTTTTATTAACGATGAGGTGTATATATTGGCTGAGATGGGATTAAATGCCAACTAAATAGCTTGCTTAGTGTTTATCCTCTATTGTTCTGAAATAGCTATGAGTTGGAGTAATGAGTTTTTCATTCTATTTTCATATTGTGTATATATATCATGTTTTGGATTTCCCACCTTGACATTCTTTGGATGATTCAATTTACATTGAGGACAATGTAAAGTTTAAGTGTGGGGGAGTGTTCTCATATAGAGTTTTTAGCCTTGTTAGTTTTCCCTTGTGTTCATATAAAAAATAAAATAAAATAAAAGTTGCTTTATACACTTCTAAACCTAGAATCATGGGCCTTTAGGATGACACTATCAATCTAAATGGATGGAACCATATTGGATGGAGGAGTTGAGGAACCCATTAACTAAATGGACAAAATTATTCAAGTGTTAGAAATTATATGATAGTTGTTACCATATCTCAGAATATCACCATATCACGTTCTATTTTTATTTTTCCATATTTATCTATTGTTATCTAAGTGATTTGGTGGGTCACTAACATCGAATTGTTATTACTGCTAGGATCAAATAGAGAGATTGGGTTGCTAAAAATAAATAAAATAGACCGACCAATTAGACCAAACGGAATAAAAAAGACACTTGGATAGCAGTATGTGTGAAATGTTGTCCTTGTCTCCGTCGCCTAAACAAGCGTGGAGTGCAGGATCCAAGGCAACTATCACATTCTTATTGACAAGAAGCATGCGCTTGGATCCAAAATATCGAATCATGCTGTCTAAAAGAAAAAAAAAAAAAAAAAAAATTATTATTGTATTGAATAAAGTCGACTCCTGGTTCCCTTGTATATGTCGGTTGAGTTGATGTATAATTAAGATTGTTGATCGCTGGTTCCCTTGTATATGTCAGTGTGTTGACACTAGAATTCAGACCAGTAGCTCAATCCAATAGGATGCATAGGTTCATCTTGGTGGTGACCTTCAGACAGATATGGGAAACACCGATCACTTGTTAACATTCGAAAACATCTACCTCTATATCCATCTTCTTAATCTTTTCATTGTGATTGTAGTTAGTTAGATTCCGAGTATTATGGTTTGTTCAACTTTCTGAGTAGAGCTTAATTTATATATATATATTAATTTTGAATTTGCATCAGGGTACCTCCTCTAATAGCCATTTTGGATTCGTTCATAGATTTATCACAGGTAGCTGGAGTTGGAAATATAGGTTTTGTAGGTAAACCTCTTGTAAACCTTCATGAGACTATAACTCGTCCACTAGGGACACCTAGGGGTTTAAAGGCTTGTTATTTATGCTAAAATTAACCGTAGCCTCGACGACACGGAGTTGTATGTATGTTTTAGAATTATTTTGTTTGATTTGCTCGAGGACTAGCAAAGTCTAAGTGTGGGGGAATTTGATAGGTGTCTAAAACACCTAATTTTATATCTATTATTTATGATTTCTTTGCGAGTTTTCGTGTGGATTATGTATCTTATGTGTGAATTTGAGTTATTAGTTGTTTTGGAGTCATTGGAGCAAAAGAAGGCGCAACTTGTTTAAATATCGTATTTCTTCTCATCACGGTGAAGTGAACGAAAAGACAAAGCCACCAGTGAAAGAATGACACGACTACGACGTCATACAATAAAGTTACGAGTGAAAGTATTGACGAATCTTGTCAGTTCCTTGAAACTGACATGCCATAGATGAACTGGGTGGCCCTTATCGACTGGACCTGATTGGCTATATCCATTTACCTCCTGCCCAACCCTAAGACCGAGAAATGTGTTCTCCCTTTTCATTGCCTTTTGCCCGAAAGCTACAGAAAACAGAAAATTAGAAATGGCTGCGCCATTTAATTGTCAGATTCAACTGGAATTGAGACTATAGATTTGGTATAGTTGTGAATCAAAAAGAGGTGATAGTGTAGCTGATGGATTTAATTTCGATTGAGTTCGAGTAGATGAAATTCAGAGGATGAATGGAGTAGATTCAAGGATGATTGAGAAACTGTTGAACTGATTACGAATTTAGGAATATGGGTTTTATGTGAATCAAATTTGGACATTGGGATGAAGAAGAGCAGAGTCGTTCTGATATTGAAGAAGGGCGTAGGTGTTGGAAATGATTTTTGTGATTACCGCCATGGTCACGATGGTGTTTGTCTGCAGTGCAGGTTTGATCTGAAATTGAAGATGAAAGAAAGGGTTTGTTGTTGGAGGAATCCGATGCCATTGATTGAAGCCAGGAATGATGGGTTTGTGGTTAAGTTGAGATATAGAAATTATTGACAGGAAAGAATGGATTTCTTTTGCTCTCAAGTTTGATTGAGAATTGCAGCCATGGTATGTTTGAATGAGTAATGGCTGTGAGTGTTGATGATCAATGGAACGGTGGAAGACTGCACTTGTGGTGTCTGCTGAACCTAGATCTGGTGTTGTTGGTTTGCTCAAGATGGAAGCAAGCACTAGAGCTAATCGCTGAAATGCAGTTGATGCTGATGTGAATGGGATTGAGTTGTAGTAAAGAAGTTCATGGATTACAGGTGCAATGGGCATGGGCAGAAGATGGACTAGGTGGTTTTGATGCTGGTGTGTTGCATCTGCAGGTGGAATGGAGAATAATGAAGTTGTTGATGGCATTGAGAATGAGCAACAGTGAAGATGAGATGAAGAGATGGTGTCTCAGATGGTGGATTGGTCTCTGGTTATGCTGCAGGCAAGAGCAATTGAATACAGGGTTCAGTGATGAATGAATGTAAATTGAAGCTGCATTTGAAAATAGGGGAGTGTGCTTGAGGTGGTTATTGCAGTATGAATTAATGGAATGAGTTGTGTAAGATGATATTGCAGTGAGAACTAAAATGGGTTGCAGGTGAATGAGTTGGCGATGATGGCAACTGAATGGGTTGGAGGAATTATGAAGTTTCTGAGAAGCTGCATGAATGCAGGTGGTGCTAAGACAATGCAGCTGCAACTGAGGTTGTAGTTCAGATGAAGCTCTAGTGTAATGGGTCCGAGTTGTGCTGGTGCAGTGGCGTCTGTTCGGGTGTTAGCTGAATGAAAGTGGTGATTCAGATGCAGGTGCAGCCAAAGAAAGTGAACTGAAAAGCTGGGATCACAAGGGCAGAATGAATGTGGTGCTGGCTTTGTGTGTGATGGCAGCTGAGCTGCAAGTGTTGGTTGCAATGCAACTGGTGTTGGTGGGTTTTGCCGCAGTGCGAAAACGGAGCTAAAATGGTGAGCCGGTGGTGCTAGCTCGGGATGTCGGATTTTGGAACCAAAAGTGGGGATCGTAAAGATTCAGTAAATCATGAAGGGGGTTCGAGTCGGATGCAAGAGTCAACGGTGGGATATATGAGTTTGGCGCTACGCTTGTGGGTGCGTTTTCGCAAGAACGAGGAATTGGTTTAGATGGTATTTTGTGATTGTGTGAATTGCAGAGAAGTAGAGTGGAAGAGCTGGGAGAATGTACTTGCTGATGACAGTTTCTGATGGTTCAGTGCCCGGAGATATTTTTCCGACGACCGGATTCCGGCGATGACCCCATCAATTCCGGCGACCAATTTTGGACCAAAATTTTTTTATGGAGACATATTTCTCACACATGGGCTTGGTGGACGAATTCGAGACGGATTTTGAGAACTTGACCTACTTTTGGGTATCCTTTTGGGAGAGGCATATAAATAGAACTTTTTCTAAAAATCTAAGATAATCTCATCTTCTACTTTGGGGCTTAGGGTTTAGACATGGAAACCTTTCTCTTTATCCTTGTTATGAACTCCATAAGCATGAGCTAATTTTATTATTGGTGATGGATTTATTTGATTTCACATAACATGTTTCTTGTTCAATAAATTAGTTTTGTCTCATATTATCCTTTATGATTCACCATTAATATTGTTGCATGATTGAATGTTAGTTTTGTCAAGTTGCAAATTGGTAGAACTCACATGCATATCTTTTGCTAGATTAGGGTTATTATACGCAAAAGTGATAATTCCTGATTGCAAGTAGCACAAATATGTTTATTGCTTGTAGTGATATATCCTAGTAACCATATGTGAACCATAACCTTTGTTAAATCGGATTAGTGCTTTTACACGTTCGATTGCTTTGATTGGCCTGATTTCATAGAACTTAATGCATCTAGGGAATTAAACTTGATTAGTGCTTTTACACGTTAGGTTGTTCTCTTAGATAGAATTCATATTCGCATCTTTTAATGTGATTGTTGATGACAAGAGGAAATTAACGGGATATTCTTGTGATCAAGGTATTCTAGGGCCATTGATAAATAGAGATTAAATATCAATTCTACTTATTGTTAAAAAAGCATATTTTTGAATGAAGATGAATCCTTAACCAAAATCTTTTCTACTTGATTTATTTGTTTACTTTACTTTGTTTGCTTTTATTTTACTTTTACTTTACAAAAATAAGAAAAACCCCTGGTGTTTTATATAGGAAACCGAAAGCATATTGACAACCTAGTCCTCTCTGTGGATACAAACTCTTTCTTATCACTACTACATTTATTTTAGTTAAGTAAGAAAGTGAAATTATATTTGTGTCGGCTGACAACCAACCAATACGGAAGCTCTTAACTACCAGATTCTATCCAACCAACCCACCAAGAATAATCTCTCAAGGTGTAAATTATTCGAATGCTTTACACTCTGTGAATCAGGTTGATCCTAGCATTATATGCATAGGCTCGGCCTACTTACTAGTGTTATCTTTACACACAATTGCTTAACAAAATCCCTCTGTCAGCTCTTGTGATTTACTACTTGTGTAAAGAGTTGATGTGACAATTACACGTATCACACAACCCTAAACTAGTAGAAAAAATATTGATTGGTTAATTTAATTGATCACTTTAAATAACCCCTCAATATTCTTAGACAATAAAAATAATAAAGATAATCAACAATAAAATAAAACTTGGAATAAACGTGGTTAAAGAAAATAATGCTTCATTTTTCAGGACTTTGAAATCTTCCCTAATCAGTTAGAAGTTTAGCTACTCATAATTGAAAAGTACTGGTAAATAAATAAAAAAGAAGGAATTAAAATAAAACTAAGAGCAAAAGCTCACACCAAAAACCATGAAACTTTATTTCTCGCTCTTCATTTCTCACTCTGTTTTTGTCTCCTTACTGGAGAAAAATAGTAAATGGAGAAGAGTTTTTGGTTACAATCCAAAGAAGAAGTGTCTTGGCCTTTCATATTCGACCCCTATTTATACAAGAGAATCACCCCACATTTCCCAACAAATCTGTAATACAGGGTTGGACACAGTAATTTTTATTAATAAAAAAATAAGTAATGTTGACCCGGTGTAGTCCGTAATATTTTAACCGAGGAAGTGTCATTTTATGATTCGTTTGATTTTAAGTGGGACCCGTATGGTGCCACAAATGTTTATTTGTCACCGTTGATCCATCAAGATTCGATGCACCATGATTTACTACATTACCTCCTTTCGACAAAATTATCAGATATTGTCATCCGTAAGTAGACAAACTTGGTCGCCCCTTAAAATATGGAGGGGTGCCAATAGCAGTTGCGCGTAAAATGATCGTTTTTCCCTTTTAGTCTTTCAAGTTCTTGTTTTGCTCATAACTTCTTCATACGAACTCAGAATGACTTCATTCTGTCGCCATTGACTTTACCTCTTCGTCCTCTTCAAAATGATGAGAATAAGTCCTTGATTTGAGCGAGTTCTATTTGGTCTTTGGCCCTTCTCCTCTCGTAGACTTCACTTTTGTAACATTTTTCACTTCTTTTTGGATGATTCACCTATTGAAAGACAAATACATGAAAAAAAGCGTAATATACAATAATCTGCAAGAATACAAGCAATTACTAGCATGGAATTGACATCAAATATATGTGAAATATGCACTTATAAAATTCCCCCACACTTGGCTTTTGCTAGTCCTCGAGCAAACTATCTAACCTAAAATACGACAAATCCCTTTCGTTGAGGACCCGATTGCACTTAGCATGTACAACAAGCCTTTAAACCCCTGGGTGTCCCTAGTGGACGAGTTATAGTCTCGTGAGGGCTTACGAGAGGTATACCCACAAAACATACTCCAACTTCAAAGCTTTCCAGCGTCCCAAGAATTCAAAGAGCCATGAAGACATAAGGGTTCTCAACCTATTGTCAAGAAGTCAGAATTTCAAACGAAAATTAAATGCGATTAATCGAAGAAAGTGTGACCAGTCAACCTATGACATAATGAGAGACTGCGTGTTTGAGAGCGATCAATAATCATTTCATCTTGACTTCTGCCTCACTAAAAAGGGTTTTATGATAATTGCACTCAATAAGACGGCTTTTCTAGTCTCACACATGCGCATAGGTGAGAATGAATAGAGAAATCCTGCACACGTTGAATGGTGGGAAGGAAACCTTTCGAATTATTTTTGGAGACCCCACAAGATCGTGGGAAATAAGAATCTTTTTCTGATGATCTCTAAGAAAGGAAATCAACCATTATGCAGGGATGCGAGTACTCACTCACCTTCACATCCAATCGGCAGTAATGATTGCACCACTCTCACAGCATACAATAGAAACGTCTTCGGCTCGTCTTCTTCATCTTCTTGGTCACCGTCTTCGGCTTCAACTGTTGATGATAAACCCTTGAACTTCATAAAACTTTGACAATTTGTAACTATTTTCCCCTATTTCCTTGTTGCTTGAAACTTCTTTATAGATTTTTATTCCTCATGGCTTTATTGATGAAATAAATCTTAAATGCAAATCTTTTTTTTTTTGTATATTTTTATATATATATATATTATTTATTATTATTTTTAGTGATTTTGATAAAAAGATTGCAACTACAATAAAAATTAACATGGCCATGAAAGAAGTATTTCACCACTTGAACCTTCACAACTTGTAATGTGTTTGTATCATAAACTTTAATAACTCTCATCTTTTGATTTTCTTTGCTCTTGTAAATAAGTCTTCGTACTTGGATATAGAATTATGCTCATTGTATTGTAAGTCTTCAACATGTATATAAAATATTCTCATTGTATGTTGCTTCACTTGGATATGAAATTTTCTCTTCCTTATATTGTTGCTTATAAACCTTAACCGTCTTCAACTTTCCTTGTAGATTTTGATGTCACTCCCTTATTGGTGATGATGGTGTGTTTCTATGGACCTGTTGTTGGCGAGAGAGAGAATTGTGCTAACTGCAAATCAAACTACAAGAAGGTGGTTTTCATCTATAGACGTCACCCTCATGATTGACAAAATTAGCACTCAAGAGATCAAAAATAGTGCTGAAAATGGTGCGAATTTGGGTAGATCACCATTCTATCCGGAATTAACGTACAGTGACAAACACTCAAAACAAAGCTTTTTAGTCAACTACAAATAATTTAAGGTTTGATGCCTATGTTGATGTGAAAATAGGTAGTCTCCACTAATGATTGATCAGCAACTCTAATAATACATTTCCCCCTGCTTCTCATTTGTCACCGACATGGTTAAGTTGGGACACAAATAGTAAATGACTTCTCACAAAGATTAATAACACCTAATGTGTAGTATTCTCTATCACTTCTAAGTTCCATTATTTCGGTGATAATTATGTATGTAAACATAGCTAGAAGTATGCTAGTGAATCTGAAATCTCTACAAGTTGGAGGTTTTTATGCTTTTTTTTTTTTTTTTTTTTTGAAATATCGACTCAGAAAGGCTGAAAACTTTGTATGCAAATATCCAAACACTCCCCCACACTTAAACTTTGCATTGTCCTAAATGTAATTCAGTTATCCAAAGTAAAATAAGGTGGGAAATCAAAATATGATATGCAAAACAAAGAAAAACAAAAGATAGAGATAGAGATAGAAATACAAAACCAATGGGTTGCCTCCCATTCAGCGCTTAGTTTACCGTCCTCAGCCTGACTTAACACTCATTCAGATTACTCCTCCAGAGAGAAAAAATCTCGAAACTCAAGGGAAACTACATCCACCTTGTCGCGTGGAACCACCCCATATACCAATAATCTGAAAATCCGGAAGTCCACCCAGAAAATAATCTGCAATTCTAGTAACAACTTCACACAATTATTAGCATAAGGTATAGATAATGAAACTGCTAGTTTATGGAAGCTTCCCCCACACTTAGTCCTTTCTACACTCAGGAGTGGATATATAACATAAAATATGGGAACTTCTTTGGGTTCCTTTCGGTGAACCTGCAAAATGCTAGAATCAAACACATCTATTGGTGGATAATTAAAAGTAAAATAATTCTTTAAACTTTTAGAAGCACAAATACTCAACCCTAAGTGATGTGAATCAAAAGATTTAGAAATATGCAAAGGATTAGATAAACCTTCCACAATCTCTTTTATTACAGGATCCTCATCATTCTTAAAGAATTGCAATGAATTATTTACCTCATGCGTATCGTGGTCCTCTATCAAACTCTTTAGCCATTCTTCGTTAGTTTCTGCTTTGACTAAAATCTCAGCATCATTATACTCCTTGGCAAGCTCAATTGGGTTTTCCACGAAATCAATCAATTTGGTTTCATTCTCAATTAACATCACTTCAACAACCTCGTCATCGGAATCAGAATCATCTCCTATAAAGTCTAGTTCATTGGTGCAAATCCTATAATTCTTGTTTGTGTGTGTTATACCCTTTATAACAATAGTTATGTCATATCCATTCTCCTCCTTTTGAAAAGGCGAGTGATCATTATAATGATCCGGAGTTGGAACATTTTACCGTTATTGCAAGGACTTTCCAAAGGTTGCTCATCTTCATCAGAATCTTTGTCAACCTCATAATCTTCGATATCCCGACGTCGTTGAATTTATGTTCGTATGACCTTGTTAATTTCTTCAAGAGTCCTTTTTAATGCTCCAGATTCTTCTAACTGATCATATTGCTTAGAGAATTTTCTGATATTAATACGCTTTCCTCCATTATTCACGATAGAATCTCCTAGACATATCTTTTCTTTTGGAATGAGTGAAGAAAGAACATGATAAAGAGGAGTCGGTCTTGATTCTGTATCATAAGTTTTGAGTTCCAAACTCTCTGAATTGTGCACATTACTAAAAAACAACTGATCAGAAGTATAACTATCTTCCTATCCTCGCGATTGTTCACTCACATGTCTGTCATAAGGTTGTTGACATATATGAGAATATCCATAAGGTTCAGTGGGATATTGATCATAGCCAAAATATTGGTTTTGATTATACCCATATAGGATGTTTGGTAGTTGTCATATGAATGAGACTGGAAACCATATTGATTACTACTGTCATATGTCTGATCATGTACACCGTACATGTTATTTCGAAATGGAAATATGACGATCATACAAAACTGTAAGAATTAAAATTAACTAAACCTAAAACTAAAATAAAATTAAAAATTACACACACAAACCGTTTATAGAATTTATCCCCCATTTTAGACGGGATATAATACTATTAATCCATTGTGAACAAGATTATAGAAATAAAAAGAAAAACTAAAACAAAAAAACTAAATAAAAATACTAACAACTAAAAATCTACCGACTGCTCCTTGGCAGCGGCGCCAAAATTTGGTGCGCGTCGTTTACACGACAAATTAATTAACTTATGTCCACACAATTAACTGGTAATATAATGGCAAGGAGTTCGTTCCCACGAAGAGCAAGGAGTTTCTAGTTGTTAAAAGTAACCGAAAGGTTTTTTTTTTAGATTTCAAATCAAAGTAACTAATAAAAGAAAATAATAATACTTTGTTGTAAAAAATAATAAGAAAGATGATTAGAGAATCCTTCGCAGTCATTGAACTGAAGCCTAATTAAATACAAATTTATTTGTTGTTGAACTTATATTGTTACCAACTGTAGAATAGAAATAAGCTCCGTTATCCCCCGGATTCCTACTGTCACTGGATACATAAGCGCTCGACTACCAGATTTTATCCAACCAACCCACCAAGAATAAGCTCTCAAGGTGTAAATTAGTCGAATGCTTTACACTATGTGAATCAGGTTGATCCTAGCATCATACGTATAGGCTCGGCCTGCTTACTAGTGTTATATTTACACACAATTGCTTAACAAAATCCCCCTGTCAGCTCATGCGATTTACTAGTTGTGTAAAGAGTTGATGTGACAATTACACGTATCACACAACCCTAAACTAGTAGAAAAAATATTGATTGGTTAATTTAATTGATCACTTTAAATAACCCCTCAATATTCTTAGACAAAAATAATAATAAATATAATCAATAATAAAATAAAACTTGAAATAAACGTGGTTAAAGAAAATAATGCTTCATTGTTCAGGAATTTGAAATCATCCCTAATCAGTTAGAATTCTAGCTACTCATAATTAAAAAGTACTGGTAAATAAATAAAGAAGAAGGAATTAAAATAAAACTAAGAGCAAAAGCTCACACAAAAAACCATGAAACTTTATTTCTCGCTCTTCATTTCTCACCCTGTATCTGTTTCCTTACTGGAGAAATATAGTAAATGGAGAATAGTTTCTGGTTACAATCCAAAGAAGAAGTGTCTTGGTCTCTCATATTCGACCCCTATTTATACAAAAGAATCACCCCACATTTCCCAACAAATCCGTAAGGTTTTACCTATTCACCACCTATGATTTCCTAAATGCCACCCACTACTTAGTTTCCTTTTAATTATGAACCCAATTATCCTAGGTAACCATAACCCAACCTGGTTATCTTCTTGCTTTAGGCTAAATTTTAAAGATCACCGCCCAAGTCTCATAACTATTAAAATCATCATCCACCACCGCTTCTCTTATCAGTTGTAAATGGGATGTTTAAAAAACGAAAGTTCCATTAGTTTGTCTTAAAATTGAGCAAGGTCTCGTACAAAAATGATTCCGAACAGATGCATACTAGAAACAATTTTTGAATTCAACTTATATCTTAGTTAATTATTGATCCACTAAAATCAAAAATCGGATTAGATATCATTGAACTCTTTTCGTTTGATTAATCAACTATAGACGGATGGGTTATTTATGAAGATCTATATTCCCTGAATGTTGATTCTCATAACAATCAAACTTATGTTTACTAACCTTTTCTAAATACAAAATTAAATTGTTGGTAAAGGTAAAATCAGATTCAAGTTGTTGATCACATCATAGTGATGCATGCATTTGGTTCATCTATCTAGCATCCAAACACATAACTCATAAATATTTTCACGGGTCACAATAAATCAGATTGAATCATTTAACCTAGGTATGACCAATATAAGATGATGATAGTGGGTTATGGATGAAGCAGTATTGGTAGAGTTTACGGTCAAATGGAAGAGGAGCAGTTTTTAAAGTGGGTGTTTGCTACTCACATTGAAAGGGGTTATAAAGTGTAAGTTCTTTTTACTAGGAGTGGTATTTAGGTAAAGTGTGGGTGGTAAATAGGTGAAACCATCCGTAATACTGGGTTGGTCACATAAATTTTAATTGATAAGAAAATAAGTGATGCTGATTCGGTGTAGTCCGTAATATTTTAACCAAGGAAGTGTCATTTTATGATTCATTTGATCTTAAGTGGGACCCGTATGGAGCTACAAATGTTTCTTTATCACCGTTGATGCATCAAGATTCGATGCACCATGATTTACTATATTACCTAGGGCTGTCAACGGGTACGGGTCCTCCCAGGTAGTACATGGCCCAGAACCAGACCCGGCATATCATCATCGGTTCCGGGGCCGGTTCCATAATGTGTTGGCCCAGAACCGAACCCGTTTAAAGTCCCGGGTACCTGGGTATTAAGAAAACTATTAAAAAATCTTAAAATCTTAATTTGTTTCTCTTTTTAACTTGAATATAAATTATTTTTATAAAAAATTATTATTATTTCTTTATTAATTTACTAAATAAAGATTAAATGTAAGAAAAAAAAATCAAAAATCAAAAAAATTCAAAGCCGAAACTTGCAATATACCTATAATTTTGCTAAAAAGATGATTAAAGGGTTAAATAAACGGGTCCCCATTACCCGCGGGTACCCGACGGGTATTACCCGTTTGGACCCGTTAATATTCGGGTCCAATCGGGTAATTACTAATTACCCGTCGGGTCCTAAATTGCTAATGTGTCCAACTTTAGGACCCAGAACCGGACCCAATTAGGCGGGTCCGGTTCCGGGTAGTGGGTAACAGGGACCCATTGACAGCCCTAATATTACCTCCTTCCGACAAAACTATTAGATACTGTCATCCGTATGTATATTCTCCTCCAAAAGATGCTTAAACAGGACCCACCAACATCTTCCCACTCAGTTCCTTCCAGAAGCTGCTACACTTCCCCCCTCTATCTTCCCCCAATAGGTGGTGACATCCGAACCTTTAATTTCATTAACTTTAATCTCTATGGAAGAGCAGGGGGTCCCATTATAATTGGCTTTGGCCAATAAATGCATAACACGTAGGCGGGAAAAGGGAATGGTGGAAGCGAATAGGTGACATCTAGCATTTTCGGTTCCTTCTGCGCCGCGTGAAGTAGTACTGACTACTGTCCCTCCAATGACGTCAACCACTAATGGGTCCCAACTTATAATTAAAGAGATAATGCCATGTAACCCCGTTCATTTCACATTTCTGTGTAAAGAAAATGTAAGTGGTTGGTCGGTGGTGGTGGGTCTTGCCATGGACGCCCCATATCAGTTCCAGGGATCCGAATAACAAATGTCCATAAAATCCAGTTTATCTCAATTTCATACTGCGGATCGTGGGAAGAGGTGTGGTGAACTGGTTGTCCCTTAGCGCTTTCTAAGCTGTCAATAACACTTGACCATAAAATGACCATTTTACCCTTTTGCCCAAAACTTCCTCATGTATCAACACTAACCGCAACAAGCACCTCAAATTCCAATTCATTTTCCTCATCGTGGAAAGTAGGTCATCCCTTAACAGATAGAGGGGTGCCATTAGCAGTTGCGCGTAAAATGACCGTTTTGCTCTTTTAGTCTTTCAAGTCTTTGTTTTGCTTATACGAACTCAGAATGACTTCATTCTTTCGCCAGTGACTTTGCATTTTCGTCCTCTTCAAAATGATGAGAATAAGTCCTTGATTTGAGCGGGTTCTATTTGGACTTTGACCCTTCTCCTCTCGTAGACTTCACTTTTGTAACATTTTTCACTTCTTTTTGGATGATTCACCTACTGAAAGACAAATACAAGAAAACAAGCGTAATATACAATAATCTGCAAGAATACAAGCAATTACTAGCATGGAATTGACATCAAATATATGTGAAATATGCACTTATCAACATCCGACCTAGTTTGTTGGATACGACTTGATTGATTCTTAGGCATTGGTCTTTGGTACCGTCCAAGTTATCTCTTTGTGGTTAGGTTCACAGATTTGATTATGTAAACGTTCTAATTGCAAGAGAGAGAGAGAGATAAAACTCCAAGTATTATTTCTTGATTGAGTTTAACTCTCGGAGTTGTATTGAGTTTGTCCATATAGATTGCCTAAGAAAAAAGTGGTGGCGTGTTTTGGTAACCCCGTGTTTTCAATTGGTATCAGAGCAGGAAAACACGTTAAGACCTAATATGTCTTTGTTTGAATCAGTGTGTCTATATGGACATGAATGCAATCTCTATAAACGTATCGCCAGCATTTGATGAAACAAATTACTTATGACGGAAAATTGCTATGCGTTCCTTATTACATGCACGTGACTTTGAGACATGGAAACTTGTAATTATTGGATACAACGCACCAACAATTATTGTAGACGGAGCCACTATTGCGAAGCCATTAATACAATATAATGAATCCGAGATAACTACTACAAAACATAATTCAGACAGGTTAAACGCTATTATCCACGCTATAAGCCCATACCTTCAGCACCATGTGACTTTGTGCACTAAGTCTAAATATGCTTGGGATATCTTAGAAACCGTATTTGAAGGAGATACCTCAGAGAAAGAAGCTAGGCGTCAAAACCTAAATTCTAACTAGGAAAATCTTTGTATGTTTGATGAATATACGTTTGATCAATTTAATCAAAAGATGTATGGAATTGTTAATGCATCTTATGCGTTAGGAAATACCATTTCCCAAAAGGACATTGTGATAAAAATTCTACAATCTTTACCAGCAAGATACGAGTCTAAGAACCATGCCATCATGGAAGTGAATAACCTTGATACACTTTCCAGAAACACTCTTGTAGGAAAGTTAAAAGTCTTTGATCATGAACTGCAATCCAAAGACGGAAAGGATATTGCGTTCAAGGCACTGAAAAACATTAAAACTCCTAAAAATAAAATCGTTGACAACTCTGGACATGATCTTGTTAATCCTGATTTTCCAGATGAAGATATTGATAACTCAATATCATTGATCACAAGACGGTTTAGAGATATTTTTAGGAAGAGAAGTAAACGATTCTCCAGAAAAAAATCTCTAACATCAGTTAAGCGACATAGTCATATTTCTGTCAAAAAAAAAAGATTCTAACGATACCAAGGATAAGTATATGCCACAGTGCTTCAAGTGTAAAGGGTTCGGTCACTTTTCTAATAAGTTTCCAAATCGTAAGAAATACACTGGTAATAAGAATCTTGCTGCAATACTTGATGAAACATCTGATCATTATGATTCCAAAGAGGATGATGGTACAAGTGTAGCACTCTTGGGAGAAATCATCAATGTCGATGGATGTAGCGTTACACTTGTCAATTTTGACAATTTAATTAACGATTCTTTATCAAAATCATTGGAGGATGTAATGGATTTTTCGTATACTAACGAACATTCTGTTAATATTTCAGGTAATCTGTGTTTAGCTACTAAAGTTGTTCCCGAATCAATCTCTAAACCGACATACCCCTATTGTACCAGTGAAGGTCACGGACTCGCACAATGCTTCAAGTACAAACATAAACTAAGGTATGTCAACAAACCTGCAATGGAGGGATAGTCGGTTGGCAAATATGCTTAAACTTGTTTAAAAGTCCAATCCCGAGGTATACAAATTTAACTATTCTTCTTGTAAAATATTGATTGATTCTAAGGATAAGGTAAAATCTCAAATGAAGAGAAGAGTCTGGGCTAAATGTTCCATATTGAAGGATATTATTAATTCCGTCCAGGAATCTAGTGGTGAGCAATCCAATGCTCACCTCAACATAATATGATTGTGTTGAAATGTGCATTTTATCTCATGTGTCCTTAAAAAGAGTTAAGAACTGTGCACATCACGACTTTGGATCAAAATTGAATATTATTACTTGGATCTCCATCTCTTACCTGTGCATTTTAATCTATGTCTCACATAATGGTAATGAAAATTTTGATCAGCGGGAGAAAAAAAAAGGGATAAAAATGATTTTTTTCATTCCATTTTAGGTTTTATGTTTTTCTAGTACGTGAAATTTTATGGTTCCGAAATCCTGCATGGTAAATATCTTTTGCTTCAAGACTCATATCTCTTTCATAAGAAGTTTTGCATGTTGAGCCATATATTTGTGTTTCACAAATCCATTTTATTCTTACGAATCATGGAGGCTTCAAGCATAACATCTTCTCGTGAAACCTATGCTTCTATGGTTGTTGATACTCATCCAACTAAAAATGAAAAAGAGATTCCCCTTCCTTTTGTCTCATCTCTTTAGAGGAACAGGAAGAACCAGAAGAAACCTAGAGCGGATTACTCCAATCAGAAAAGGTTTGAAAATCTTCTTGGAGAACTTAAGAAAACCAAGAAGGAGGTGCAGGGACTGAAGAAGATTCTACAGAAATATCTCAAACTACAAGAATCACTTGTTAATCAACAGCCTACCAGGTTTGCAGGAACTAACTCTTTCATTCACGAACCATATTTTCCTATGCCAGTCATTGATAAGGAGTTTGGAGATGATTGAGAGTTCTTCAAAGATTTTAAATACTAGAAAATTTCTTGTAAGAATTTATTCGGTTTCATATCTTTATCAAAATTTGGTACGTAACTTATGGATGTATTGGTTATTTGTTTAAACTCTGTAAGATTGCTGATATTTTAATACTAAGTTAGTCTAGTAATCGGTCTCACATCCCATTCGGAGTATTATCAATGTAAGTTAATAATTTTCAGGAAAAAAAACTATCAGCACCCCAAGATCAATCCTCTCAATAGATATTTATAACAACAAGTAGTTGGGAATGTGTGATTTTTTTGAAGTGAAATTAATATTAAATTTTGTGGTCTTCTAAATTAATTAGTTTTTTTTTTTTTATTTCCCATTCATATATAATTTGTATGCAAAGTTTTTTTTTCTTTTGTTGTTTTATCTCATGCACACAAGAAAACTTACGAATTTTGTGGCCTCTCTCCATTTATCAAAGCGCAAATTTGGTTGTTTTGATTATGGTTGTCATCCTTAAAAACAAACCCAGATTACTTCCCATTCAAAACAAGTTACAACTACAATAACTTCAACTATAGTTAACTCTCATTCCTTAAACTTGTAGGTTGTTCTTCTCAAGATTTCCCATTCTCTCATTGCTACACATTCTATGTTTTCGCAAGACCATGGTTAATTGTAGTCTGAAGATGATTCATCGTGATAAAAAAATCTAATCATTATGGGATAAAGTGCTAGGATTATTTTTATTTTCTTAAAATAATAATATAAAAAGTGATAAAAATGGAAATTATCTAGGGCTTTCCTGCACCCACTATATCTCTTGAAGTAGAGATAAAAGGAAGAAATAAAGTTTTTGAGGTGTAACTCCTCCCGTAGGTACAACATTTAGCCACGTTAGCCCATGGGAAAGAGTGACACATTCAATTTTTATATTTCAAGCTTTAACCGTAAATTTATAAGAAACCACAACACCTTAAAAAGAACTTATCCTTTTTGCAACTTTAAAAGTACCCTTTAGATTTTCTATAGAGTTTAGCTTGGAAACCTATGCCAGACCATGCAAAACAATCTTTAGCTCATATGCCTAGGGTCGTCGAATTTTTTTGAGCGTTTTAATGTGTAATGGGTCAAACGCCTAACCAACGATTTTAGACAACATTATTTTTATATCATTCTTTCCCCAGATCTCTAATATTCCCTTCCCCTAATGGGACAAGCAAATGGTTCAACCCTTCTAGTGTACCTTTTCTCTTTGGAAGGCGAATTTTCCTCGGATTTGATATCATATGTAATGACCTGATCCTCCACCAATATTCTCCCCACTTAGTAATTACAATTATTAAACATTATATGATTTTTTACATGTACTGCCGCGGTCATCCAACAACATCCTTCCGGAAGGTCACCCATCTCTGTATTTTTTACGGCCCAACACGCTTAACTACAAAGCGTTTTGCAAACTCTGGAGCCAATTGTGTTGAAAATGCCTTGGTGTTCATAATGGTCAAACCATTACTTATATTTCATTCATCGAGCCCTACATGCCAAACCGGGGTATTACAATACCACTCTAGACTCTTAAATTGGACACGTCAAACGGCTCCATAATATATCCCAGATATTTGACGTTTACCTTTCCATCATGAGACCAGTACCTTATCTAACCCATCCATCTTACTCTCTCAGCTCTCATACCTGCCGAATCAGAATATTACAACTATGTGGTCATACCAGGGAATGTAGTGAGGATATAAAAAAAATATAATTAAGACTAAGTTTGGTTTAAGCATTGTGATAATAGGATGTCATAAGGAATTCATAGGCTAAAAGAACATTGATCTAATGTGATTGGAAATTTTAAGGATTTTTTAATTTAACATTGAATATATATAAGAAAATTATGGATCAAATGGTAGAGAAACAAGAAATAAAGGCAATACAACAAACTAGTAGTTCCTTTGATGGATATTAGTGATTGATCGCTGTCGTATGCGTCAAAAATAATTTACACTTTCTTACTACTCAAAATATAAATATAGCAAGGGCAAGAAAGGATTGATCCCACAGAGAGGTCTAGGTTGTCAATATATTATTGGTTCCTTATATAAAACACCGGGCATTTTTTTGATTTTTATATACTAAAAGTAAAGTAAAAGCAAACAAAGAAATAAGCAAACAAATCAAATAGAAAAGATATTGGTTAAGGATTTCGTTTTCATTCACTAACATGCTTTTCACAATAATTAGAATTATGTGTAATTTAAATATACCATAAATAACCTTTCTACTCTAATATCAAGCTAAATTTATTTTCATTTTTTTATTTTACCTTTTTTGTCTCAATCGAGAGCTCCGGTGATCAGCGAAGAAACTTTTTTTGGTTTAATGAAATCATGAACCATGGCTCTCTAAATCTTCCTCTTGTTAAAACTTATAGATCTATAACTAGGGTTCAATTTCTATCTTAAAAACTAGGATTTTAATCTCTATATTAAGAAGAGATTGAGATTTGGTTTTGATTTCGGTGATATTATTGTTGATTTGTATATTAAGAATCAAGTTTTTAATTAGAAGAAAGAGAGATGATGGAAAAGGGGGAATAAAAAGAACAAGAGTATAAGAAGAAGATTCAAAGAATTGACGGTTTGTATTTTGTGTTTTTCTTTTGATTGATGTTCTTATTTTTTATTTTTGATCCATTTCTTTATCAACTCATTCATAGTTACTTAGCTTTTGCGATTTTCTGTTGTTTGAGATTGCTTGATCCGACAGTACATATATGGAGTACTGAAAAGAAATGCTTTGATATTTTTTTATCCGTAGATTCATCAGTTATTCTTATGATCCAGCAGTACATATATGGCGTACTGGAAATAATAAGTATTTTGATTTAGTTATATTTACAGATTCATCATTTATTTTGACATGCAGTTGAATTTTATGTTGTGAATCAACACTACATATATGGAGTACCGAAGATAACATGATTTTGTTTTGTATCTATACAGTTTTCGTGCTTGATTAGTTGATTATTTACTTAAATTTTGATGAAAATAGTTCAAATCTAGATTAATAATAATGTTTTATGTTCATTTTTTACTAGATCCGACTATTTTAGCTTCATTTTGTTGGTTTGTGTTTTTTTTTTAGTTTACTCTACACGAGTTATCAGTACGTATATGATGTACCGTTTTAATTAAGGGTAGGTATCTTTAAGATATAGACATCTATCTCTTTTGTGTATATTAATCATCAGTACGTATATGATGTACCGGTGGTTTTTGATAAAAATAGTTCAGATCTAGTTGTAAAATCATGTTTTATGTTCATTTCGTTAGTAGATCTGATATTTTAGTTTCATTTTGTTGGATTTTGGTTTGGTTTCAGTTTTCTTTTGTATATTAACCATCAGTACGTATATGACGTACTGTTTTTCTGTGTTTACTATGCATCTATGGGTTTGGTTTCAGTTTGCTTGTGTATTAACCATCAGTACGTATATGATGTACTATTTTTTGGGTTTATGATTTTTTTAGCTTATTTGAACTTTCAATTTGATTATCATGTTATTTTCGTTTCTTTATTTTCTCAAAATCATGTTTGTTTGTTGTTAAAGAGATAGCAGTGGAGGAGTTGCTGATTTTTGTGTTTTTTTTTTTATTTTTTGAAATGATTAGCATGAAGGGGATTTTTCGTTCAAGGAAGCATATTTTTATCTATCTGATGATTTTCCTGTAAACTATGAAGCCGAAAGATTACCTCCTTCAATTCTAGCTGATCCGGTGATGAGAGGTGTGAATTTGTTTGTGGATATTATGTTTTTATCTTATTTTAGCTTTCAATTTAATTATATTTTTGTTTTGTTTTAGTTTCTTTTTTTTTTTTGCAAAATGATGCTTGTTTGTAGTTACAAATGGTTTGATTCAGCAGTACATATATGGCGTACTGACAAAAACTGCTTTATTTTTGTTAAATTTATAATTTTATTTACTTTTTTTGCTTGATCTAAAAGTACATATATGTAATACTGAGATATAATTGTTTTGATTCTGTTGTATTCATAAATTTATACATCTTTTTATATCAAGTTGATTTTTGGTTATGAATCAAAGGTACATATATGGCGTACTCACATTTTGGATCTAATGAAAGCTGATGATTCTCAGAGAAGTATTGCAGATGGTTTTTGCAGCTTCATTTGGTATAATTTGGCAGTGCGTACATGTTGCACTTCTAAAAAGTCACAGTGTATATACGCTACACTGACGAGAAATTGGTGTATAAATGCTACACTCTGTTAAAATCACAGTCTACGCCTCATTGAATATCGCGGTAGCTACTGGTTTTTGCTGCATAACTAATGAAGAAAAAGAACTCTATCCAAATGTGAAAGTGAAGTCCTTTTTCCTACTAGTTGGTTTTTTTCGAGCCACACAAATGATTTTATTACTTTCTTATCTTGCTTTAAGTTTGGTTAACTATTATTTTGCACTAAGCATAACCAAGTAATCCGCTTGTATTTGTTATACATTTTCTGATCATCTCAGAAGGGGGAACGAACATGATGTACCTGTTGATCTGGTTGCATAAAGTCATTCGTACAAGCAGAGATTCGTACAATTTACCAACACAGCTCCGTAAGACCTTTGCTTAAGTTTCTTTTCGCATAGAGGAATACCGAAGATAACATGATTTTTTCTCATATATTAGTTGTGTATTATCTATCTTTTTTTCTATATATGTGCTTTGTGTGAGATTAGTATTAACTTGTTTTCTATATATTTTCTTTCCAGTATGTCATATATGTACTGATGAATCACCAGTACATATATGGCATACTGAAACAATTGCTTTAATTTTGTTGTATTCACTAGTTATAATCTAGCAGTACATACATGGAATACTTACTTATGAATTCAGTGAATTGTTGCAGGTGTTGATATCAGTATTAACAACCATTCGAAACTAATGTTGAAGGTTAGAATCTAGTGACATTGGATCGCCTAAGTGTGAGGGGAAACAACATCCGCTATAGTACAAGTTTATGTTTTAAATTTGTGCATTTGAAATACACCCACTTCTTTTATGAGTAGTTTTTTGATTGAAAGGAAGTTATATATGTAATCACTAAATTCAACTATAAGGTAGAAAAAGTGATGAATATACGAAAATAACAAAGTTTAACCAATTTTTTTTCTTTAGTATATATAGCATATATGTGCTGAAGCATTTCACTGTAACTCTGTGCATTTTACACATGTCATGTTTTTTTCATTATATGTATTTTTACATATATGTGTTGAGAAATTTCATT
Organism: Papaver bracteatum; assembly: GCA_023529315.1. Taxonomy (NCBI): domain Eukaryota; kingdom Viridiplantae; phylum Streptophyta; class Magnoliopsida; order Ranunculales; family Papaveraceae; genus Papaver; species Papaver bracteatum. Next base: position 1,319,648 of record JAJJWX010005066.1, read on the forward strand.
GTAACCCGTTTCTTTGAGTACATCATATATGTACCGCTGAATTATATTGTAAAAAACAACTAAACTAAGTGATGAACTTAGTTCAACATGTTTGTAACCTGTTTTCTTTTTCTTTTTCAGTTCGACATATATGTACTTCCAAGTTGAACTATAAAATCGACTACAATGTCAAAAAAAAGTGATGAGCTTATGAAAATAACAAACTTCAACCAGCTTTGTTTAGTACATCATATAGGTACCGATGGATCTAACACTATAAACATCACCATCAACGTCAAAACATGTGTTGAACCTATGAAAATGAGAAAATTTAACTAAGTTTTTCAGTAAAAGGTACATAAAGAGCTCAAGACTAAAACAAAAAACAATTAAACATAGAACTAGATCTTCCACTCCAATGCCACCAACACCAAGACCACAACTTCCACTACTAAACTATGTCTCCCAGCACCACTACCTGCTGGATCATATTGTAAAAGTTAGTTTCATGTCAAAATGAGTAACTAAGCAAAAAAAACCATCATATATGCACTGGAAGATCATATTAGTCAAAATAAACTAAATTTTTTAAGTACATCATATATGTACTGCTGAGTTATACTATCAAGAGCAAAAGAAACCATTAAATATGCACCACGCGGGTCATATTAGTAAAAGTAAACTAGAATTTTTCAGTACAACATATATGTATTGCTGATTTCTACTGTCAAAAGCAAAACAACCATCATATATGCACCTTGGTCCTATTAGTCAAAATAAACTAGAATTTTCAGTACAACATATATGTACTGCTGATTTCTACTTTAAAATGCAAAACAATTCATCATATATGTTATTGATGATGGTTATTCCAGCACTTTCAACAATATTGGACATATGTACTGGTGGATCTATGTTACAAAAAACTAAAAACACAGACCCCATGTCACTTATGATGGTTATTCAAGCATCTTTCATTAGTTTTTCAGTTACGTACTAGTGAATTTATCTCCTAGAACACAAAATACAAACTTCATGTCACTTATAATGATTATTCAAGCACTTTCATCGGTATTCGACATATGCACTGGTGGATCCATGTTACAGAAAACAAAAAATAGAAACCTCATGCCTCTTATGGTGGTTATTCAAGCATTTTCGTCAGTTTTTCAGTTATGTAGTGGTGAATCTATCTCCTAGAACACAAAATACGAATTGAATGTTACTTATGATGGTTATTCAAGCACTTTCATTAGTATTAGACATATGTAATGGGTGGATTTATGTTACATAAAACTAAAAATATAAACTCCGTGTCATTTGAGTTGGTTATTCCAGCACTTTTCATCAGTTTTTAAATTATGTACTGGTGAATCTATTTCCGAAAATACTATCGTACTGCTGATTTGAAGAGGAAACAGCAAGACAAATTATCATATGCGTATCGATATATCAAAAAATTATGGTTTTTTCAGTACATCATATATGTACTGGTGATTCATACCTTTTCATACTACTTTTTCAGCGGACGTGTATATAGATCTCTTCCCCAACTTCTCAAATCAGGACGTCTAGGTCATCTACTGTGTTCTTTTATCATATATGTAGATAAAGTAGGTTTTTGGTGATTATCGTATGGTTATTCTTAATTTTTGATGTATGTTTTTATGGGTTTTTGGTCGGTAATGCTATCATCATCTAATGGTGATTTGATTTTTTTGTTTCCTTTGATGATTCGAAAAACGAAGAAGAAAAAAGAAAAATAAAAAGAGAGGAAGAACAGAGATTTGAGTTTTTGATGAGAGAGGGAAGAAAGCGAATAATATTTAGGGACGCGTATGCACACACGTTTGGCTAGAAGGGAGTGTTTAGTCATTTCCATGTTTTAATTAAATTAGGACCTCCGGTTAAAAGGGAATTATTGTTGGACCCTACTATAACTAATTTAATGGGCTTAGGACCAAACAACAAATTTTCCATCTGAAATCCATTTTTGCTTTCCCTCTAACAAAAATAAAATTCTTCAATTGGATTTGGAACGAAATTTAGAGTCTTCGGCGGCTGATGTGGCATGGGTTTGGAATCGACTAGTTTGGATGTTCATGTTCTACCTCATGGACGTGAACTGCCCATAGAAAAAGAGACATGTTTTTGGGCATACCAAAAAATTACCGGACATATTCAAGGTTCGGCTCACAATTTTTTTTTTGCCTAGGTTTGCTAGGTTCGGCTCACAAGTTGTGAGCCGAACCTAGACAAAATGTATGCCCAATAATTTTTTAGTATGCCCAAAAACAGCCCTCTAGAAAAAAGAAGACGCAAATGGGCCGCAGAATATGCAGCCACATCTCCCATTCCTAGGGGTGTGCAACGGACGGACGGTTGCGGATTTGGGGTCAAATCACCCGCGGATTTGGAAAATGGAACCGTGACCGGACCAATCACCCGCGGATTTTACCTCTGCGGATCTGCGGATTGTACGGTGCGGATGCGGATTAACCGCGGATTCAATCAAAAAAATTAATTAAAAATATATATGATTAAACACTTTGTTTTGTCGGTGGCGCAATATCAGTTCTTCTACTCCTAAGAATTCCCATTTCTTCTCTGAATTCAATCAAATTGAAACTCAAATAAACAGGATTTTTGAAGATAAAAAAGATTATTGAACAAACACTAGCTACAAATACCATATGGGTTATGGCAGGCTATTTTCCTCCCTACGTCTAAATTCGTGAATCTAAAAACCCTAGCTCCCTGCCATCCAACCAACAAGATAGATCGTCAAAAGAACCACCAAAGAGCACCTCCATGGCCAACAAAACAGGAACTCCAAAAGCTATACCTTGAACGCATACATACAGATCTGAGAAAAGCGTTATGATTTAGTTGAGGCATATAAACAAACACTTAAACTGCCATGGTATAATAAGGAAGAACAAAACCCAAAATCCATTTAAAATCTAGTTAAAAGAAATGGTTACCGTGAAATATGATGATGACCCATTTATTATTGTTCGATTTCATTTGTTTTGTTCTTGATTTATAACTTCAATTCCTTTTCCTGAATTAACATGAAATAATATTAACTTAAATAGATTACCAAAAAAACAAAAAAAAAACAAAATTGATATAGGTTCAAACAAAAGAGGATTACCAGGAGGAGGTTTCAAAAGGTTTTGAATATCTGAACTCCATGGACCTCCATGGAAACAGCAAACCCAATCGAAGGAGCTGGTGACTCTTCCTCTTGCAAAATAAAATAAAATGATATTAGGTTTGATAAAGATGCTTATATATAAACCTTACACTTCCCATATTATCCTTAATAATTTTATTAAATCCCCTAACTGTCCTACGTTACGGGTAATCCGTGGTTTTCAAACCCCAACCGCAACCGTAACCGCACCGCATGCGGATTTGATAAGTGAAAAATACTACAACCCCCCTACTATATGGGTTCAACATTTACAAGCCCCACTAAATGGATCCTCCCCTATCAACTCCATACTTTCACTTTTTAATATTTTTAGACCCAGAACTTTAGATTTCAGGGCTTGGTAATAAAGTTTAGGGTTTGGGTAAAATTCGTAATACCAAAAATAACCTTTACTATATATACCTAATGAAATAGGCTATAGGTTTCATTTTCACTTTCTCTCACTTCTCTCTCGTCTCTGCTCTAAAGAAAATTAGGGTGTTTTGATCATGTCGAAATAAAACGATTGCAGAGAGCAAGATAATGGTTCTCGCTCCATTGATATCCACTGATGACGTTTAATTCAACGTTTCTTCTAGTTTTTATTGTATGATTTTGCAGTAGAATAAGCGAATCCGAAAGAAGATTTCAATCAACTAATCTGCAGATTCAATTCAGATTCATCAACAAGCTAATTATACAGGTAAGTATCATCTTCTATTTGTGATGATGCTTCGGTTTAGAGATTTTAGTTGATTTACTTTGGATTCAAATTTCATTAAAGTATTTCAAATCCTAAATCTTCAGATCCTTTTCAATTGACTTATCTGAATCGAAATCAGAGCTTAGATTCAAAATCATATACTTACTCTGTTTTTATCATCCGTGGAGTAGATTTTTTTTATCATCCGTGGAGTCTATTGATTTAGGCGATTCATCATCAGTATCAGTAAAAGATCTTAAATTAAGAATAATTAGTCAAAGTAAATTGAAGATTTGTCAAGATTTCGATCTAGTTCTCTCTGATGCCGTTACAGGCCAAGGTAATTCGATTTTTTTTTTCTGGATTTCTTTGGATTTTTTTTTGGAAGTTGAAATCTGATGTTTGATTTTTTTGTTGAAATGCAGAGTATGAAGATGAAGATGTTATTGTAGAAAGTGGTTCAAGTGTTATAATCAAGAGAGTACCAGTTGATAGTAATTCTGTTCGGTAAGCTTTTCTCTCTGTATTCATGTTTAAGTTTGATGAATTTTAATGTTGTAGAATAGTTGAGTTACTAGAATCCACCACCACCACCCTCTGCCTCGCGCCACCACTAACACGTAGGTGATTGGTGGGCTGTGGTAGCGGTGGATGATGATAATGGTGGTTGTTTGATAGTTGGGGCAGTATTATTGCTCACTACTGTCCTCCTCAATGCACCACCACCACAGTGGTGGGTGCTTACATATGAATTAAATGGCGGTGGGTGTTTATTTATGAATGAAATGGTGGTGGACGATGGTGGTGGAGTACTACTACTATCACCCACCACTACGCTTTACCCGGCACCACCAGAACACCCACCACTGTTTTCTTAAATGAATGTTGGTCGGTTGTGGTGGTGAAGATATTTTGTACGTTATGTTATTTGAGTGTTAAGTGCTTGTATGACTATGTATATTACTTTGTCGGCCTTTGTCCATTAAGGCCTATTTGCAATCATCTTATGTAGGGAATTGAAACTCAAGCTTACTGTTTATGATTAATTATTTAGAATGTGATGAAATTGCTGCTGCTATTAGTCAAATCGAGGTAAACCACAGAGTGTAGTTTAACTGTTTGTGAAAATGTCTATAAGAACATTAGTATTTTATTTTATTTTTTAAATCATTAATGGTTTGTTTTAGTGGGTTTGAATGGTTCTAGGTACTATCCCCTTACTGGATCTGAAGCTAGCTAATTCATTTCTAACAAATCCAGGGCCTTAGGAACTCTTCTTTCTTTGGCACATAGTGCATGTGCTTATCATCAGAAAGCTCAAGCTTCTCTATTTTTATTTCAATATAGAGATATATGATTTTTTCCTAGCTCATTTTTCCATGCTAGGGTTGCAATTTTTTGACACATGCATTAGAACCTTGTTTCATGCTATAACATGCGGTCACGCACTGTACACGAATGTATGTGCAAGTAATAACGTGTTTAAATTTTTCTGTGTTTGCACAGACCATTCTGAAAAACACAAACTGATGATACTACTGCCCAATTTTTATTGGAGAAAATCACGAGGGAAATACTTCAAATTCATGACCCATTAACAATTTAACCAACTACCTAATTGGTTATGAGGCTTCAAATTGATAATACTATCTACCTGTTTCAGAAGAACAGCTTCAAATTGATGTAGACATGCGCTGTTTTTTGTTACAGTATGTGTAACTTGAGGTTACACATATATATCCTGTTGTATTTTTAGCATGAAATTTGTATTTTTCTGTTGTTTTTTATTTTTTTGTGAATTTGTTGAGAGTTTTTTGTTTGATACTGAGAATAGGATGAAGAAACAATGTTGTTTCATAAAAACAACTTCAAATTGATCATGTAGACATGCTGTTTTTTGTTTTACAGTATGTGTAACTTGAGGTTACACATATATGTCGTATTGTATTTTTAGCATGGAATTTGTATTTTTTCTGTTGTTTTTTATGAATTTGTTTTGAGTTTTTTGTTTGATACTGAGAATAGGATGAAGAAACAATGTTGTTTCGTAAGAACAACTTCAAATTGATGATGTAGACATGATGTTTTTTGTTTTACAGTATGTGTATATCTTATTGTATTTTTAGCATGGAATTTGTATTTTTCTGTTTTTTTTTTTGTGAATTTGTTTTGAGTTTTTTGTTTGATACTGAGAATAGGATGAAGAAACAATGTTGTTTCGTAAGAACAACTTCAAATTCATGATGTAGACATGCTGTTTTTTGTTTTACAGTATGTGTAACTTGAGGTTACACATATATATTTGCATGTGTATTTGTAAACAATTGTAGCATTTGTATCTTTAAGACACATTGTATCTATTACTTTCTGCATATGATATATTTCTCACATTGAGTATGTTGATGACTCATTGTATGTTTATCTTGTTGCATATGATATATTTTTCTTGGTGGAAACTTTAAGAAGCTTGCACCAGAGTATGAGAAGCTTGGTGGAAACTTTAAGAAGGATACGACTGTTCTTATTGGAAAGGTTAAATAATTCTAACTTATTTACTTTTGATCTATATTGATGTTTTTGAACTTCCTTTTTGCATGATGTGTCATTCTGATATTACCTTTACCCTGTCTCCGTTTTAAGTAAGTAGAGTGGAGGTTTTGAAATAAGTACTACTTACTGGAAGCATTAAACAATTGTTTTTACTGTGTGTCTCATTCACTATTGTCTTTACCATTTCTAGTACATTGTCTTTTCTCAGAAGTTGTCTAATCAGTAGCAGAACTATCTAAAACTAGTAATTACTTCTTTTTTGAGTCGAGTCTTTATTTGCAAGGTGAAATGAGTGCCTTCTTCTTGTTGTAGTTTTGTTTTCTATCATTAGATATCAAGGTGCAACCCTTATTGTTACACAAGCAATATGGATGTGTAACTGATATTTATATGGATGTGTAACGAGTAGTTACACAAGCTATATGGATGTGTAACTGCTAGTTACACATCCTGGGATATAGATTTTATGTTCTATATATATTGCAGGTTCTTATGAAAAGGTATAGCATGCATATTGAAATGACTAGACAACATTTGTTGGCAGTTGCTTTATGGATAGCTTGTTCTCAGTAAAGGACCATCATTCGGTTTGGATGATGATCTAGCTAAAGAAACGAGTAAAGCAGGTCAATTCTTTATCCTAAAACTCTCTCCCTCAACTCTTCCTTGAAAGGGAAAAAAACTATTTAATTCACTCAAATTCTTTTTGAAGTTTTATTCACTTTTAGTTTTTGATAACATATACGGTTCACAAGTCCTTTTTGTGTTTCTAACTGCAGATTACACAAGCATACGCATGTGTAACTATAGGTTACACAAGTTCTTTGTGTTTCTAACTGCAGGTTACACAAGTCCTTTGTGTTTCTAACTGCAGGTTACACAAGCCATATGGATGTGTAACTGCAGGTTACACAAGCATATGCATGTGTAACTACAGGTTACACAAGTCCTTTGTTTTTCTAACTTTCGGTTACACAATCCATATGCACGTATACCTATTTCAAAATGTGTGCTTTATATGGATGATTCTTAGCTCTTTTATAGTTGAAAATGTGTGCTTTATATGGATGTGTAACTCTTAGTTACACATATTATATGCATGTGTAACTCCTAGTTACACATGCTAAAATGAAAAAACTTGCAACCAAAAAATTCCACATGCTAGGTATCCAAGTCATATGCATGTGTAACTGTCAATTTCACATGACATTTGCATGTGTAACTCCAAGTTACACATGCTAAGATGGGTTATCATGCGTCTTTTATGTGATCTTTTTTCTATAAATTTTCCTTACAATTGTCCTATAATATTTATTTTTTCTTTTTATTCATCCAACCTAATCCATGGATGTTTATTTCGTTGCAGATATGCAAGCATTTCAGAGTGAGGAAGACAAGAAAAAAAGGCAAAACTTCTAGTATCGGTTTCAGTGGCATATTTCTAGTGTTTTAACTCATTTATTGTGTCCAGTAACAACCGATTACTATACATGGCAAACAGAGATATTATTATAAATGATTATTAATGCGATAGATGTATTTTTTGTATATTTTTTTTTTCTGTTGTGTAACTGTTGACTACACATGCCATATGCATGTGTAACTTGTGGATACACTTGTCATATGTATGTGTAACTTCTTATTACACATGTCATATGGATGTGTAACTTTAAGTTACACACTATTGAATACACAACATGAATGTGTAATTTTTATACATGTGTAACTTCCGGTTACACTTGCAATATCAATGTGGCCGGAGGTGGTGGTGAGCGGTGGTGGTTATCGGCGGCGGTGGTCGATGGCGGCGGTGGTTGCCGGTGGCTATGGTGGTTGGCGGTGGTCGGAGGTGGTGGTTGGCGGTGGTCGGAGGTGGTTGGTGGTGGTCGGAGGTGGTTGCCGGCTGGTGGTGGTCGGAGGTGGTTGCCGGCGGTGGTGGTCGGAGGTGGTGGTCGTAGGTGGTTGTCGTAGGTGGTTGTCGGCGGTGGTGGTCGTAGGTGGTTACCGGCGGTGGTGGTCGGAGGTGGCTGTCGGCGGTGGTGGTTTCCAGAGGTGGTTGGCGGTGGCTGTGGTGGTCGGAGGTGGTTGGAACATCATCACATAATATTTTAATAATTTGGGGCCTAAATTTAAATTTTATTTAATTATGGGCTTGACCATATGCATAAGGGTATCAAGGTCTTTTAATAATTTGGGGCCTAGATTTAAACTTCTTTTAATTAAGGGTCTCACATTATGGGTTATCCATGGGTTGGGCCTTAGCCTAATTTTTCCATTTGATAATGTACCCGTGTCCGGCCCATAACTCTCGCGGATTGGGTTTCACCCGCAATTTTGCGGACAAATACGGGTGAAATCCGCGGTTACGGTTTTTCTGTTCAGCCCTACCCATTCCCATACGAGAGAGCAAGTAAAGCTTGAAACAATAGAGAACCATACACTTGAGCATCATCTTCGTATATAGTGGCTTAAACGGATAACAAAAACAAAACCTATAAATACCAAATCCTTCCAAATACTCGTGGCTGTTTTAGTTATAGCCTCAATTTTTCTCAAAATCATCATCTTTTCATTTCTCTCTCATTTCCTCTCTCTTTTCGGAAGTAGAGAGTAATGGAGATGGTGATTAATTTCCAAACCCCTACTACTATCAGTAGTAGTTTCTTAGTAAACTCAAACCCTAAGAGAAGCTCTTCTTCTCTGTTATTAAAAAAACAAATTTTTGGTCATAGTTTGTCTACTTCTCTGGATAATAAATTGAATTTCAACAGAAATCGTTCCAGGTGTTTAAATTTTTCGCCTATTAAATGCTCTGCTACTCCCACAGCTGAAGAAGTTGCTACTGGTACATCAAAACTCTTCTATTTCAATCTAAAGTTGATGTTGAATTTAGGTTATTTTATCACCAGGGTATGAATTAATCTTTCATGGTGGAATTCCAAAAATTGTAACTTTGTTGAATTCAATTCCCATGGATGTACCATTTACTTGTTTAGAATTGTTAGCTGTTGATATGGGTGTAATTTTCATAAGTGTAATTCTTTTACATGTTTGTTGTTGCAGAGAAAAAGAAGGAATCGTTAGTTACGAGGACAGACATAAGGAACATAGCTATTGTTGCTCATGTCGATCATGGGAAAACAACTCTGGTTGATGCTATGCTGAGACAAGCCAAGGTTGTAAATAAGAATGTGGTGCATTCATGTGTAATTGTCCAGGACATGTACAATCTTAGATTTAGCACCTTAGTTTGGTCAATTGCTTGTGAATAGATACATTAATCACCACTCATTCTAAAATTAGTTTGGTCATTTGCTGTTGTGATTTTGCTGGGTATAGCTTCTCTACCACTGTTTTTATTAGATAGATGAGAAATATGGGTACTCCACTGTTAACTATCACGCCTAACTCCTACTCAAAATTAACAGGTTGCTTCTTGCTTGATGTCAAGTATTTCTGCTTTAGGCCAATTTCATCTTACTTGACAGTTTGAGAATATACCTGGTTTACCACATGTAGACTATTGTTAACTTCTGATAATGATGTGATATCATGTACTTACATCTGCTTTCTGCAGTGCAGGTGTTTCGTGATAACCAAACTGTACAAATAAGGATAATGGATTCAAATGATTTAGAGCGTGAAAGGGGTATCACGATTCTTAGCAAGAACACATCAATCACCTATAAAGGTTCAAAGATAAACATTATTGATACTCCAGGTCACTCTGACTTTGGTGGTGAAGTGGAACGTGTACTCAATATGGTTGAAGGAGTTCTCTTGGTGGTATGTACTTCGACCAGTAGGTGGACTTGAAGTTTGTTATTACATTTCTGTTGTGATGATACTTGGTTTATAGGTCTTTTTGATGTGCGCAATCTGTTTTAGCAGTTGTGTAACCTTAGGATCATGACCGTCCATTCTCATCCTGTATTGTGTTAGCAGACTTTTACCATTTCCATCTACATGGATGGTAAGCTGTTCACATGGAACTGGTTCTCGAGTCTGCTTGTTTTTATTGTGGCAAACCATCCTATGCCAAGACTCTAGACCACTGATTTAGCTCCGAGGCTGAAGCTGCAGTCTTGATAATTTCCACAATAGTTTATTTTGTGTCTCCAGCAAAAGTACAATCACTTGTTTACTATATCTTCTCATATTATCTTGTTCTTCAATGGTATTGCTGACTCAGGATGGCATATATTGTAGGTAGATTCTGTTGAGGGTCCAATGCCACAAACAAGATTTGTCTTAAAGAAAGCTCTGGAGTTTGGACATGCTGTAGTGGTTGTTGTGAATAAGATTGACAGACCTTCAGCTCGTCCAGAATTTGTGGTCAATTCGACCTTTGAGCTCTTTATTGAATTAAATGCGACCGATGAACAGGTGCTGTTTAAGTGATTACATTTTTAAAAGATTTTTGTTGGCTATATATGAAGCATTGATATTTGCTCGTTTCTAGGTTTTTCTGGTAATATCTAGTCTAACTCTAAGATCTCTCTCGTGTGGTATACAGTGTGATTTCCAAGTAATATATGCAAGTGGTATTAAGGGAAAGGCTGGACTAGCTCCAGAAAATTTGGGTGATGATCTTGGGCCGCTTTTTGAGGCCATAATGCGATGCATACCAGGACCTCGTATTAACAAAGATGGTGCTTTGCAGATGCTTGTTAGTAATCATTCTTAATTTAGATACCTGCTTTCTTACTTATCGTAAATTCTTAAATGCAACTTTCTAGTACTAATTTTCCTCTATCGCATTGTCTCAACCTAGTGGTCTCGGAAAATTTATGAGATATATGATTAAGAAATAGAAAAATAGACTTTGTAAGATGAAGGATTTGGAGAAAGGGTGTGATCTATAGGTGATTATGTGTAAGGGGGTTTAATTCAAAATTCTCCTATATTTGGGAAATAAAAACTAGAGGAGACCCAAATGGGAAATTTGGATATAGCAGCCTGAGTGAGAGGTGATAGCCTGAATAGAAGCTCCTTGGATTTGATTCTGTTTTTTTGCTTCTTCCTCTTATGTCTTTCTACTTTATTAGTAGCTCAGATTGTTTCATTAAACTTGGCTGGAACAGTCAGCAACTAGTAAATACTGGTAACCTATATCAGTTTCTCTCATTTTCATAAGAGCAAGGGCTGTGGGGTGAGAGTTCTCATTCAAAATGAATGAGTTTGATCCAATTAGGTGCTACTATGGGATGAGAATACTAACCAATGTGTAAGGGCAATCAATAGACTTGTGTTCTTTCATTTCTTTTACCATGCATAGACAGTAAAGCTTTTATTACTTGAATACGACAGTGATAAGGTCTATTCTAACAGAATCTGTGATCGATAAGCATATATCAGGCTTCAACTTTTTACCAGCAATTGTTTTTTCAAAAAGAAAACTATTTGATTTGAAAAGCTAACACCATATGTGCGTATTGGAATAGGATGGAATTAGAAGAGAAGTTAGAGGAATATTATGGTTTAGTTGTACGCATTAGTTGAAGTACTCCCATGACTACTTAGCATTACCTTTAGATGATCAATAATTCAACACTACCATAGTATTTTATACAAAAGTATCATCATGTCCGATCAGTTTATTCCCATGTATCTTTTTGTATTCTAAAGTAGCGTTCTGTTTATTACGTACCTATCATAATATGTACAATGCAGTAATGGGTGTTCCTTACTGTTCAGGTGACAAATATTGAATTTGAAGAGCATAAAGGACGGATAGCTATTGGGCGCTTGCATGCTGGAGAGTTGCATAGAGGAATGGAGGTGAAGGTGAGAATTCCCAGTATTCATTTAAGTTTCTATGATGTCTTCATATAGTTCCTCTGTGGTCATTTCCTAAGATGTTTGCAGTAAATGAACTTTCACGTTTTATGGAACTCTGATAAATTGTTGGAACTTGTAGGTATGCACTTCAGAAGATGAATGTAGAATTGCTAAAGTTAGTGAGCTTTTTGTGTATGAGAACTTCGGTAGAGTTCCTGTAGAGTCTGTTAAAGCTGGCGATATTTGTGCGGTTTGTGGGATCAGTGATATCATGGTAAACATTTTCACAAGTTTCAGAAGAAAGCTGGTTTACGATTGCATCAGCTGAAAGGGATTCTTTACATGATGATACTAATATTTTTTTTTTTTTTTTAAATTGGATTTGTATTCTCTATTAGATTGGGGAAACAATTGCAGATAAAATTGCCGGGCAGCCATTACCTGCTATTAAAGTGGAAGAACCGACTGTGAAAATGGCCTTCTCTATCAACACATCACCTTTTGTTGGGCGTGAGGTATTGTTTGAGTGTTCGATTAAGTGTCATTTATACATATAGCATGCTCTTCTTTAGTAATTAGGGTATGACTCCTATTATTACAGTTGGATGGTGTTAAACTTTCTTGTTCCGCCCCTGTGGGTTTCCTTGAAGATAACCATGCTTGCATCAAGTTTTATTATCTATTTCCCTCTCTGTTGTTTAGAAGATGACATTTTTTTGTCAATTATTTGCAGGGTAAATTTGTTACTAGCAGAAACTTGAGAGACAGACTCTACCGAGAGCTTGAGAGAAATTTGGCTATGAAAGTTGAAGATGGTGAAACGGCAGATACATTCATTGTTAGTGGAAGGGGCACACTACATATCACCATATTGATAGAGAACATGTGAGTCATGTTACTGATGAATGGATCACTTCAAATCTTTATTAAGTATTCCACGTGTGCCCTTTTTTCTATACAAAATTTCCAGAATACCAGTTACATCCCTGGTATTGATATAAAACAAATGTCAGCTTATGATTTAGGGGATTTTATTTTGGTTTTCAGTGATGCGTGAGGATGTTTTCTCTTCCCTCAAATGTAATTGTTTTCTCTAGGTGGGATCACTGAATCTAATTATAGGGATTCATCAAGGTGTCTCTAATGACTAGTTGTTTTCTCTACTGAACTTCTTGTTTACAACTAGTTGGGGTACTGTAGACACTTTAAGGCCATAGGTGAATAGTTTCCATTTTTAAGGTCTTTCTTTACTTAAAGGGCGAAGAGTTAGAGTTGTTGATTTTTATCAACTTCTTTTAAGGCGTCATAGTTCGTCTGTCACAGCTGATTCGATTATTAGTTTCACTTTTCATTAAATATTTTTTAACTCCTGGTTTTTTGTTATATCATCTAAGCTGTATAATCTTTGTACTTTCCAGGAGAAGAGAAGGATATGAGTTCATGGTAGGACCACCTAAGGTTATCAACAAAAGAGTGAATGACAAGCTGTATGAACCTTTTGAGGTGATGATCATTTCATGTACAAGTTTTTAAACTAATGTGGAATTACGAGATTCGGGGCTAAATTTCGTCACATGTGTTGACATGCTTTCAAATTTATTAAAAAGTGCAGTTACATCATGATTGAAGTGTTTATCTATTTTAATTTTCCGAACATAAAAATAATAGGAAGAGATATGGTCAGTATGAATTTTAAATTGTGACCATCTTATTATTTGGATTTTGTGCAGATTGCTACAGTTGAGGTACCGGAAGAATACATGGGACCTGTGGTCGAACTTCTTGGAAAAAGGCGTGGACAAATGTTTGATATGCAAGGCCTTGGGTTCGTAGCATTCCTTCTTTTAGTATCCTTTATGATAATAGACAATTATTTTTATCGAGTCACGGTGCATATTAACATGTTTTGCATACTCACAAATCCAGAAATTATTTTGCTTTACGGTCTGCCAATGTCAACCTTTAGTTATTTATTCTTTTGGCAGTCAACAACTCTTCTACAGAGAAAAAGTCTTTGGGATGTAGTTACATGGTTTGACATTCATGCAAGCCTGTAGACGCATCTTATGTGAAAGAGTGATTCAGACTGAAAAATAACATAGCTGTTTTTAAACCTCATCCTTAATAGTTGAATCAAAGTTTGTCGGGGTGCCATTATGTCATTTTAGTTTATCAGTATCTGGTGTCCATATCACCAGAATATATAGATGCTGTTCAATTGTTGGTCTCATTAATTGAATTCTATTTGTTGACTAGGTCGGAGGGTACATCATTGGTTAAATATAAGATACCAACTCGTGGTCTTCTTGGATTGAGAAATGCAATCTTAACTGCTTCTCGAGGCACAGCGATTCTTAACACCATATTTGATAGCTACGAACCATTTGCTGGGGAGATAAGCACAAGAGAGCTTGGTTCACTGGTAAGTACTACGCACTATCAAGAATGGACTCCATCTCATAAGACTCGTGATTCTTCTATTTACCTAGTAAAATTCATTTTCAGGTTGCTTTTGAGGGAGGAACTACAACCACATATGCTCTTTGTAGTTCACAGGACAGAGGTCAGTTATTTGTCGGCCCTGGTGTTGAGGTGTATAAAGGTCAAATAGTGGGCATTCATCAGCGTTCTGGTGACTTGTCTCTTAATGTGTGTAAGAGGAAGGCTGCAACAAATGTACGTTCCAACAAGGATGTTTCAGGTGAGAATTCTTTTAAAATTCAGTATCAGTTATACACTTTTGAGAGCTATTTTTTTAGTTGTAGCTTATAACAACGTAAATCTGGCGATGTTAGAAATTTTGGATTGCGGTATAACGTGGTTCTACATTTGATCCTTGGCAACTATTAGATTCTCACGGAGTAATGCATAGATGATAGTGAGTTAGTGACTAAACCATAAGGAAAACATATTCTTCTTCTTTTCGAGTTACGGGAAATGTTCATCAATCTTTCCTGTATTCATACTCCAATTAAATTATGTTCACGTTCTAATGATTTGCCCACTCATTGAGTTTACTGGATTCATGTGTTTGACCTTTCTTATCTATGCCTGGTCTCCACATGTTGCATTCTCTTCTACTTGGGGTTTTCAACTAGAGATATATGGAGTTCACTTTGTCCATAAACTTATAGCCTGGTTGTGCAAAATGAACCATCTTGGGGGTACTTGTATGGTCAACCTCATGGTGGGGGTGTTGACCTTTGAATGGGATGATAATTAAAGTTTTCATTACAGACACCTAAAGCTTAAGCTTCATTACAGAAAAACTAAAAACAACATTACACCAATAATTGAGCTAAGATATTTGTTTATACACCAACACCTTAGATACACATGTAAGAAAAGTTTGTGAAGAAAATAGCTGGCAAAGCATGTGAGGTGCACGTGAAAGCAGAAAGAGGGAAAAGTGATTTGAACACGGTTATCCTTCACTGCAGCAGACCTTATCCTGCACCACTTCAGTAGTAGTGCTAACAAATGGGTGTCATTTACTCACATTTAACAGAGATCAACACCGTCATACATTTGGTCATCTAGCGGAATATGACTTAGTGATGCATCTTCTTCGTTCTTTTTATGCGGTCCTTTTTATTTTCTTGTTTAGCTGTCTAAATTTGTAGCTACCTTTTTCTGCAGTTGTTCTTGATACCGCAATCGATTACAGTTTGGATGACTGTATTGAGTACATTCAAGAGGATGAACTGGTGGAAGTCACTCCTGCAAGTATTCGAATGCTGAAAAACCCAAAGATGCCATTTAAGAAAAGGGGCAACTAATTATATAATCGGGGAGACAAACAAATTCTTGCACAGGAACACTTGAAATCATGTTAATTCAGTGAAAATTTCAAGATGTGCTTCAACGAGAGCGTAGATGCAATCATTATTCGTTCGGAATTCTCTTCCAGATGCAAAAAAATAGCTCTTAGATGGAACCTCCCGTATAGAAATAGTGTATATGGAATTCAATACCATATATAAATGTACACATGCAAGGGAGTCAGTTTTGCAGTCCCAGATTAACGGTATATTAGTTTCTAATTTGTTGTATCCAGAATCATCAGTAAAATTGTTCTACTACTACGGCAGACCACAGTAAAATAAAATATCTTTACCCATTGCGTCCATGAGCCACTTATTTTGCAATGGAAATTTGATGCAAACAAGATGCTGAAGAAGGAAGTTTATTTAGTATGACATTTTGTGTTTTTTGTGAATGTACGATATGCTGCTGTGTCACGTATCGTAACTGTGCACTGTCATCTTTTGAATCATGTTCCTCTCCGTTCGTTCCGAATATACTGATTTGGAGATTTGCAGATTTGGTGATGGAATATCTCTGTAGCGGATTGCGGAAGCAAAGAAGCAAGCATTAATATGGTCTTCACCAGTGGTTTGCTGCTATAACCTAGAGTGCAGTGCAAACTCACTCCATACTGAAATAACAATCTCAACTAAAAATGGATATGGAAAATGGGGGGATGCTGAAGTCAAATGGATCCACGTCTAACAGAACTTCAGAGATATGACAATGTGCGTATTCATAGAGGTTCAAGCAACAGGAGCACGCAAATTCAGTAGTACAGTACACCGTTAAGATAACATTCAGGTTTCACAGTCTAAAGAGAAAAACATACAACAATGTACCTGTCAGCCTAACGTAACATACACATGGGCTGACAAATGACCTTTACAGCTTCTACCAACAGCTAACTCGATTAGCTCCAAAGTCCAAATTAGCACATATGACGATCATTATTCATAGGAAATGTCCCAGCAACTTGTGATTATCAATACCCCAGTTCCTCAATCATGCATCATCCAAATTCCTTGTTGCAGTCCTCACATCAAGTTGCTTTAATCTTGCTTGAGAGCAGTAGGTTCTTCCTTGAACTGCTCCAGATTCCCTTCTGCATCGTCTCCATTTACATTGTCATCCACCTTGGCTCCACTGATAATCCGCCCTACCTTAACGTATTTCTCCACGAATTTATCTTCCCAATCCTGTAAAGTATCGAGCTCAGATGAACTAAGACCTTCAGTATTTCCTGTAAGATCTTTGGGTTCAAAGGACAGTAGAGCTAACGCCCGACTCGCATCCCTCCCAGCAAACAACGAATAAGGCCCACCAGGGCCATAAAACATTCTGCAAAAAAGAATTCAAGGAACAGAAACTCAGTTAACCTTCAAGGAAAAAGTTAAAACAAACCATGAAGGAATTCAAACTAAGATGACACATTTAGAAGATGAAATAATAAGTCGGACTTAAATACAACAATTTTTGAATTGAACAAGATTCATCGATGCTGGTCGTATAAAGGTTAAACGCATCGCACATCATCACCTTCGTACATGGAGGCTGGACAACTCCATTATAAGCAAATATTCAGACAGTAGGTATGAATTCAGATTGAAGAAGCCAGTAGTCACCGAGTTTCTTGACCACCGACAAATCTAATGCATGGGACATACAAGTTGAACCCCCAGAAGTGTTTTGCTGAAGTTATTCATACTCCCCCATTCAAAAATCCCGAGTTCAAGACCTATTGCTCTGAAGCAGCACCTTATGGGGAAGAAGACAATCCTTTATTTCTTAGCCCAGCAATCCAGTCAATGTAGTCGGATTCCAGCCCGCAAAGGGAGGTTGCTTCTACCGCAGCATGACTGTTCATTGCTTCATTCATATTGACATGGACCATTAGCCTTTTTGTTGGGACAATCACTAATAGTCTAGACGGCAAGTACAGATTCCCCTTAGTTTAAAAAACTGCTAGTTATGGATAACTAAGTTGGTTATATAACCGATGCAAAAGTTATAAACAAGTAAGAAACTTGGGGTCTTCTTTTCCACAGTGACTTTTAAGTTGAAACCAATACCAATATATCCAGCAGTATATACCAGAGGCACCAGTTAACTTGTAAACAATTTTAAAGTATGAAATCACCATCCTTCGTTAAGACAGACAAAGAGAGAACCTAACTTGCTTCATTAACAGGATGAGATTAGATAGTTAGATAACACAATTGTTACCTAGGGACCTGTCTCATGCCTCCCCTGTTGCCCTCCCTCCCTCCCTCCCAAATATCGATTCATGTGGACTAAATGATAGCTAAATCGAAAACACAGGCATTACTTGCATCCAACAAAATTTGGCTCAGAAACAATGATAAATGAACTACAAGTAACAGATGTCATAGAACAGTACAAATTAGCAATTTAAACAAACTATAAGCTTTAAGTTTGCACAAGTATAACTCAAACTGAGCACATACGAACAAAACAACACACAGACCCAACCTAAGTCTAAAGCAACAAATCCCCCAACCCAAGCATCAATATCGCCAAACAGAGACCAACATGATGCTTGTATATCTACCTATACACTGTTATAGCAGGAAAGCTGCCCTTCTGAAATTGGGAAAGGTAAGATATTATATTATGGCCATCATAAGAACTATGAACTTATCTAAGCAGTTTGCAAACATGTAATAAATCCCAGAAACTCGCCTGTTCCTAATCAAGTAGGAGCTGTATTTAGGCCATCCAGACTGAAGACAGCAATCAGGGAATTAGAGTAATCCAGTGTTTTATCTTAAAATGCTACTCCTAATTATCTGGATGCAAGACATGAAAAAATAAGGAAAAACAACAGCAGAGTAGTTGTCAACCCAGAGAACCCAAAATCATGATTTCTGCAGAACCAATTCAACTCTTACTAAGGAAAAACTAAAATTCTAAGTAAAACGTCAATAAGGGATTCAAATTGTACGAACCTAGACCTGGAGACGTCGTAAATTTGAGATTTGATGGCCATCAACAAGGGTTTGCTTGGATCAGAACCATCATAAGCTCTAAGTTGTTCTTCAGTAACATCTCCCAATTGAACAGGCTCAGAAATGGGAACCGACGGAGAAGAAGATGAAGAAGAGTGGCGCAGTTGTTCTATATAACTAGAACGTAAAGAATTGAAATCATCAGGTACAAAGAAGATCCCGCAGACAAGTTTATATACCCCAAACATGAGACACAAAATTGTAAAAAAGGCCACTGGTGATAGGCCTGTATAGGATTCGATCGCATCGGTCAAGCTGGACATCAATCCTCCCACCATTTCCCGATTTGGACTCTGATAGGGAGTCTTCTCTCCAAAAGAAAAGAACACCTTAGATTTATATTAGAGGTACGACTTTACATAATGGGTTTTGGGTCCGCATGGAGACCCGCCTGAATTGAAATCTCGAATTACGCAGAGGCACTATGGTATGTCATTTGTCCTATGCGGTCCAGTAAAGAGCAACCACGGTGGTAGCAAAATTTAACTTTCTAATAGTAGGTCATAATTTATTAATTTTCTAGCAAGGCTAAGTCCTATGGGCTAGATATTTAGCTGTTAGATTGGTCATCCACGTCAGATAGGGCAATCTCCTAACCCCTATGGGATGGCCAATCTAGCAGTGAAACGCCTAATCATTCGGCGTTGAGAAGACTCGAGTCCATAATGAGTCTTCATTCACAGAAAACTGTAATTGATTGGACGTTCTGTAATCGAGTCCCATACTGAGTAAAGAGCAGCCAACCATACTGACTAAAGGCTTATAGGCTTGTACCTTGAAGAGAGCAGTCTCCATACCACCATATCCATATAATAATAATATTTTATCCAAATATTAATGTTGTTGACGGATCGAGTTCATTAACTCTTCTTCCGTAGCATGCATGTTGTGGTGGACGGATCGAGTTCGTCAACGCCGAACCAAGCGGCGTCCATACCAGCGCCTAATAATTCAGTGTTATTCTCTGGAATATTCGCATAACGTCGAATAATCCAGCGTTTGTGTTACTTTTTAAGCGCCGCACTATTCAGCGTTTCAATCTCACTGATAGTGCGACTGCGAGCAAATGCTAGGAGAGAGAAGTAGCCAGATTGAGTGTTAACTTTTTTCCCACACTTTTTTCATGATTTGCAACACTTTTTGGCCAATCTAGCAGTCCAATCTAGCCCACAGGACTTAGCCTAATCATTAGGTCATAGTATATGGAAACTACAGATCTGTAATGCTGGTATGCCATGGCTTAGCGCGGAGTAACCCAGTTTTTACCCAAAATATTGTTTGACTATTTTATTGCTTTTACACCTCACAATCCATACTCATCGATCTACAAACACGTTATACATCAGAATCCCTTTCTTTTGTTCTTGTAAAAATGGTTCTAGAATATCGGTTATCATCTGTTGATGATGATGATGGGTTATGTTAGAGCACTGCTCGCCTGCTCGATTGAACTCAGAATTATTGGTATGTCAAGCTTTTTGTCAGTGTTGGTTGACCAAAACTATCTATTGATTTATTGTCTAATAAAGTCACTCGGGCTATGATAATATTTAGGTAGCAAAGTATCAGAAATCACCGAATACCTTAAAGATTGAAGACTCGAGATCACGAAGGCATCGACAAAACTGCATTAACAAAGGTATGTGGAGAATAACTATCTTATTCTCTCATTATTGCTACCATTTTATCTTCTGAGACAATATCGTATGGGTTTAGTGTATGATGAGATACAAAGAAGAAGTTTCAAGTTCAAGCTTGTACTTGATTGATCTCGAACTCAAGCAATGGATGTTCAAGGACTTATCGCATTTGAGGTTGAAAATAATTCATTTGCAATCAAGTACAAGCTATGATTGCACAATAAATCTAAAATATTTAAGTTGCAAATAGAGTTTATGAACTGAAATGTTATTTCGTGATGCAAAACTTAGACTTTCCCGGACTTCCATTTTACTTTAGTAAACTGAAAATGCTAGTTCGCGAACCATGCTAATCGTGTAGTTTTCTGCTGACATCCAAATTACACTAGAGTTCACGAAATAAAAAATGTCGATTAACGAACTACGTGATTCTAAGAGTTTTTTGTTGACTCCAATTGTACTTGAGTTCGCGAACTACGTGATTCTAAGAGTTTTTTGTTGACTCCAATTGTACTTGAGTTCGCGAACTAACTTTTCATGTTCGCTAACTGTGAAATTTCGGATAAGTTTTGTTGTCGAATATGATTCACAAACCATATCAGTTAACTCGTGAGCTACTTTGTGCACCATCCTTAATTGAAAAATACGTGTGTGTATTCTTTTCTTTGTACTAGATGGCAAACTTCCAGTACACTTAATGGTTTCCTTTCTTGGTACCATGTTATTATGAGTAAGTTAATTATTTTCTTAAAAGCTAAACTTTAGGAGTCCCTTTCCTTAGAAAGTACTTGGTTTTCATTCTTACAGTTTTATCTAGGGAAAGTACTATATTGCAATAATATTTTATTAAAGCAAACAAGTCTTACTTGGTAACAAGGTAAAAATCTACTCTAGGAAGTATGAGATTAATTAGGATCAAAGTAATTTGTAAACATGGGAACTATTCTGAATGTAAGTAATAATTGCTTGAAGTTTAAGCAACCTAGCCTAATTAATCATTATAAATTTATGAATCTCTGCAACTAAGATTCTCAATCCTTACACGTTGTGCATCTTGTTACTACAAGAGTCGTCCTCAGTAGATCTAGGTTTCCTCGAGAAAAATAATTAGGTTAAACTTTAAAGTCTTCTCTTGGGATTCGTGGATCCCGGCCAGAGCGAGGGTCACAAACTATCTTTTACATGATAGATCTTTATCGTCTGAAATCTTATCTTGATCGTCGTAGTTTATTTATATTTTAAAGGTCCGCCTCTTATTTTATACCGTTGTTCAAGGATTATTCGTTAAGGAATAAGATTGATAGAAACTACAAGGATTTTTCGTTATTGACCTTGTTAGTTCCACAAGATAACGTTTTATATACTTGGGTCACGTAAAAATTGTTAAGTGAAAGTAATTAGGCATCTCTAAAACCTTTTGAAGAGATTAAGCCCTAATTATTTGAGGTTTGCTTGACATCTTTTTTACGTAAAGATCCCTCAAAGAAAATATATTTCTATTAGCTCGATTGAAATATAACTAAAGGAAATCAAATAGTTGTCATGTTGTAGGAAGGATGTCATTAGTCTTCACAAAGGATGTTGGAGCAACTCTTAGGCATGTAAAGGATATCAGCTTGGGAATCAAGTGCATGCGTATGGACTTGCGAGATCCAAGAAACGTAAGGAGCACAACTACAGATGAATAACTTGGAGGATATAATAGGTATCAAGTCTCAACTATATTTCGGTCCGAAGTCAGATAATATGATAGTGTTTATAATGGCTAAATACAATATATTAGTCAAACTGGACGAAGTCCCGAGATTTTACTACTATATTGCATGTTTTCTCGTTAACAAAATTTCTAATGTATTGTGTTATTTCCTTTCTGCATTATACTGTTTATCTTTATAATTGAAATGTCAGAAGTATTATGTTAATCAACCCAAATAGTTTATTTAATTTGATAATAAAGATCCTACAAGACTAGATCTTGTAATATAGATCATACAAGAGTTTGTGTTGATTGATTCATATCTTGAAGGTTCAAGTATATACTAGGTTAAACTTGTAATTACAATCAGGTAAAGGATCTTATTGGTTAAAGATCTAAATGTATTGATTGTACAAGGATTGATTGATTGAAGATGTCTGTATCAACATCAAACTTTCAAGCAACGCCAAAATTTCAATTCATATATTAACATGAGAACTAGCTTGATTATCTACTTATAATGTAACCATGAATATTTATCTTCATATATACGATGCTAAAGAACCTTAAAAACCATCACATCCTTTCTTTTCCTAAGTTTGAATAACACGAGTTGCTGAAATGGGATTTTTGATCTTGTGTAAAACTTCTTAAGAGTTTCAATTTTTACTTTACAAGATAATTAAATGATTGAGTGAATAATGATTCAAAACATGCACTTTTTCAAATGAACAATGATTGCATTTGGAGTCGAAGAAGAGACACTATTAACGCTTAAAGTTGACTCTTTGACTTCCACATCATCTCAGTTTCTGAAGGGTATTAGGTGGAAATTAAGTTTCCGCCTCTAGTTAGTCAAGGCCCATGGTGTTGTCCATTTTTTTTTCTCCCCCTGCATAATTTTATCTTTGTATTTTAGTCAAGAATAAGATTTTTATTTTGGAATATTGATTTTAGTTGAACTACGATAATTACTTACACCATTCCATACCCTAGTATATAAACCACCGATTGAGAAAATTATAATAATTTTAGCACTTCAAGGTTTTAATTACTTTTATCTGCTACATGGGTTTATATTGAAGCATTTAATATTTTTTGGAAATTCCCTGCTGAAAGTGTGGTTGCTCACCTCCTCATTTTCTTCATTCTTCATGGAGTTTGAGGAAGAATTAACGAAGTAAGCTGAGCCGAGAAGCTTACCAAGATAAGAATAAAATTTTAGTACATTGTAATGATCACTGAGTTATTTGGAATTTGGATAATCTGAGTTACAAATCTATTGGTTCAGATGTTTTCTTTCATTGATTCCTAGACGTTAGTTTTTTTTTAATGTCAGGCAACTACAAAGTTTATGTAGGGATTTTGGACACCATCTTGAATGAGATTTATTTTGAAATTAATTGATTTTAGTTGAATTTAAAAATTAATCATTATACCTTCAAGAGGAAAAATAAAAAGAAATCATGTCCCATAATATTATCTGGAAAATCCGGTTTCTAGTTGGTTGGACCCAGAATTCACTTGAAAAATCCTGAATGTTATGGTTGTCACAGACTGGGTCTTACATAAAAGGATTATATTTTACACCTTATTAAATAGTAGGAAATGCCTATTAGTCCTACAAATAATATATTAGGATGAGTCTAGTCCAATTGACCTAGTCAATTGTTTGTTTGGTCCATTTTGCAAATATAAATTATAGTTTGGTCCTGAAAAATATAGTTTGGTCCACCCACACGGAATATTCTTTTTCTGTTACCAAAACACCCCTGCACGTGCAGTTTTTTTTTTGTTTGGTCCTAAATTTTGTTATTTGGTCCTTTTATCGACATTTATAAACAGAAAACAGCAAGAATCAGTTTCAGATTCAGATTATTTTTCTCTCTCCTGCTCCGATCTCTCTCTGGTTACGAAATTTACAGAAAATTTTCGTCTAGGGTTTACGAAATCTTTCCTCGATTTCGTTTTTCATACCAGGATTTACAGCATATTAAGATTGATTTGAGGCTTTTTGAAGATTGATTTGATTACAGAGTTTGATTTGGAATTACAGATCTTTTGAAGATTCAAGGATTTTTGAGGATTGATTTGAGGCTTTTTTGAAGATTTGATTAGAGTTTTTTGAAGATTGATTCTAGGCTTTTTGAAGATTGATTATGTTGGAGTTGATTTTTTGGAATTACAGATCCGTAGATCAGTGTTTTTTTGGAGATTTGACTTGAATTCTTCTTGTTGCTGGTGAGTTTTCACGCTAATCCTTTCCTTTATAGATCATCTAAGTTTTTCTTTGATTAGTTTCTTTTTAAAATTTTAAGATGAAGTCGTTCTGTTAAGGCTTCATTCCAAGAATGAACTCTTCTTTTGTCATGGAAGAAGTACTGTCGGTGCTTTGTTTATCTGTTTAGGATGTTAATGAATGAAGTCATTCTGTTTTTAAGGCTTCATTCCGAGAATGTTGTTGAATGAAGCTATTGATAGACATATTTTTGTGTCTAAGTTGTCCTCAATTTTCTACATTGTTTGTACTCGATTTTGTACTTATTATGGTATTCTATGTGTTTGTAGGTATTTTTGGGAAATAAACATTTTTATAAGAATTGGCTTAAAAGTGTTAAAGGCATCCTCATTTCAGATAAGAGCACCGATCTTGTTAACATCAGCCAGCAAATGGATAGAGGCACCCTCTTCTTCTTCATTTTGAAATAGATTCACGGAATTTATGGGAGATTTTAAGATTTAAGGAAAATATATCTTCTTTCCTATTATACAGGAAGTTTCCATATCTTGAAGTTAAAAGAGATAATATATTTATGAGTTGGTTTTTATTGTAAAGGAGAAAGAAAATCTGGGGTTTTATTTAAAAAATAACAAAATATAATATCCCTAGGATTTTATTCTAGCAAATAAAGAAGATTTGTGATAAAGGAGAAAGAAATTATTCATGAGATATCTTTCATTAAAGAGAAGATCTGATGGAGTTATTGATAGGTGTTGTAAAACACCTAATTTTATATCTAGTATTTACGCTTTCTTTGCTATTTATTTTGTAAAATATGTATCTTATGTTTAGTTTTGATTTTTTAGGTGCAATGGAGCACTTGGGGGCAAAAGAAGGAAAATTGCCCATTTGGCGCGTAAAAGGGCAAAGAGGTCAATTCACATGTGAGTTTTACTGGGCGCAAAACGGAGCCGAGCCGATAATATGAGACTGCCACGACAGCTTAGTCTATATAAGCAACTGACCGGCATCATGGTTCCCAACATATATTTAAGGGGTGCATAAATTATTTTTGGTTACCCCTTATCTACTACACATGAGTGGCTATATCCACTTCTATTCCTACACTAGACCTAGATTTCAGAGACAAATGATTTCTCAATCATTTTCCCATCAAAATGTCAGAGAGGAGAGAGAGGCAGCTCCATTGGAGAGGGAGGTTTAGAGTAAAATTCAGGGGGAGATTGAGATGGATGCTTACAAGAACAAGAAGAGTTAGATTAACAAGCTTATGCTGATGGTGAAGCTTCTCGAGAGTTTTTGAGAAGAAATTGAAGAAAGGGGATCTGAGCATCGAATCAAGGGAGAATGAATTGGTTCTGAGATGAGGCTAAAAGAAGAACAAGAATTGAAGTGAGGGTTTGTGCTGGGGGTGATTTTCGTTGAGAAAGCATAGAAACTGATGCTGCTAAAGTTAGAAGAGATGGGCATGTGATGGAATCCAAAATGGGTTGTCAAATTATTCTACAGCAAATTCAAAAATTGGGTTTTGTGTTGGTTTTTACAGTGAGTTGGAGGTGTTGTTGTTGGCTTGAGATAATGAATCAGATGGGTTTGGTCATGAAATTGCATTGGTGTGTGAGATGATGGAGTACTGGGATGAGAAGAATGACTTGTGTTGTTGGTATTGGCATGAGCTGTTAAGAATGATAATGGTTCCAATGAGATGTTGTTGATAGGAGTAAGTTTCTGGCAGAGAAGCTAAGCTTGAAGTCGGATTCAAAAATGGATCTGTGGCCCTTTGAAGTACTGGGTTCGTATGGCTTGATGCTGTGACTGGTATGAGATGGAACTAGGAGCTGTGCTGATGTTGTTAAAGGTTACAGAAAGTGAAGGCTGGCAGCTTGGCGGAACTGCAACGGGTATGTGAGCTGAGAAGCAGAATGGAGCTGATGCAGTGCGTAAGATACAAAGATGGAGATAGAATGGCATGGGAGAAGCGAAAAGGATAGCTGGAAAGTGATGTTGTTGTTATACATGAAGAGAGGAGTTTGCAAGTGATGTTGCAGGGTGTCTTGAAACTGAGAAGGTGGCATTGCAGAGTCTGTGTAATGGGGGTGCAGCTGAAATGGCCAGTATTGGCTGAGAATTGCAGGTGGAGCTGTTCTGGAATGCAGGTGGAGTTAACCTAAGCAAATGAAGTGCAGTGGCAGTGCAGAGATGTTATTGCAGGTGCTATGAATGAGGCTTGGATGAGTTCCAAGGCTGAGTTGCAGGAATGGAACTACACTGAAGCTATGGAGTGTTGGAACTGTGGTCGAAGTTCTGAGAAGCAAAGAATGGGATGCTGTTGATATGCAAGGAAAGGGGACTTGGAGCTGCAACAAGATGGAGGTGCTTTAATTGCTGTTGAGCTGCTACCGGAACAAGGAAGTGAAGATGTAGATGGCCATGGTGGTAGCTGGTACTGACATTGAGAGAACAAGATGGAAATAGAATCTGGGTTTGGGTCGCTGTTAAGGAATTCAGTTGGAGTGATGATGTGAAGTAGTGGTGCAGCGGAGAATAACTGAAATGGCAGTGGTTAACTCAAGGCTAGGAACAAGAGAGGCAGTAAAGGGCTTGACAAAGAGTGACTGCAGCTGGAGGTAAATAATGGTAGTGTCTAGAATTACTGGTGGTTTCCATGGGTGCTTGCAGTGCAGTTGTGGAGCTGTAACTGCAATGGAGTTGATGCTACTGTGCTTCTGGTGACTGTGGAGATAGGGTATCTGTTGGTTTAATGGAAAAGAAGATTGTCGTAGGTGGAGTTGTGGTGGTCTGGTGATGCGAGTGGAAGCTCAGATGGGGGTTACAGCTGTTTGTGCTAGAGCTGTTGCAGGTGATGTTGTGTCAAGGATAATGGAGAAGAAAGGAGCTAAGCTACAAGGTGGTAATTGGAGCTGCAGTGCGAAATGAGCAGCTGTAATTGGAAGCTCCAGGTAGTGGAGGTTGACTGAGTTGGTGTTGTTGGTATTAGTAATGGCAGGTTCTTAGCTTAGCAAGGGTTGCAGTGCACAGGTGGTTGAGTTCATGGGGTTGGCCTGAACTGGTTGGTGGGACTGAAGCTGAAATGGCTTGGATGAGCAATGGCAATGGTGATGGCTTCAGGGGCCGAGATGATGCTGCAGTTGACTGATTACCAGGAAAAGAATGTCAATGGAACTTGTTTAAGATGAATGTGAGTTGGTTTCGCTGATAGAATGACAATGAAGGCTCAGCCATCATGGCTGAGAGCACTGCTGAAGCACAAGTATTGTGCATGATCTGTCAATGCAATAGCTCAGGCAAGACCACTCAGCTAAGTTGAGTCTGGTTAGTTATCTAACTCGTCCGTCTGACTCATGATCTTTCTGAATTAGTCAATTGAATCGGTTGACCCGAGTTGAATCGTTTGACCGGTGACCGGGTGGACTTTGCTGGTCACCGGAGGTGCTTTCCGGCGCCGGATTCCGGCAATATTCCGGCCAAAAACACAGTTTTCCGGAGAGCTCTTTTGGGTTATATTTTCACATGGGTGTTTCACACATGAGTACGGGTTGACTTCTAGTTATTGGACCTTGGGATTTGAAGACCTAATTTTGGTAAGTGGAAAGCTATAAAAAGAAAAGTTTCTATTCTTTTGAGATATCACATATCACACAATCTTTCTACTGGGTTTTTGGAGGAGAGCGATTCTACTAGGGTTTGCTTTCGTTTATTTTTCATGTTCTTCAATTTATTTTTAATAATAATTATGTTGAGTTCAAAAACCATGAGTAGCGAAATTCTTAATATTGGTTATGGGATAATAAGTGGATTTCACAAATAAAATATGATTCAATGCATTAGTTTTGTCTCAAGTTTATTGTTTATGTTTCATTGTTGATATTGATATATGATTTGATTGTTTATTTGGTTGAGTCCGGAATCAATCCGATTTGCATTCATATCTAGAGCTATATTAGGGTTTTCAATACGAAAACGTTGTTCATCCCTGATTCTAAGTAGCATAAATGTGGGTAGTGCTTGTAGAGATATATCCTACTAGTCACATATGAATCATAACTTGGGTTAAATTGATCTAGTGCTTTTACACATTTCGATTTCCTTGATTAGTCTTATTCCATATAGCTTATTGCTTATAGGGAGTTAAATCTAATTTGCTTTTAAACTTTATGTTGCTTTCTAGGAAGAATTCACATATGCATCTTTTAATGTGGTTGTGATGAAATCAGGGAATTAGCGGGATATTCTTGCGATCAAGGTATTCTAGGACTTTTAGTAAATGAGAGATTAAATATCAATTCTAGTCATTGATGAAAATATGTGTTTGTGAATGAAACTATCCCGTGACCAATACTTTCTCCATATTGATTATTTTCATACTTTATTGCTTTCAAATTAGTTTTATAGCTTTGATAACTCAAACCCCCCCCCCTTTGGTTACTAAGAAACTGAAAATTTTCATAACAACACTAGCCTCTCTGTGGATACGAACTCTTTCTTATTGCATACTACTTTATTTTAGTGAAGCAAGAAAGTGAAATTATTTTTGCGTCGGCTGACAACCGACCAGATTTTGGCGCCGTTTCCTGGGAGGCAAACGGCTTGTTATTAAGTTTTTAGTTTCTTTTTACAATTTCTGCTTTTTACTTTGCTTTTCGTTTCTTGTCTTGTTTCTTACTTGTTTGCGAGAATTGTTTTTCAGGTACTAATCCCTGGCTTCTAAGGATTGGAGTTATCCAAGGTGCGGGATTGCTACTCGAAGAGGCACAATACTCCAACCAAGTCAAGACACAACAGAAGAACAAGTCTTGGAAGTAGAACACGAAGCTCTTCATCAAGAAGTGGAAGAAGAGTTACAACTAGAAGAAGAACTAGAGGTTCCATTTGTAGAAGAACCACTAGTTGAAGAAGAAGAAGCAATGGAAGACGCAAATCGTACACTCAAGGATTTGGCGTCTCATAGGATTGATGCACAACGATGGTGTATTCAAACCAACTCAACATTCGAGATCAAGCCGGGGTTGCTTAGAGAGTTGCCAAAGTTTCATGGTATGGCAAATGAAGATCCAAACAAGCATCTCATGGAGTTCTATACCATTTTCAAGGCTATGCTTCCAGCGGAGACCGATGCCGATGGTGCAATGATGAAAGTTTTTCCATTTTCTATGGTGGACAGCGCTAAGGATTGGTTGTATTGTTTGCCTGCCGGAAGTGTCACTACATGGAACGGGTTGAAGAAAATCTTTCTAGAGAGGTATTTTCCTGCGTCGAAGGCCACTCAAATTCGCAAAGAGATTTGCGGAATAAAGCAACATGCGGGAGAGTCTTTGTATGAATGTTGGGAGTGATACAAGAGATTGGTGGCAAGCTGTCCTCACCATCAATTCAGCAATGCTATGATAATCCAGTACTTCTACGAAGGTCTCCAATCAAGTGATAGATATCTTCTAGATGCAGCGGGTGGTGGTGCACTAGTGAACAAGACGGTGGCCCAAGCTGCCGAGTTGATTGAAAGTATGGCTGCAAACTCGCAACAATTCTACACAAGAGGTGAACCAATGATTAGGGGAGTGCATGAAGTTAGTGATTCATCATCATCACACCGTGATCAAAGGATGGAAAATATGGAGCACATGATGCAAAAGATGGTTGCGGTTATATTACCTTCGTATGGTGAAGATTTGGAGCAAGCTAATGCGGTTTTTCCAAACCAACCAAGACGATATGATCCCT
Source organism: Papaver bracteatum (assembly GCA_023529315.1). Classification (NCBI taxonomy): domain Eukaryota; kingdom Viridiplantae; phylum Streptophyta; class Magnoliopsida; order Ranunculales; family Papaveraceae; genus Papaver; species Papaver bracteatum. The sequence goes on from JAJJWX010005066.1 coordinate 1,350,013, forward strand.
ATTCCAACACCTACAATCCGGTATGGAGAGATCATACAAATTTCAACTATGCCAACAATCAAGGTGCGGTTCAACAACCTACCTTCAACCGTCCGAGTGGATTTCAACCGCAACAACAACAACAATTTCAACCGCAACAACAACAATTTCAACAACAACAACATCAATTTCAGCAACCACAACAATCGGTGCAAAATCAAGGTTCCGATATCGATGCCAAGCTACAAACTTTTATGCAAGGTATTTCTACCATGTTCAAGGAGATCCAACAAGAAACCAAGAGTGCGATTAAGGATTTGCAGACTCAAGTGGGCTCCATGGCGATTGATATCAACAAATTAAAGGCACAAAATAGTGGGAGACTCCCTTCTCAACCTATCAACCCAAAAGAGGGTGTCAATGCTATTACGTTGAGAAGTGGTACACAACTTGAGCAACCCAAAGTTGCTGATTTGGGTGAAGAGGAAGTTCCAAAGGAGCCGGTTTCGGAGGAAAAGAGGGATGGAATTCCCCAAACACCCGAGGTACCTATTCCTAACTCTAAAACTCCTATTCCTACTTATGTTCCTCCTATACCTTTTCCTCGCATATTTGCAAGTTCTAAGAAGTCGGAACTAGAAAAGGAGATTTTAGATGTTCTTAAGAAGATTCATGTGAATATACCACTCATTGATGTTATCAAGCAAGTTCCCAAGTATGCAAAAGTGTTGAAGGACTTGTGTACCAACAAGCAAAGGCTTAAAGGAAATGAAGTGCTAAGTGTGGGGGAGAATGCTTCGACAATCTTACAACACAAACTCCCACTGAAATGCAAGGATCCTGGTAGCTTTGACATTCCCGTCACAATTGGTAACACCACTTTTAACAAAGAAATGTTAGACTTAGGTGCATCCGTTAATGTTATGCCGGCATCCATGTATAATTAACTTAATCTAGGTCCTTTGAAAAAGGCTGAAATTGTGTTGCAATTATACGATCGCTCTAATGTCTACCCAATGGGTATTGTTGAGGATGTTCTTGTGCAGGTTAATCAACTTGTATTCCCTGCTGACTTTTGTGTGTTAGAGATGGATGAAGGTGCATCGGACTCGTCTCTTCCATTGTTACTTGGGCGTCCCTTCATGAAAACGGCTAATACGATCATTGACGTAGACAAGGGAATGTTGACTATGGAATTTGATGAAGAAATAATACATTTCAACATTTTCGAGACGATGAGATATCCTAGTGATGTCCACTCTTGTTTCTCCGTTGGTGTTATGGATGCATTGGCGCAAAAAGTGTTTGAATTGAATGGTGATGATGCTTTGGAAACTATTTTAACTACATCCATGGATGATGGAGTAGAGTGTGGTAACGAAGTTAAGGAAGCCCTTGGTGATCTCAACTCACTACAAGGATGTCCGAAAACTCATAATGTCTCTTTTATTTCTTTACCATGCAATGATGAAAAGCTTTTACCTTCTATTGTTAAATCTCCAAAGTTGGAATTGAAACCTCTTCCAAATCACTTAAAGTACTTGTACTTGGGTGACAATGAAGAGTTACCTGTGATTGTTTCTAACGAGCTTAGTGAATTACAGGAGCAAAAACTTCTAAGGGTGCTAAGGAAGCACAAGACGGCCATAGGATGGACAATCGCTGATATCAAGGGTATAAGCCCTACCGTTTGTATGCATAAGATTCGTTTGGAGGACGATGCAAAGCCTAAAAGGGAAGTGCAACGTCATTTGAACCCTCCTATGATGGAAGTTGTGAAAAAGGAGATACTCAAGCTTTTGGAAGTGGGTGTTATCTACCCCATATCCGATAGCAAATGGGTGAGCCCGGTACAAGTTGTACCAAAGAAATCAGGGGTAACGGTGGTAGAGAATGATGAGAACGAACTTGTCCCAACTCGTGTACAAACCGGTTGGAGGGTTTGTATTGATTATAGAAAGTTGAATGCTACTACTAGGAAGGATCATTTTCCTTTACCCTTTATTGATCAAATGCTTGAACGTTTAGCTGGACATGCTTATTATTGTTTCCTTGATGGTTATTCAGGGTATAATCAGATTGTGATAGCACCGAAGGACCAAGAGAAGACCACTTTCACTTGTCCTTTCGGTACTTTTGCGTATAGAAGGATGCCTTTTGGCTTATGCAATGCTCCAGCTACCTTTCAAAGGTGTATGGTAAGTATCTTTTCCGAGTATGTTGAAAACATCATTGAAGTGTTTATGGATGACTTTAGTGTCTTTGGTGATTTATTCGACCTTTGCTTGAACAACTTATCTTTAATCCTTAAACGATGTGTTGAAACAAACCTTGTGCTTAATTGGGAGAAGTGCCATTTCATGGTAACTCATGGCATAGTTTTAGGCCATATTATATCTTCTAAAGGCTTGGAAGTTGATAAATCTAAGATAGACCTTATTCGTGCTCTAACCCCTCCCACTACGGTGAGGTAGATACGTTCTTTTCTTGGTCATGCAGGTTTCTATCGTAGGTTTATCAAGGATTTTTCCAAGATAGCAACACCACTTTGCAACTTATTGAAAAAAGATGTGGTTTTTAACTTTGATGAGAAGTGTATGGCGGCATTCAATCGTTTGAAAGAACTTTTGATTTCAGCCCCTATCATTAAACCACCGGACTGTAGCAAGCCTTTTGAGCTCATGTGTGATGCTAGTGACTACGCGGTTGGTGCGGTGCTTGGGAAGCGTGTGGGGAAGATACCTCATGCCATTTATTATGCTTCTAGAACGTTAAATGAGGCCCAACAAAACTACACAACCACTGAAAAAGAGTTTTTAGCTATTGTATTTGCATTGGAGAAATTTCGCTCTTATCTAATTGGTACGAAAGTTTTTGTTTATTCTGACCATGCAGCTCTTAGGTACTTGATAATGAAGAAAGAAGCGAAACCAAGGCTCATACGCTGGATTTTACTCTTGCAAGAGTTTGATATTGAAATCAAAGATAAGAAAGGAATTGAGAACACCGTTGCGGATCACTTGAGCCATCTTGATGTGGACAAGGAAGCTATCCCATTGCGTGAAAGTTTCTCGGATGAGAAACTCTTCTCAATTGCATGTGGAGAACCATGGTATGCTGACATTGTGAATTACTTGGTAACTAAACAAATCCCAAAGAACTTGTCTCGTTCTGAGAGGGAAAAACTTAAGACGTTAGGAAACCAATACATATTGGATGATCCATACTTATGGAAACATGGCAGCGACCAAGTAATGAGAAGGTGCGTTCCCGAATCTGAGTTTAATTCTATCTTGTCATTTTGTCACTCCTATGCTTGCGGAGGACACTTTGGAAGTAAGAGAACCGCTTACAAGGTACTTGAAAGCGGTTTCTATTGGCCAACCTTGTTTAAGGATGCACATATATTTTGCACAACTTGTGATAGGTGCCAAAGAACAGGCAATCTAGGTGCCCGAAATCAAATGCCACAAACCTTTATTCAATTTATTGAAGTTTTTGATGTATGGGGTATTGATTTTATGGGTCCTTTTGTCAACTATCATGGGAATTATTACATCTTACTTGTTGTTGATTATGTCTCTAAATGGGTGGAAGCTAAGGCCACCCCTACTAATGATTCCAAGGTTGTTTCAGATTTTGTGCAAGCTAATATTTTTGCAAGGTTTGGAATTCCAAGAGCCATAATTAGCGATGGGGGTTCTCACTTCAACAACTGGACTTTGCAAAGCTTGTTGAAGAAGTACAATGTGTCACATAAGGTTGCAACACCTTATCATCCTCAAACAAATGTACAAGCTGAGGTTTCCAACCGGGAGGTGAAATCCATTCTAGAAAAGACGGTGAATCCAACAAGGAAAGATTGGAGCTTGCGGCTAAATGATGCTTTGTGGGCTTATAGAACCGCATACAAGACACCTATTGGGATGTCCCATTTTAGGCTTGTGTATGGTAAACCTTGTCACTTACCCGTGGAGATTGAGCATAAGGCGTTTTGGGCAATTAAGCAATGCAATATGGAGATGGATGGGGCTGGAAAGCAAAGAAAGTTACAACTCCAAGAGCTAGAAGAACTTCGCAATGATGCATTTGAAAGCTCTCGCATTTATAAGGAGAAAACGAAGGCCTTTCATGATACTATGATTTCTAGAAAACAATTTTGTGTTGGGCAGAAAGTGCTTTTGTTTAATACTCGCTTGCATTTATTTCTGGGTAAATTAAGGTCACGTTGGATCGGACCTTTCATTGTCACTAATGTGTTTTCTCATGGTGCAGTAGAAATTCGTAGCATAGCTACAGGCAAGGAACTTAAAGTTAATGGGCACCGGTTGAAACCATATTATGAGAATTTCACTTCCGAAGTGGTGGAAGGAGCGAATTTTGTGGATGCACTCCCTCTGGAGGAGTCGTAGAAAGCAAGGAGATAGTCGGGCTGATGACTTTAAACCAAGCGCTAAATGGGAGGCAACCCATAAGATGAGTATCTCTTGTCTTATTTTCATTTTCTTGTTTTGTTTTTAGCTTTTTCTTGTATTATATTGATTTTATTTTTCTGATTTCTTGTCATTTTTCATGCATAATTTCCCACCTTGACTTACTTTGGATGACTCAAGTTACATTGAGGATAATGTAAAGTTTAAGTGTGGGGGAGTGGTTAAGCATTTGCATTGTAATTTTTTTTCAAAATTTTCAACTTTTGTGTAAATTAGTGCATGAAAAACTCCAACTTGTAGTTAGTCTAGAGTCACATAGTATCCATGTCGCTAAGATTACATCGAGATTCTCATAAGAGTGGCTGAACATAGAGTTGACAGAGAACATGATCGGGTTTCTTATTTGTATGAGAGTTAAAGTTGGATTTAACTATGCCAGTGGCAAATATGGTGCAGGCTGAATTCGGTAGTAGAGTAGTGGTCCCCTATAGTGGAGACTACCCATGTTACATCATGAGAGGCACCGACCATCATTTCTTTGTACCTGTCTAAATTTGTGCTTTTAGAGTGTGTGTTACCGTACGTAAACTCCGGGTAGAATGGTGAGCTACCCAACCTCCCACCAATAGAAGCATTATTTTGATCTCTTGAGTGCTATTTTACCAATCATGAATGGTGACATCGAATTGCTAACTTACATACCACTTATAATCTTGTTCGCAGTTAGCACCATCCACTTTATCTCTCTACACCAACAGGTCTATAGAAACACCATCATCATCAACAAGGAAAGCATCACAAGTTCGAAGGAAAGTTAAAGACGTTCTAGGTTTACAAGCAACGGTACAAAAATGAGCAGATTTCAGATTCAAGTATAGCAACAAGACAAGGAGCAGAATTTTTACAAGTTGAAGACTATTGTACAAGAGTGAAGATTATCAAGATGAGAATTCAAGAAGTTTATGATATCGAGACATACAAGTTGTGAAGAATCAAGCGGTAAAGTACTCACACCATGGCATTTGTACTTGCATTTTTATTTTTATTCGTATTATATTCTCGTCTCAAAAAAAAAAAAAAAAAAAAAAAATTATTCATTGCATCATATTTTGGTTTGTTTAGTTCATTTTTGGTTTTGTATTCATTCAATAAAGCCAAAGGAAAGAATCATATTGTCAAGATTCTACGAAGTTCAAGAGTTATCATCAAGAGTTGAAGACCGAAGATGAAGACATAGATTGAAGACCGAAGACGTTTCTATGGATGCTGTGAGAGTGGTGCTAGCTGCACGCCGAACGAATAACAAGGTAAGTAAGCATATTCCCACCTTCGTTAAGTGGTTGATTTCCTTTCTAAAAGATCATCAGAAAAAAAAAAGGGTTTTCAAAATGAATAAAAGATGTGGGTTTTCAAAACATTTCGGAGGGTTTGCCTTCCTACTATTCAACGTGTCGCAGGATTCTCTCTTCATTCCTACCTGGACATATGTGTGACCCATAAAAAGCTATTTATTATTGAGTGCAATTTCATAAAACCCTTTCTTGAGAGGCAGAGTCAAGACTTTTGATCACTCCGAACCCGAATTTCTTTCGATAAGGGATGGTTATTTCTCTCTCAACTTTTAAGAATGAGATTGTGTTCATATTTGTGTCTAACTTCTTATGACTAGTGTGCAGAATCTTTATGTCTTCTTAGCGCGTTGGATACTATCATTTCGGAGAACTTTTAAGTTGGAAATGGAGGTTTTGTGGGTATTTTTCTAGAAAACGCTCATGGGAGTTGTATGTATCTTTTAGAATAAGTTTTGTTTGATTTGCTCGAGGACTAGCAAAGTCTAAGTGTGGGGGAATCTGATAGGTGTTGTAAAACACCTAATTTTATATCTAGTATTTACGCTTTCTTTGCTATTTATTTTGTAAAATATGTATCTTATGTTTAGTATTTACGCTTTCTTCTCCAGAACTCCAAGAATAATACGTGATATCCAAAATTGTAGAAGTTTCCCTTTTTGTAGCTTTTCTTCCTTCCAAAACTAGGTCTAGTCTTCAAAGTCCATCACCAAAAAGTCCACCAAGCCCACTAAACCCATGTGTGAAAATAACCCAGTAAAAATTCTGGCCAAAAACATGTTGCCGTAAAACTGGTGCACGCCGGCCGGAATCCGGCGCCGGTAAGTACCTCCGGTGACAGAAAATTCATCGGTCAATAGTCACTCAGTCAGATCAACTGAGTTAGAGCCAAGTCAGAATCATAATCAACATACTAACTCGGCTGAATAGTTAGGACAAAACCATTGCATTGTTATTGTGTTTCAGTGACAACCCAGCCATGATGGCTGGGCATTGCCACCATCAAAACCAAGCCACAGCTATCTCCTTGTTCTTCAATGCATCAATCAACACCAGCCTTAACTGCAGCAACTCGGCTCGCCTGAATTCTACAATGCTCAGCTGCGAAATCACCACTAATGACTCACTGTCACCAGCCAACCCTTGTACATCTCAACTGCAACACACATACACACACAGTTCACAGTTTCATCTGCTTCCATTTACTTCTCAGCTGCACCACTCCACTCCGTGATAGTTCTGCAATAGCAACTCCAAATCTCAGGCTCACTGCAAACTCAACAAAACCATCCAGTTCCTTGCTCTCCGTTCCCGCAACTTCATTCATAAACTGCAACAAACTACTGCAGTTCATCTCTCAGTCACCTGCAATCTCAGCTTTAGTCCCAGGACTACCAGCTTCAAACCCTTGTAGCTACCTGCTGCATTTCTCAGTTCCCCATCTAATTTATTTGCAGTTGCAATGCTCATTTACCCTGCGAGTCCAGCTGCAACTCATCCATAACCCCCAATAACAGCGGCTCATTCAAAGTCCCAGTTCTTTCTTAGCTTCATTGCTTACATGTGCTTCCCAGAATAATTGTCACCACCACTAGATCAATCTCCTGCAACTACAACCAGGTTCTCAAACTTCTGTCACCAACAACACTTCAACATACAACACACAACTCATTCTAAACTCACCACCTCAACTGCAGCTGAAACTTGAGCTCTAACCATCAACTGCGCCACAGCAATCTCATTTTCTACAGCCCTGTACCATTACAACTGCATATGTTCTGCCTTCCTTGCCTGCAGTACCAGTACCAACAACAGCTCTCTCAAACACCACTGCTTCACTACTAATTCCAGCTGCAGCTCAGCATTGTTGTCTTGCGACACCAACAGAACCCTCCAAGTATAACTCCACCATGTTGACGAGCTCTGGCAGCAGCACCACTCCATCAGCTGTAGCTTCACAGTTCCAGCACCAGCTGTATCACCAAAAACTCCTTTTCTCCTCCTTGCCCTGAGTATGATCATTCTACACCTCCATAACCTGAACTGCAGTCATGCATAATATCAACACCAACTGCAAACCAAATCCACTAGAAACCACCAAGCATATAGCCCCTGCAAACTGCTCCTGCAATTCTTGTACCCTGTAACTCATTCCAGCCACCTACTCCAGTACCACAGCAAACCATCATTCTCAGCTGCAACCTCTTTTCAAATTTGTTGTAACCTCCACAAGACTCCATCTGCTTCAGACATCACCAGCTCTCAAACATTTTCGTGAACACTTGCTGTGTGTTCTGTTGATGATACAGATTTGAGCTTTTTGCTGTTTCAAAGGCCAATCTTCTAGCTCCTCCTAGCAAACACGAGTTCATACACACATTCATTCAATCATTCAGAGCTCTAAAAGCTTCATTAATCTCTATCAGTAACCACCAAAATCAGTGGAAGCAAGAACAACTTCCAATGCTTGAAACTGTTACCAGAAGCTTAATTCCAACTCAACTCAGTGGACAATCTGTACCCAATCTCCAATTCCTTAATGACTTCGAAATCTAATCACTGACAGACCCTTAATCTCTATCTCTTCCATTCTCTGAATCGATGGAAGAAGCATTACCCCATTCGTAATTCATCACATACTCAAAACCCATTCATCTAATCCTTCACAGACTAGCCATCCCCTCACTGATCTCCTCTTTCGTTCTCAATTTGAACAGCAACCAAGTTTACTTTGTTTTCTCAGTTTCAAACAATACAAACTTTAGAAATCTTCATTACAAGACCCGTGTACTTCGAGCCATAACGAGCCCTGCCATTCCTTCATTTCTCTCAACCTCTGCTGAGCAGCCACAAACCCCACAACTTGATCTCCGGCAAACGGCAAGCAGAAAAGTAGCGTCTGCTGCTTTGAAATGGTGAAGACTCGATCCCCTTTCTGCTTATAGACCTAATTTTTCTCCGCTTCAGTTACTCATGTGCGGCATTCTTGTGTTTGAAACACATAGCCAGTGACAAGCCCATTAATCTTCCAACCCAACTGCTTATAGGCTACATAGTATGTGGTTATATTGCCTTGGGCCCTGAATGCATAGTTGTTGAAAATAAGCGTCATCTCCTGGTTCCCTACTACCAACGTCCTCGGTGTCCAGTTTATTGGCATGGCACTTTCGCCCTTCTTTGAGTTCTTTCACCAACAACAGCGTCTTTTATTTCTCAAATCCACTTATTTCCTTCAATGTGAGTCATCACTAAAGTTGTCGTGCTTTTCAGACATAAAATTTGCATCACTAAAGCCGACATACTTTTCAGACAGAGATGAAGAAATAAAAGCAAATAATGAGAAATAATTCGCCTCCAATAGCAGTTGCACATGAGATGCGACTTTTGCATTGTTTCTTCCTCTTTTGTTCCAAATGACTCCAAAGTACCTAAATACTCAAAAACAAACATAAGATACATAATTTACAAGAAAACTAGCATAGAAAGCATAAACAATAGATAAATATAAAGGTGTTTTAGACACTTATCAAATTCCCCCACACTTAGACTTTGCTAGTCCTCGAGCAAATCAAACAAAATAATTATAAAATATACATACAACTCTGTGTCGTCGAGGCTACGGTCACTTTAAGCATAAATAACAAGCCTTTGAACCACTAAGTGTCCCTAGTGGACGATTTTTAGTCTCGTGAAGGTTTACAAGAGGTTTGCCTACAAAACCTATATTTCCAACTCCGTCTATTTGTGACAAATCAATGAACGAATCCAAAATGACTACAGGAGGAGGTACCTTGTGCAAATTCAATTCATATATTAGTAAATAAACTCTAATTAGATAGTCGAACAAGCCACAATACTCGGAAACTAACAAACCACAATCACAATGAAAAGATTAAGAAGATGGATATAGATGTAGATGTTGGCGAATGTTCACAAGTGATCGATGTTTCCCATATCTGTCTGAAGGTCACTGCCAAGATGAACCTATGCCTATTGGATTGAGCTACTGGTTTGAATTCTACATCAACTCACTGGAATATACAAGGGAACCAGAAGTGACTTTATTCAACCAAAATAATACTTTCTTTTCTTTTCTTTTCTTATTATTTTTCTCTTTTTTTCTTTTTTTTCTTCTTTTTTTAGACAGCATGATTAGATCTTTTGGATCCAAGTGCATGCTTCTTGTCAGCAAGTACATGATAGTTTCCTTGGATCCTGCATTCCACGCTTGTTTAGGCGACGGAGACAGGGACAACGTTTCACACATACTGCTATCCAAGTGTCTTTTTTATTCCGTTTGGTCTAATTGGTCGGTCTTTTTTTTTTTCTTTTCTTTTTTAGTAACTCAATCACTCTATTTCATCCTAGCAGTAATAACACGTCGATGTTTAGTGACCCACCAAAGCACTTAGAGAACAATAGATAAATATGGAAAAATAAAAATAGGATGCGATATGGTAACAACTATCATGTTAATTGTGATTTCTGAGCTATGTTCGTCCCTTTTAGTTAATTGGTTCCTCAACTCCTGCATTCAAAATGGTTCCATCCACTAATGGTGTCATCCTAAAGGAACAAGTTTCTAGATTTCGGAGTTCAAAAAGCACAATTTTTTTTTTGGTTTTTCTATTTTTCTGATTTTTTTTTTTTTTTTTTTTACTAAAGGCATAAAACAAACTAAAACAAACTAAACAAACATATAAATTCTCCCCCACACTTAAACTTTACATTGTCCTCAATGTAAAATTGAATCGTCCAAAGAAAGTTCAAGGTGGGAAATTCCGCAAATGATATGCAAAAACAAGAAAATAAAGATAAAATGCTTAAAGAGTAAAAAGATAAAGGTAAAGATACAAAACCGGTGGGTTGCCTCCCACTTAGCGCTTGGTTTAAAGTCGTCAGCCCGACGTGCTCCTTGTTTGCTAAGCCTCCTCCAGAGGGAGCACTTCCACAAGGTTAACTCCTTCCACGACTTCCGAAGAGAAGTTCTCATAACATGGTTTCAACCGGTGCCCATTCACTTTAAGTTCATTTCCTGTAGCCAAACAGCCAAACTACGAATTTCAACTGCACCATGAGAAAACACATTAGTAACAACAAAAGGTCCAATCCAACGTGACCTTAGTTTACCCGGAAATAATTGCAAACGAGAATTAAACAAAAGCACTTTCTGCCCTATGAAAAATTGTTTCTTTGTAATCATATTATCATGAAATGCCTTAGTCTTTTCCTTGTAGATCCGTGAGCTTTCAAATGCATCATTACGAATCTCTTCCAACTCTTGGAGTTGCAACTTCCTTTGCTTTCCAGCACCATCCAACTCCATATTGCATTGCTTAATAGCCCAAAACGCCTTATGCTCAATTTATACGGGTAAGTGACAAGGTTTACCGTAAACAATCCTAAAGGGAGACATCCAAATAAGTGTTTTGTATGCGGTTCTATACGCCCACAAAGCATCATTGAGTCTCAAACTCCAATCCTTCCTTGTTGGATTCACCGTCTTCTCTAGAATGGATTTCACCTCTCGGTTCGAAACCTCGGCTTGTCCATTTTTTTGTGGATGGTAGGGTGTTGCAATCCTATGCGACACATTTTACTTCCTTAACAAGCCTTGTAAAAACCTGTTTTTGAAATGTGAACCTCCATCGCTAATTATAGCCTTTGGAATTCCAAACCTTGCAAAAATATTTGCTTGCACAAAATCTGAAACAACTTTAGAATCATTAGTTGGGGTGGCCTTAGCTTCCACCCATTTCGAGACATAATCAACAGCAAGCAAGATATAATAATTCCCATTAGAATTGACAAAAGGTCCCATAAAATCAATTCCCCATACATCAAAGACCTCTACGAATTGAATAATAGTTTGTGGCATTTGATTTCGGACACCTAGATTGCCTGTTATTTGGCAACTATCACATGTGATACAAAATGCATGCGCATCCTTAAACAAAGTTGGCCAATAGAAACCACATTATAGTACCTTGAGAGCGGTTCTCTTGCTTCCAAAGTGTCCTCCACATGCATATGAGTGGCAAAAAGACAATATATAGTTAAAATCGGATTCGGGAACGCACCTTCGTATTACTTGGTCACTACAATGTTTCCATAAGTATGGATCATCCCATATGTATTGGTTTCCTAATTTCTTAAGTTTGTCCCTCTCAGCACGAGACAAGTTCTTTGGGATTTGTTTAGACACTAAGTAATTAACAATATCAGCGTACCATGGTTCTCCAAAAGCAATTGAGAATAGTTGCTCATCCGGGAAACTTTCACGAAATGGAATAGCTTCCTTGTCCACAGCAAGACGGCTCAAATGATCCGCAACGGTGTTCTCGATTCCTTTCTTGTCTTTGATTTCAATATCAAACTCTTGTAAGAGTAAAATCCATCATATTAGCCTCGGTTTCGCCTCTTTCTTTGTAAGCAGGTACCTAAGTGCTGCATGATCTGAAAAGACAACAACTTTTGTACCAATTAGATAAGAGCAAAACTTTTCCAAAGCAAAAACAATAGCTAATAACTCTTATTTAGTGGTAGTGTAGTTTTGTTGGGCTTCATTTAACGTTCTAGAAGCATAATAAATAGCATGAGGTATCTTCCCCACACGCTGCCCAAGCACCGCACCAACCGCATAGTCACTTGCATCACACATGAGCTCAAAAGGTTTGCTCCAATCCGGTGGTTTAATGATAGGGGCTGAAATCAAAAGTTCTTTCAAACGATTGAATGCCGCCACACACTTTTCGTCAAAGATAAAAACCACATCTTTTTGCAATAAGGTACAAAGTGGTGATGCTATCTTGGAAAAATCCTTGATGAATCTACGATAAAAACCTACATGACCAAGAAAATAACGTATCTCCCTCACCGTAGTGAGAGGGGTTAGAGCACGAATAAGGTCTATCTTAGATTTATCAACTTCCAAGCCTTTAGAAGATATTATATGGCCTAAAACTATGCCATGAGTTACCATAAAATGACACTTCTCCCAATTCAGCACAAGGTTAGTTTCAACACATCGTTCAAGGATTAGAGATAAATTATTCAAGCAAAGGTCAAATGAATCACCAAAGACACTAAAGTCGTCCATGAACACTTCGATTATGTTTTCAACATATTCTGAAAATATACTTACCATACACATTTGAAAGGTAGCTGGAGCATTGCATAAGCCAAAAGGCATCCTTCTATAAGCAAAAGTACCGAAAGGACAAGTGAAAGTAGTTTTCTCTTGATCCTCCGGCGCTATCACAATCTGATTATAACCTGAATAGCCATCAAGAAAGCAATAATAAGCGTGTCCAGCTAAACGTTCAAGCATTTGATCAATAAAAGGCAATGGAAAATGATCCTTCCTAGTAGTGGCATTCAATTTTCTATAATCTATACAAACCCTCCAACCGGTTTGCACACGAGTTGGGACAAGTTCATTCTTATCATTCTCCACCACGGTCACACCTGATTTCTTTGGTACAACTTGTACCGGGCTCACCCACTTGTTGTCGGATATGGGGTATATAACACCCACTTCCAAAAGCTTGAGTATCTCCTTTTTCACAACTTCCATCATGAGACGGTTCAAACGACGTTGCGCTTCCCTTGTAGGCTTTGCATCATCCTCCAAACGGATCTTGTGCATACAAACGGCAGGGCTTATACCCTTGATATCAGCGATTGTCCATCCTATGGCCGTCTTATTCTTCCTTAGCACCCTTAGAAGTTTTTGCTCCTGTAATTCACTAAGCTCGTTAGAAACAATCACATGCAACTTTTCATTGTCACCTAAGTACAAGTACTTTGGATATTTAACAATTGAAGGTACAAGCTTTTCATCATTGCACGGTAAAGAAACATATGAAATATTCTTAAGTGCAGATTTTTCCGGTAATGAGTTAAGAGAACCAATGGTTTACTTAATCTCATCACCGTACTCCAAACCGTTATCAATAGGTGTAGTGAGCACGGTTTCCAAAGAATCAACGCCATTCAACTCAAACATTTGTTGCGCCAATGTGTCCATCACATCAACGGAGAAACAAGAGTGGATATCACTAGGATATCTCATCGTCTCGAAAATGTTGAAACGTATTATTTCTCCATCAAACTCCATAGTCAGCGTTCCCTTGTCAACATCAATAATGGTTTTAGCCGTTTTCATGAAGGGACGCCCAAGTAGCAATGGAAGAGATGAGTCCGGTGAACCTTCATCCATCTCTAAAACACAAAAGTCAGCTGGAAATACTAGTTGATTAACCTGCATAAGAACATCCTCAACAATACCCATTGGGTAGACATTAGAGCGATCGGCTAATTACAACACAATTCCAGCCTTTTTAAGAGGACCAAGATCAAGTGAGTTATACATAGATGCAGGCATAACATTAATGGATGCACCTAAATCCAACATAGCTTTATTAAATGTAGTGTTACCAATTGTGACGGGAATGTCAAAGCTACCCGGGTCCTTGCATTTCAGTGGGAGTTTGTGTTGTAAGATTGCCGAGGCATTCTCCCCCACACTTAAAACTTCATTACCTTTAAGCATTTGCTTATTGGTACACAAATCCTTCAACACCTTTGCATACTTTGGAACTTGCTTGATTGCATCTATGAGTGGTATGTTCACATGAATCTTCTTGAGAACGTCTAAAATCTCCTTTTCTAGTGCCTCCTTCTTGAAACTTGCAAATCTGCGAGGAAAAGGTAAAGGAGGAACATAAGTAGAAACCAGAGTTTTAGTGTTAGGAATAGGTACCTCAGAAGTTTGGGGAGAATCCTCATTCTTCTCCTCCAAAACAAGTTCCTTTGGTGTTTCCACCTTGCCCGAATCAGCAACTTCGGGTTACACAAGTGTTGTACCACTTCTCAACGTAATTGCATTGACACCCTCTTTTGGGTTGATAGGTTGAGAAGGGAGTTTCCCACTAATTTGTGCCTTCACTTGGTTCAACTCAGTAGCCATGGAACCAATTTGTGTCTGCAAATCCTTTATCGCACTCTTAGTCTCTTATTGGCTGTCTTTAAACATAGAAGAAATGCCTTGCATCATTGTTTGAAGCTTTGAGTCGATATCGGAACCCTGATTTTGCATTGATTACTGTGGTTGCTGAAATTGTTGTTGTTGCGCCTGAAATTGTTGTTGTTGTGGTTGAAATCCACTCGAACGGTTGAAAGTAGGTTGTTGGACTGCACCTTGCTTATTGGAATAGCTAAAATTGGGGTGATCTCTCCATCCTGGATTGTAGGTATTTGAATATGGATCATCCGTCTTTGCTGACTTGGAAAGACCACATTAGCTTGTTCATTGGCTTCTTCATACCCTTGATGAGAACTTGGGATCACCGCAAATTGAAACTTGTTGCAAAGCATTATTCTTTGTTATGTTACCCATTTGTTGACGAAGTTCCTCGACCTCGCTCACTTCATTTACTCTCCTAAGAAGCACATCCGAGCCACGATTCAAAAACTGTTGGGAGTTTGCTGCCATGTTCTCAATCAACTCTCTAGCTTGTGCCACTGTCTTGCTCACTAGTGCACCACCACCCGCAGCGTCAATAAGATTCTTATCGCTTGATTGGAGTCCTTCATAGAAGTATTGGATAATCATAGCGTCGCTGAATTGGTGATGAGGACAGCTCGCCACCAACCTCTTGTATCGTTCCCAACAATCATATAAGGATTCTCCCACATTTTGCTTCATTCCGCAAATCTCCTTGCGAATTTGAGTAGCCTTAGATGCAGGAAAATATCTCTCTAAGAAGAGTTTCTTCAACCCATTCCAAGTTGTGACACTTCCGGGAGGCAAATAGTATAGCCAATCCTTAGCATTATCCATCAAAGAGAATCGAAACACTTTCAACATAGCACCATCCGCCTCAACATTAGCTGGAAGCATGTCCGTGACAATGGTGTGGAAGTCCATAAGATGCTTGTTTGGATCTTCATTCACCAAGCCAAGGAACTTTGGAAATTCCCTAAGAAAACTCGGCTTGATCTCAAAGGTAGAGTTTGTTTGAATACAACCCTGTTGAGTATCAAGCTTGTGCGAAGCCAAGTCCTTGAGTGTATGATTTGCAGCGTCACCCATTGCTTCTTCTTCTTCTTCAAAAGGTGGTTCTTGTTCAACCAGAACCTCTTGTTCTACAACTTCCTTTTCTATTTGCTGGAAAGTATCGTGTTCTACTTCCAAGTTTTCTTCTTCCGTTGTGCCTTGCCTTGGTTGGAGTATTGTGCCTTTTCGAGTAGCTATCCCGCACCTTGGATAATTCCAATCTTTAGAAGCCAGGGATAAGGTATCTGAAAAACAATTCTCGCAAACAAGTGAGAAACAAGACAAGAAACGAAAAGCAAGTATGCAAGCAGAAATAATAAAAAGAAACTAAAAACTTAATAACTAGTCGAATGCCTCCCCGGCAACGGCGCCAAAATTTGATCGGTTGTCAGCCGACACAAAAATAATTCACTTTCTTACTTAACAAAATATGAATGAAGTATAAAGTAAGGAAGAGTTTGTATCCACAGAGAGGCGATTGTAGTTATCAATTTCTAGTTTCTTAGTAACCAAGATGGGGGATTTCTGATTTTTGTAAAATAAAAGTAAAATAAAAGCGAAGTAAATAGTTGGAAGTAATCAATGAGAGAAAGATATTGGTCAAGGAATTCATCTTCAATCTTAAACATGTGCTTGCATATATGATTAGAATTACGATTTAATCTCTTTTATTATCAAAAGCCTAGAAAATCAAGAGAGCAAGATAATCTAATAATTTCCCAAGTTAATCAACACACACATTAGAGCTGCGTATGTGAATTCTACCTAAAGAATAGCCTAACGCCTTGCGCTAATTAAGTTCAATTCCTAGGAGAATTAAGTTGGGAAATAGGCTAATCAATGCAATTGTCATACATTGCGCATGACAATTCGGACAATGGTCAAACTCTACATATGATTATAAGAGTGTATCACTATAAACTATAATCATATCATGCTATTTGTATTTAGGTTATCGCTTGATGAAAAATCCTAAAATAGCTATGGACAAGATGTAAGTTCAATTAATTGGCCATTTAACTAAACAAACATCAAAACCCTATCACAATACATCAATCATGTGATATTAAAAATAGTAGAGATATGAACGAAAACAAAGAGAGAAAACTAATGCATTAATCAAGCACAAGTTATAGATATAGGACTACATCCTTAACCAATAAATAATAAATTATCTACTCATAGCTATGGAGTTCATCATAATCAATAATAATGAATTGAAGAAGATGAAACAAAAGCAAACCCTAGAAGCGTAAGTTTCAGCGGCTATCTCCAGAACTCCAAGAATAATACGTGATATCCAAAATTGTAGAAGTTTCCCTTTTTGTAGCTTTTCTTCCTTCCAAAACTAGGTCTAGTCTTCAAAGTC
Source organism: Papaver bracteatum (assembly GCA_023529315.1). Lineage (NCBI taxonomy): Eukaryota > Viridiplantae > Streptophyta > Magnoliopsida > Ranunculales > Papaveraceae > Papaver > Papaver bracteatum. Next base: position 1,367,203 of record JAJJWX010005066.1, read on the forward strand.
CATCACCAAAAAGTCCACCAAGCCCACTAAACCCATGTGTGAAAATAACCCAGTAAAAATTCTGGCAAAAAACATGTCGCCGGAAAACTGGTGCACACCGGCCGGAAGTTGGTCGGAAGCCGGCCGGTAAGTACCTCCGGTGACAAAAAATTCATCGGTCAATAGTCACTCAGTCAGATCAACTGAGTTAGAGCCAAGTCAGAATCATAATCAGCATACTAACTCGGCTAAATAGTTAGGCCAAAACCATTGCATTGTTATTGTGTTTCAGTGACAACCCAGCCATGATGGCTGGGCATTGCCACCATCAAAACCAAGCCACAGCTATCTCTTTTTTCTTCAATGCATCAATCAACACCAGCCTTAACTGCAGCAACTCGGCTCACCTGAATTCTACAATGCTCAGCTGCGAAATCACCACTAATGACTCACTGTCACCAGCCAACCCTTGTACATCTCAACTGCAACACACATACACACACAGTTCACAGTTTCATCTGCTTCCATTTACTTCTCAGCTGCACCACTCCACTCCGTGATAGTTCTGCAATAGCAACTCCAAATCTCAGGCTCACTGCAAAATCAACAAAACTATCCAGTTCCTTGATCTCCGTTCCTGCAACTTCATTCATAAACTGCAAAAAACTACTGCAGTTCATTTCTCAATCACCTGCAATCTCAGCTTCAGTCCCAGGACTACCAGATTCAAACCCTTGTAGCTACCTGTTGCATTTCTCAGTTCCACATCTAATTCATTTGCAGTTGCAATGCTCATTTACCCTGCGAGTCCAGCTGCAACTCATCCATAACCCCCAATAACAGCGGCTCATTCAAAGTCCCAATTCTTTCTTAGCTTCATTGCTCACATGTGCTTCCCAGAATAATTGTCACCACCACTAGATCAATCTCCTGCAACTACAACCAGGTTCTAAAACTTCTGTCACCAACAGCACTTCAACACACAGAACACAACTCATTCTAAACTCACCACCTCAACTGCAGCTGAAACTTGAGCTCTAACCATCAACTGCGCCACTACAATCTCATTTTCTACAGCCATGTACCATTACAACTGCATCTGTTCTGCCTTCCTTGCCTGCAGTACCAGTACCAACAACAACTCTCTCAAACACCACTGCTTTACTACCAATTCCAGCTGCAGCTCAGCATTGTTGTCTTGCGACATCAACAGAACCCTCCAAGTATAACTCCACCATGTTGACTAGCTCTGGCAGCAGCACCACTCCATCAGCTGTAGCTTCACAGTTCCAGCACCAGCTGTATCACCAACAACTCCTTTTCTCCTCCTTGCCCTGAGTACGATCATTCTACACCTCCATAACCTGAACTGCAGTCCTGCATAATATCAACTCCAACTGCAAACCAAATCCACTAGAAACCACCAAGCATATAGCCCCTACAAACTGCTCCTGCAATTCTTGTACCCTGTAACTCATTCCAGCCACCTACTCCAGTACCACAGCAAACCATCATTCTCAGCTGCAACCTCTTTTCAAATTTGTTGTAACCTCCACAAGACTCCATCTGCTTCAGACATCACCACCTCTCAAACATTTTCTCGAACACTTGCTGTGTGTTTTGCTAATGATACATATTTGAGCTTTTTGCTATTTCAAAGGCCAATCTTCTAGCTCCTCCTAGCAAACATGAGTTCATACGCACATTCATTCAATCATTCAGAGCTCTAAAAGCTTCATTAATCTCTATCAGTAACCACCAAAATCCGTGGAAGCAGAACAACTTCCAATGCTTGAAACTGTTACCAGAAGCTTAATTCCATCTCAACTCAGTGGACAATCTGTACCCAATCTCTAATTCCTTAATGACTTCGAAATATAATCACTGACAGACCCTTAATCTCCATCTCTTCCGTTCTCTGAATCGATGGCAGAAGCATTACCCCATTCGTAATTCATCACATACTCAAAAGCCAGCAAAACCCATTCATCTAATCCTTCACAGACTAGCCATCCCCTCACTGATCTCCTCTTTCGTTCTCAATTTGAACATCAACCAAGTTTACTTTGTTTTCTCGGTTTCAAACAATACAAACTTTAGAAATCTTCATTACAAGACCCGTGTACTTCAAGCCATAACGAACCCTGCCATTCCTTCATTGCTCTCAACCTCTGCTGAGCAGCCACAAACCCCACAACTTGATCTCCGGCAAACGGCAAGCAGAAAAGTAACGTCTGCTGCTTTGAAATGGTGAAGACTCGATCCCCTTTCTGCTTATAGACCTAATTTTTCTCCGCTTCAGTTACTCATGTGCGGCATTCTTGTGTTTGAAACACATATCCAGTGACAAGCCCATTAATCTTCCAACCCAACTGCTTATAGGCTACATAGTATGGTTATATTTCCTTGGGCCCTGAATGCATAGTTGTTGAAAATAAGCGTCATCTCCTGGTTCCCTGCCACCAACGTCCTCGGTGTCCAGTTTATTGGCATGGCACTTTCGCCCTTCTTTGAGTTCTTTCACCAACATCGGCGTCTTTTATTTCTCAAATCCACTTCTTTCCTTCAATGTGAGTCATCACTAAAGTTGTCGTGCTTTTCAGACATAAAATTTGCATCACTAAAGCCGACATACTTTTCAGACAGAGATGAAGAAATAAAAGCAAATAATGAGAAATAATTCGCCTCCAATAGCAGTTGCACATGAGATGAAACTTTTGCATTGTTTCTTCCTCTTTTGTTCCAAATGACTCCAAAGTACCTAAATACTCAAAAACAAACATAAGATACATAATTTACAAGAAAACTAGCAGAGAAAGCATAAACAATAGATAAATATAAAGGTGTTTTAAACACTTATCAATAATGAAGAACTAAAACCCGTCACTGGGAAAATGGAGGAAGTTGTATTTCATCCATGTGGTAAATCAAATTAATTATTTATATACTTTTTGCACTGTTTATTAATCGTTTTATGATTTTTATTGAATGATTGTTTTTCAATTGATGGGTCATGCTTAACTTAAATGGTTTGATGTCTCATGCTTTAGTTTACAGTCACTGCTTTCAAAATCGATCTTGGAAAATATTAAGAGTCAATAATTATTTTTGTTTTGAGCTATAATTATCGAGGATTAATTTCTGAACCACTTGAATACAAAAAACAGTGAAATCCCGAGTCCCAGATTCTACCGATATTGCTATAATCATTTGTATATATATATATATATATATATATATATATATATATATATATATATATATATATATATATATATTTTAGTGTTTTCTTTTATTAAAACTTAAAATCAATCCAACAAAGTCCGAGTGAACGACAACCTTACTTACCACTATCTAAAATTACATCAATTTTTGGCGTCACCGACGCAGACTTGTTTATAGATTTGTTTTTAGGTTTTATTTTTATTTTTATTATTTTTGTTCTTTCTTATGCGTTTTGGTATTTCTGTTTGTCTTCAGATTTGGAGCTAAGCTAAAGAAAAAGAGAAAGTGCTGAAAAGAAAGGCAAAGCCCAAGAAAGAAAGAAAAGAGAAATCCAAAAGGAGTGAAGAAGAAGATTTTTGTATATAGTTATTATTTTTTCTTATTGGATTTTTTTATAGATTTTTTATTTTATTTTATTTTATTTTATTTTATTAGAAACTGTTATTAGGAATATATTTTTGTAATCTTTTATTTTTGGACATTTTTTTTTATTCTGGACATTGGACATTGGACTTTTTTTTAAAAAACCATATGGAATGGTTAATTTAAATAAAACTACTGCAGGGAAGGACGACAGTTACGATACTGTCTCGTCCCCTCGGGTTCGTACACGACATAAGAGTCAGTGGCCCGATTCGACCTCAACAGTTCATCCCCCGTCTGGAACGGGAGGTAAGAATTCTAAACACCCGTGAATCCCCTGTCAGCGGGTTTACTGTATGATTTTGTTTGCATATATGTTGAGGAATTGAAAACGACTGCTTTAATTTCCTAGTAAAGGGCAAGGCCTGGCCATACAAGATAAGGGTTCGGATTTCATCACCGTTCTCTTCTTGCCCGCCTTAGGAAAACAATACCAAACGCGAACCTAAGCTTAAAATACTGACTAGAACGAGACCAATAGGGTAACGAGCTTAATAGGAAAGTCATTCGAAAAATATTGGTTACTCTTTTAATCATACTTCGAAGTTCATGATGGTTTTTGTGAGTTGAATGCGTGACTGTGCCGCCTTGTAATACCGGTGAGGCCTTGGGTATCAAAGATCTACCGAGCTTCCCTCGCCTCTATTCAACTTACTTTGACTCGGATTGATTCCAGAGGGGTTTGCTTAAATTGTAACGAATTCCCTTTCGAAGGATTAGAAGCTGGTCTAGAAACAATCTAAGTGGAGCCATCATGCTTTTTGTTTGATAGAAATCAGTAGATTTGTTGTGGTCGAGTTAGCCTTGTTTGTGCTTGTGTAGAATTCCCTTGCAGTTAAGATGTCAAACTGGTATTATAATAGCCATCACAATGAATATGAATATCCAACTGAACAATATGGACATCACTCTTTTTATGACCATAGTGTGAATAGTGGTTTGGGAACGCCAACCTATTGAAGGTTATGGGTCATACCATGGTGATCCCAATTACTATCCACACGTGCATCAGTCTTACGAGCAAGAAGATTATAATACTAGTTCTTCGTCTCTAGATGATACAATCAAACTATTGAAAAGTAGTCCTTTTTATTATCCTTATGTTCCTACTCCTTCTTTAGAAGAGTCCCTCGGGAAGTTAACTGAGTCGAGACGTAAGTTAGCTGAAATGAATGGTATAGTTATGGACGAAAGAACTACAATAATGAGTGAACCTTCTTTAGGAGATACCCTCAAGCGGATAGCTGAGACGAACGAAAGAATTGCTCTAAATAATGTGAATTTCCAACACAGTGTTCCCAGTTTCACCCTTGAAAATGAGGATAGTTTCTTTTCATCTAATCAAGTTGACGATGATAGAATTGGAGACACTATTTTAGATGAGGTTCAACCATTTCATATTGTTATAATTATGAGGATAGTGTTAATGAAGAATCATACATATGTAGGCATAGTGATAAGGTAATTGTAACTCCAGTTGAGCTTTATAATGATAGTATTATTTCTGTTTAAAATCCCAATAATTTTAATGATTATTCACCTATTCGAAAGGACGAGGATTTGACTGGAGATGCCACAGTTTTAGACGATGTAGTTCATGATCCTTTAGCCTTCAATGTGTTGTATAATCCATTATTTGATGTACCTATAAGTGAATCGGAGGAAGTAACTATGATTACCACCTTAGTTAATGAGCCTTTACTAGAAACTTTCGCTGATAATCCTTTATATGATTGTGATGATTGTTTAGAAGAAAGATTTTATCCTGAGAATATTGTATTAGAGTCTAGTGAGTTAAAAACGCTAGTCTTAGAAGAAGATAAACTCGTAGAGATAAGTGAGGATGCTGATTGTAACTTAGAAGAATCGATTGACCATTTTCAAGAATTTGATGATCTAGAAATTAGGGAGATTGTGACTAGTCTATCTAGAGACACTGAAAACTCTAAGTTTGGGGGTGATTATCACTCTCCTAGTTCTTAACCTTTAACTCTCAGAAAGTCCCCTCACTTACGACTGGACATCTATGCTTTAACCATTTTACAAGATTATCTTCATTTACTTTTTTCTGAACCTAGTTGTGTCCATAAAGAAGTTCAGTTGTTATAAACCCATCCTCTGGTTGATGTGGTTAAATCAGGCTATGATACCACGATTGACTTTGTTTTCCAACCAAAAATCTTCCTTCCAATTTTGGGAACATATGAATTTCAGATGTGTCAGTTATTAAGTTTTGAGACTAAACCTAATTACTTTAGAAAATTAGGGTTGACACATTTGCTTAAGAATGACCACCACTATGGTCAGCTGTGTGAGTCAAATCTGATTGACTCATAGGTTCCCTAATTATTCAGGTTATTGTTATGTGCTTTTAAGTTCTTAGTTGAGTATTTCCACACTCTAGAACCTGATCTTCAGGATCTTTCCTTTGAGGAAATCCATCCGATGAAAACTTTTTATCTCCCGAACCCGAACCACAAATAGATATAGTTGTCTTAAACAATTTTTTTTTATAAGGGTGTGTTGGATATCTTCCTGGTCTGTTGTAGTCTTCTCTTCTTGTGGGTAACACTTTTTGATCCAGATGACCCACAGTTATTCCGGCTACTGCTTTATGATTCTTCGAGGTGACTAATCTCTTCCATTGTCTGGCTGAAGACTTTAAATTTAGCACTTCTTGGGAGGTAACCCATTCTCATGCAACACGGTAATATCTTTCCTTACTCTTTTTTTCAAGTGGTAACAGTTTCTCCCTGTTCATGCTTTTAATTTCATCTTTAGAACATTGAGGACAATGTTAGATTTAAGTTTGGGGGTATGGAATAAACTTTTTAGTTGCAGTATAAATAAATAAACTCCAGAGCCTAGAAATTTATGTTTATTAAGGTCGACACTAACCAATCTAAGTGGATGGAAACATTTTGGTTGTAGGAGTTGAGGAACCAATCTGATTAGATGGAAACATCTAGAAGAGTATATTCATAAAAGCACAAAGCTCAGGTGTTAGAAAAGAAAACATGGTAGTTTCACCATATCCTCGTGATGGAAACATCGAATGAATCCTGATCACTTCTTTTATTTTTTTATTTTTACCATTGCTAGGATAAAATAGAGTGACTGAGATTCAAAAATAAAATAAAATAATAATAATAATAAAAAGTATTTGGACAAATGCACTTTGCATGGTTATGGGTTCGGTGTTTTGGCCTTTTCTACTTTGGGCGAGCTCGGAGTAGATATTATATCTTTTCTGAAAAGATTAAGGAATTGTATGGCCAGGCATGATGCCAACTTCAAGTTAGGCAACTCTTTTTTTTACATACTAGGCATTGTTATTCAAAAAGGTGTTGGAGCCCAGCTTGTTGCTAGGATACCCACCATTCCCTGTAATCTTGACCTTGTTTTTTAATAATATACCATCGGGGTGCGTTTTTTTAATAAAAAAAAATTAAAAAAAATTAGACCAGACCTCTAGACCAACAGGAATAAATACAATAAAGTCGACCACTGGTACCCTTGTATATGCCAGCTGAGTTGACCTAGAGTTAGGAGTATCGACCACTGGTTCCCTTGTATATGTCAGTGTGTTGATATTAGTCTAGACCAGTATCTCAGTCCATTAAGATAGGTTCACCTTAGTCAACATCATCCACGTTTTTCTCTACATCCATCTTCTTAATCTATCCATGTGATTGGTTGACTCCGGTTTATGATGTCCAGAAACTATCTGAGTAGATCTCTGTCACTTTATATGAATTTTAGTATGCTTGAGTGCAAACTCGTGTACAACAATTGGAATTTCGCATCAGGGTACTTCCTCCTGTAGTCAATAAGTATGCCAACCAAGGAGATTCCTTAGTGCCTTCCAAGGTTCTGCGCAGATAACTAGAGTCTGGAGTAATGGTTTTGTGGGTACACCTCTGGTAAACCCTCCCGAGATTAACTCGGTCACTGGGGCCACCTAGTGAGTTAGAATTTTATTTTCTAGATTAGTTTTGCTCTAGGACTAGCAAATAATAAGTTTTGGGGGTATTTGATAGACATATTTTTGTATCTAAGTTGTCCTCAATTTTCTACATTGTTGGTACTCGATTTCGTACTTATTATGGTATTCTATGTGTTTGTAGGTATTTTTGGGAAATAAACATTTTAGAAGAATTGGCTTAAAAGTGTTAAAGGCATCCTCATTTCAGATAAGAGCACCGATCTTGTTAACATCACCCAGCAAATGGATAGAGGCACTCTTTCCTTCTTCATTTTGAAACAGATTCACGGAATTTATGGGAGATTTTAAGATTTAAGGCAAAGATATATTCTTGCCTATTATACATGAAGTTTCCATATCTTGAAGTTAAAAGAGATAATATATTTATGAGTTGGCTTTTATTGTAAAGGAGAAATAAAATCTGGGGTTTTATTTAAAAAATAACAGAAGATAATATCCCTAGGATTTTATTCTAGCAAATAAAGATGATTTGTGATAATGGAGAAAGAAATTATTCATGAGATATCTTTCATTAAAGAGAAGATCTGATGGAGTTATGGAAGAAGATTTTGAAAAGATGTTTGAGTAATGGGTTGTTGTGTATAAATAGGGTGTTAGTAGGACCAAACAGATGAGGCAGGTACGGAGACAAAGTTTAAAATTAGTTTTTCTTAGTTATTCTTTTCATCTATAATGAAGAACTAAACCCCGTCACTGGGATAAGGGAGGAAGCTGTATTTCATCCATGTGGTAAATCAAATTAATTCTTTATATACTTTTTGCACTGTTTATTAATCGTTTTATGATTTTTATTTCAATTGATGGGTCATGCTTAACTTAAATGGTTTGATGTCTCATGCTTTAGATTTACAGTCACTGCTTTCAAAATCGATCTTGGAAAATATTAAGAGTCAATAATAATAATTATTTTGAGCTATAATTGCCGAGGATTAATTTCTGAACCACTTGAATACGAAAAACAGTAAAATCCCGAGTCCCGGATTCTACCGATATTGCTATAATCATTTGTATATATTTAATTTATTTTTTTAGTGTTTTCTTTTATTAAAACTTAAAATCAATCCAACAAAGTCCGAGTGAATGACAACCTTACTTACCATTATCTAAAATTACATCAGCTATTTTTTTTAAGGAAGAAGCTATTAGTGATATTCTGTTGCGGCTTCCGAGAATGAACTTCATTCTGTTTTTAAGGCTTCATTCTATTTTTAAGGCTTCATTCATGGAATGAACTCTTTATTTATCTGTTAAAATGTTGTTGAATGAAGCTATTTTGTTAAGGAAGAAGCTATTAGTGCTATTCTGTTACGGCTTCATTCCGAGAATGAACTTATTCCTTTGAATAAGTATTGTTGCTGCTTTTGTTTATCTGTTTAGGATGTTAATGAATAAAGTCATTCTGTTTTGAAGGCTTCATTCTTGGAATGAACTCTTTATTTTGTTAAGGAAGAAGTAATGTTGATGCTTTGTTTATCTGTAAGAATGTTATTAAATGAAGCTATTTTGTTTCAGCTTCATTTTAATGATGAACTATTCTGTGTGTGTGTTTTCATTTTTCAGGTTCAGTATGGTCCTTTCTAAGAGTTATGCAATTGTGTATTGCAAAGGGGATGGTATTCCATTGGAAGTTTCTTTAGAAACTATGATGCGTGACCTCAAAATGTATGTTTGTGATTATTGGAGAAACTTGACTCCTCGGAGCATAAGATTTAGGCATGGCCAAGGGTCTGATAAAGCTGTCATCAACTATGACTATTCTCTTCATGGTCTAATTGTTGTTACTTGTTCAAAGGAATTGCCAAGTTTTGATTTGTTTGTTAAAGAGGTTTCTAATGATGTTGCTTCTAGCTCTTCATATGGTATTTCCTCGCAGTCCCTCAGTGACGATGAATCATGTAGTGGGTTCACAAAGACTTCAAAGATTAAATACCTGACAGGAGGTCATGAGCAATTAAAACCTCTTTTATCTGACGGTTGGGAGGATATTTTTAAAGGTGTTGGTCAAGTTTTTCATGGTGGTGTTGATGAGGTTCGCTTAGCTGTCGCCAAATATTGCAGCAAGTCTGGTTATTCCATTGCAAAGGTTAAGAATGACAAACTTAGGTTCACATGCAAGTGTGGTAGGGATGCAAAATGTCCTTGGTATCTGCACTGTATTCCAATTGATAGCGCTAAAATTGTCTTTGCTATCAAGTAATTCAATGGGGAGCATAAATGTGGTGGTGCTTATAATCTGAAGGACCCCCCTGTGAAGAAGAAATTGTTAAAACATTTTTTCAAGGATCAAATACAGTCAAATCCGTCGATAAAGCCTAATGATATGGTTGCTCAGGTGAAGAGTTCTTATGGCATTAACATCAAATACCATCATGCTTATAAATGGAAGGAAGCATCTAAGGCAGAGATATATGGCGATGATGTGAAAATTTATACAGATCTTGTTTGGTATGTTGAAGCAATAAAGGCTACTAATCCTGGCAGCTACATTAAGTTTGAATATGATAAAGAGACTAAACGGTTTCAGAGGCTTTTCATATATTTTGCTGCATGTATGGAAGGATACCGGTTCATTCTCCCTATGCTTTACTGTGATGCAACATTTCTCACTGGGAGATTCAAGGGAACATTGATGGCTGCCACTGGTGTGAATGGAAACCAAGGTAAATTTACTTTCTTTTCAGTATAACTCATATTAATTTGTTGTTTGATTTTTAAGAGCAATGTGAATGAATGAAGTTAGGCTTTCATTTTTTAGGATGAACTCCTTTTATGTTAAAGAAGAAGTATTTCCTATCAGTTACTGGAATGAAGTCTGTAAAAACTTCTACAGTCTATGCCATAAAATGGACTTCATTCCTGGAATAAAGTCTTGAAAAAAATCAACAGTCCATGCCATAGAATGGACTTCATTCCTGGAATGTAGTCTTGAAAAAATTATACAGTCCGTGCCATAGAATGAATAATCTTTCATATTAATATTCGGCGAACTCCTGCTGCTTTGTTTCATATTAGGATGAACTCCTGCTATTTTGTTTTATTTTTTACTTTTGTTAAGGTCTTCATTTTTAAGAAGTATTGATGCTGCTTGTTTATGTGTTACTTTGTTATCTTGTCAAGAAAAGCATTGATTTCTTAACGAACTGACACTTTCAGTTCTTTTCATTCTGCAGGTTTCTTTCCTTTGCATTTGCTTTAGTTCCCTCCGAAGACATTGAAGGTTGGGAGTGGTTCATGAAAAACTTGCAGCATTGTGTTGACTCTCGTCCTATCACCTTTATCACTGATCGTCACGAAGGGTTGAATCAAAGTATTCCCAAGTATTTTTCCAACTCTTTTCATAGTTACTGTTTTTATCATTTGAAGAATAAACATCCCATCAAGAAAGGACATGAGAAGTATAAACAAGTTCAGGATTTGTTCCATAAAGCTGCATACTACTACAGTGTTGCCAAATATGAGTCTGCGTTGAATGAGATGTGCATCATAGGATGTGAATGGGTTGGAAAGTACATCAGAAATATCGATCCCAAGCACTGGGAAAATGATTTCTTCGTAGGATGCGGGTATGGGACGTACTCATCAAGTATTGCAGAATCTTTCAATAACTGGATTCATCGTGAAATGGATTTTCCTCCAACTGTTCTTGTTGATGAGCTCAGGATAAAGATTATGAGGATGAGTGCAGAAAGGCGTGAGCTCGGTAGAAACTATAGTGATAGTTTGACTCGCATCTATAAAGCTTTACTCAAGTCACATGTTGATATAGGTCATCCATGGAATGTTACCGAGTCAGGTAATGATATATATGAGGTTCACTCTCCCATCTCTCATGTTGTTGATCTGATGCAGATGACGTGCACTTTCCAGAGCTGGAAAGTGTTTGGGTTCCCCTGTGCTCATGCCTGTGCTGCTATTACTATGAGTGTTATTGAGATTTTGAGGTTTATCCAGCCTTACTTTGGTTCAAACCACTTTCGCTGCTCTTATGCTCCTGCAATTAGACTCATTCCCAACTACGACAGGCCAGAAGCGTATGAACATGAAGAGAGAGTCCTTCCTGGTATTCCAAGGCCACCTCCAGGGAGACCACCAAAGAAGCATATTCGTAGTGCTTATGAGAAGGAGAGAAGGCCTATGAAGTGCTCTAATTGTAAGATATTGGGAACCACAACAAAGCTACCTGTTGTGTTTTAATGCTGGAGTAGTATGGCTGAACTTTTTTTTAGTTTTTTTGGTGTTAGTTTTTCATATGAATTGGTGTTTTTTAGTTTTGTTCTGTTCTGGGATATGCACTTATTTTGTTAACTTCATTTTCTGGAATGAACTCCTTTTTTTCTTCTTCTGTAGAACTGCTATTTTATTTCCCTTTCTTTTTTGGATATATGTGTTTCATTGTTCAGAATGGACTGCTATTATATATATCAGTTCATTTTTCTAGACTTCATTCCTGGAATGAAGTCCATTCTATGGCATGGACTGTAGAATTTTTAATAAACTTCATTCCATAAATGAAGTCCATTCTATGGGATGATCCTAGAATTTTTTCTAGACTTCATTTCAGGAATGAAGTCCATTCTATGGCATGGACTGTAGAATTTTTTCAAGACTTCATTCCAAGAATGAAGTCCAGCAAAACATTAATGAAGGAACATTCATGCTACAAAATTCATAAGAAAATAAGACAGTAAGACAAAGATAAGACAGATCATTGATATTAGATTATCAATTACATTAGAATCTAATGTAACTTTCCAAAAGATAAAGTTTTCTGCTGCACTAAGAAGTAATCTACTGTCCAAAATACTATAGTTAAAAGAGTAAACACATCAGATTATATATGACATTAGAGAAGCTAAGGTTTAATCATTTCAGTCTTTACAACCTTCTTTAATCAGTTCATTGTTAAGATATTCTTCATTAGTTATTTCAGTCCAGCTTAATCCATCTTTCTCATCACTTAGAAGCCTGCACGCTATTCTGTATCTCCACCGCTGCATCCTTTTTATCATTTCATCTCTTGCAATCAGATGCTGAGATTTCAAAGGACCAAGAGGCTTACAACTTTGCTTTATCCAATAACATGTATAGAGAAGGCAATCTGGATGTGCTCCTTGATCAGGTATCTTCATTTTCTCAATGTTTAACTGAGTTCCTCTTGGTAGATCATGTTTCATCAGCCATTTATCAATGTGTGCTTTACAGTGGGTGGCCATTTTTCTTGCATTCGTTAAACATCTTTCTCCTATTTATCCTTCTTTGAGTGAGTTGTAATGCTCCCACTGATAGTTTTTGATGTCGTAAACAAGCAGGTGCCAATGTAAACCCATATGCCCTTCTGATTTTCCTTCAGCAGACAAGTTCATTGGAATGATTATCTTCTGAGTCTTGGTATGCATGTCTGCTATGAAATAATCAGTTTCAACTGTCCTATCATCGACTTTCTTCTCACGGAAATATGTCTGCAAAGATATATATAAGTTTTCAAATTCACAATACCATCAAGAATGCAATTTAATCATAAAAATGAACCGCTGAATAACAATATGGAATGATAGTATTTGTCAGACTAGTTTCATATTGTGTAATGAACTGACATGTTAAAATCTTTGCTAAATGAATCAACTGTTTTCTTTAGATCACTATGTATCATCAATAGGTATAATGAAGAGTTTCCACTAAATTTCTGGAAGTAAGGACTTACAAATACAGTAGGTGCCATCATCTCAAAGTGGATGTATTTTGATGGATTCTGGCTATCTTCGTTGTCCATTTTTGCGCTCTCCATTTGTGCTACCATCTTCCTCTTGTAGCAGTAGTAGAAAAGAATTAGGACATCAAGATCTTTATTGAACATTAAATCATTAATGTGTTCTCCTTGGATACCGAACTGAGCCTTGTTAGCTGCATCATCTATTTTCCAAGCTGCTTGACTGCAAGAGGATAAACAGAAACTTCATCACTATCTATTTACCAAGATGCTGTTCATTTATAATAGTAATACCAACATATAAACAAAAACCTCAGCATAAATTAATAGAAGTTCATTTTTAGACTTCATTCAGCTAACAATTCTTATTTTCCATGGACTGTAGAATATTTCCTAGACTTCATTCCTGGAATGAAGTCCATTCTATGGTATGAATTGTATAATTTTTATAGAATTTTTATATGGTATAAAATGTAAAAAAATTCTAGACTTCATTCCATAAATGAATAGAAGTTCATTTATAATAGGAATATCAACATATAAACAAAAACCTCAAGTTCATTTTTCTGTGTTTTCTTACCTTTGCATAGCGTGTTTGTAGAAGGTACCCAACAATGTCTTTTGATGTTTGTCCAATTTGGAGAAGTATGGAGACTTTTTCAGGTCCCCCATATTTGGAACGATGGGCATGTACGCTCTCAGTTGATTTTGTGGTTCATTTCCTCTTACCTTCTTGCTTGCTGCAGCTTTTTGATTTTCTTTCTCGATATCAGCAGGTACATTCTTTCTCTTCTTCTGCTCAGCATTCTTCTCCTGGTCAGCAGGTTTAGGAGGACTCTTTGAAGCAAATTTCTTGCCTGCTTGATTCTTCACCCGTGGTTTCTTCTTCTCCTCATTTAGTTGTTCTTTCCTTTGCAGTTTCAATTTGAACTTCAGTTTCGATTCACTGTAATCCGATCCACTGATGTACTCTTTTCCAAGAACATTCGTTGTTTTTTTGCTCCTTGTAGTAATCCTATGTTTTTCAACAACTTTAATTGGAGTTTTATCAGTGAAAGAAGAACCAAGACCATGTTTATTCAAATCTGCAGCTATCTGTGACACTGTCTCAATGTTGTTTGCTGGCTCAACAACTTCTTCATCAATGTTGTTTTATGGCTCAACAACTATCTGTGTCATCACAATAGAGAAACTAGGAGGACTACAATTGATTTTATTAACTGTAGTTTTGATGATGTTGTTAACTTCTTCACCATTCAATTCTTCATTCTTCTCATTAATAAGCTGCAGACTCACATGCTCTTAGTTGACGAACATATCATCTATGTCTCTTGTTACTAAAAATAATTCAAAAAACATAAATAAAAAACAATTCAATAATGGTATTGTGCAATCAAATGTCAGAGTTCAGACCATCAAAAAACATAAATAACTTTTCTTCTACATTGATAGCCACTCGGTCACTAAATAGAGTTCACGTCTATATTGTAATGGTATTAAACTCCAACCTTTCTAGACTTCATTCCAAAAATAAAGTCTAGAAAAGTCCTTTCTGCAGACTTCATTCCAAAAATAAAGTCTAGAAAAGTCCATTCTGCAGACTTCATTCCAAAAATGAAGTCCATTATGCAGACTTCATTCCAGGAATGAAGTCCAATATAGAAAATTTTTACAAAAAAGGGAGAAGAATAGTTGGAATATTTACCAAGGTTCAAACGTTGATGCATACTTAAAGGAACTCCGACACAGTCTGTTGGAAAGGAAGGTAACTCTTCTTCATCCATCGTATCAAGTATATTTTCCTGATTATTACTTGTATCAACTTCAGTATAAGGATTCTCAACAGTTAAGACGGGAAAGATATGAGCAGGTCTTCTAGCAGCTTCCATAGAAGCATCTGGTACTGCTTGTGTTCCTTCATCCATTACAACATTATCATTCACATTCCCTCCACCAGATTCCATGCCTTCATCCACTTGTTGATTCAGTATATTGTTTATTTCATCACTCAACAAAGAATTCTTGTACTCATCAGGGAAAATAGTACGCATGTATTCACAAGCTTGTTCTTCCATGAATTTCGCCACATTTACACCTTTAGATAGCAACTCATCAACCTCAGGTTGCTTAGAAGACAAGTGTTCTACAAGGGATTCCATCTTCCTGTCAAAAAGTATCTTTAAAGTTATTGCTTTTGCAAGTGAGTGCTCAAGTTCTTGCTGCTTTAACAAAAGATTCCCCATCTCCTCTGAATGCTTTCTTGTCAACTCTTTAATCTCTCGAGTATGTTTAACTTTCAGGTTCTCCATCTCACCAACATGTGTAGCTTTAAGACTTTCTATCTGACCGAACATAATGTTGAATTATTCCTCGAGCAACTCATCTATTGTCTTGGCTTTTTGCTGTTGCAGTAGCCTATTTTCTGTATCAGTATATTCTTCTATGAACTTTTCAGATAGCTGCACATACAAAACAAGTCAGAATTCATTTTCAGATAATATCAACACATTTTTAGATTAAATTGACATTAACAGAGACTTCATTTTTCTAGACTTCATTCCAGAAATGAAGTACATTCTATGGCATGGACTATATGGTATTTCCTACTTCATTCCAGAAATGAAGTCCATTATATGGAATAGACTGTATAAGTTTTTCTATACTTCATTCCTGGAATGAAGTCCATTCTATGGAACGGACTGTATAATGAATTAAAGAATTGAATGCAATATAACAGTTGCTTATTTTCATTACAGTATCATCTTAATCTAATAGTATCATTACAGAATTTAATGCAATATAACAATATCATCTTAATCTAGTTTTTTACCTCTCCAAAATCATCAACATTCATTTATATGTGATTGCAAACGGTCTCAATGTTCCACCTTGCAAAACTTGGACAGTAAACGCCTGCTCTATTTTGCACCTTCCACCTGGGTCATATTTTCCTTGAATGCTCAGCAAACCATGGCTATAAAAGAGAAGAATTACACTAGTCAGTTATCAATAGTTTTCAAATAAACTGCCAAAAGGGAAAAATATACAAATGAACTGCCAAAATAATTATGAAATATACAAGTATATAACTGTTTTCATCTCACCAACAAGTAAAGGTAACATCCTTCAGAAGAGCCTCTTTTCAATCTTTCCATCAAATGTCTGTGTATAAGATGCGGCAAATACACTCTATCTACTGACTCAAGGCAAACTAAGTACTTGGAGTGTATGGAACCTCCATCACCAGTAGTAACAAACATGGTAGACAAGAGAAAAAGTTGAAACATGGTTACAAGATCTTTAATAGGTCCTTTAACCTTAATCAACTCAATGATTTTATCTTTCAGTTTTGTATTCTTTATATCATAAGGTTTCTTTTTTGGCGGATCAAATTTGTAGGTATTCCAGAAACTTCCACAAGTGTAGTCTTTCATGTTTTTTGAGTCCATGAAAGTTTCTTCTATTCCACCTCCTGGGATGCATGGTATTCCAAATATTAATGACAACTCTTCAGGTGAGGATCTTAACACATATGTTTCTTTCCCTACTTTGAAAACGAACACATGATCATTTGATCCGGGAATGAACTGATGTGTGTTGCATATAATTTTGACTGCAGGTAGTGACTTATTCCATGTAGTAGCAACAATTGTCTCTTCCAGAAACACTTTGGATACATTACCCAATGGACTCCTATACAAAGCAAGTTTTTGTTCTTCATTCAAAGCAACTTCTCCCTATAATGCTTTAATCTTAACAACAAGTCCAATTACTCCAGCATAGCTACATTTTATCTTCTTATCTACATTTTTTAAAAAGAAAACCAATAAATAAATTAATTAATGGTCATTTTTTTTTCATAAATGTTAGCTGATATAAAGAAGAACTATGGCATGGAATGAAGTCCATTCTATGGCATGGACTGCAGAAGTTTTTACACACTTCATTCTTGGAATGAAGTCCATTCTAGGCATGGACTGCAAAAGTTTTAACAGACTTCATTCCTAGAATAAAGTCCATTCTATGGCATGGACTGCGGAAGTTTTTACAGACTTCATTTTAGGAATGAAGTCCATTCTATGGCATGGACTGCGGAAGTTTTTACAGACTTCATTTTAGGAATGAAGTCCATTCTATGGCATGGACTGCAGAAGTTTTTACAGACTCCATTCCTGGAATGAAGTCCATTCTAGGCATGGACTGCAGAAGTTTTTACAGACTTCATTCTATGGCATGGGCTGCATAAGTTTTTATAGACTTCATTCCTGGAATGAAGTCCATTCTAGGCATGGACTACAGAAGTTTTTACAGACTTCATTCCTGGAATGAAGTCCAGTAAAACATCGAAGAAAGAACATTCATGATGCTAGAAAGTGAACTCAGACAAACATCAAACATGCGATTTAGAACTTCAGAAGAACAATAAACATCGAAAATCAACTTCTAGTACTTCGAATTAGGGTTTTTTGGTACCTTTCGCCAGTTTCTTTGCTTTGGCTTTCTTTGAAACTGGTTGTTCTTCATCTTCATTTACTCCTTTAAACTCAACTAATTGGATGTTTCTTTCTTCAACTTGTTCATCTTCATCGTCAGAAGAAGATTCTACTACTTTTTTTGCCCTTTGATCTCCTCATTTTAGGGTTTTGATTTCTCTAATTTTTCTAGGATTTTTTATTTGGGTTTTTTGTTTTACTGATTTTGATGACTGGTTTGATTTTGAAGACTGATATGATTTTCAAGGGTTTTTGTTCTACTGATTTTTTGAAGACGGATTTTGATTTTGGGTTTTTTTCTGGATCTTGAAGAAAAGAAGACGAAGCAGTTTCTTCTCTGAAACTGGAAACCGAAGCAGTTTTTTTCTGAAAGAAAATGAAAGAATGAAGGGAAAGAGAGAGAAGGTTAACGCGTTTTTAGGAGGGCGGTTACAGTAGGACCCGACGTCACATGTGATTTTGGTGGACGTGTGAAAGGGTATTATTGTCTGTTCAGTATTTTTTTTAAATTGTGGACCAAATGGAAAATGGTTTTTCTAAAAGGACTACACTAATGTGGGCCTCGGCACAAAAGGACGAAATGATATTTTTCCCTATTAAATACTAGAGAATATGGTATTGAATTACTCATCCAAAAACTTGTGGATGATGGACCGTTCAAGAAAAATTAATTCCTTTATTCAAAGATATTGAAAATGATAATGTTATGTCAGGTCAACGGTTGTCTTACCACCAATTCAAAAATAATAATAATGTTATGTTTGGATGCTATAGTCATATCTTAAAAAAAAAATCGTTCAAAAAAGGATTGGAGCTCAGCTTGTTGCGAGACTCTCATACAATTCTTGTAAACTCTTTTCTGTTGATGATGATTAATTTTAATTTCAAAAAAAAATAAAATTCGTTGATGATACCACAATGTCTAAATTTGTTGGTATCTTATGATTTTAAAATATGAAATCTAATCTAGATTAATATACGATCGATCATTCTTTGAAATGCTTCAATTGTTGAAAGATATGACAAGAACATCCCACATAAAATAATTCCCCTATTGATAGAACGCCAGACAATAAAAGTTTTAACTGTTGAAATATAATAATATTCGTGATTGTGTTATCTATGGATAAGAAAAATATCTATCTTTTTAGAAATTTCCAACCATTGGATTTTTTTTTTGAGAATGAGTAATCAATCAACAATATGTTTCTATTGTGAACTTGTCAGGTAAGGCGTAACTTTTTTTGCGCAAAACCTAATCTTTGTCTATATTCTGCCAGGATGTAATAAGCTAAGAACAACTCTTTTACGAAATGAAAGAGCATAATTGAGATATAGCTGGAACTAATTAAGAGATCTTCAAAAGAGAAATATGTTAATATTCTGACCGGTGGATGGACCAACGAACAA
Source organism: Papaver bracteatum (assembly GCA_023529315.1). Classification (NCBI taxonomy): domain Eukaryota; kingdom Viridiplantae; phylum Streptophyta; class Magnoliopsida; order Ranunculales; family Papaveraceae; genus Papaver; species Papaver bracteatum. The sequence goes on from JAJJWX010005066.1 coordinate 1,386,446, forward strand.
CGAAAACCCCTTATTAACTTATTGATGGTTATTTCGGAGGTTGGTCAAATATTTATTAAAGAAATCAAGGGTTAATAAAAATATATATTTTAAAGTTTGTATTTGAGACAATTGTTGAAGCTCGACAACAAAATGATGTTCAAGTAATCATATGGAATGTAAGGTTACATTTAGAAGGTCAGTTTAAACATATTTTCTAGGATGTATTTGTAGTCCACCCACTAAACCTTGCAGTGATGGACATATGTCATATTGATGAGTGTGTACACATGTCATTTTTACATCTTAGTTTATATTTATTAGTTTTATATTTTATACATATTTGATGGTTTTGTTTTAGTTTGCAGTTTTTATATTAATTAAATGCCCAAAGATATCCGAAAGAAAACTTCAATTGCCTTTTCGGAAATCTCAATACATCGGTGTATGTAGTATATCTTATACTATAATAAAAAAACAAGCTTGGTAAAGGGGCGTCATGAATTGGTAGAGGGGCGTCAAGTGTGATAGAAATGTCCCTTTTATTGGTTAGGGGGTGTCCTATAAGGGTGTAGAATGACTAGATTACCCCTTTCACCTTAAATTAACCAAAATCAAATCAATTAACCAAAATCAAATCAAATTTTTTTCTTCATCTTCTCTTCTCCTCCATATACCCTAACCTCCATTAAAACCGAAAATGTCATCGTCTTCGATTAATCGGTGATTTGAAAAATGTTTGGAAAAACCCAGTTAGGGTTTAGTTTATTGTGTTGGATTTAAGTTAATTTTGTATCAAAAATTAGGGTTTTGAATGAAAATTGAAATTGAAATTTCTGGGTTTATGCTAGTTACGGTTGGTAATAACTCAAATACGAACCGTAACTGTAGATTTGGTTGATGTTACGGTTGGTTTAAACTCAAATACCAACCGTAAGTTTTTAGTTTTGGGAATATGTTCAGTTACGGTTTTTATTTGCATCATATTTATCAACCGTAATTGAGTTACGGTTTGAAACTCAATTAAACTTACCAACCGTAAATCATCCTGAATGTTAACAAATTATCAAATAGTTATATACGGTTCAAAAGTTAAGATGACTTACCAACCGTAGGTTAGTTACGGTTGGTTTCTATTCATTAGTTACCAACCGTAATTTAGTTACGGTTGGTAACTAAATTAAATTACCAACCGTAAATGGGTTTACGATTGGATCTTCCCCAAATTTAACCAGTTACGGTTGGTATTCGATAACTTACGAACCGTAACTAAGAGTTACTGATTGATCACGAGCAAAATTGCAACCAGTAAGTTCTTCTGAAAATTCAAAATTTTGATTTTGTTATGTAATTTAGATAATTTTGAGCGAGAAAAAGCTAATTGGAACTAATTTAGAAGTATATCGGGTCACTGGAATCACTCATTTTGGTGGAGTGAATCAAAATCTAGGGTTTCACAAATATCACATAAGTTTTCTTCTCCTCAATTTTTTTTTTTTTTTAACTCTAAAAATCTGATTTTAGAGTTATAATACACTAATCTTGATTATCAACACTAATCTTGATAATCAACACTAATCTTAATTATCATTACTAATCTTGATTATTAACAATAAGGGCTAATTAGTCATTTACAGATTTTTATTGATAAGGGGCACTTGAATTTACTTCTAATGACCTTTTTTGTCTTATTAGTTTGACGCCCCTCTACCAATTCATGACGCCCCTTTACCAAGATTGTAAAAAAAAGGGGTCTTTTCAACGGACCAACATGAATTGACCAACATACCCCTCCGTGTTTTCGCTTTTACTGCAGCGTCACCATAGACGGAGCAACAACTTATTTGTTCAATCGCGACTTGGAGCTCGATCAAAACTTCTCTTCTGCACGGATTTGATTTTCGAACTAGCCTCTCTTTTCAAACCCGATTTGATCTCAAACAACTTTCACATAAACCTAACCTTCTATCATAATCCCTAATGTAACCTCTTGAATGTAGTTTCAAGGTTTGAGACTGAAATCAAAAATTAATGCGAAAATTGGATCTACGTTACAGGTATGTTGGGTTCTCCATACTTATGAAATTATCGATTCCTTCAATTGTTTTAGTTCATGTTAACTCTCTGCAAACTCTTGAGTAGACACTCAATTATCATCATTCAAAATTATACCAAAGTATAAATTGTAATACACTAAGTTCGCTTCAGATACAACAAAGAATAACCTAGAAATTCAAATTGAGTCTTAAGCTTTAATACATGTTTGAATTAAGTTTGTCAACTCTACTTTCCAAGGTAAGCAAACGGGTTCTTTGAGTTCAGTAAACTATTCACCCAAACCATTTGTGGAAATGCTTAAATGAAAATAGGACAAGTAGCAACTTAGCAATCTCAGTATCAAATTACTTACAACTCATATGCCCATGCGAAGTTTAATATCCTCATACATCTTCCGCGATTTGAATTCAGAGTGAAAAGATGTGACTTCAAATGATTATCATAAAGGATAAGGCAACAAATGATGTTTATCATAAAAAAAGGAATTCAAGGACTTCCAAGGGCATAATGTTTGCAATTAAAATTTAATTAAGCTTATTTCTACTTGAACTTTTGTTAGATTTTGGTTATTCAATGTTCAGAAATACTTTAATTAAGCTTATTTTTAAATTTTAGTTACAGTTTCTCAACCTAATACTACCTGATCTCTACTTGCCATTTTGTTTGATTATGGTTATTCAATGAAAAAGATTCTTCTACTATTTGATCACCTGTCCAAAATGCTTATTTCTAAATTTCAATTACAGTAATCAGGCTTATTTCTACCTGATTTCTTTTCACGGTACCTTGAAAATGAAAAGGTTGGAACTGTACTGTCTTTGAGGTTTATTATTGGGTTTCACACATGTTATTTTCGGTGTAGTTCTGCGAGGATATTTTCCATAATTTCACTGTCACTCTGTCAGGAAATATTGCTTAAGTTTACAAATCTTTAGTTGTCAAAAATTAACAAAATCTATAGACATGTGTTGATAACCCTTATACAAGTCACATCCTTCTTAGTAATTGAGAGAGGCATGTACTATATCAAGTTTGTATTGTGGATTATGAGAATAAGAATCTTCTCTCTCTCTCTCTCTCTATAGAAATTTTCCGGTACCGTGAAAATGAGAAGCTATCGACTGAACGTTCAAGTAGCTTCAGTGTGATGAATCTGTTTTAAAACAATGGCTTTGGAAGCCCTACCGGAATGTAGTAGTAGTGTTACATTTACCTGAATGTAGTAGTAGTGTTACATTTACCTCTTCTAACTTCTAACAAGGTAGAAATGGTAAGAAGATTGGAATAACATGTTTTGGCGTTCGATTGGCTGTGATCGTTCTCTGGCTAATTTTATTGTTGTTAAATACTAATTCCAAATACATGGATGAGGAAACATCCATGAAGTTGATAAGTTTATGCTTTTATACTATGTGTTCTAAGAAAAGTTGAAAATACATAAGATGTTTGTTTATTTCCTATCCATTAGTGTTGAATTACAACATTATTACTTTTTTACATTCTCATAAACTGATCAACAGTAATGCTTAATGATCAAAATAAGATGTGTATGCAAATTTACATTCTCATATATATTTTAATTAAGCCTATTTCTAAATTTGAATTACAGTTAATTTAATGGGATACAATCATGCCTCGAAGAAGAGATCCCGCGGAAGTCCAACACCTATTGATGCTTCAGTGGAATGCAACCAGGACTCTAGCTCCAGACCCTGCAAAAGTCCACGACTTATCGATCGTGAACTGATACAAGAAGAAAATGAAAACAATTGAAAACACCGGTATTTATCTTCATGAGCATGTCTTCAGTCATGGACAATCATATGTTGGGCTTTCAAGGGGTGTTTCCAGCAACAACACTAAGGTGTTAATCAAGAAAGGAGCAATTTCTGATAAAGTTTGAACGTTCACCAAGAATGTTGTGTACAAGGAAGTTCTTACATCATCCTAGCTTAGGTAAAAAAAAAAATATATTGTAATATATTAGACTTTAGTATCTATGTCGAATTTTTAACTCTCTGAATTGTAAGTCATATCAATTCTACTACAAGAAATAGAATTGTAAAACATTAATTTTTATTTTGAAGGCCGATTTTTCCGCATTGGTGATTTAATTTGTTACTCCCTATATTTTGTAACGTAACAACAATTCGGCAGGTGCATCGCACGTGCGTATTTACTAGTGGATTATAGAAACAAGCTTGTTATTCAGTCGAAATACATCTTTGGCGGAAAAACGGCTAGTGAAACGAGTTTGCAGTGTTGCCCGTGCATATTTTACATGTCCAATTTATAACGATGTCTTCTTGATTTTGGGGTGGGCTCAACTTCACTTGCTTACCGTATTTGATCGCATAACCAAGGAAATGATGTGTTCCTCAAAATGGAAAAAATAAACAACGTTTTATGTCTGTGCAAACTTCAAATGCCAATTAAGGATGGAATTAACCAATGGTACTCATTCCAACTAACATGACTGGTGATAATTGCGTGACCAGGTGATTAAGGTGAGGAGTCATGTTGTGACGAGGTCATCTTCATGACAACTATTATAAGGGTTCATTTTTTAACCGTCGGATTCAACATCATAGATATATACACATCCCGAAGCAAATTTAATATATTAAAAATATATATATATATATTGATTTTTATTATTTTTAACATTCTTATATTTAATTGTAGGTATTCCATAACTATAGTGATTATTTTTCCCTTTCTTCTTTCTGCTTCGCCTAGAACCCTAGAGAATCGAGATTGATTTTTTACCACCATAGATCACAATAACAGAGGTTACTAATAACCTCAGTGCGTAAGCTGTATTTGGGACATACTCATGAAGATAATATTATTTAAAAAACATTAGTTACATCTAATTTAAGCACTACTTAAGTAACTCCAAAAGAAAGCTCTACATCTTCCTCGACATCAAATTATTTTATGCTAGCGCACATGCTTACAAAGACCTGGTTGATTAAGTCCAACTAATTAGTTATCATTCAAACCCAACTAATTGATTATCACCAACTCATGGCATGGTGTAGGCATACGAAAGAGAAGAAAAATACATTCCTGTAATTCCAAAATTGGGTGGCGGTGTTGGAGACGCTAAAAAATAGCTAAAAAAGTTAAATATTTGGAAAAATGCCAAAAAAAAATCAATAAATATATTTTTATAATATTAAATCCGCCTCGAGATGTGCATTATTGATGATAGTATATCCAACGGTTAAAAGTTGCACCCTTATAGTAGTTGTTATGAGGGTGACCTCGTCACAGCACGATTCTTAAGGTGGGAGCTTTTAATCTTACAATAAAATTGCCTCAAAAAAGAAAGGCTACAACCACATCATTATCGAAGGAGATGCTCAGGTCATCGTCAAGATTCTTAACAAAAAAAACACAGAAAATCTCCTGCCATATAAAAAATCATATTATGCATATAAGATAACTTCAGAAAAAAAATTATTTCTCGCAGCGCGAGATCATCTTTTGAATTAGCCTCCTTTAAACTATCAGTTTCACGAGATCTGACATCAGCAAACTGGAAATTTAGCCATAATTTTTTTTTCGTTTTTTAATTTTAATTTCAACAAAAACGACAACAAAATCAAATGAAAACACTCCATATTTACTAAACTCAAATCCAGAGTTATAATTATGAAATCTCATATACACTACTTCAACAATAACAATATATTGCCAAAAAAATTCTCATCATCATGTCTTTTTCATTTGGAAATATTGTTTGATTACCAAGTCTGGGGCAACTCAGTTGGTTTAGGATCTTTCATCATTTACATATTTCTTGTAGTACTGATCATAAAAATATTGATAGTGGTAAAGATGTAAGTATATTCCAAACCTAACTTTCATAGATTTATCGATTCATTGAAACGACGATTTGTATGAGTCATCGTATTAGTTTGATCTGTTATAGGGCTTATAGCCCATGTATGTGCGGCCCAATATAGTATCTAGGGTTTACTTCCTACATGTATATATAGGATACTTCTCTATGTAACCTACTGATGCTAATCAATGGAAAACTCTCTGCCTCTTTGCCTTTCCGTACATTTCCACTACAAGACGTTATCACCACGATGCTCAACCACACGAGATTTTTTTTTATCATCAATCCGTGGACAATGAAGACTAATTTGGGAGGATCCATCTTAGCCGATAATGTTCCTATTCAAAAAAAAATTTATCAAGCCGCATGAACGATTCAAAAGATAAGTTCTATCACTTCTTAACCTCTTATTCCTTGAAACTTTGAAATCGAATTTTGATCGAAAAAAAGAAAAAGAAAAAAAAAATGTGTAGGGTTTCCAAAAACCCAAATCTCAACACCGCTTTCAATTGTCATTTGGTTTGAAGACAAAATTTAGATTTACAATCGATTTTGCCTAATTATTTAATCTCTTTTCCATCCATTTGATTTGGCTCTTTCAACCACCTAATTATTTCATGAATAGTTTAGTTTGGATTGTAAACATAATTTAGATCTTACAACTGCTCACTAATTATTTGAATCTCTAGCTGCCTCCTCGGGATGTTGGGACATTGAAGATGCCTAGTTGTCTCTCTCTGTGTCCATGCCTTTGTCCAACTAGCCGGCGGCTGTTGACTGCAATTCCCTTGGAAAAGAGAAGATGGGAAGGTGGATACCCGTCAGCCCAAACCCGGACCCATCAGCCCAAACCTGGACCCGTCTGCCCAAACCCGGGTCCAGCTGGTATCCTGTTCTGTTCCGGGTCCAGCTGGTATCCTGTTCTGTTCCGGGTCCAGCTGGTATCCTGTTCTGTTCCGGGTCCAGCTGCTATGCTGTCTTGTTCCTGACCTGGGCCTGTCCTGTTCCAGCGTGTTGGGCCTGTCCTGTTCTGAACTTGGTTCTGGGACGTGCGTGATCAACGCTGTTCTAGTTTTGGCTATATAAGGTGGGAACCGAAGTTTTGAGGTATGTAACTATATAACGCGAGTTTTTATATGCTAAGCTTATTTACTCGCTAGGTTTATTTTATTTTAGAATATGCCTAGTTTTGTTAATTTTTGTCTTAAAATAAGCCAACAGCATATAAACGGTCAATTTAAATTATTTTTATTGATCTCGACCATTAAGAATTTTGGTTTTATTGTTATTTTGTTCTCTTGCAATGATATTGGCTATGGTTGAATGATGTTTATCTTTTGTTCAATTGGTTGTACCAACTCGATTCAAATATATTTATTTGGGGTTTAAAAGTACTTGAGCACCATTATTGTGTATTTGATATTTTATGCCCAAATTTGAATGTTACATGGGATGTAATCCGCTTGCTCGACTATTAAAGAGTCGGTAGTTTCACAAAAAAAAAAAAACGTTCAAATAAAATCACATGTATTCCAATTTTTGTGGAAGAACTCACAAAAGATGACATGAGTCGTAAAATTTTCATTTCTCTACTTCATCCATAATACTAACGAACCAGTATATGTTGAAATATGACAACAAGAGAATTATCTTTAGTAATATATTCAACCTAAAGTAAGTGGTTGACATGTGTAGTGAGATTCTCTTGGCCTATTGAGATAAAGAAATTTCTCAAATTAAGCTAAATGTAGCAAAATTGAAAATGGAAAGAACCCCAAAGTAATGAGGGTTAGACGTACCGACTCATATAAATCATGTGAAAAGGGACATATATATCATGAGAAAAAAAAATATTATTATTATTTTATTTTATTTTTCCAGCAGTAATGACACCAAAGTATAGGTATCAATTGAACATGGGATCAGCTAAAATGTAATTCTAGCTCCCATCGTAAATAAAAGAGTTGGAAATGCACCTGGTCATAGGTGTTGGTATATACAATATAATGTGTATGTGTATCATAATAACAACCAATTTTCACATCAACTTTAATGGCAACAAGAACTTTGCCTGGCCAATTGACTATCTTATCGAGCGCAGCACTGCTCATTTTTTTTCAAGATAGAATAAAGATGTAGCAAAATCTCTTGATGTACCAAGAGATAATCACACCTTGTTAAATTCCCAAGTAACCCGTGCAAATGGATATCATGTGGAACATCAAAATAATGAGAATGTAATTGATTGCATCTTTTATAGTCACTAAAGTATTTGGAAGGAAACATACTTTAGAGAGACTAATGAGTCAATTTAGTGAAATGTAAATCACTATAGTAATAATTGGGATTATTGAATCCATATTGTTTCCAACGATGAAATGTTGGAAATTGACTCACACAGGCTTTGGGCATAACCATAAAGCAACTTTGGTTGTGACATGATGATCGTTTTGAAAGGACTCATGCGAACATCACTTTCTTTGAGTGAACAAAAATGGGAACAATATTGACAGAATGCGAAGTAATGACATATCTCTCAATAAGTGTTTTCTAAAGTACTAGATTCACAACCCCCTCCTCCCTCCCATTATGCTTTTAAGTAAGAAAGCATATCACTCATTTTTACAAAGTCTTCAGTAAAACAGGATCGAGACCATCCTAAGATGCAAATGGTAAACATTCCATATTACAAAGAAAACAAGGTGAACTTTAGAAAAATATTCATGCAGAATGCGGACCATTAAAGTAACTGATGGATCTGGTGAATGTTTTGACATTTTGGACTAGTGATAGTTCCCAAAGAAATTTGCGTTTAAAAATTCCTAGCACATATTACACAATAGAAAGTGCTAAAGGCTCACCACCCTTATTAATGCTAGAGAATTTACATCAAAAAGACTTGATGAATATTGCATGTTTAATAGGATCAATATAGATCATCTTATTCCCAATGGTCTCGCAAAGGCTACCATCAAAGGTTACAGATGGTGCCTAAGAAATATGTTATGCTACCAACCTATCTTTTATTGCTTTAGGGATATGCAATATTACACGCATCTTACTTAATTCGTTTTAGAACCCAATATTAGTCAACCTTTTCTGCGTACCAGTTGGTAACTGGATTTAAGCCTGACATTGTGTTCTTACGCATTTTTGGTTGCACTATATATGTGCCATTACGATTCCACATCGTACTATGATGGGTCATGAAAATGATTAAGTAATTTTGTTGGATATTTAATCTCAACAATTATCCGCATTTTAAAACCTTTGGCAGCAGATCTCTTACCGCTAGATTTGTGGTTTATCACTTTAGTTAGACAGTCTTCCCGTCGTTAGGGGGAGATAAGAAAAAGTATTTTCTAAGGGAACGACAGGAATTTTCGTGGTGTGTTCCCACTATGTCTCATGTTGATTCTTGTGCTCCACAAATGTAAATGTGAAGTGACAAAAAATAATCGATTTTCAGAATATACACTGATGTCGCTAAAGTGACAAGATCACACATAAGCTGCAAGTATTCCTGCAAGGTTAAAAATCCTCAGTATGAGGTACACCATAGACTAAGGTGTTGCAACTACACTTGGTGGAAGTGTAGTTAAGGCCGTGGCTCTAAAAAGGAAGTTGGAGATGCCACTAGGTTCGATAAATGCTCACCTAGAAAGGAAGTATATGAGTAAGGCACAACCTAATTTGTATCATTAATGAAATCATCTCATTTGATTGTCTCTGACTATGTCCATAAATCAATACTGGAGGACGCTCCGAAGTTTAACGATTCCAGAGAACAATGACATCCCAAGTGGATTATGAGAACACACACGAGTCAATGGAAAGATCGTGTGAGCATATTAATGATAATTATTTTCATATACAGTTGCTAAAGGAAATGGATCACGATGAGATCGAACCATGCTTCTTATTGTTTGAATATCAACAATAAAGAGCATATTTGGCCTACACAATCCAGGTAGAATTTGATTCTTTGACAAATATATAGGTATTTGGTGTGGTAGTGCTAACCAACCAAGTATAAAGCCTTTGGACATACATGATTATTTGTCACAAAGCACAGTGAGAATAATGAAGTCGTAATGGTATAAAGACTCTCCTTGTGGCGCGAGGTATCTCACAAAGCCCTGGAATTATTTACTTTGTTGTAATGAGCATTATAGAATTTTTCTACTTCGTTAGCTTGGTAATTTCAAAAGGACTTGAAATGAAGCATATGTATGTGGTTGTTACGTATCTCTGAAAGAATCAAGAGATAGAATAAATTTACAAAAGTACTTGATAGACTTTTGTTTCCCAAATCAAATGACTCTAAACCACAGAGTGCGTTTACAGTTAGATAGAACGCTCACTTATAGATTCAAGCCATCAGGCGGATGTGGTATACCCGTTCAAGTGACTATTTGATTTGGAGGGGATAGACAAGTAAATTATTTTTCCTTGCGTATTCACAAGAAAGTTCCTGATTTCGAATTGTAGCTATCTATGTCGATGGTACAGACATGATGGGTACTCTTGATGTAACAAGAGACCTTAAAAGCTATTTGAAATCCGAATTTGAGATGAAAAATCTGGGGAAAGCTCGATTGAATAATGAGCTTGTGGTATATTATCCCAAAAGTTTGCATTTGTCTAAAGTTTTCAGGCAATTTGACAAAGACATGCATCCTGATAGCACTCCCATGATTAGTCGAGGTTCAAATGTAAGTAAGTGACCATTTCGTCCAAAGGAATATGACGAAGATGTGTTGGGAGATGAAATTCCCATATCTAAGTACAATAGACGCATTTTTGTACCTAGTATAATAATGTACTCGATAAAATTTTGCATCCTCAAGGAACTTGTTAGCTAGATATAGCTCAGCGCCAATGCAAAGTCATTGGAATGGTATAGTGAATGTAATCATGTACTTAAAAGTAACCATTGACATAAATTTGTTTTATCCCTACAAAGTCATTAAAAGGAATGCTAATGAAAGTGCAATCCAAAAGTTGTTGATTATGAAGGAAAAATAATCTCTTCTCCAACGAAAGAAATCAGAGGGAGATATGGTAGATTATTTTCTAAGTCATTACCAATACTCAGTTTCGAAAAATACATGACTAAAGGAACTGTCTGGAATAACTCTGAAAGTAATCAGGGGGAGATGCCGACATCAGGGGGGGATCTAAGGATATGATGTCGACATATTTTACTTCGAAATTGAAGATGTGTTGTACTCTTTTTCCCTTCGATCGAGAATAGTTTTTCCCAAAGGGTTTTGTTACTCGACAAATTTTTTTAGCGAGACAACACTAAAAACATCAAGTATGTTGAATGTTGAAGACATAAAGATCGCGTTGATATTACTGAAAATATCTGAATCAAAGAAATGAAAGGCGATAGTCTATTAAGCAACGTAACTTCCAGGATCAACATCATGGTCTTATAAGTTTTCAAGTCACCAAGGTACAGTGTGATAACCTCCTTTTGACTTCATTAGACTAATGAAAATTGTCTGACATCAGGGGGAGCATCTAATGGTGTGTTGAACTCTTTTCCTTCACCGAGGTTACTTTTTCCCACAGGGTTTTGTTACTCGGCAAGGTTTTTAATGAGACAACAACAAACACCGGGAATGTAATTTCCCAGCTAAGGCTATTGTCTTTCCCATGAGGATTTTATGCCTTAAGAGTTGTGAAGCAACTAGTCAACTTCAACAGAACAAAGTTATCATCTGCAACGGATCACCTTTACTTGCATCTGCCATGTTGTACTCTTTTCCCTTCGTCAAGGTTTTGTCCCAATGGGTTTTTCCTTGTCAAGGTTTTAATGAGGCAACATATACGCATCCAACTATGTTCTAAGTTTAGTTAATATTGTACTCTTTTTCTTTAGTTCAGGTTTTGTCCCTTTGGGTTTCCCTGACAAAGTTTTAACGAGGCAATTAACTTAGACTCATCGATCTTTGAAGATCGTATTACATGTGATGAACTACATGTAAGGTAAGAGACAACATGTGAAGTACTACATGTGAAGAAGTGTACCAAGGTTTTATCCCACTGGGTTTTTCCTTGTCAAAGTTTTAGTTAGGAAATTGATTTCGGCACAAGTCATCAAGGAGAGAACGGCATTTGAAGAACTACATTCAAAGCACTATATGTGAAGCACTATGTATAAAGTTTTGTCATTGAACCACACAAGGGGGAGTGTTATAGGGCTTATAGCCCATGTATGTGCGGCCCAATATAGTATCTAGGGTTTACTTCCTACATGTATATATAGGATACTTCTCTATGTAACCTACTGATGCTAATCAATGGAAAACTCTTTGCCTCTTTGCCTTTCCGTACATTTCCACTACAAGATGATCATGTTATTATAAGCTTTTATTTCTTGTAATTATACTACCTCCATTTCAGGAAAAGTGTTACTTTCACTTTTTTATTTTAGCCTAAAAATAGGCCAAATTGAAAAAGTGAAAGTAACACTTTTCCTGAAACGGATGAAGTATTAATTTAGAGTATGACTAATCGATTAATGATTAATGTGGTGGTAATTTAAGAGATTGCCAATGGACGGAATAGCCACATAAAAAAGAGATTATGATATTATGGTACTGATTCTTAAAACCACCGCCAGGTGATAATAACCAGTAATAGTACGTATTTGATTAAGAAAATGAAAAGTATAAAAATGTTTTTTTGTGATCCAAACAAATAGCCATGGTGCTATCATATAAGGTTTAATTGTGGTTAAAATCAAGGTTCGATGATGTCATATCAACTAAATCCATTAGTCTAAGAGCTGCTAATTCAAAGATGCTCCCGCACTGCGAGAGCAAGTTTTTTCCGAGAACTTCAAGCTAACTTTTTTTAAGTGGAATTCTCATTAGCTCATCTGCAAACTCAATTTGCTTTCACCAACAATGTGTCTGGTTGGTGGATCTCCCTTATTCCTTCTTATACTGCTCCTATACTATCTAGTGGCAACACTTTATCCTCTTTTTTGTGTTTTCTTTCCTTGTGTACAGAAGAAAAAAAAGTGATTGGAGAAAGAAATGATACTATTTTATTTTTCACTTTTGGTTCCAATATATATTTACCATTAGTGAGTCAAGAATGAAGACAAATTACTGCCTACCATGTATTCATGACATGCATGTTGTCATAGTTGGGACGATCGAAGGGAGACCCTTCTATACTTTTACTATGGAACCTAAAAATGCATTGCTTGCAAACCTTTTTTTCCACTTTAATCGATTCAATTGAATGGGTATTGGTCGTTTTTTCCCGAAATTGGGTCGACAATCGGAGAGTCATCATCCCCGACTACCGTTAGGAGGGATGAAAACGAACAGAAGTCGACCCGGTTGACGGTTATTACGGCATTAAAATGACAAAAAAAACCGTCACCTAAACATTTAGTTTTAATCTTGACCGTTGATTACAAAAAAATTAAGCCATCAAATTTATAACTGTTACACAAATTGTTACAAGACTGTTACAAAATATGTGTTATGTAAAATATGGCGCTTATAATTGTTACAAAATAACTGTTACGAATAGTGTCACAAAAAACTTCCCTACCACTCCAAATTTCGGTCGTCATATAATGTTGCAACAGTCATCTAGTATATATGTCATCTAGTATATATAGTATATTTTCGGGTTATTTAACGTTTGGTACCCATTAAATGTCCAACACCTAGCTTTGGTACCTGATATTCGAAATATTAAGGGTTGATACCTTGACCAGCCGTTGACTGTCCAAGTGAACGGTTGAATAATTTTTATTTATTTTTTCCTAATTTAAATCAAAATATCCTTTAATTTTACGAATTTACCCTCGAAGAAAAATAATTGTCTTCTTCGTTCTTCCTCATCTTCTACCCAGTCTGCAACACCCGTCATTTCATTTGTTTACCATTCAGTCACAAAAATGTTTGTAGCTTAAACATCATCTCAACTTCTCATTAATCTCCCTGTATTGCACATGGCATCAACTCCATCTCTCAATTTTATTCCTCTCTGAAATCATCACATACAGACGACATACTTCAAGACCACCATTAGTTCTAGACAAAACCCATTGTGGGTAATTGAGACATCTCTGCAGATTAAAAATCCGAGCAGTAACTCCATCTTCCTCTTCACTGCTCATAACCATTCTTTCCATTGGTAATCATCTCTGCAAACTATCTTCATAGATCTTCGTCTGGATCATCAAAACTTCAACCACAAAAACAATTCTTGCTTCGCAAACCCTATTCTCTAAACTGAATCAGAACTCTAAAATCACCATCAATTCCTCTTCCTTTTCTCAATTTCGAACAGACCCATTGGTTAATTTCTTCTCAAAATCTCCTTATTATCTTTCCCTTTATTCTCGATCTAATTCATCAGCAGAAGCTCTTATCGTTTTTACAACTTCAAATACCCAATAACACCATCGATTCAGACCACCTATAGCCAATCAGTTGCACAATCTCTACATCCCATCTACCCATATGGAGACAGCCCCTCTCAATCGAAAGACACCACCAGAACCTCCACCAATCTTTTAATTAACAACACCAATCATTGTTCTTCATTTCCTGTCTTAGTATTCACCAAATCATCACAAATTCGATTCACCTACTTCCATCTTGAAATAAGAGACAAATCCACGTAATCTTCTTTGTCTCAGCTTTAATTCCTGTTCTCTTCCTTTCTCGAACTCAAAGATATATCATACCCCATCGAGAACCATGGAAATTACTGGTGGTGGTCGTGAAGTATGTTTCCGATCAAATAACATAATGCCGAAAGAGTATTTTGTATTCTTCTGAAATACACTCGGTTTTCATTGGGGATAAATTGGTAAGTTGAGAATGTTTCTTTAATAAAAATGTGAAAACATAAAATAAAAACGGTCCAATGAATACTTAAGCAGTCAACGTCTAGTCAAGGTACCAACCCTTAATATTTCAAATATTAGATACCAAAACTAGGTGTTGGACATTTGTTGGGTACCGAATGTTAAATATCCCTATATTTTCACATATGAAAAGAAAGAGGTTATAAAATGAGACATCAGAATCAAGAGAAAAGGAGTTCACATTTAATTTTTCACGACCATTTTTGGTCCGAGCAAGTAGTTTAGCGTTTGGGTTTCATTTCATTTGTATTTCCTTCTTTTTGTTTTTCTTTTCTTTTGTAATAAAATAATCTCTACACTAAAGCTGCAGATAAAACCTTATGATGTGTATTAGATATTTCTAATTTGTTTAAATAATAATTTTCTTTAGACCTTATTCTTGTTTATCATGATAACAATTCGTAATACTGTCCCCGTGCTTGCTTAAAATAGTTTTATATTCTTGTTTAAAAAGCAACATTTTTAATTGACGAGAGTTGTTAGTATTTTGAGAAAAGAAAGAGGTTATAAAATGAGACATCAGAATCAAGAGAAAAGGAGTTCACATTTAATTTTTCACGACCATTTTTGGTCCGAGCAAGTAGTTTAGCGTTTGGGTTTCATTTCATTTGTATTTCCTTCTTTTTGTTTTTCTTTTCTTTTGTAATAAAATAATCTCTACTCTAAAGATGCAGATAAAACCTTATGATGTGTATTAGATATTTCTAATTTGTTTAAATAATAATTTTCTTTAGACCTTATTCGTGTTTATCATGATAACAATTCGTAATACTGTCCCCGTGCTTGCTTAAAATAGTTTTATATTCTTGTTTAAAAAGCAACATTTTTAATTGACGAGAGTTGTTAGTATTTTGAGAAATTTATTTGAATATAATGTTATATTTTCCAAGACGTTCATTGTGTCCTAAATATTCTTGTGTTGTTTTTAAAATTGTTCTAATTATCTAATATATGCGTTAAAGTGGTGAAATCCAAAGACTTGTGTTTCCTTATTTATTTATTTTTATCTTAAATAAATGTTATCTTCTTTTTATCAAAATTTAATTGTAATTGAAAAAAAAAAATATGTTAGTCTGTTTGTTAAGATTTGTGCGTATATGTTGTCCAATCGACAATTTTGCACTTGTGATACATATTTTTATACCCATCAGTCATTTAAAAGATATTTGAACAAATGTATTAGTATATAAAGCGTGTATTTGGATTACTAACATTATCATTAAGGTAGTGCTGATCAGAAACTTTATTACGGAACATTCCATGAGATTAGCCATGTTTAATGAGCATGTGAATTTAAAATTATTTACACTTAGCTGAAACACATTTTGCTTCTAGAAATACTAATGTTGCGAAGATTTAAATAAGCGAAACGAGATCTTTGGAACGTGATACTTTGTGAAAAAACATCATCACATAAAGACGAATATACATTTGAACTATACATTTAAAATATGTGACGGACTAAGGTAAATGCTACTTAAATGTAATTGTAGAAGTTTAGTTATAATGAACTGAAATTGAATGAATGATTGATTGATTATATATGTACTGAAATTAAGATTTTCAGATTTGGGAAAATTTTAAAAATTAGGGTTTTAATAACTTAAATGAGAGTAATTTACATCATGAATAAATGAAATTGATGTCTTTGGACATGATATGAACTGTGTCCAATGTTATGTATGTTTGAACTTGATTATTGTGTTCAATTGATGTCTTGTTTGTTATACTAGAAATGTAGTTATGAATGGTTGTAATTGATGTTCTAAGTACATATTATATATTTCAGTAGGTGCCTACTCACAACAACTCAACTTGTAAAGGTGGTTAGGTTGGATTTAATCCAAAGAAGAATGGGTCAAGAACAGAGTCTCGGGTTTTTTGTGCATCTTTTGTTGATAAAATATTCGAAGAAAACTGCACGAGTTTCTTCTGCGATCGATAGTTATGTTGGTTAGGACAATACTATGGTAATCAGTTTATGCTGGTGTTTTAGATGTTGTTTCATTTCATATATTGTTGTCTTATTGATTTAGATTTCGTGAATATATCATAAAGCATTATTTGTAAAATAGAAGGTGTTGGACGATGTTTGGAGGGATAAATTATACTATATTATTGCTTTTACAGAATATATTTTTAGAAGTATTGAGAATTGGTTTGGTATTGTTGTGAGTTTAGTAAAAAGTTTTTTTCTGCTGCGTCGGTTTATTGTATTGTGTAAAAAAACAGTTGAACATTTGGTTTATTTTAAATTAATAGTTGTAAGCAAACTAGTTAAAATCATATTTTGATTTCGAGTCACTTCTTAGGCTTTGAAAGGGAACGACGCTTGTATCGCGTGTGCGTCTTTGTTAGCGTTTATAATTAAAAGTGGTTGAGAAAAATAATAATGTTTAACAATAACAATAATGATAATTAGTAAATTTAATAAAAAATAAACCCAAAAAATTATAATAAAACTATTTTAAAAGGAAAAAGTTTTGCTTTCGCACTTCTCATTTGGCTCTTATTGACATCAGCAAACTAGGTGATAAACCACAGTTAACTTCCCATTTTTTAGGTGATTCTTCCAACAATTTTTTTTAGTTGTCGTACGCCAAGGAAAGTCTTTCCCTTCATTCTGATTTGGTAGAGAACAAGTCCAAATATTTACATATTTTCTTTAATTTTAGATCAAAATATTTTTATTTTTACTTGCGATAACTAAAGTATAGATCCAACACTTGCTACTTTACTTTTCTTTAAGAAATAATGTTCAACAAACACTACTAATTTCCCTGTTCTTGAAAAAATTATATTGGTATGGTACGAGGACATCTTGCATTTTGAACCCATCTTTAAAAGTTTTGAGAATACGTGTTATTCCTCAAAGGAAGATGGTCATATTCGTTACTCTTTGGAAATATTATTACCCGATCTCAAGTTTTAGAGTCCTCTCATATAAATCTTGATGTATAACAACTGGTCAATGTTAGGCTTGTACTGTTGACGAGATTTTTTGTCGAGTCTTGATCTGTTTATGGTATCTTATGTTAGCTTCGACCACTACTATTATAAAAATAGCTTTAGAATTACTAATTACACATAAAAATCTCTCTAATTACAGATTAAGATTATGTTCGACAATTGGCTACCGAGGGTTGCGCAACATTTGGAAAACTTTTGGAACCTCAAGACTGGGTGACTTACATCCTCCCAGTCATTGTTAATTTCTTACAGGTACACAGTTGCTTTCGTAGGTGCTTTGTGATTTTAACCTATCACTTATAGATTGTCTTTTCCGTTTTTTTTGTTTAGGCTTCTGTTAGTATTTAGCATTGAGGCCTCATAGTCATGAGTTTTGGTTTTACATCTCTTATTAAGTTTATGATTATATTAATCTGCTTCTTCATGCACTGAGAACATTAACAAAATCCCATTATTAAAAAGAATGTTCAATTATAATTCATATTGTTCTGCCTTAGCTGTAATGATTTTCTTAAGGTCAAATAATGATCTTGACAACTAAAAACACGGCTGGAAATTATCACCTTAAAAACAGGAAATTAATTATGGTTTATCACCCAGTTTGATGATGTCACGAAAAGCCAGGTGATTGGCCACGGTGCTACTAGATCAAAAATGATCTAGCAACGCGAGAGCAAAATATTATCCTTGGTAAAAGAATTTTATTATGATCTTTTGGGTCTAATTTAAGAACGGGCACCCCAAAGCTCAGCTGGTCATCCCCCAAAGTTTCATGCATTCCAGGAGGTCCCAGGTTCGAGCCCCTAGTGGCGTAATATTGCAGAAATTAACATGGAAGGTAGAGTTAGTTTGCCCCCCTTGTGACACAATCTCAGCCACCCATCCGCTCCGGCTCACTTGGCTAGGTTACCCATGAGGCTCGCCGGTAGGCTAACACAGCAACCTGTTCAATTAGTGTAGTAGTATGTTGTTGGAGCTTAGCTTGTTAGGCTTCCAACTAGTTAATGTAATACTCTTTATCCAATAATAAAAAAAATTATTAAAAAAAACAATAATGATAATTACACTAATTGAACAGGTTGTTGTGCTAGCCTACCAGCGAGCCTCATGGGTAACCTACCCAAGGGAGCGAAGCGGATAAGGGGCTTAGATTGTGTCACAAGGGGGGCAAACTAACTCTATTTTCCATGTTAATTTTTGCAATATTACTCCATTGGAGGCTCGAACCTGTGACCTCCGGGAACACATGAAAACTTTAGGGAACGGGGATGACCAGCTGAGTTAGGTACCCATTTTTAAAATTATTATTTTTCTTAATACGAGTGACGTTCCCTTTCAAAGCCTAAGAAGTAAAGAAGCTAACTCGAAATCAAAATATGAGTTTAGCTGGTTTGCTTACAACAATATAATTAGCCATTAGGGAACACTATCCATTATTTACATACTCTAGACGCAAACCTACCATTCCAAATATTTGTTTTCAAATTTTTCATTTTTAATCAAAAATATCTATTGGCAACTAAACTATATTTCAGATCTTACATGTGCATTTCCATTTTTGTTCTCTTCCTTTTTCTTTCCTGAAAATTTTCACTGTGAATAAGAAAAATATATATCGGCAACTACAATTATTTCTCGAAGTTTTGTTATGTATGATCTCGTATTTAGTTTTAAACAATATTTAAATATGACTAAACAACATTCTATCATCGATGCCAAGCATTAGCAAGGACGTACGCACAATCCTCCTACCATCACGTTTCAAAACCTAATTTAAAAAAGATTAAATACAATTGCAATCAATTTATTTCATGAACAAAACATGTCCAATTAGGTAAAAACGAATGGCTAGATGTGTTGGAAGCCAGGCACATGTTAGTCAAACCCTATACTAAAGAGAACACGTGTTTAACACATGATCTCTGCAAAAGCATGGGTCTAACAATCACGCCCAATATTTCGTTAGGCAATCTGTATGGACTAACCCCAATATAATTCCAACAGAATCAACTAGACAGTCAGACTCAATCAAGGAAATATATCCAAGAGTTGTATCTTTGTTTCTCAATGTAATCAGCAAATCAAACAGATAGAAGGGTATATTAATTAAATACCCTTACTTTTAACACCCAATAAATATACCCTTATACAACAATATAAATACCCATATCATTTAAAAACCAGCAATGCTATTCAAAGCCCTGAACTGCTCCCTATTCTCCTCCCTATCCAATGTGGCAGGATGAGCTGTGCAAAACGTGGATCTCTCTCTCTCTCTCTTTTTTTTTTTGTTAATCCCTCCAACTTTCCCTTTCCCCTTTCTCCTCATTCTTCGTCTTCTCCTTCTTTTATTACAAGATCCAATATAAAAAATCAAAGTATTAGCCATACTGCTAAAATTATGACCCAGAAGATTCATTCATTTTTGTTTAACTGATTATATCAAGGACCGGGAATCGTCCTTCTATTTTGGTTATGAATGCAGTTGAAAAAAAAATCAGTGAAAATAACAAAGTGAACTCATATGAATTGAAAATTCGGAACAGTGATCATTAAACATAAATCTTTTTTCTAGGTCTGTTTTGTTGACATGATTAGAAAAAGAAATATGGGTTCTGAGATTTGTTTGAAAGGAATCAGTAAAATAAAAATTAATCTGATAATGAAGGTGAGATAATCTGATTGGGTGAAGATTTTTTTTTTTAAACAATGGGTCACTGGAAATATGATTTGATCTTGAATATGTGTTAGTTGTGTTGGTAGTAGATACTAAGCCCTGAAAATAAAATTGTGGTGGAGGTGAGATAATCTGATTTAGTGAAGAACTTTTTTTTTTTTTTTTGATAAAATCGATCGTTTACTTGGTGAATAATTATGTCGCCATTCATTCTCTATCATACATGAACTATGAAGATGGGAAGAAGATGAAGATCAGGGCGGTAAACAGGGAGTTTGTCATGTTTAGATCTAAACACGTGAGAGAGAAAAATATTACCTTTTCCACCTCACCCTGCCACATTGGATAGGGAGGAGAATAGGGAGCAGTTCAGGGCTTTGAATAACATTGTCGTTTAAAAATCTTATCCATTAAAATATAGATTACCTTAATACCCTCATTTATAATATTATTTTACATTTAAAAAACCTTATCCCTTAACAAATTTCTTTTTCTACTACTGCACATCCACCACCACCAGCAGCACCGCCGTCGCCGCCGCCATCACCACCACCACCACTTACTAACTACAAGCACCACTAATATTCCACAATCGCCATTAATATTCCGCTCCCCCCGCCACCGCCACCACCTCCACCATTGCTGATGATGTCGTTGTTGTTGTCGTCGCCGCCGCCACCGCCACCACCATTGTTGATGTTGTCGTTGTTGTTGTTGACGCAACCACCACCGCCATCAAAATTAGGTGTCAACAACTGAAGTTGATCCAAAAAATCAAAAGTTCAAAAATAACTTTACTAATACATATTCCAGTTCTTTTATTGTGTCAACAATCAAAGTTGATCCCAGTGAATGGGTCAACAACAAAAGTTGATTCCTTTAAGTGGGATCAACAGTGGAAGTTGATCCACAAAAAATGAGATCAACATATTTATATAAGTATGTTTCCTGTAAAAACCAATAAACCTGGAACCTGCAAACTGACGTATCCTTAAGAAACATAAGAATAACATTCATAAATACAAATCAGAATGTATGGCATAATTATACTAATCCAAGGAAATGCTGTCAACAACAATAGTTGATCCCATAAAATGATATCAACAGTAAGAGTTGATCCCATAAATTATTAATATTATGCATTATTGGTGATTTCAGTATCTGATACATACATAATCCCCAATATAGTAGTTCCCAAATTTTCTTCTGAAGCCAAAATAGTTGCAAAATAAGTCAATCTCCATTGTTGATTCCACATCCCAACAAAAGCCACGACTAGCACCTTCACAACCACCACTACCATCATCTCCACTATAACATCATCCATCACCACATCAAACAATAGGAGTTAGTAGTGTATCCCATAAAAAATGTTGTCAACAACAGGAGTTGATCCCATAAATGGGATCAACAACGGTAGTTGATCCGCTGAAAAAGGCATCAACAACATGAGTTGATAAAAAAACGAATGATGTAATCACCACCACCACCACCCTCACTACTACAACAAAATCCACTACCACCACCCCAACAAAATCCCAGCTTTAGCTTTTTACAACTCATGAGTTACGAACAACACCATCATTTCATCAGTAGCAAACCATTCCATCAGCAACAAACCTTCATACCCTAATTCAGCTTCAAAAACATTAAAAATACCTTTCTGAATATCTCCAATTCGAGTACAAAACTCAAATCTAATTCAAACAAAACCTAACTTCAATTCTTGTTAAAACTCAAATTCATCATCTCTCTCATTTCTCCTTCACCTGATTGTTTCTTGGTTTGAACATGAACATCATCTCTGTGAAATTAAATTCAAACAAAACCCTAACATCATTCATAATCATAGACTCATTCTTCCTTCCGCGTCTGTGAATCAATGGCAGCAAACCCATTTTCTTCCCTAAATTTTCTCGATAGAAATTAAATCCAGCTCTCCATGAATCAATCAAACGTTGCTTCATCTCCTCAGTTTGAATCTTAGATCCCCTCATTCTTCAATTCACGACATATGAGCAACATGTGAGTATCTACCCTCTCTGTCAAAGCATCAACAGATGAGAACGAGAGAGAGATAGAGAAATCTTCTTTCTTCGTTTCATGAATCCTAAGCGCAAAACCATCGATCTCTCTTCTTCACCAACCGTCATCACATGGGATAACAGTGGTGGTGGCGATGGCTTTAAGATATTTTCCAGATCTAAAAATGATTATTTTTTTATTGATTTTCCATTGTATTCTCCATCTGTAGTGGTGGTAGGTGGTAACTGTGGTGGTGATGGCGATGGCGGTGACACTGGTATTGGTGTTGGTTGTGAGATGGTGACGGAGATAGTGATAGTGGAGATAGTGGTGGTAGTGATGGAGACGGTGGTGGATGTTTTCAATTTGGAGTTCTCTGTTCTCTGAATACGGAAAGAAGAAGATTAAAGGATGGAGGTTAAATGTGGAAAGAAGAAAAGCGTCAATGGACCCCTGATGGGCATGTAATTGGAGAGGG
Organism: Papaver bracteatum; assembly: GCA_023529315.1. NCBI lineage: Eukaryota > Viridiplantae > Streptophyta > Magnoliopsida > Ranunculales > Papaveraceae > Papaver > Papaver bracteatum. The sequence continues at coordinate 1,409,397 of JAJJWX010005066.1, forward strand.
GTATTTTTATTGTCTCATAAGGGTATTTGTGGAAGCCCTTGAAAAGGAAGGTCATTTATATAATTCCCACCAGATAGAATCTGTGAGCCTAATTATTATGAAACAACTTGAACGGTACCAAAAACCAATGTTCAAGTGTCAATCAATTTCAGTCAACAACCAAAGGTTGGATTTACCAATTGATTGAACTACGCACAATCTGTGATATTTCAATTATATAAAAAAATATAATGAGGAAAAGAAATAACACAGACACAAAAAATTTTGTTAATGAGGAAACCGCCAATGCTAGTCCATATTTGAACACCACACTGTATTAAGCCGCTAAAGACTCTAGGCTACTACAAATTAACTTCGGACTGGAATGTAGTTGAACCCTAACCAATCTCACACTAATCAAGATACAGTCACATTCCTTACGTATCTGAATCCCAGAAGGACTCTACGCACTTGATTCCCTAGTTGATATGACCCACAACTAAGAGTTGCTACGACCCAAAGTCGAAGAATTTATAAAAAAATATGTCTCCCACAGAAAATTTTATTATGATAGATAAATCTATCTCCCACGGAAATACCTACGAAGTTTTTGTTCAATCTTTTGATAAATGAAGGTGAACATGAACCAATTGATAATCCGGTTTTATATTCCCTAAGAACAGCCTAGAAATATTAATCACCTCACAATAACTTAACTATATGGTAGTAGAACAAGTTATTGTGGAATCACAAAGAATGAGACGAAGAGCTTTATGATTACTTTTTATATCTTACCTATCAGAGATAAATCTCGAGCAAATCTTAGAGAAGATAGTACTCAATACGATAGAACTAGTAAGATCATAACACACAACTACAAAGAAAATAGTTGGGTGTGGCTTCAGAATCCCAATGAAGTCTTTAAGTCATTGACCTATAATGGTTTTAGGAAAAACCTAGGTTAAAGGAGAATAGACTCTAGTCGCAACTAGTATCACATAAGAGGTGTGGGGATTAGGTTTCCCAGTTGCTAGAGTTCTCCCTTATATAGTCTTCAAATCAGGGTTTGATATCTATGAAACAAAGCAATTAATATTCATCGTTAGACGAAATCCTGATTTAAGATTCAAGCTAAGTTTGCTTAAAACCCAAGCAATATCTCCCCACTGTTAGATGTTCTTAGCTTGTTACACACAAATGAAATATACCTTCATATAAATATAGGTAACCGTACCTAAATGTGTATATTGAGTTGGCTCAATAACAGTTAACCGAAGTTAGCCATATGAACACTTTTGTGTTAACCACTTTCATCTTAACACTTCTAGATCAAATGAATCTAATTGTGTTACTCATAGAGTTGTTCATTTGTTTATATTCTCATTGAAGTATACAAGACACAATTGAAGCAAAATCAGATTGATTCAAAAGAATCAGCTCATGAACACTTTAGACACGGTTTGCAAAGATTGCATTCCTTAATATATAAATGTATTTTTTCATGAGTATAAAATCATACCTAACCGATTTTAAAACTTAACCATATAAGGTTGCAAATGGGTACGTAAACTTATATTCCGGACTTTGATCATTTCCGAAAGTTCGCAAACGGGTACGCATACTGTCATTCCAGACCAAACTCAGGTGAAACAATTTGTAAATGGGTACACAAACTTAGTTCCCAGACTTTAACAGTTTAAACCATTCGCATACGGGTACGCATACTTGGTTCCCGGACCTGAATTATTCTTACAACAGTTTGCGTACGGGTATGCATACTGTGTTATATCCAGACAATCATTAATTGTTCTAAGCTCCCATTTCAATCATTGAAACATTCTTAGAAGACAACAATAGCTGTCTCACACAAACTATAGCTTATAAGTAATTTTTAGTGATCGAATGATCAATACGAAACATTCTGAGTCTACATCAAATGACTGTCTCACACAAAACATGTAATAAGATGTTACAAGGAGATTTTCACATGATCATTTTTTGACATTCGTCAAGAATAATGATGAACGTAGTTAAACCAAAAAGCTTTCCAACACATATTTCAAGAAAGATATAAGCGAGTTAAACTCAGCTCGAAATATTAAATGTGTGTAAAGTAAAGTCTATATAGCTATACGACTTTGTCTCAATAGGAGATAGAATAGAATAGACTTCTGAGTGATAGATGAGTTAAAGTCTCCACATACCTTTTGTTGATGATGTTCCACCAAGCTCCCCTCATTAGATCTTCGTCTTCAATCGATGAACACCGTGAAGTTTAAAGCTCAACTACACGTTTTATCCTAATCCGAGACATAGCTATAAGTAGACTAGAAATCAAGACTTATAATTGTGACAACTAAACTTGACAAACAAGCTTGAGATAGTAATGCTTGCGAGTTCGACCGATCAGTGCTCTAACAATCTCCCCCTTTATAAATTTTAGTGACAAAACTATTAATACATATGGATTACAAAATAAATAAACTTTGTAACTTCTCATCCAAATGCTTGATTTCCTTGGTTCTTCAACATTCCTTGAATTCTTCATCACTCCAAGTATTCCAATGATTCTGAACGTGTTCAACTCATCATCATAGTTGTTGAAGATACGTAGCCATAACAATAAGAAAACAAATGTTCTCAATTATTGTTATACAATGTCATGGTATTATTACACAGCTGTTGATGGTGGTTTTTAGACAAAGGGTAAAATTGTAAATCCCCGAATAACCTAATGTCACCGGTGACACATTTATTAGAACATTTAATACATGTAGTCAGTAATTAATGGGGGGTATTTTTTCAAATTAGGGTTACAACGAGCAAAACCCTAGTTCACCTTCGTGCCAATGGCAAATCATGCCAGCCACACCTAGCCCAAGCTAGCCGCGCCATGCCAAGCGCACTCTGCCTTGGCCCTATCTATGCTAGTCACACCAACCGCGCCAAAGCATGCCAACCATGCTAGCCGCACCCCTGTACCAACGACAAATCATGCCAGCCACACCAAACGCGCCAAATCATGTCAACCATGCTAGCCGAACCTCCATGCCAATGGAAAATCATGCCATCCACACCTAGCCCAAGCTAGCCGCGCCATGCCAAACGCACTTTGCCTTGTCCCTAGCTATGCTAGTCACATAAAGCGTGCTAAATCATGCCAACCATGCTAGCCGCACCCCTGTGTCAACGCAAAATCATGACATCCACACCAAACGCGCCAAAGCATGCCAACCATGCTAGCCGCACCTCCGTGCCAATGGAAAATCATGCCAGCCACACCTAGCCCAAGCTAGCCACGCCATGCCAAACGCACTCTGCCTTGGCCCAAGCTATGCTAGTCACACCAATCGCGCCAAAGCATGCCAACCATGCTAGCCGCACCTCCGTGCCAATGGAAAATCATGCCAGCCACACCTAGCCCAAGCTAGCCGCTCCATGCCAAACGCACTCTGCCTTGGCCCTAGCTATGCTAGCCACTTTCCCTACCAAGCCGTTATGTCATTGGCACATGCCAAAGTAGCGCCCGCACCCTTGGCTTGCAAACCGTGCAACCTAGGCCAATATGGTCGTGCGTGCCATTGGCACATGCCAACACGCACCGCTAGCCACTTTCCAAGCCGCCATGCCATTAGTACATACCAAAGTGGCGCCCGCGCCCTAGGCTTGCAAACCGTGCAACCTAGGCCCAAGTGGCCGTGCGTGCCATTGGCACATGCCAACACGCACCACTAGCATCTTTCCTTACCAAGTCGCACATCCCATTGGCACATGCCACACGCTCCCCTAGTAGATTTGGCATTGCCACTTTCACTCCAAGTGCAACCCGCGACCAAGGCATTCCGCACATGCCACACGCTTCCCTAGCAGCTTTGGCATTGCCATTTGCACTCCAAGTGCAACCCGCGACCAAGGCATTCCATACATGACATTGGCACATGCCACATGCTCCCCTAGTAGCTTTGGCATTGCCACTTGCACTCCAAGTGCAACCCGCAACCAAGGCATTCCGCACATGCCACACGCTCCCCTAGCATATTTGGTATTTCCACTTGCACTCCAAGTGCAACCCGCGACCAAGGAATTCCGCACATGCCACACGCTCCCCTAACAGCTTTGGCATTTCCACTTGCACTCCAAGTGCAACATGCGACCAAGGAATTCCGCATATGCCATTGGCACATGCCACATGCTCCCCTAGCAGCTTTGGCATTGACACTTGCACTCCAAGTACAACCCGCGACCAAGGCATTCCGCACATGCCATTGGCACATGCCACACGCTCCCCTAGCAGCTTTGGATTTGCCACTTGCACTCAAAGTGAAACCCGCGACCAAGGCATTCTGCACATGCCATTGGCACATGCCACACGCTCCCCTAGCAGCTTTGGAATTGCCACTTACATTCAAGGTGTAACTTGTGGTCAAGGCATTCCACACATGCCATACGCTCCCCTAGCATCTTGGCATTGCCACTTGAACCCAAAGTGCAACTAACTCTCGAGACATCAACACAAAACTGGGGGATGCTTTCTCAGGGTTTTGGTTTGGCGGTCACAACATGCAGCGTACACTACTCTCGTATTAAGAAAGCGTGAAAAGGAATAAAAGTGGTCAATTAAATGGGGAAATAAAAGTGAAAAACGTTTTCACTCTTAAACACGCCGGTTACCACCTCCTCCCATTTAATTACCTTTTATTTCCTTCCGTAATGAGGTCAGGGTACGTTTTAATCTCAACTTGTATAAATAGGTCTCACCTGTTTTCTACCAGACAATAAGTCTTGGTCAGGAGAAAAATACAACACTATCAGAAAGCAACTTTTGCAAGCTCACCCAAAAGGCTTCCATCTCTTGCAAGATTCCTAAGCTTCTACTTTTTCTGATACAAGTCGAGACACTACCCAACCTGAACTCTCTGGTCTCATCACCTTTCTTCGCTATCCTCCCCAAATCAACCCTTCTCCTACACTTTGTGACCGAAGCAAGTCTGTAACGGTCATTTCTTTGTTTAGGCCGGACTTGTACAGATTGATCTCTCGAATCTAGAAAGTGCTCAGCACATTTGTTTAGGGTTTAAACCAGTTTCTCACTCACCCACCGAATTTACCAAAATTGGCAGAAACGATTTTTACCCATAAACAACAACATCAAAGTTCAATTGTATCACAACTTTGAAAATAACACTACGGTGATATGTATCACTCCTGTTAGATCATAGCTCGGTTGAACCCACCAAGCGTTGCCATGTCAAGTTTGGTTGTCATAATTTAGTGAATCAAAACTCATTTTAAGAGTCTCTTGATTATTTACTAGAGTCAACTTCGTATAAGTTAGCTTGAAAGTATTAGGATATGAGACGTTACAAGTATTGTGAAGACTTGAAGAAGTGAAGAAGTAAGAAGCTACAACGACAACATCATCTTTCCACTTGAGGTTAGTGATGTTTTACTTGAACGGTTTCATTCCCTAACGTATTTTCAAGTCGTGCATATTGAAAACAAAATTGTGAAGCATGAACACTCTAGATAGACATAGTATTAAGGAATACAATACGAGGTTTATTGCTTAACCATTAAACTTTGTAGATAAGACATCGACATAACCATTTGAATGCTATTGTGATTATGTATGGGTATGATGTGAGGATTTCATCCTAGGAAACAATGTTTTACATGTGTTTTAAGGAAGTAAGTTCATGAACTTGTTTTGTGAATCAAAATGGAAATCGCCATGCGTTATTGGTATTGTTATTCATTGCATATATTTTGAACAACCAATATGTGTGATTAGTATAACCGCTCATGACTTGTTTGTGTTCTTGGTAAAACAATTCACAAAGGCCTAACTTATATATTGGTATGAATTTTATTAGTGAAACCGATCTTAAGTAATCACCTGATGGTATGATCGAGTTTGTGAGTGTGTATGACCAACTCTAGGTAAATGGGAACCGATCCTAGTAAGAGGTGCAACACATCACAAATGGGAATCAATCCTTGTATGAGGTGTAACAATGTTTATAGAAGAAATGGTAACCGATCCTATGGACATGTGCAACAATATAAGTTAGATACCATATATATGTGGGGAACCGATCCTAGTACCTAGTCAACCGAATTTTTTAAAGCTAGTGTGACTATGTACAATACTCACATGGAGGTAGAACCGAAACTTGTTTTGGTAGAACCGTTAAACCCTAGATTTGTGATTGAGTGTTCTTGATCAATCACATAGTTCTTGAAAGTCAGATGAAGCAATTCTAAACTTGTTTGGAAGTGTGGCAAATCGGTTTCAAGGTTGTAAGTATGAAAGAGGACTTACAAAGTAAGGATGTCGACACACTTTGAACACGTGCATTAATGCTTATCTTTTATTGTTCAAAGTTATTCCTTAATAGCTAAAGGAAGAATATCCCATGATCGAGATTAAATAAATTAAGAATCTTTTATTTTAGGTTTTTAATTTTATATATGGAAATTAAGAATTAGTAATGTGCATTTACTAGTTAGAGATTTTCCAAGGAGGTTTTTGTCAATATTTTGGACAGAGCATTTCCAGGAATTATGGAAACCGAAATTGGAATTATATTGCATATCTTGAGAATATTTTTGGATTTGAAAATTCCTTGGTGTCCAAACTTCATTGTCTATAAATACTTGAAGTTTGCATTTCTGGCAAACTAATCCTTCGTGACAGCAAACTTCCTCGGTTGTGTTGTTACTGGTGAATTCGCATATTCGGAGAGGAGAGTAACCTAATTAGGTGAAATCTCTTATGACCGCTCAGTTTAAAGTCTTCTTTGGGATTGAGAAGATCTATTAATACTGTTGGTGGGAAACTATATAATTACGGTTTATCTTGTGTTTTCGATTGATTTGATTGACTAACGGTGGTTGAACTTTGATTGCACCTAGTTTGTTTATGCTTAAGAATCTTCTCTTCTGATATAAGATTCACTCAAACTAGATCGAAGTTTCGACAAGGATCTTTAGACTGTTGTTAGTGTTAAAGATAATCTTGTGATAATCCATTGTTAACAGACTCCATTCTGTGCATGATTAATCATAAGAGATTCAAGTAGTTGTGTGCAGGCGTTTATTGAAGATTTAAGATGGGTTTATAATATTTGGTATGCACAATACTTGTTTCGGTAAAAGAGGATCCAACTATAATCGGTTTATCCTTGTGGTATATTGGATTGATTAGTTGTGTAGATCGGCATTAATACAATTCTTTGTGATTAAAAGTATTGATTGCAAAATCTTAACAATTACCTTTGGTAGTTGAGAATAAGATAGATCTAAAGACCTGACGAAGGAGTTTATTGAGATAAACATAAGAGCCTTTGTCTAACTCATATCACTTGGTTGAAGAGAGTTGATACCAAACAGATTTGTTGTTCCTTTACTGTTTGGAATACGAACCAAAAGAATTGTTCCAAGTACGTGACTTATTACAGGTCGGAGGCATGGGAATACAGATAGAACTAGGTGAACTATAGGTTTAGTTGCTTGGTCTTAACTATACGAAGTTGGTTTATTTTGTATAGCGGCTTAATCCTGAGAGTATTGAATTCTGGACAACGTCCCAGGGGTTTTCTGCATTTGTGGTTTCCTCGTTTACAAAATCTTGTTGTGTCATTTACTTTTATTTCCGTCATTATAATTGTTCTGATTATAAATTAAAGTAAATTACACAAACGTTAATTCCTATTTACTTGATAGCAATCCCATTGTGTTTGGTTAAGTCTGAACCTCTTATCAAGTAAACATACTTCGTTGTTATATTATCTCGATTTCTAATCCATATACGATCACACGAAGTATGAACCGATTAGTTGTATTGTCTCGACTCAGTCTATAGACAATCACTTTCGGAGAAAGGAATTATAGGTGGAAAAGTTTTAGCTTGAGGTATATTTGGATACCCTCGCATTTTCAATTGGTATCAGAGCAGGAAAACACGAAAATATCTAACAATTTGTGTTTGGTACGAATCATCCTATTAGAATTGAATCTAAGTCTGATTCAGTTAACGTTATGCAAGAGTATGAATACTTAAAAGTTGAAGATGTTACCACTTCGTTAACTCATGATCCAGGAGTTGTGAAAACATCTATGTTTTTTTCTGATGGAAAAGAAGATGTTGATAAAGAGTTGGGAAAACTCCTAAAGCCTAAAAAAATTATGTCTTCTAAAGTGCAGATATTAAAGACAAAGACAAGTCTTCTTAAGCAGGAAATCAGAGATAAAGACCTTCAACTGCAGATTCTAGGCATAAATAATATGAATCTCACTGTTAAATTAGAAGCTCTTGGTAAATCTCTTTCTTAAAAAGAGACACGTCCTATGATTCCGACGAATGATGATGTTGTGGAAACTAAAAGTCCTTGCTCGAATTTTACAGATTGTGATAAAACCGGTTTAGTCACATCTGAAACATATCAAGATGATGGTAGTTTGCCTAACTACATCAAGTCAAAAGAGGATAAGAAACCATCTTCTATATCTACTGATGATCAAACGAAATCTTGTCCAAAGGAAACTTTTAAGCAATTTCATGAACATGATCTTAAGGAATACAATTTTCAGTCACTAGACAGGAAACTCATCCTTCTTCAACATACTGTGGTAAAAATATTGAAAGAAGTTTCTTGTCTTAAAAAACTGAAAGACCATTCCTCAGTAGAAAGACAGATTATACCACTACCTGATAAGATCAACTCAAAAGGATCATAGGAAAGAGTTGATAATCGCTTCTGGAAAAGATTCCTCCTCACCCGTATCAAAATAGTTGTTTTGATGAAAAACGACTCCGAAAGAAAGGGAAAGAAAGAATCTATGTCAAAAGAAACAATCAGGAATTTCCGATAATTATTTCAGATAATCACGCTGATGTGAATCATAAGGAAGTCCTTAGAATGAGAAAATCCTATGAAAATCTCATTGAATGAATTAAGAGAGATCTATCAATATCATAGAATTCTTACATTAGTACAGTTTATCCACATGACCATATCTCTAGAGTTAAAAAAGATCATCGTCTTGGGAGAAAATATATTGGGCAGAAATTCCCTAAGAGAAACATGAACTATGTTTCTGATATTCACCGTAAGCTAGAAAAAGCTTACTCCGATGCAACTTAGTTGTATCAAAATTGTGCACTATCATTCCCTTCTGTGCTCTTAATTATGGATGAGAAAAGCACAATAAAACTGGAGCATATTTGTTTGTGTAGCTGATTATCAGAAAAGTTGTAATACTTTATGGATAGTTGCGAATCCATGGTTGCCTGAAAAATGTTCATGTTTAACGTGATTGTAGCGCCCCCTAAGCTAGCAGCTGACTAATCCAAGAAATTAACAAAAAACAAAGGCACTAAGAATCCAAATTAAACACTTAAACTTTCAATTAAGAAATCTGCTACAAAAACTTAACCCCAAGCTAACCCCGCTCAGAAATATATATATACAAGAACTTCTCTCAAATGATACATATATAATAGTCATTTGGTTTTCAAATAAAATATACAACATAATAAACATAACAGAAGTTAATCAACTAGCGAACTCAACCCTTGAAGCTTTCGCTGCGCAACTCTGATCCGTCACAGAAACTGAAGTGGGAATAATTAACATTTAACTTCTAAGTAATCATAGGCAAGAGTTGGAAAACAATAAATGTTTTTCCGAGAAATTAAACAGTGACTTAGTCACTGAAAATAATCATACATGTATACGGAACAAACTCCTTCGTCAAACAATGTACTAATATGGTTGTAAATTCCTAACCGGCAATTCACACCTATTTAGTTATGGATGCCACCAAGACCATGGTGACCAACTCTAAACAATAAAATCTGAATTAAAGTAGATATAAATGTGAAAGAGCGTATCCTATATACCACAAGTGGAAATTCTCATTTCCCATAACAATTCATATTGACAACAAAATAATACAAGTCCTTTCCACATCGTGGAAAGATTCACAGAATAACAAGATTATCATAATGCATTTTAAACAAAGCATGAAATGCACGGACATACAATGCATGAGTTTGTTAAGCATAAACTTTTATAAAAGCCACAATAATGAATACAAAAGAGTCAAATGCATTCCCACACCTCTTTTGATGACAAGCCACGGCTATCTCCAGATCCACTGGTTCATCCTTTGAATCGATCGTTGTTAATACTAACTGTTAATCACACAAGAAGTCTAAGAAACTAGCCAAAAGACTCACACAAGATTCATAAAAGTCTATCTAATGGTTGTAAGCCCATTAATTAAGTCTTAAGAATATCTACAACTTTGTAGAAGGAACCGAAAGCTAATTCGGACCACAAGGGTCCAATTTATCAAAATAGGAAAACTATACCTAAGCCCAAGTCCATTAAACAAGCCCATTACACAAGGCCCGGTCCACTAGGGTCAATTAACGGTATCTAACAGTCAAACTAACGGTCATAGGTAAACCAACAGTCAACGCCAGTCAAGGTCCACTGAGTCAATTAGGGAAATCGGTGAGTTAACTCAGGTTCAACAAGTTTCACTTAACTCATTCAGATAAATGAGTCAGCTAAGGTTAAATCAGTCAGATATCTGACTGGGGTGACTAACAGGCAAAAGCCTAAACTAAACTTCTATTACAGATTCACTTAAACTAGAAAATTTACATTCTTAAATAAACTTCACAATTACAATTACAATTTCAGTTTTGCTTACCTGCAATTGCAGTAGTAGCAAGTCTTCAATAGAGACTCAACTCAACTCATCACATTCACCTATCCTTCACTCAAAATTAAATTTCAACTAATAAATTCTTAAGTGAACTTCAAAATGAAATTACAAATACAATTACAGCCTAATTATCTGTAATTGCAGCTTTTCCAAGCTTTTTCACAGCCAACACACCACCAACTCAACTTCATCACATTCATTTAGCTCTCATTCAACAGTTGCTATCTTGATTCACTATAATTTTAACTCAACAACTGCCACTCTAACACACACACAACACAACCATCTTTAAACTCTGAACACACATCTTGAATCTCAACAGCAAGACCAATATCAACTCAGGCAGTACATAATCTCCTCAACATAGTTAACCACCATCTTCAACTCCATCTGCAATAATCACTTGCAACTCAAACTGATTGTAGCATTTCCACCTTCAGGCCGGAAATTCATTTGCAACCATAACATTAGTCACAACACCAAAAATCCATAAGCATCACCAAAGGCTACAGAATCACCACAATATAACTCAAATCCATTATACAACTTCAATGTCTTCCCAACTTCCCTGAAATCTCAAAATACATCTAAACCATTATGACTCCACAATGTACTCCCCCAACTCAACACCACCAGCAACAACTTAATTTTATCTCCCTTTTATTTTACTTATCAAAACAAACACTCTTTTCAACTCCACCCTGTAATTTTCATACTTAACCACTACAGCTCAACCAATTCTCAATTCAGATAACAACCATCCACCAAATTTATCACAACTCCCTATGAACCAAAACAAATCTCCAATTTCTCCCCTGCATTCCACAACACCACAACATCAATAATAACACCACTACTACCTGTAATCCCCATTCATACAACATCTACTCAAGAACCCAACCATTCTTAATTCAATTACAACTGCATATACTCAATCAATTAATAAAATAAATAACTTTACTAAATCAACTCAGAGAAAAATTACCTCAAAGAAGCTTCTTTCAACCAACTTGAATTCAATCTCTTCTTTGTTCTTAGACTAAATCCCAAACTGAATCAGATGATTCACTCTCTACTTAATCTTCTCATAAGAACAATCGAACCCTAGTTCCATCAGCAATTTCAAATTTCCCATTCAACTTGACCTTCATAATCGCTGCTCAAACCCATCTCTAATCTTTCTTCCCGACCTTCAATTATATCTTCTAATTCCTCAATTTACTTTTTACGGAACCTTAGTTCACTGTTTACTCAAATCCTTAATCATCTCATCAATTTCTTCCTTAAACATCTTCAATCTAACAAACACATCCCTAATCGTCCTTCTATAACAATAATTTCAATTTCTAAATCATCTCAGAGTTCTTCTCATGAACCCTAATTTTAGTCTCTTCAATGATTCGTCATTGAATAAACTTCAAGTTCTAATACAACTCATACCCAACTCTAATCACTCTCCTACATCCTCAATTTCATCTTAATCTTCAATTGATTCCATATCTCAAAACCCTAACTTCAGAACCATATCTTCAATTTATAACAACTTCATATCAACGACCATACCATCTTCTCCATCATCTAATCAACGTCATTAAGAAATTCCCTTAATTCAATTTCTCTCAAATCTCGCTAAACCCTCATAGGTGAAGTACATGAGAAGAAGAAGAAAACGAGAAGAAGGAAGAAATAAGAAGAATAAAAGAGAAGAAGAAGAAGAAGAGGGATACAAGTTTATCCTCTCTGTTCTAGGATAAGACCAATGACAATGCTAAAGGGAATCACCCAAATGATATGGGGAGACCAGGTCGGTTAGAATGCTAAAAGATTAATTTGCCCTTCTCACTATCTGATAAATTCTTCTTCGTCCGGTGTCCGACTGACACGTTTGAATATTCTATTATACGTAACTTTTCAAGCTCTATCCAGTGGTACTGGTTTCATTTCCAAATCGTTGTTAGATTAATTCCTATTAATAAAAATCTATATTAACTAATCGAGTCATTAACGACTAAAACGTCTCTTGACTAGTCTAATAGCGTTGACGAGCTTGCGGTTCCTTAAAGTGATCTTCCTAAAATAGGTTTTATTTAGAATCTTCGAATTTTAATAAACCATCCAGCTTTAAAAGTTCGGACAAAGGAAACAAAATATATATTCTTTAATATTTTCGGTTTTGTAGATGGGGAAAAACGATTTGATAGTTTTTACGGAATTGAAGAGTCGACCGTGTGGAGACTCCCTGAACCGAGCGAAATGTTGAACCATACACAGATGCACTGCAAGAAGGGAGTGCTTTAATTTCGAGAGATCAATCTGTAAGACCCCGGCCTAAACCAAGAACAATGGTTGTTCCAGAGTCAAATCGGTCACAAGAGAGGATGGGTTGATCTGTAGGAGGGAAGCTGAGAAATGCGTGAGATCAATGGTGATCTGAGATTGTAGGTGTGTTATAAATTCAGCGTAAGAATACTTCTCAATGATTGAATTTTTCTCAATTGAGAGTGATTTTTCTGAATTCGTGTAGATGAAAGATTGTCTGTATGAACTTTGATGAGAAATTACTAGACGAATGTTCGAGTGTTCGAATCTTGTCTTTTCAATCAGGATTTAGAGACATTTTATAATGCCGGAGTTGAAAACACCATGATCTCATGAAGTGTGACAGTTGCTGGAATCAAAGAGTGGGGAAGTGGGAAATCGTGGTAAACCAATTACTCATCGTGCGGAGACTTGGTTAATTTCCACCCACTACTTTGCTGACTATTCCAACTGATTGCACGACTTGCTTACATTCTCATCGTGGGTGAACACACGTGCCGTAGACCTCCAGAACAAAACCCTAGTTAATATCCCCTCATGTGACATGATTGAAATCTCGTGTTTGTGGAGTCAGTTGTTGACTTTATGGGACGATGAGTCCATGTAGTGCTGAGTTGAACATGATTAGCAAATGTTTTGAAACTCATGAATTTAACGTGTCTGCTGAGACGAGGTATCATTATAACCTAAGATGAGCAAATTATGTTGATGAACTGTTGAATATTGATAGTTGAACCAATATTCTATGATATGAGAAAATATTGTTAGTCTGAGCGAATATTGCTAATTTGAATAAACATTGCCGATTTGAGCGAATATTGCTAGTTTGAGAAAATACTGTTTTTTGATGAATCGTTGGTAGCAAGACCAAATAAAATATTAATTTAAGTTACTGACTACTGAGTCGAGCAAAATAAATAAAGTGTTGATTATGAAATCATCATAAAATTATCAGAGTGTTTGAATCTGCTCAGAATCACGTTTCTGCAGAGCTCTGGATTCAAAACCTTAATTTTACCGAAATGGTGATTTATTGCAAATCAATATAGAGGTACACATGGACCGGATACATGGGATGGAGGGTTCACCATATATCACCCAAATGCTTGAATGAGCAAAAATACCAAAGTCTCCCGGGACCAGTTGGTGAAAGAATGATTAAATGCTGGTTTAATCACTGAAATAATGCTCGTGTGAGCGACAAATAATAAAACCTGGTGTTATGGAAATATGAAGGACCGGCCAAGAGGTCATGAGACCGGCTCTTGGGGGCGTGGGACCAGTGGATGGTCGTTTGAGCAAACTTCCAATTGTTTGGAAAGAGTTTGAAGCTAATATGAGCAATTGAGAAAATTAGGTTAAAATCGTTAAAACAGGCGGGACCAGCTATTTGCAAGCCTCATGGTCACCCTTGGTCGGTCAAGGGGATGTGCCCGTGTCACCATGGTATCCGCGCTTCAGTCCTGAGAATTTTGATATTTTCTGATGCACGTTTGAGCAACATTTGGAAAAAAATATGCAAAATCCATGGTTTTGATGAAACTGGGAAAAATACATGAAATGATGAAAATAATAAATAAAACAGGGAATTACAAGGTGTGGGACCGGACACGGCTAGGGCATGGCCGGCCGGTTGAGAAACACGGTCCCACATGCTTTCCCAGTTTTATGTAATTTTATGTATTTTCCCTGATTTGAGGGAAATTCCATGAAACAGGAGAGTTTGATGAAATTAAGGGACTTTCGTGAGATGAGAGAAATAAATTAATAATAAAATAGGGAATGGGAGTGTGGGACCGGCAATAGCCGAGGCATGGCCGGCCGGCCAATGGGCGCGGGTCCCAAGTCACTCTTCCCAATTTTACCAAATGTTGATGATTTTAGAGAATTTTCATAAAATCAAAGGGATTTGTTGAAAACCAAGATATTTTGTTGAAATCAGGGAGTTTTCATGAAATCGGGAAACAAAACACCAAATAATAACAAAAGAATAGGCATGTGGGACCGACTAGGGCATGGACGGCCGGCTAGTGCCCGGTCCCACAAGTTTTCCCTAATTTTTTAATATTTTTTATGCTTTTAGAGAAAATACATGAAATTAGGTAATTTTAGGGAAAATTCATAAAATCAAGGAATTTTCATAATTTGAGAAGAAATAATAAAATAATAAGACGTGAGGTGTGGGACCGGCCACGCTCAAGGCATGACCGACCGGCCGACAGTCCCATGACACCTTTCCCTTATTTTATCATTTTTTGATAAAATCATGTGATTTAGATAAAAATACATGGAATTAGGTAATTTTCATGATTTTAGGGAAAATTCATAATATCAAGGAATTTTCATAATTTGAGAGAAATAATAAAATAATGGGACATGAGGTGTGGGACCGGCCACGGCCAAGGCAGCCAGCGGTCCCATGACACCTTTCCCTAATTTTATTATTTTTGATAAAATCATGTGATTTAGATAATTTCTTTGAAAGAGAGAAAATTTGCTCGAACGAGAGGATTTTCATGAGATCATGAAAATAATAAAAGTATGATAAAATATAAAATTGGGCGCGGGACTGGTCATGGCATGACTGGCCGGCTGGTGAGCCCAGTCCCCTGGCGCTTTTGCTAATATATTATTATTATTATTATAAAATAATAAATTATATATTATTACATCAAACTAGTTGGAAGCCTAACAAGCTAGGCTCCAACGACATACTACTACATTAATTGAACAGGTTGCTGTGCTAGCCTACCAACGAGCCTCATGGGTAACCTTGCCAAGGGGAGCCGAAGCGGGAGGGGGGCGAGATTGTGTCACAAGGGGGGAAAACTAACACTACCTTCCATGTTAATTCCTGCAATATTACGCCATTGGGGACTTGAACCTGGGACCTCCTGGAACGCATGAAACTTCTGGGAACGGGGATGACCAGCTGAGCTAGGGCCCGTTCTTCTTCTTCTTCTTCTTATTATTATTAATTTTTTTTAAAATTATTCATAATTTTAAATATTATTACATGAAACTAGTTGGAATCCTAACAAGCTAGGCTCCAACGACATACTACTACATTAATTGAACAGGTTGCTGTGCTAGCCTACCAGCGAGCCTCATGGGTAACCTTGCCAAGGGGAGCCGAAGCGGTAGGGGGGGCGAGATTGTGTCACAAGGGGGTCAAACTAACACTACCTTCCATGTTAATTCCTGCAATATTACGCCATTAGGGACTTGAACCTGGGACCTCCTGGAACGCATGAAATTTCGGGAAACGGGGATGACCAGCTGAGCTAGGGCCCGTTCTTCTTCTTCTTCTTCTTCTTCTTCTTATTTTAAATATAATTTATTATAATTAAAGTATTATTACATGAAATTAGTTGGAATCCTAACAAGCTAATAATAATAAATTATTATTTTTTATTATTTTTTATTTTATTTTATTAATTTTTTTTCCTTCCTATTTTGCATAGGTTCCTCGTTCGTTCGTATTTTTTGAAATGCTCGTTCGTGCATTCAAAATGCTGGTATGTGCATTATCTACTAATTACACTTGCACCATTTTTGTGTCAGGGATTATTCGATGCTCAGATGCCTGTTTCGTTGCACTAACCCGTGGAATTCTGCTGGGAAGAACCACGAATTGAAGTGACGAAATATAACGAAGAATCGTAGAATATTTCTGGATATTCAGATGATGGTTCGTAGAATATTGCTGGATATTTAGACGATTTCAGACAATTAATTGATGGCTCTATACCATAAGGGATTCCTGTCTAGGAGCATTAATCATCTGAGAGTTAAGCAATATGAACTTGCTGGAGTGTCATATTCCTCTTACATAGTCGGGGAAAACCTGGTTGCATCCCGAAGACGTTGTCGCTCTATACTAGCAGGCATGTTTTCTAGGAGCCGCCCAATCTTTCGATTATATACAGTATGAGATGTGACGTGGCCTTTGTTGGAAAGCTACATATCTACATCTTCTCTGAGAGACTTTCTTCATCAGAGGTGGCATGAGCTTTCATGCATGGAGACATGGGTCTCGATATTCACCTGTTTGCCGAATCTGAAGTAATTACTGAAATTGCTCAGTATTCATGAGATGTGTCGTGGCCTCAACTGAGAGACTACACATTCACATGTACTCTGAGAGATAGTCTTCTCAGTCAGAGATTTTATGGCATGAGCTTTCGTTCTTTAACGAGAGACATGAGCCTCAATACTCATCAGGTTGCCAAATCTGGAGTATAGTTTTACAATTCTACCCTTTGTCGAAAATCCACCATCTACAGGTTTCTCATGATATCTTTCGGTATGAAAGTTGTCTCTTTTTTAAAGTGAATCTATCTCTTACATCTATTCTGATACCCTGATAAATCAATCATTTATATATATATAACTGAGCATGCCTTCAATAGATAGCAGTATCTCAAAGGTTAATAAGGAGGAAGCTCAAAAGGTTAGAGATTGTCAAGGAATCAATACAAAGAGGAAGAAGAAAAACATATCAAAAATCATGTCTGATTATGATTCTGATAGTTCAGTTGGATCACAAGATGAGTCATGTATGTTGGCTTACAACAAGCAAGATCCAACCAAAACCAAGTAGATTCGTTCAGATAGTATGACTCACTATATCTAAGGTTTTTAAGAACTGGAAACCAATCTCGTTATGACTATTCGACATCAAGATTGGATAAAAGAAAAGATTGAAGGGACAAAGGGAGCTCTTGCTGAACTCAAGGTTCTAATTGAAGAACTTGAAAAACAGGAAGTGGTTGCAGACAAGTCTCTTGAGACATGCTTTAACAGTTTGAACACTGAAGAAACCTCAGTGAACAACAAGATCACCAGTAGAGATTAAGTTATATGCTGTAATACTTAATCTAGGAAAATAAACATCAATTTTTGATTTCTTCCAAAGATTGTATTAAATCTATTATGAATGAATTTTTTTGTTTTATAATATTTTTGTGATAGTTTTGATTTACATAGCCTGTGCTTGAATGTTTTATTTTATTGTTATGTATGCTTATGGGATGTTTGATTTCGGTTTTACAACCTTGATATTCGATCTCATAATGTTGTGAACCCTTATGATTTGGGTGACTTTTTGATTTAGCAGGATTAAGTTCTAGCCCATGTTGGTAGGCTTTACCAAAGGACCATGAGGGGTTCTGATAGAAACAATATGTGAAAAAGTCACAATATGTGGAATCGGTTTTGGTTTAGCATAAAAGCATATGTGTTTCGAGGGTTTTCAACTTTTGCTTGCAATAGTTAAAAACCGGTTTTCAACCTTTCTCTGGTAAAGGTTGGTTGTTTTTATTCTTTTGTTTTGCATAAGGACAACATAATGATATTTCGATATCAATTCTCCCTGGAAGAAGATGCAAACATATTGGAGAAGTGGTGCGAAATTGAGATAACAATCTTGTTAGTTAATTGTTTTCATGTTTAAGAAAAGCCTGATTTTATTGCATATATCTTTATTGCTTTTGCTTAACAAAATTTCGGTACAATTGATGTTTTATTCCATTATGTGTGTGTGTGTGACTCAATTGGTTTCGGTTAAGAAAAACTATTGTTATCTTGCTTTATTGTATGGTACCAATCGTTTAGTCTTACAAAATTTCGGTGCAATTGCGGTGCTTTAATGTCTATGTTATTTCAATTGCTTCCGGTTGAGGTGAATAATTATACAAGTTGATTTATTTGGTTTGTATGAATTGTTTATGGCTTAACGAAAGGAAATGTTTATGGGATGAATTGTTTAGTCCAATTCGATTCTGGATAAGAGAAACTAAGTTAATTCTGATCTTAGTTAGACTTATCAAAGTGGAGGTTTCGGTTATTCAAGTCTAATCGAATGCCTTAACAAGAAATGCTAGTTAACTAACCTAGTATTTGGCTTGTTTAAAATTTAAAGGTCTAAGTTATATGGATAATTAGAAATTTAGAACCTGATGAGAAAAATCGAGTTGTCTTTATTTTGGTCTTATCGAATGAAGCGATTGTATTTGTATAATCGGTTTAGCAAAGGAACTAATGTGATTAGTTAATTTTTGGTTTGCTAAACTATGTGGGAAAATTGCTTCAGGCAATTTTTTCCTCGGTAACATATCAAAACATAATTACTTTGTAGTTTCGGTTTTGATATTGGTTATCAGAAATGATATGTGGAACCCTCATGCTTAACTCAATAGGTTGCAAGTTTATTTTGAGATTTGTAAGATCCTTTTCGTGTTGTCCTTTATTTTTTGTTTCTTTGTCATTTTGTGACAAAAAGGGGGAGAAATATATGGAGTAAACAAGTGATACTGGTATCGATTTTATATTGATTGGTATCACTAAGGAAAAGGACATTGGTACTTGAACGTTTATCTAACGAAAGAGGAAAATCATAGACTAAGGGGGAGTAGCATATCATATTAATTGATATAACAAAGACGCGCGGATTGAAAATCTACCTATGTCACCTTTAGGGGGAGTATTAGCTTTGTTATTATAATGTCAACAACGGCATTTAAGGATTGAATGTATACATGTTAATGTGTTGTTGAATTTGGGAATCAAGCTTATGTGTAATGAATTCTTTTAATTTGTTTATCCATATGATGTAAGAGTTTTGTCATTAAAATTGACAAAGGGGGAGATTTTTAGAGCATAGCTCGGTTGAACCCACCAAGCGTTGGTATGCCAAGTTTGGTTGTCATATTTTAGTGAATCAAAACTCAATTTAAGAGTCGCTTGATTACGTACTAGAGTCAACTTCGTATAGGTTAGCTTGAAAGTATTAGGATATGAGACATTACAAGTATTGTGAAGACTTGAAGAAGTGAAGAAGTAAGAAGATGCAACGACAACATCATCCTTCCACTTGAGGTTAGTGATATTTGACTTGAACTGTTTCATTCCCTAATGTATCTTTCAAGTTGTGCATATGAACCCACTAGATAGACATAGTATTAAGGAGTACAATAAGAGGTTTATTGATTAACCATTAAACTTTGTAGATAAGATATCGACATAATCGTTTGAATGCTATTGTGATTATATATGGGTATGAGGTGAGGATTTCATCCTAGGAAACAATGTTTTACATGTGTTTTAAGAAAGTAAGTTCATGAACTTGTTTTGTGAATCGAAAAGGAAATCTCCAGGCGTTATTGGTATTGTTATTCATTGCATATCTTTTGAACAACCAATATGTGTGATTAGTATAACCTGTTAGAGCATTGCTCGGTCGAACTTGTATGCGTTTCTATCTCAAGCATGTTTGTTAATATTAGTGATCAAAACTATATGTCTTGATTTATACTTTACTTATGACTAAGTCTCGGTCTAGGATAGTTAAGTATAGTTGAGCTCCAGACTCTATGGCGATTATCTTACAAAGACGGAGAACTACTCAAGGAACCAGTGGAACTTCATCCGACTAAAAGGTATGTGGATACTTGAAATCATCTGTCACTCAAAAGTCTATCTACTATATCTCCTACTCTTGAGACAAAAGTAGTATAAGTATGATAGTTTTCATACATACACATTAGTTATTTCGAGCCGAGTTTACTCGCCTATCTTTTTCTCGAAATATGTGTTGGTAAGCTTTTTCTTTAACCATTTTCATCTTTACCCGTGACGAAAGTCATGATGATGTTTCAATCTTGAAAATAGCTTTGATGATGATAACGATTGTTAGAAGAATGTTTCAATGATTTAAATGTATAGTTGAGAATACGTAACCAACTATGGATATAAGCATATATAGTGTGTTCGCACATTAGTGTATAAATCCATGTGCCAGATACCAAGTGCGTGCATATGTGTGCATGCAGTATTGGTGAAGGATACATGTTGGGTACGCGTTCCACCAGAAGTTTTCGAACCGAAAATTTCTACTGAGTTTGTAAGTTTGCAAACTGTTAAACCAATCACCTTAGGTACACGTACCCGTACGTGTACTCACAGAAGTTTTTGAACCGAAATTTCTGCTGAGTTTGTATACTCAAATCCGGTACCTATGGTACATGTACCGGTACACGTACCCAAACTGGTTATATCTGTCAAATTGAAAGTTCATGAACTTAAACAATAAACCAATAAGGAATGCAATCTTTATAAACCGTGGCTATATTGTTCATGAACTGATTCGAGTGAATCAAACCGATTTAGTTTTAATTGTGTCTATGCATAAAGATCTAACCAATTGAACAACTCTTCAACTAGTTCTTATGAGTCATTTGAACTAGTTATGAGAAAGATGAATACGGTTAATATGAAAGTGCTCATATGGCTAACCATTGGTTAACTATTTGTGAACATACCAAATGTACACGTTTAGGTATGGTTACTCAAACCTAAATGAAATACATTTCATTTATGTGTGTGACAAGATAAGTTTCGATCTAACAGTTAAAAGGTATTATCTTGGATAGATCGGGTTTTTCATCTAACGGTGGATATTGAATGCTTTGTTAGCAAGTAACTTAGATTGCAAACCCTGATTTGAAAACTATATTAAGGAGACATCTAGCAACTAGAAAAACTAATCCCCACACCTCCTGTGTGATACCAGTTGGTTTTGCTAGAGTCGATTCTCCTTTAACCGTAGGTTTCTTCTCGAGACCCTGTCGGTTAATGACTTAAAGACTTCATTAGGATTGTGAAGCCAGACGAAACTACTTCTCTTGTAGTTGAGCGATATAATTTTGCCATTTTCTATCATATGAGTTCAATTGAATAATTGGCTTGAGATTATATCTCCAATATGGCAAACATCTTCGTCTTATCGTTTGTGATTCCGCAATATCTAGTTTCGCTACCATACGATTTAGATTATTGTGAGGTGATTGATAATTCTAGGTTGTTCTTCGGGAATATAAGTCTGGGTTATCGATTGGTTCTTGTTCACCTTGATTTTATCAAAAGACGGAACAAAACTCGTAGGTTTATCTGTGGGAGACAGATTTATCTATTATCGTAGACTTTTCTGTGCGATACATATTTGTTATGGGTGAGATCAGCTAAGGGAATCAAATGCGTAGTATCCTACTAGGATCAGAGATGTAAGGAGCGAAAATGTACCTTGAATCAGTGTAATATTGATTAAGGTTCAACTACAGTCTAGACGGAAGTTAGTTTGTAGTAGGTTAGTGTCTGTAGCAGCTTAATACAGTGTGGTGTTCAATCTGGACTAGGTCCCGGGGTTTTTCTGCATTTGATGTTTCCTCGTAAACAAAAATTCTGGTGTCTGTATTATTTCTATTCAGCATTATATTTTGTTGTATAATTGAAATATCACAGGTTGTGCGTTGTATCGATCAATTGTGAAATCCAACCTTTGGTTGTTGATTGGAAATTGATTGATCCTTGGATATTGGTCTTTGATACAATCCAAGTTTATTTCTCTTGTATTTGATAAAGACTCGCAGATTTCTATTTGCTTGAGTATAGATCAAATCGAGAGATAGAGATATTAACTCCTAGATATACTTTTTATTAAGATTGAGTCTAACTGTTTAGTTGATTCTCTTAAAAGTATATTAGAGTTAGTCCATACATATTTCTATTCAAAATATTGGGTGAGGTTCTTAGACCCCCGCTTTCTCATAACATCTCATGACTTGTTTTTGTTCTTGGTAAAACTATTCACAAAGGCCTGACTTATGTATTGGTATGACTTTTATTAGTGAAATCGATATTAAGTAATCACCTAATGGTATGATCGAGTTTGTGAGTGTGTATGACCAACTCTGGGTAAAGGGGAACCGATCCTAGTAAGAGGCGAAACACATCATAAATGGGAATCGATCTTTGTATGAGGTGCAGCAAGGTTTATAACAGAAAGGGGAATCGATCCTATGGACATGTGCAACACGTTTTTAGGCAAAGGGGAATCGATCCTATGGACATGTGCAACATATATAAGTTAGATACCATATATATGTGGGGAACCATGTACTATTCTTGGAACGATTTAATGGAGAATCAACATAATTAAACAGAGTTAAGGTGGAATTCAAGCCGGAAAAATTTATCTTTGCCGAATCAGCCTTAAGTTCACACTAATTCATTCTCTATTTCTTACAGCGCCTCACACAATGAAATAAATACACTTCCATGATTGGAAGATCAAAAACCTAATACAACCAATCTAAGCCCAACACGTGTCCCATACAATAATTATCAGATAACTAAGGAATAGAAGACACGTTACAGTGATAAATACAAGCAACTGATTATAAGGGTAGCCAAGGAAAGGGTCTAAAAGGTAGGAGGTATATGACAATACCTTCCCCATCATCAGATCCTTGTCCTCAATGATTGAATTTTGGAAAATAGTGAGTTATGTGCTTGGTATCCTCCCAAGTAACATCAACAGCTGAAGAGTTGGTCCATTGGATGAGGATTTATGGCACAGACACTCCATTGCGCATAATAGTTCTGGAGTCTAGAGCAGTTGTAGGGAGGACAAGAAACTGGCCATCTATATCCACAATATAGAGTGTAAGAGAAGGAGTGTGAGTTGTACTAATGTGTTGCTTCATTTGTGAGACATGGAACACAAGGTGAATCCTTGCTTTTGCTGGTAACTTCAGTTTATAAGCAGCTAGCCCAATCTTTTGTACAATCTCAAAAGGCCCATAGTATTTGGTAGCAAGCTTCAAGTTTCTTCTTATAGCTACAGAAGCTTGTCTATATGGATGTAATTTCAGGTAGACCTTATCCCTCACAGGAAAAAACCCTGTGAATTCTCCTATGGTCAGCAAAAAACTTCATCCTCTCCTGGGATTTAAGTAAGGCATCCTTGAGAAAGGCAAGCATAGCATCTCTTTGCTTCAAATATGATTCAACTTCAGCAACAGAAGTGGTTACAGCAGATGGAAAAGCCAAGTGAGGTGGGAGATAGCCATACAAGGCTTTGAATGGATACATTTTCAAGCTAGTGTGGTAATTTGTGTTATACCACCATTCTGCAAGTGTAAGCCATATATGTCATTTCTTGGGTTGGTGACCACACATACACCTCAAGTAACTCTCAAGGCAAGAGTTAACCCTCTCAGTTTATCCATCAGTCTGTGGATGGTAGGATGTACTGAGATGGAGTTGAGTACCCATATCTCTAAACAAGTCTTGCCAAAAGTAGCTTGTGAAGATTTTGTCCCTGTCAGAAACAATTGAAGCTGGGAGGCCATGAAGCTTAAAAACCTGAGAGATGAATTCCCTGGCAACAGAAGAGGCAGTGTATGGATGGTGTAGGCTAATGAAATGGATATACTTTGTTAACCTGTCCACAACCACCAGAATAACTGATTTCCTCTCGCTCATTGGTAAGCCTTCAATGAAGTCCATGGAGATATGCTTCCACGCATGATCTGGAATTGGTAATTGATGTAACAACCCAGCTGGAAATGTGTGCTCTCCTTTATTTCTTTGAGACACATCACAAGAGGAAACAAATAACAAGATGTCCTTCTTCATGGCAGTCTAAAAGAAATAAGATTTAGCTCTCATATAGGTAGCTTGGAAACCAGAATGGCCACCCACACCTGAACAGTAGAGAGAGTTAAGAATTTTGGACCTTGTTGTAGAAGAGATGCCAATATAAAGTCTAGTTTTGTACCTCAAAACTCCATTTGTATAAGAAAAATGAGGAGTAGTGTGAGGAGTCAGTGTGAGCTGAGCTATAAAATGTTGTGCTTTAGGATCTTCAACATAGCTAGCAATGATTTCCCGTGCCCTAGTAGGTTGAGAAAGAGAAATAAAATTGCAGGTAGCTGGAAAATGAGCTCTTCTAGAAAGTGCATCAACCACTTTGTTCTCAGAACCCTTTGCTTTAGGATCTTCAACATAGCTAGCAATGATTTCCCGTGCCCTAGTAGGTTGAGAAAGAGAAATAAAATTGCAGGTAGCTGGAAAATGAGCTCTTCTAGAAAGTGCATCAACCACTTTGTTCTCAGAACCCTTTTTGTACTTCATAATCAAAACCCAAAAGCTTCATGAGCCATTTCTACTGTAATGTTGTAGAGATCTTCTGATCTAAGAAGTAATTGATGCTTTGATGGTCTGTGTTGATAATGAAATGCCGACCTTGTAAGTATTGTTTCCATTTAGTGACAACTTGAACAATTGCTAAGAGCTCCTTCTCATAAGTGGACAAGGAAACATCTCTTGGGCCAAGTGGCTTGCTGTAGAAAGCAATAGTTATGCCTTCCTACATAAGTACAGCTCCAATGCCTAGGTAACATGCATCAGTCTCAAGGGTGAACTGTTTAGTAAAATCTAGCAGAGCCAAAAAAGGAGTAGTGGTCATTGCCTTTTTGAGCTGGAGGAAAGTTGTGGTGGCTGCAGGGGACCAACTAAAAGCATCCTTCTTCAAAAGTTCAGTAAGTGGTTTGCTAATGAGGCCATAGTTTTGAACAAACTTTCTATAATATCCAGTGACGCCTAAGAAGCCTCTCAAAGCTTTGAGATTAGTAGGTGTGGGCCAATATACCGTTGCAGAAATCTTCTCAGGGTCAGCCATAACACCATGTTCTGTAATAATATGTCCCAAATACTTAATGGTGGATTATCCAAAAGAGCACTTGGAGAGGTTTTCCGTCAGCTGATGCAATCTGAGGAGCTCTAAAGTGGTTTGCAAGTGGATTAAGTGATCTTCTAAGGAAGGACTATACACCAGAATGTCATCAAAGAAGACAAGAATGAACTTCCTAAGATGTGCTTGAAAAATAGTATTCATTAGTGCTTGAAATGTAGCTGGTGCGTTAGTGAGACCAAATGGCATTACCTTGAATTCATAATGCCCATGATGAGTTCTGAATGCTGTTTTATGGATGTCAGAAGGAGAGACTCTGATTTGGTGTTAACCAGACTTCAAATCAATCTTAGTAAAAAATTTAGAGCCATGTAACTCTTCTAACAGTTCATCAATAACTGGTATTGGAAATTTATCCTTGATAGTGATGTTATTCAGCTTCCTGTAATCCACACAAAATCTCCAAGAGTTGTCCTTCTTCTTGACAAGCAAAATGGGAGAAGCAAATGGACTGTGGCTAGGTTGAATGATGTCAGAGATGAGCATTTCTTGGACCAAATTCTCAACATCTGTTTTCTGAATATAATGGAATCTATAAGGCCTGAGATTTACTGGTGCAGAATTTGGCTTGAGAGGGATTTGGTGATCTAGAGCTATCTGGGGTGGGAATTTGGTCTGCTCAGTGAAAACATCTGAGAACTCAGTGAGTAAATTGGCAATTGGGGGTGGTGGTGGGGTGGTTTGGGCAGGAGAGATGGTAATGGAGAATAATTGGCCAACTACCCCATGAGTATATTTCTGGAAAAACTTTTTGATTGCAGAACCACTCATCATGCTGAGTGAAGATTTTTGTTGAATACCAGTTAATGTGATCTTCTTACCTTTGTACTTGAAAGTAATACAGAGCTTGGACATATTGAAGAGAACATAACCCAAATTCCTTAACCAATCTGCTCCCAAAACTATGTCACATCCCCTCAGGGGAATTAATCTCAAATCACCAAAAAACTTGTGGCCTTGCATAGTCCATTCTAACTGTGAACAAACACTAGAACTCACAGTTTTGTCTCCATTGGCCACTGTAACCAATAATTTACCAGTTTGATCAATGTTACAATGTAGGCTAGTAACCAAAGCACTATCTATAAAATTGTGGGTGCTCTCAGTATCAATTAAGATGGAGATAACCTTCTTTTTTACAAAACCAGGAATTCTTATGGTGTCCCTTGAGATATTTCCAGTAAGAGAATGTAGGGAGATTTCCATGTCACTCTCCAGTGGAGTCTCTTCATCATTGCTAGGTGCAGGATCTCCTCCAGGTTCAGAGATTTCTTCAGCCTCCCCCCCCTATAAGTACACATAAATACTGCTTTTTGCAAATATGTACCCTCCTGTAAGTTTCATCACAGTTAAAACATAACCCTTGAGCTTTTCTGGATTGGACCTGGTCTGGAGTTAACCTCTTGAGTGGTAAACTGTGGGTAGGTTTAGGGGCAGGGCTTGTAGTAGATGAATTTGATGAGGTGGATGGAAGGAAAGGGGTTCTCTTGGAAGTACTGGGAGGTGTGTAGGATCTGGTGGTAGTAAAAGATGTGGAGACAAATTTTGGAGTAGTTTTGGGTAATTTTTGTTGTAAGGTAAGTGTTTTTTCTTGCATTCTGGCTAGGGAAAAAGCATGTAAAAGTGTCTGAGGATCAAACATGAGTACTGAACCTCTAAGTTTTTCTTTTAAACCACCAATAAAACTAGCAATGAAATATGTCTTAGGGAAATCCTTATGAACATTTAATAATAAGGCCTTGTAATATTCAAATTCCTCAAAGTAAGCATTAACAATGCTTTGTTGAGTCAATTTATCGAACAACCCAACAATGTTATCATTAACAAGATTGTCAAATCTTGAACACACATTAGCACAGAAATAAGACCATGGAATATCAGTTTGGTTAAGGCAAAAATTGTCATACCATTTAGTGGCTTTCCCATCTAGATGAATGGCTGCAATCCTTGTCTTGTGCATCTCCTGAATGTTATTCATTTGAAAATAGTAGTTACATTTTTTGATCCAACTTTTAGGATTATCCTCATCAAATCTAGGAAAGTCAATCTTGGGCATTCGATGAAATTGATTAGAATCACGACCATTATGGTGAGACTGAAACTGAAAATTACCCGTGTTAGACCCTTGAGCACCATTTGAATCTTTGTCTAGCTCACGATTAGAAAAAAAATATCCAATTGAGATTGAAAACACTTTTTGATCTCAACCTTAATTGTCTGTAAATCATCTTTGGTGGACGTATTAGAGATTTTTAGCGCGAGGTTGTTTACTTTCAGGTGTAAGGAATCAATTTCTTTCTTTATATTGTTTGTTATTTGTTTCTTGCAGCTCCTTGCAGTTCTGAGCTACCATGATGCTAGGACGGAACGGCTCTGATGCCAGTTGTACTGTTCTTGGTACGATTTAATGGAGAATCAATAGAATTGAACATAGTTAAGGTGGAATTCAAGTCGGAAAAAAGTATCTCTGTCGAAGCATCCTTAAGTTCACACTAATTCATTCTCTAGTTCTTACAGCACCTCACACAATGAAATAAATACACTTCCATGATTTGGAGATCAAAACCCTAATACAATCAATCTAAGCCCAACACGTGTCCCATGCAACAATTATCAGATAACTAAGGAATAGAAGACACGTCACAGTGATAAAGGCAGGCAACTGATTATAAGGGCAGCCAAGGAAAGGGTCTAAAAGGTAGGAGGTATATGACAAACCGATCCTAGTACCTAGTCAGCCGAATTTCGGAAAGCTAGTGTGACTATGCACAATACTCACATGGAGGTAAAACTGAAACTTATTTTGGTAGAATCGTTAAACCCATGATTTGTGATTGAGTGTTCTTGATCAATCACATAGTTCTTGAAAGTTAGATGAACCAATTCTAAACTTGTTTGGAAGTGCGGCAAATCGTTTCAAGGTTGTAAGTATGAAAGAGGACTTACAAAGTAAGAATGTCGACACACTTTGAACACGTGCATTAATGCTTATCTTTTATTGTTCAAAGTTATTCCTTAATAGCTAAAGGAAGAAAATCCCATGATCAAAATTAAATAAGTTAAGAATCTTTTATTTAAGGTTTTTAATTTTATATATGGAAAATAAGAATTAGTAATGTGCATTTACTAGTTAGAGATTTTTCAAGGAGATTTTCGGTCAATATTTTGGACAGAGCATTTCCAGGAATTATGGAAACCGAATTTGGAATTATATTGCATATCTTGATAATATTTTTGGTTTTGGAAATTTCTTGGTGTCCAAACTTCCTTGTCTATAAATACTTGAAGTTTGCATTTCTGGCAAACTAATCCTTCATGACAGCAAACTTCCTCGGTTGTGTTGTTACTGGTGAAGCCGCCTATTCGGAGAGGAGACTAACCTAATTAGGCGAAATCTCTTAATGCCGCTCAGTTTAAAGTTTTCTTTGGGATTGAGAAGCTCTATTAGTACCGTTGGTGGGAAACTAGATAATTGCGGTTTATCTTCTGTTTTCGATTGGTTTGATTGACTAACGGTGGTTGAAATTTGATTGCACCTAGTTTGTTTATGCTTGAGAATCTTCTCATTTGATATAAGATTCACTCATACTAGATCGAAGTTTCGACAGGGACCTTTAGATTGTTGTTAGTGCTAAAGACGATCTTGTGATAATCCATTGTTAACAGGTTCCGTTCTGTGCGTGATTATTCACAAGAGATTCAAGTAGTTGTGTGCAGGCGTTTATTGAAGATTTGAGAAGATTTGAAGACAAAGAAGATATTGAAGATTTTTGACCTGGGTTTGTAATATTTGGTGTGCACAATACTTGTTTCAGTAAAAGAGGATCCAACTATAATCAGTTTATCCTTGTGGTAGATTGGATTGATTAGTTGTGTAGATCGGCATCAATACAATTCTTTGTGATTAAAAGTACTGATCGCAAAATCTTAACAATTACCTTTGGTAGTTGAGAATAAGATAGATATAAGGAGCTGGCGAAGGAGTTTATTGAGATAAACAGAAGAGCCTTTGTCTAAATCATATCACTTGGTTGAAGAGAGTTGATACCAAACAGATTTGTTGTTCCTTTATTGTTTGGAATACGAACCAAAATAATTGTTCCAAGTACGCGACTTATTACAGGTCGGAGTCGTGGGAATACATACGGAACTAGGTGAACTATAGGTTTAGTTGCTTGGTCTCAACTATACGAAGTTGGTTTATTTTGTATAGCGGCTTAATCCTGAGAGTATTCAATTATGGACAAGGTCCCGGGGTTTTTCTTCATTTGCGGTTTCCTCGTTAACAAAATCTTGCTATGTCATTTACTTTTATTTTTCGCAATTATAATTGTTCTTATTATAATTTAAAGTAAATTACACAAACGTTAATTCGTATTTACTTGATAGCAATCCCATTGTGTTTGGTTAAGTCTGAACCCCTTATCAAGTAAACATACTTCGTTGTTGTATTGTCTCGATCTCTTATCCATAGACGATCACACGAATTGTGAACCGATTAGTTGTATTGTCTCGACTCAGTCTATAGACAATCACTTTTAGAGAAAGGACTTATAGGTAGAAAAGCTTTAGCTTGAGGTATATTTGGGTACCCTATCCTTTTCAACTCCCCCTTAGTCAATACTTCATCTCACAATGAAAACTAACCCCCTTACATAATGACCCGTAAACCATATGTATGTAGTTTGAACTACAAAATAATTCTCCCCCTTTTTGTCAATATAAATTGGCAAAGGTACGAAAACTAGCGGGATCATAATGAAATTCGCAAAGAAATTATTCATGACTAAAATATAACATATCAACTTTGTTTCGATAATTTCACATAGTCGAAACTTAGTGTATCCATCAAGGAGTTTATAATATTCCATAGTCGCACTTCCCACAAAGATCTGGCAATCAAGCACAAGTTCAATTAAAAATTCTCCCCCATAAAATTTCATTCCCAAAAGAACAACAAGAGCGACCTTACTTTTACGAGAAAAGAAGGATTTCATTAGACATTAACAAATTACATGGAGCATGAATTTGTATCCAGAAAACTCAGTTAAATTAACCACAAAGGAACCCTGATGATTAATTTAATCGGAAATGCTCAACATAAGAAAACTTACGGATCCATATAGTACTTTCATTTAGAAGTGGATCAGGGAAAGATGAATACTGCAGAATATTCAAAAGTTCATTGGACCAATTATGGAAGGTTAGTGGATCAGAAAAGATCCAATAATAAGGAAATACACTATGTTTTCAGATATCTCATATTTTCATAGCTCAATAATTATAAGATTTACTTTAAATCAGAGCATATAAAAAAGATACAATGGTTACTAGGAGTCAAGATATGACTCAACATTCACAAAAGAAGAAAACAACTATTTCAAACACAAGACAGATGGTAACCTACGGTAGACTTGAGTATCTCGCAAATATCATCCTTGCAACTCTCAAGTTAGATACAAGGATGAATTTACCTAGATCTAGGTAGCAGAGTGAGATATAATCCCACCATGAATATTGAGTGATGAGTTGTAAATACCATCTGAATGGTTGAGCCTCGTATTCCTTACCTTCTTTCGGTTATTTCTTATTCCATAGGACTTAAACATAAACCTTTTATAATATACATCAGAGGGATTTTTCTAAGGATTAAGTCTAGGACCCCTTGAGATTGGTTCCAGAGGATCAGAGTTGAGAGATCTCCATCTCCTAGACTTAGATATACCAGACCTATTCTCATAAGCGCTAGGAATGTGCATATTTTTGGCGTAAATATTAGCACAATTAACAGAGACAAGATTCCTACAGAGATATGGTTTTTTGCAGGAATGAAATCCAATGTAGATGTCGTCAGACAGTTTACTCTGTCGACGGTAAAAAGAAGTAGATTTTGAAGATCAAAAATTTATTTCTTTCTTGCAAAAGAATGTTAATCATAATGATTTATTATCCCGCAGAAGGAACAAGTTCGTGGAAGAGAGGCATCGGAAGGAATCTGTTTTAGACTCGTAGCCCTTTTAAAAGACTACAAGTTATGTAAACATTTCCTAGCAGATACTTCCTTGGAAGTAAATTTCTTCGGGCCCGGTAATCCCACATGAGTATTAGAGATAGGCACAAAAGAAGGTTTGCTCATTAAAACATAGTTTTCCTTTTTCAAGGATTTGCACTGTTCCTGGGCCAGAAGGAGTGAAGCAACGAGTTTTTCTTTTTCAACATGAAGGATGTTCAGATCTGAAGAATGAGTCTTGATTAAAAAAAATTCTATAATTGAATATTCTTTAACAATATTTCCAAGAACACTAATATTTTCACGATGTAGAGTAGTTTCTTGAACGAGGTTTTCGATATTATTAGAGAAGGATCAATGATACATTAGAGTTCCCGTTCTCGATCAAGAGACTTCTAAAGTTCATCAATGAGTTGAGCATGTTTTTCTTCAAGAGAGATGATTTTAGAATCTTGAATATCAATAATCTCAGCAGATTTTTTAATGTTCTGTGTGAGTTCCATTTCAGATTTTGACATAGTGTCAAGTGTCACTTTAGAGGGATGGTTATCAGAATCTGATAAAAAAAAATTACCTCGAGATTCAGAAGAATCAGTTAAGGAGTTATCCTTTGAGTTAAGCCCAAGAAATTTGGCATAATAAAAAACTTTGGAGTACATCTCTTTGTGTTTACGACTTGATTTGAAATCAGATTGATACAAACACAGACTTATGAGGTATTAGCGTGTTTCCCTGCTATGATACCAATTGAAAAAGCGGGGGTCTAACAATAATCCCCGCTTTTGCAATCTTATTTGAAATATCACAGGTTGTACGTTGATCAATCATAGTAGAGACATCCTACCTAGTTTGTTAGATACGACTTGATTTTTTTATTTTTTTATGAATCAATTATTTTATTAAGACCAAATCAAAAATCCAAATTACAAATTACAACTTAAATGAAGAGCCAAAGAAAACTGCCACAAAAGAAAAACAAGGAAACACAGTACTCCAAACAAAACCTGTAGTACACTGAGTCAGGCATTTCAATTCTCGGCAAAAAACAAGGTCTGCCAATATGAAAATATCTTTCTCCAGCTCCCATATTTGCTCCTATTTTATCCACTGTATCAGCAGAGAAGTTAAATTCTCTATAGCAATGTTCAAATATTGAACTTTTCTCTATCTAGCTCTGAGAAACCATGGAACTCTACCAACTTCAACCTTATGCAAAACTGTTTTGGAATCTGATCTGATAATAATTTTAGTTAAATCCCATTTCATGGCCAACTCTGCAGCACATAATATAACATAATTCTCTGCAATATAATTTGTTGCCATACCTAAACCACCACTCAGAGTACCCATTACTTGACATGTATCATCTCTTACAACAACTCCAAAATCAGTTGCACCAGGATTACAAAATGATGATCCATCACAACAAAATAGAGTGTATCCTGTAGTTGGAGGAAACCAGTAACAAGGTTTAATGTATTGATACCTGATCCTTCTGATTCCCAAACCAAAAAAACTTATTATCTGTTTATTATAGGATTGACACCATTTGTGACCTTTCATTCTCACACTACCTTCTTTCACATACCAGACCACTCTTCTCTGTATATTCTACACATTAGGTTTTACATCTTCAAAATATTTCTTGTTTTTTTGAAACCAAATTTCCTTTAGATACGACTTGATTGATTCTTGGACATTGGTTGTTGGTACCGTCCAAATTATCTCTTTGTGATTAGGTTCACAGATTTAATTCTGTAAACGTTCTAATCACAAGAGAGAGAGAGAGAACTCTAAGATATTATTCATTAATTGAATTTAACTCTCAGAGTTGTATTGAGTTTGTCCATACATATTTCCTAAGAAAAAGTGGTGGTGTATTTTGGTACCCCCGCGTTTTCAATTGGTGTCAGAGCAGGCAAACATATTAATACCTAATAAGTCTGTGTAAGCTGTCATATTTTATGGACGGAGACAAAATCTCGAAAAATGTATCACCAGTTCGGAGTTGTTCAGACATGGTTCAAGAGTTTGGCTCACATGATAAAACTGTCACATCGGATACATCATCTAAGACTGTGAATAACTGGGAGACACACCTAGAGGAACGATTGGATAAACTTTTGAGGAAAGTTATTGTGATATTGATACAAAAGTTAATAAGGAAGTCTCATAATATATTAAGTTGTTTGACCATCTTTTAAAAGGAAAAGGACCAACATATTGTCATATTCCATTTCTGACTCCCCTCTATCAAGACAAGAAAATAAGAAATTGAGAAAGATCTTTAAAGTTATGATTGTTATTATCATTTAATGTAATCCCTTCTTAAAGATCGCGAAGAAGAAGTACGTTTAAAGAATTTTGAATGTGAAAAACTTCGTAAAAATCTCATAGTGTTGGAAGATAAACTTTTAAGGAAGGTTGCAATGTTTAACTCTCAACAGATTAGTTTTGAATACATAGAAGGTGTTTTTATCACTCGAGAAAGACAGCTTGAGGATGAGTTAACTGCTGCTAATCATAATATCAAGTTGTTGGAAGAAAACTTAAAAAATTTCAATGCTAGTTCAAACAAATCATCCGTTGTGCTAGGAGAAAGTAAAAAATCATCGTGATACACGAGGATTAGGCAATAAGGGAATATATGCTCCAAGTATTAGCAAAGAGGTAAAATTTGTCACAAATAGTGCTTCCTTTCAACCTAAGGTTTCCACTAAATGTAAAATACCTAAGTCAGCAGTTGAAGTTCGAAAAAGCAAATATCAAACCTCCAAGAACAGCACACGAGGATCCATATAATAACACTTTTTATAAGTGCTATTAATGCAGTAAAAATGGTCACCTGTTAAAGGAATGTCATTTTCGCATTAGGGATGAAAAAATTCATGATGTACTTGTTTGGGAATCTCAAGAAGTGATCAAACCTAAATCACATGTTAAGACTAATACTCTTGACACTATGGGTGTCAAGTGTCAACGTTCAACCTTTAGGCAAAGGAATCGGTGCTGTGATAAACTGAGTTTTGCTTAGAAATATTCTATGAAGCCTTTTCACAATTGTTATGATTTTCAAAAGGTTAATCTTGTAGAGAAAAAGACAAGATCCGATGTTCCCAGTTGGATAAAGTCTATCTTGAATTGTCAACCAAACACTTCTCCGAGAATTATTGAAAAAATTAACGGGAAGAAAAGGATACCGAAGGAATCCGTCTCAGAAACTCATAATAATATTATTTTGAACCTTCGTACTAAGGTTGAACATACAATTTCTGAGCTCAAAAAACATATTAGCAAAATCAAGAACTCCAGGAAGGCTAGGAGAAGGCTAAATACATGTAAGAATTTTACATCTTCTTCCCTTAAAGATGAAAATTATTTATTTATTAAAACTGATACAAATCATGGAAGATTACCAAAGAATCTTGTTTTTCATGATAGGCATTTGAGGAATGCATAGCATAACATAATTTGATTATGGTTAATCATGCATCCTCCTAGATCTTTGAAAGGAGGAAGCACAATATGTTCAAGAATGATATTCTTCTTGACACATGATGGTTTGGTATTATGTATCGTGTATTCTGTTTTGAACTTTACTAGTAGTATTTCATCTTTGATTATGTCATCTTATCTATCTTTTGTGCTCTAGATTTATATCTTTTGATCTAAGAACAAGGTTGATTATAATTATATGTTAAATGAGTCCAGACATAACTCTTGTGCTCGCGGACCCATAAGCGTTTTGTTCCAAAACCGGGCCGAACCTTGAGTCAGAGCCTCTTCAAGAAGATTCTTGAAAGAATCTCTATTACCTCGGGTTTCTTAACCTAGAAACAGTGATATATATAAGGTTCGCTCATCTTGTATTATATATAAAAGCGCTAAAATAACTCACGAACATTCACGAACCATGGATGCTTCTAAGTTTTCAAACAACATAAAGGAATATTACAATAAGAAGGAGGATAATGGTTTCACAGATATTGTTGAGTTCTACGATAATCCTGTCTCCATATCATGTTACTTTTCTAAAAAAACACACAAGGTCAAGATCGGTTCAGTTGTCCCGATATTTGGTTGGAAACATTATGAGTGACATCAAAGTTGTGTTCAAACAATTGTCTGCTTCCAAAAGGGATCTCAAACATCTCAATTCATAACTGGGAAAAGCTTTTGATGAGCTCGGCTCTCTCAAAACGCAAGTCGCAGACTACATCTAGGAAACTTCTTGTAGGAATTTATTCTTATTTTTGAAGGATAACTAGGGTTTGGTATAGCAAAAATTGTGATTACACAAGCTATTTCCAACATTTTTCCATGTTTTTAGATTTATTTATTTAAATTCTAGAGTTTTTGAAAGATGAACTTGCAGTACGTAATCATTATTGGTTTAGTTATTGCAAAAGTTTATGAAATATTTGTGGCTTTACGTTTTTCGTAAAACATCTAATATTTCATATATGCTCAGAAGTTAAATCTATTATGTTTTTTATAAACGGAGAATAAAACAAACTCTTTTAGAATTTTCTCGCAGTATTGATCTACTTGTGGTCACACTTTTGTGTTTACTGCTTGTCACACTCCGTAATATTTTCTTATGTTGAGTCATATTGATCAAAAATTATATTTTTGTCCGTAACTGGCGTAGAGATTATTTTAATTCGATTTTCGGATACAAATCCATGTGATTTTTTAATGTCCAAAAAAATCCTTCTTTTTATAATGCAAGGTTACTCATGTTGTTCTCTTGGGAATGACATCAAATGAGGGAGAGTTCTTAAATGAACTTGTGCTTAAGTGCTATATCTTTGTAGGGAGTGTGGCTATGGAATTTGAAAGGGTTATATCTATTTAATCTCCTATATGAGCGCTAAGTATTTATTTCTATTTGATATCATCTAAAAAAGTTGATATGAGGAGTTGCATTTTAACTATGTTATAATGTGGAATTTCAAAACTTCCATAACACTTGACATATCTTTTGATTGTATTCATTATGATCCCGCGATTTTCGTACATTTGTTTGACAAAAAGGGGAAGAATTATTTAGTAGTTTCATACTACATATATATGGTTTACAGATCATTATGTAAGGGGGAGTGAATCAATAATCTATAGGTTTTACCTATTATGCAAAAGATGGAAGTATTGATTAAGGGGGAGAAACATATCACCATAGTATTACTTTAGAGTTGGGATACAATTGAACTTTGGAGAAAGGAATAATACTATGTTTCTGTATAACGACGATTGAGAAATTTTCTTTTCAAAAGTTGTTATCGCTATGGAATCGGTTCTTCAACAACAAAGATGGTGAGTTGAACACGTTCAGAATCATTGGAGCTTGAAATTACGAAGAGTTTAAGGAGATGAAGATGCCAACGAAATCAAGACATGTTATATTCAAGAAGTTGTCGAAGCTTTATTTAGTATCCATATGTATTGATAGTTTTTGTCACTAAAATTGACAAAGGGGGAGATAGTTAGAGCATTGCTCGGTTAAACTCACAAGTGTTGCTATCTCAAGCTTGTTGTCAAAACTATATCTTGATTTATAGTCTACAATTAGTTAAGTCTCGGACTAGGATAAAAATATAGTTGACAAATAGTGGATCACGGAAGTCATCATTGCGTTCTACAGTTTGAAGGCGTAGATCGACCGAAGCTTTTGGAGAAATTCATCAACCAAAGGTAAGTGAAGACTGAACCACATATATCTCAAGTTATATTTACTTTTCTATCGTTTCAGACGATGTCGCATAACTAATTAGACTAGTATGCATAAACAAGAATTTCGAGCCGAGAACTAATTATTTAGTTAACGGGTTTCTCGAAATATAATGACTAAGCTTAATGAACATTTTTTCATACTTGATGAATTCGGTTAAGGACACTTTATTATTCAGAATCAAAATCATGATTCTAGTTTTATCATTTGAAAATAGCATGGAATAATGATATGTGTCATTGATGTTATTTAGGAAAGTTTCGAATTGATTTAGAGAGAAATATAAAACTACTATAGATTCAGATACAAGACAGTGGTATCAGTCTTATAAACTGAGAAAACTGTTATATGTCTGAACTTGTATTACATGTATTCGTACAAGTAGCGGAGTTTCTATATATATCGACTTACAGATTTGTGATACACATATTCCTATGCACATCATATGAAAATCTGTTTAACTCGTGAACCGGATCGGTAGGCATACTCGTATGCAAAACACTCTTGAAATTTTTTTACGGAACCGAGGTGAGTATCCAAACCAGTATGAAAACTTAAACAGTTTTGTATTCCTGAACTCGGTAGCGTTTCCAAACCGGTATGAAAACCGATTTAGTTATGTGAACTCCGGAACAGGCGATTGTCTCAAGGTTTCCAAATCGATACGCAAACCTAAAAAGTTCTATGAACTCCAGAACTATGGTTAGGTGTAAATTTTCCAAACCAGTACGCAAACCTAAAATGTTTTGTGAACTCCGAAATTTTGACTTTGGTTAAAAGTTTACAAACCGGTATTCGTATTGTGGCTGAATCGACTCACGAAAGGCAATGGTATTTGTACCTTGTACACCTACTAGCCATGTCGGTTATATTTTCAAGTGTGTTTAAATTATTTCTATGAGATAATTAGCATTTGATTAATTCTCTAAATACACTAGAGTTATTTGATGACGTTTTTGTGACTCTTAGAGTTGATATCTTATGTGTGGAGGTTAAGCTTTTAAGCTCAAACCGTCTAGTTTCGGAAAACCATGTTGAACATAGTTTTTGTACATGGTACGGTTACGATATCACCTAAACACTTGCTTATGTAATCATATTCAAAGATTCATCTAACGGTGGATATTATTTGCTTGGTTCCAAAGCTATCTTAGCTTAAACCTAAAACAACATATGCTTTAAATGTCTATGAAAGGGGAACTTCAAGCAACTGGGATCTTTGAATCCCGACACTACTTTTTTAGTGTGTCCTAGTTGTATCTAGAGTCATTCTCTTCGTAACCCTTTTAGGATTTAGCGACTACAAAGTTTTCATAGGGATTCGTAAAGCCATGTCCTCTTTCCTTGATAACTTTAGTATCCTGATCTTGATTGTTTGTAGATATTTCTCCATCGATCAAGATAGAAATCATCAAAGTTCTTTTCGTCTCAAACTTTGTTGATTCCACAGGTTTTATACTTGTGAGGTGAATAATAATTTAGGCTGCACTTCGGGTTACATAAGTCCGGATTTTGAGGTTAGCTAAACTTTGTCTATTGTTATCGATTTCCACGCCTTTGATCAAGTTATTTAATTATAAAAGGAAATCAATAATATAGGTCTAATCTGTGGGAGGAAGATTTGGTTTAAAGTCTTCAATTGAGTTGAAGCAACTCTTAGTTGGTGTGATGTCATCTAAGGGAATCAAATTGCGCGGAGTCCTGCAGGGATTCAAGAGGCCTAAGGAGCGCGACTGTACCTTAATCGGTGGGATACCTTTTAAGGCTCGACTACATTCCAGAAGTTAATTGGTAGTAGGCTAGTGTCAGTAGAGGCTTAATACAGTTTGGTGTTCAATGTGGACTAGGTCCCGGGGTTTTTCTGCATTTGTGGTTTCCTCGTAAACAAAACTTCTGGTGTCTGTGTTATTTCTTTTTCCGCATTATATTGTTTATCTTTATAATTGAAATATCACAGGTTGTACGTTGATCAATCATAGTAGAGACATCCGGCCTAGTTTGTTGGATATAACTTTATTGATTCTTGGACATTGGTCTTTGGTACTGTCCAAGTTATTTCTTTGTGATTAGGTTCACGAATTTGATTTTGTAAACATTTTAATCGCAAGAGAGAAAGGGGGAAAGACATAACTCTAAGATACCATTCCTTGGATTGATTTTAACTCTCGGAGTTGTATTGAGTTTGTCCATATTTCCTAAGAAAAAGTGGTTTTGTATTTTTGTATCCCTGCGTTTTCAGTGTCAACTGGATCCTCAATCTTAATAGGAAAAATCTATCACAAACATTAACCAACCATCTTGGCATAACACATAATTGTTCTCATCAATTTTGACCATATTTAGCACCCAAAGCTTCCGTAATAAGTATAATTTTAGTTGTTATTGAAACAACAGGTAATTTACGTAGTAACGACAAAAGAAAAATAACATTAAAAATCAGAACTTTTTTGTTTTGATGCAATTAAAAATCTCTAACATCAACTACATAATAATCAAAACAATAAATCTCAACAACACGAACAACTATACATAAACCAAAACATAAGGATTTTACTTTCTACCAAAAAATAAATGGGTAGTTTTATTTTTCAAGTAGTTGAAAGTGACTTTTCCTCCATTCCCCCCCCCCAAAGGACTAAAAAATGTAAACTATGAGTCTGGGTGAGAAGAAATGACAGCTCTATTATCTTCTTCTTGTATGGATAAATGCATCAAGAGAGGTAAGTTTTCAAACCATTCATCAACCTTGATCGCTGGTTCATGATTTGATATTTTCGATTCAAGAACATCGACTATTCAACACAGTTTTACTTTGTATTCATATTCAATCGATGGGATTTAGGCTATACAAATTTATGGACAAAATACTCCTTTCTTTTGGGAGTATCTCTTATCGAAGAAGAAGAAAAAGTCATGAGTGAAATCAACGTCCATTTTGACTAAAAAATGAAGGCTTCCCCATTTCTAATACAAAATTCAAAAATTCATTCATATATATATATAGAGAAAATATAAAAACATAGTTTAAATAGATTTCCTCGTTGTAAAGTTGCTTGATTATTTTAAAAAATTCACATTTAATAAGTAATATTTTTCTTAAAACAAAAAACAATAATAAAATAAATATCTCTTTATCTCAAATAAAAAGTTTCTGAGAAAGAAGTATTTAATTGTTTTTGTGTGAATAAAATTGTTCTTGTTAAAACTGTTTATAAATATTAAATAGGCGAGTAGAAACAAATTGAAAAAAAGAAAAATCAGACACTATTTACAAATCAACAATAAAACTATTGTATCAATAAATAAATAAAATAAAATAATATAATATTTTTCTTCTCTAGAATATTCTTATATGTGAATTAAAACTGATTCTCTTAGTCATCATTATGGCGCATTTTAACTTCACTCACTCTTTCAGTTTTAGTAGAAACTGCCATTTAGTCTTATAAATTATATAATAGAGTGAGTTTGGTCCAGTTGACCTAGTCAACTGTTTGTTTGGTCCTTTTTTAAAATATATATTACTGTTTGGTCCTAGGGTAGACAATACCCACGTGGGATGACGTCATGGTTGATGTAATTGTCTTTTGATAGTGGCAGAAATACCCTTTTGGGACGATATACAATATATACTCAATTATTAAGAGAAAAATGAGTCATTTTTATTTTTATTTTCTCTCTCCTCATGTTTCTAGATCTATTTTTCTCTGTTTATTTCTTCTTTTTGTTGATAAAGAAACGACGATGGTGATGACGATGAAGACGTGGATGAAGACAATTGATTTTGAAGATTGATTTCAGATCTATAAAGATTGATTTGAAGATTACAAGATCGATTTTGCTGTTGTTGAAGACGATGAAGATTTGTGTATTTTTTCTTCTTTGCTGCTGTTGCTGCTGCTGAAGATGATGAAGACGAGTTGTTGTTGAAGATTCGAAGATTATGAAGATTTCATTTGAAGATTCGAAGATTATGAAGAGACGATTTACAAAGATTGATTTGATTTTCTCATGAGTTTCATTTAGTCTCTGTAAATCATCTTTTCATTCTTCGATTTTTTGTAGATCTATGTTTTTGATTAGGTGTTCATTCGAAAGGATGAACTCTATTTTTTATTCATAATAATGAAAGTTTTGTTATGTGTTCATTCGATAGAGTGAACTCTGTTTTTTGATATGTATTCATTTTTAAGAATGAACTCTATTCTAGTTTTGATTTAGTTTGTTTTGATTAGGTATTAATTTGAAAGAATGAACTCTGTTTTTTTTTATTCATAATAATGAACTTTGATTAGGTGGTCATTTGAAAAAATGAACTATGTTTTAGTTTTGGTTTTATTAGGTGTTCATTTGAAAGAATGAACTATATTTTTGTTCATAATAATGGAAGTTTTGTTGGGTGTTCATTTTAAAGAATGAACTCTATTCTAGTTTGAAGTTGGTTTGTTCTTGTTGTGTGTTCATTAGAAAGAATGAACTCTTTTTTTCATAATAATGAAGTTTTGCTTTGTGTTCATTTTAAAGAATGAACTTTATTTTCATATGTGTTTTTAGTTTGGATTTATTAGGTGTTCATTTGAAAGAATGAACTGTGATGGTTCATCAAATAGAATGATCTTATGTGCGAAAATAAGTAGGAAGTTCAGATTTCATCGGAGCGCATGAACTCAAATAATTATGGAATAGAAGAGTTACAAAAATGAATGTTGAAATAATACGGAAGCGTGTTTTTGTCCATTTGATATTTTTAAATAATTATGGACCAAACAGATTTGGGACCACCTAAAAAATGACCAAACGATTATTTCCCCTTCAGTTTTAGGGATTTGGTTCTCTTGTCATGTACCAGTGAGGGGTCCGTGAAAGTGAATCGATTACGTTGCTATAATTATTGGATTCACGGGGAGAGAGCCTCGAATGACAATCTTTTACGAATTTAGTACATTTTTTTTTCTAGTTGTTTTTATTTTGCAAGTTTTAACATTATCTAAATTATTTTTGTTCATCGAGAAAACTTTCTCTCTCCTTATCTCTTCTTCTACTAGGCAATTTCAGGAAGGACAAAACCATATTTCTACACTAAAAGCAAATGAATATTTTATTCAGGCTAGAGCCCCTAAAAAATCAGAAGTGCTACACTTTCCCCACTCCCTTCCCCCATTATGTGTCGTCGTTTTTAGACCTTGATCCCTGAATTGAGATTAGTAGGGGTCCCATTATTATTGGGTTTAACCAACAGATACTTGACACATAGCGGGGGAAAGCATTGGGGTACACTAGTGGGGAAGGGAAGCATTTTTTGGTCCGGTCTGCAGACTCTGCACAAAGCCAGGCCTCATCAAACTGTAGAACGGTGCTGACAGTGACTACTGATGTGAGGTTGATTCTCTATAACTAAGACCTTTTTTTTTTTTTTTTTTTTTATTTCCATACAAACCTGCTTCCACATCTGTTCGCAGAATGAATCAAGAGGGTGGTGAATCATGAGAATTAAGATATTTGAGAACAATTACACACTCATTCAGCCAAAATCTACACAGTGAAACTAGGAAGATAGACAACTCAACATAATACCCATACAAAAAAGAGGCAAATCTCAAACTATTACATAGGTGTGGCCTTCTATTCTGAGTCAGAATCATGATTGACAGAGGACCTTACGGACCTACTGTTATAACCATTGCCAGTTTCCTCTTCATCATCATCATCATCTTCCCTCTTCCTTTCATCGAGTATACCTGAGAAATAAATTCATATAAACACATAGGACATGGTATCAGCAAATATTGACTAAAAGGGAAAGGTGCTCTGGTCTGAATTCTTATGATATCCCCTTGCACTGATCTGGAGTATGTAATTAGACAACAGATTCTGGTGAGACACGAGAATGATCTTTGTCTGTTATACAGACAATATTATACATCGCTAAGAAACGTAAACAATGTGACAGTCAAATTTATAGAGTGGAGAAGAAGCTCAAGAGAACTAAACTATTCATGCATTAAGGTGAGTAAAAAGAGGGCCCAAATAGCAGAATCCAACGAGTGATGAGATAGAGACAAGCCATGGCTGAGATAAAAGATTTTTGATAAAAAAGGATATGGATTGATAAATCATTCCCCAGACATTTCAGGTTTAGGCAAGGCAATGATATAAATGCAGGTGCCCAGATAACACTTGAATAATAATATCTCGAAGTAAATAAAGTCAAGAGAAAATACCACCTTTCTTTATGAGTAGTTTCTCTAGTCTCGCGGTGCTGAAATCATCTTTGGCTCCCAAATCTTGAAAACCCACCAATCTATCTACTGCAACCCCCTTACTAAAAAAGAAGACGTAAAATGGCTAAGACAATCAGCTCCATATATTCCATAAATCGCAAATATAAAATTTAAATATGCCTAACAGCAAAGTATACTGCTTAATCAATTCAACTTTTTTTTTCAATTTACCAAGTCCGTTACAGAGCCTCACCTGAACAAGATGACGCATGGCAAAGTTTTCACTCCAAGTTTGGTAACAAAGAAGGGTGAATTCTGCATTTCATTGAGGTAAAATTCTATCAAGCCCAAAAACACAGACCAAGAGAAGGTCAAAGATGAAACCATATATACACTTTATGAATGCAAAACCGTCAAAGTATAACAACCAGCAAACATCGCTAATTGTATGTCCACTAACGATAAGCATGAAATTGCAGTAATCTTTTTAATAACAACACTTCTTGGCTGCGTACTCGCCCGTCAAGATATCAAGCATTACATGTATCATTTTAATTTAACAGGATACAAATGCAACATGTTACAAATTTTGATGGAATCAGCGAACTTACAAACTCTATTAACAATAGATTTTCAGATACCAGAATCCCGGAAGACAAAATTTATACTCGAACAAGAGCTAAAAACGAAAATTTATCTACTTTAACTAACTGAGTTTCAAGATGCAAAGTGCGTAAATTTCAGCTTCACTCAGGCCTGAGCTTGAAATTAGACCATTGGTAGAACCATAGGATTATTGGTTATTCTAATATTTAAAGTTTGTGTCTGGAATTGTCGCAGGATAAAGCCCCTATTCTGAGAAGACGCATAAATGGGGTTTTCTTGTACAAATGTTAAGAATGTAATTGTTGTCTTCTGGTTAACGATACACAAGCCACCCAGCCTTTTATTGACCAAGATAGATGGTCAGGGACGAGCTTCACTCTCCAATTCATTCAACCCTCAACATTATCCATCTCAATGGTTCGCGACCTAACCATTATGCACTGGCTGTACCGTTATAGATTGCAAAGGCCCCTATTATAAATTGCAAATGCAACCCTTCATCTCGCCTAAATACTTTATGGAGAAATCAAGCCAACTGGCAGGCTTAACATTCTTTGGTGAACCCA
The DNA here is from genome assembly GCA_023529315.1 of Papaver bracteatum. Taxonomy (NCBI): domain Eukaryota; kingdom Viridiplantae; phylum Streptophyta; class Magnoliopsida; order Ranunculales; family Papaveraceae; genus Papaver; species Papaver bracteatum. Next base: position 1,454,164 of record JAJJWX010005066.1, read on the forward strand.
GATTTCTAATCTTTGGTCTAATAGTCACCTATTATAAATTGCAAATGCAACCCTTCATCTCGCCTAAATACTTTATGGAGAAATCAAGCCAACTGGCAGGCTTAACATTCTTTAGTGAACCCAGATTTCTAATCTTTGGTCTAATAGTCACCTATTGCAGTTGCCACTTGTCATCAAAGACTTCGAAATAATAGAAATACACCAATGATCAAGAAACTATCTTCTATGCAAACACTTAATTACAACCGTAGGTAATTACAAATTATATGGTAAAACATTCCACATATTATATAGTAAAACATTCCAAATTGGTGGATTCGTATCATTCGCATTCCAGCTAAAATAAATCAGTCTCAAAATACACTAGTTGTGTAGATAGTGTTTACTATCCAATCCAAACAAATTATAATACAGAATGAGACTTAAAGTTACCAATCCAAATTTATACTCCTTAAATCATGCAAATCATATTAATCTAAATACATAAACGTAATCTTTCTAAAGTGAGTTATACCACCTAAGCTTTAATGAAAACAGTATACCACCAATCTACTTTTGGAGCTCTATCCATGCAGTTGTGTACTGCACTCTGACACAAAAATCTTGCAGAACAAACTCTTCAACAATCTATAAGATTAACATACATGCATAGACCATAAAAAAAACACCTAAAATACCCTTTAAGACAAATAAGTACAAACTACAATTCCTGCATTATCATAATATTCTGATATTTTTGTAAACAAAGATGATGATACTTTAATAGTGCAATTGAAACTACAGCCTTTGTACAAGACAACCATAGGCATAGATCTCCAGAACCAAGTTATACCAGGTTAGATCTTATCAGGAGCTTCCAAATCATTCATTCGGTTGTTAGGGAGACATTTATTTAACATAAATGAAACCTTTTTCCAAGTCATAGGTTTGATTGGTACAGTATTAAAATGATAAACGCCAGGGAGCATGCAGTTGAATTAAGGTTCACTATCGAATAAAAGACATGTTTGGACTAACCTCAGCATCAAGTCTAATGAACTTCGTATCCAAATGGCTTGGTGCAAGGGATTTCAAATGCTTATCCATTATCCTGTAAGGCCAAAGAATAAATGAATAAAAGTTTGTAACTGAATAAATATATATATGCTGTAGTCTTGGTAACAAACTTACTTGCAACGGTAGAATTCCCGATGGTAAAAGTGGCAAATCACTTTCTCTGTCCCAGTAACTTCACCCAAGAAGTCCCCTTCGAATATATCCCGATATTCTCCATGCCCCTGCCTTTGTAAAGCTTGTCGTTTCTCAGAATCTTTCTGCCACAGTAAGACATCATATAGCATCCTTCCCATTTATAAAAGGGTAAATCAGGAGTAATATATTGCCATACCTTGAGTGCTGCAATCCTATCTGCATGCAGCTTTTCCAGTTCTGGATCCTGATTTTAACCAACAGAACCAAACCATCATGGACTGTAGATATTAATTCTTATTACTCTCACCCATTGAAAAATTACTTACTAAACAGATAACGAATACTGGTCCCATTGAGAAGAAAAGAAAACCCGCAATTCATATATGTTAAAGTTCACAAACATGAATTAGTGATGAGTAATAGAAAAGGAAGAGTACATATGGAGTAAAAAAGTTCCCAACTTACATCCATCAACTCGTCAAGATCAAACTCTTCATTAGCTGTACTAGAGGTGGCCGCTTTTTCATTATTTAGCATTTCCTGCATTATTAAATCATATTATATTATACTAATTCACTCACTAGCAAGAAAGAGCAAAAGAAAATGAAAAGTTTAAGATTCTACTTCACTAATCTTTTCAGATTCTTTACAATTTACATATCAAATAACATTGGAAAACCTCAATCAAATGTGTTCTCATCCATTTTACCTACCAATATGCTCTGCATTATACATTAAGAAATTTATAATAACCATTGCATGAGGAGATATTCAACATGACACAGCTTGAACTCAAACGGCAGTTAAAATTCAATGGTGGGTGAATAAAAGAAACTATGAAACACCAGAAACAAGCATAGTCAAGATTAATTCTTTAGAACAAATAAAACCAGGAACAAAAACCAACTCTGAGAAACTATGCGAGAATGTGTACATTTTTACTGTGTCATTTCAAAGGTCTTACTCACAGAAAAGTAACAAGCTGACTACCAGCATTTTTTTCCAAAAACAAACTAATTTACAAAAATGGTAATGTCTATTAGTGTCAATATCATGAACCCATCTCTACAAATCCCCACCCAATCACTAAATCAAGTTTGTTTAATTGCCGCAAAGGGATTTGATAAAAAATAGAACTTGAAACTCAAATTACGCAAGGAAAATGAGAATACGCGGATCTAACAAAGGTAAAGCTTTGAAGTAATACCTTTTGATAATCACGAGCAGCTGCTGCCATTACATTCCCAAAATTCAGATTAGACATCTTCGATTTAAACCCTTCTGGATCCATTTTTATCTGTCTCTCCTCTTTCAGATTCCAACTTGGAGTATTATTATTCTTATCTATATTCAAAACAACAGCGATCAGTTAAAAGGAACCTCTAATCAATCACAAAAAAACACAAAAATGATTTCACTTCCATAATCATAATGAAAATTGATTAAGAGTATCTTACCTCAACAATAAAATCTCAATCTCCCACCAGAAAAAATTTCACCAGCAGTTTCTTTTGGGCCTAAAGGTCGAGATTTTGATTCAAAATAGTTTCTACAAGATCCCCATAAGCGATTCATTTCTGTAATCCAACGGTTAAAATCGTAACAGTTATATAAACGGTCATGATTTTATAACTTGATGTGTCAAATAAAGTGCTCCTTCTCCATTTACGCCGCTCTCTCCTCCTTGCCGTTCCCGCTTTCTGGAACCCAGAGAGAATGGCTGGAAAAGACTAGGGCTTTATCAAAAAGTGAGTCCTTCTAAAACCCTATTCTGCAAAAACGAGCTCAGAAATGGCGAAAGAGAATGAGGTTCGTTTTATTTCATCTTCTATCAAACTAAAACCTTATACTTCTCAACTCCCAAATCAACGAAATTCTCTTCCAATCTTCTCCAGCCTTCCATTCTGTTCTCAAACGTTATCTGCAAACCTAACCAAAACAAAAGAATCAATTTTTCAATTTTTCAATAAAATTCAAACTTTTACAAAACCTAGAAATTTACTTTCTAAATCATCTCTTCTGTGTTCGTCTTCATTATCGTTAGTCCAACAAGGTCAAGAGTCTAATCAAAATGTATCAGTAGAAGTTAAAGAACCTCAATTGAAAGGTCATAGTCGGCATGGGAAAGAAGATGAAGAGAGGGTTTTGATTAGTGAGGTTTTGATTAGGAATAAAGATGGTGAGGAATTGGAAAGAAAAGATCTTGAAGCTGAAGCTGCTGAGGCTTTGAAAGCATGTAGACCTAATTCTGCATTAACAGTTCGTGAGGTTCAAGAAGATGTACATCGGATTATGGAACGGGGGTATTTCAGTTCTTGTACTCCTGTTGCTGTTGATACTCGAGATGGAATTCGCTTGATTTTTCAGGTACATTTATAGTTTTTTATAGAGCTAATTGTTCCGTAAACATTTGGGAATTGCAGTAATTTTCTACTGACTTACAATTATAGGAATTTAGTCAGTATCATTGACCTTAAAATGTTCCTGGGGACGCTAAGTACTGTTATTCAGAACATTGTTGGATTGCTTCCATGAGACCCTTTCAGTTTTAAGGAAACTTTATATTGTTGTTTAATTTGTTTACCATGGCATAATATTTTGGGTTCATTCTGGTGTACAAGGTAGAAACGAACCAAGAATTTCAAGGGTTGATATGTGAAGGAGCAAATGTTCTTCCGGCAAAGTTTTTAGAGGACGCATTCCATGGTGGACACGGTAAATTTCTTAAGCAGTTTGTAATTGCCTCTTCAACTCTTTCAGAATAAAGTTGTTGTCTTTTGTAGCTTGAATAAGTCAATTAGTGTTCTAGAAGACCCTCATTTAGTTAAACTCTAGGTGTCAAGTTGTGCAGGGAAAGTTGTCAATATTCGGCGTTTGAATGAAGTGATAAACTCCATTGATGGGTGGTACAGGGACCGTGGCCTATTTGGTTTGGTTTGTTTTCTTCATCTTTACACAGAAGTTTCAGATATTTAGAATCAGCTTTCTGATGGTTCACGTTAGCCATGGCCACCTTTCTTACTCTATATTGTTATCATCTGTACAGGTTTCAGATCTTGAAATTCTTTCTGGTGGCATCATTAAGCTACAAGTCTCTGAAGCTGAGGTCAACAATATCTCTATCCGCTTTCTTGATAGGAAGACGTGAGAATCCTGCTTCTTTATAATTCATCCTAGCAACTGCAAACATAATTAATTTTTTACTAATATAAGACGAATTTACTGGTACTTCAGAGGTGAACCGACTACTGGGAACACAAGGCCAGAAACCATTCTTCGGCAGCTCACAACTAAGAAGGGACAGGTGTGCCACGAACCTAGACGCTTTATTCAGTCACTTGTTAATATACGGGCTCTTAAATTGATGAATATTTATGGGTAATTACTTCTAATTGATGTATGTATAGCATGTATATGTATACACAATAAGGATTGTGGATAGAGATTTATAAGATCTAGCAGTAACAATGTGGCTTAAGAGATGGATGCTGAATAAACTGATGAATAAGAATGTGAGAATGATATGATATAAACCTATAATTTGCAGCACTTGATACTCCTATTCGTTTAACCTCGGATATGTTATGAAGTGTCTTTGGTGAGAACTTTATCTGAATCATTCAACCAATAGCTTGGATGAGATCATTGAGTTCACGTAGTTGTGCTAATTTATAATAAATATTAACTCCGTGATTCCATAAAAGATCTACAAGAGAGAATTCTTGTAAGAAACGAAAAAATAGAAGTTCTAGAAAAGGAGAAAGTGAAGGAAGAAATATAGCCAGCGTAAATTACCCTTATCGTGAAGTATTTGTGCTTGTTTAGCAGGTCAAGTGATTCAAACGGCCCTTTCTCTGTTATAGCTTGTATTTTGTTCATCTTCTTTACCATTTAGATCAAGTAAATAGGCTCAAAGAAAACCAGTTTGTATGTGCTTTATCTGCTCAGCAGCATGTTATCCACTAATATGTCCACCATGTTCTGTATGATTAAGTGTCCTTATATTTATCCTCTTCAGGTTTACAGCATGCTTCAAGGTAAAAGAGATGTGGAGACTGTACTGGCAATGGGAATTATGGAAGATGTAAGCATTATTCCCCAGCCAGCTGGAGGTAATTTTTTTTGTAGTCATTCCTTAGTTTCATTTTTTGATTTATATAAATCCTATGAAACTCAAAATTCTTTTATGTTTGCAGATACTGGTAAAGTTGATTTGACAATGAATTGTGTTGAGCGTGTTAGTGGAGGTTTCTCTGCTGGTGGTGGAATTTCAAGTGGGTAAGTGATGCAGGCCCAACCCCTCGTTGCATAATGTGTCTTGATTCTTTCATACTTGCTCCGGGTACTCTTGCGAACCAGGAGTCCAAATTTAGCCTTTTACAACCTAGCTAATCTAGTTATATAATTCTTTGTGCTTACTGGCTGATGGCAGTAAGCTGTTACTTTTTATGAGATTGAGATGTTTGTTGTAGGTGTATCTAAAATATTCTATATGCATATCTACAATTTTGGTATTATTCATGTGACTTCAGGAAAAATAATTCCTATGTGAATTGTCTACCAAACTAACATATGAAATAGGTAACATACACGTTAGAAACTCACAAATGAATGGTTCGTGTATTCGTATAGTGTACCTTAATTATTGTGGTTCTGGTACACTGAAATGATGTGCTCGTAGAGGCATAAACAATTAGCGATCCTATCATATTCGCAGTTTACTCTAAACTTAATTTGATTTCATATCTCTTGTTCATTAGGCATTTTTCTAATAGATTTGGTAATACCTCAATGCAGGATAACAAGTGGCCCCTTGTCAGGACTAGTTGGAAGGTAAGTTTCATTTCACTGTGTAATTCCATTATGTGTTGCCCTATGTGATTCATATGATGCATTCAAATGATTTATCTGACTTGCTATTTTTGCTAGAGTGCTGATCTGGTCATGTTTCTTTTGGTTTTCGTTTGCAGTTTTGCTTATTCTCATAGGAATGTTTTTGGAAGAAATCAAAAGCTAAATGTATCATGGGAAAGGGGTCAAATTGACTCTATTTTTCGCATAAATTATACAGACCCCTGGATTGAAGGGGATGATAAGCGTACATCAAGATCCATTATGGTTCAGGTAATTTAAAGCCAGTCTATATTGCTAAACTCTCCACACTGGAAGAGTGACTGACTAGTAATTCCGTGTGTCCTTCTGTAGAACTCAAGAACACCAGGAACACTAGTTCATGGAAACCAGCCTGATAATAGTAATGTGACAATTGGTCGGGTTACAGCTGGTGTCGAATTCAGTCGACCTCTAAGACCGACGTGGAATGGAACCGCTGGGATTATTTTTCAGGTATTTTTAAGTGCATGTATAATTGATAGCAACGGATATGTCAAAATATGAAAACAAGGAGCTACTTAAGTTTGTCTATGATTATCTTCATATTCACAACTAGATATTGGCTAAGACATACATCTTGGTTTTCTTTCATCTATGATTAACAGTTATCACTAATGCCCATTTCACACTAGTGCCACTATGTAGTATACTGTGAAAAACCATTTGTCTTTGCCTCAATTTACTTGTGAATTTTCTTTTCATTTTTAATTAAATGCACATTTTTTACCCTTGTTGTGAATTGTGATACATATTTTAAATGAATGGCATAAACAAGAAGTTTGTTTTGGTAGCTCAAAAAAATAGCACCATAGTATTCAGATCTCTAGTTTACCTTCACAGAAGTGGCCAATCACTACTTTCTTCTAAACAGGCCAAAGTCAAACCCATCATCTTATGTGGGCCTACTCACGGAATAGCAAGGAGTGGTTAACCACAAGTAGGATGGACATAGAAGTTTTGAAGCATAAAATTGAGAATAACTCGCATCTGGATTAATAATTAGTGCAATGTATTCTTTCTGCAAATTTGTATGTACTTTGATACACAAATATGTGAAATAAATGATACGGGATTTATTTATTTTAGTATTTCACTTGAATTCACATATTGGTGTTTGTATAGTAACTGTGTGGTAATTATAAATATTTCAGCGAGCAGGTGCTCGCAATGAGGGAGGGAATCCCCTTATCAAGGACTACTACAGCAGCCCATTGACTGCTAGGTACGGGATTGTTGCATCAGATATTTAACATAGTTGCAGCTGCCGTGAAATAAACTTTGTGATTATATTCCACTTTCTGATCTTTTACAGTGGCAATCCTCATGATGACATGCTGCTTGCCAAACTTGAGAGCGTCTACACTGATTCTGGTGATCATGGAACCTCATTGGTGGGTGCTTGAATTCTGGCTGCTCAATTGCTGACATATGGTTGACTATTTTAAGAGAGGCGGCATATATATCTTTTATTGAGTTGTCTTCCCTATTTCTCCACAGTTTGTTTTCAGCATGGAACAAGGTCTTCCTGTTTTGCCTGAGTGGCTGTGTTTTAACAGAGTGAATGCCCGGGTGAGGAAGGGTGTAGACATTGGTCCAGCCCGGCTTCTGTTGAGGTAATGCACAAATATTTTTTTTCATTTGGCTGCGATATTGCTATGCATTGTAGTTTTGGACAGAATTGGCCACGGGTTCCAGTGTGGCATCACCATTGCTGATGCGATTTATATTTTAGTTCCTTTGCGTATGGTTGGATATAGGGATGAAAACAGATCAAGTCTTTGAATTCTGATCCTTCTTGTTTGCAATTTTTTCGTTGCTATGTAGTTTTTCTGGAGGTCATGTGGTGGGCAATTTTTCTCCACATGAAGCCTTTGCCATTGGTGGAACCAACAGCGTCAGAGGATACGAAGAAGGTGCTGTAGGATCTGGTCGATCATATGTCGTTGGTAGCGGAGAAATTTCCTTCCCCGTGGTATGAGAATTATGTAACATGTTCTCTCATATAGTACTTGCTCTTCTATATGCTTACCCTAGTCTTGCTACTAGTAATTCATTTTTCTCTCACGATCTAAAGGTCAAAATATTTTCGGTGTCCACGACCAATGTTGCCGTGGGATTTGGACTACTTCACCTTAGTTGGATTAAGATATCTCGTTCAGTGTTTTAAAATACGTTAATGTGAAGAGATACGCTAACCTAGTAAAGCGTAAAGCGTAGCTTCAATACGTTATTGAAGCGCAGCTTCACAAAATTAAAATAAAATAAAATACTAATAGATATCTATGTGAAACTGACCAACACAAAACCTAGTGAAACGTTGGGACTTATAAACAGGGAATTAAATCCCTGTATATTCTCTAGAAAACCTAAGAAGGAAATCTTGAGACTTGTTTTTGGAATTAAATCCCTGTATATTCTCTAGAAAACCTAAGAAGGAAATATTGGGACTTGTTTTTGGCATTAAATCCCTGTTTTTTCTCTAGAAAATCTAAGAAGGAAATATTGGGACTTGTTTTTGGCATTTAAATTCCTGCCTTTTCTCTAGAATATACCTTTTTCTTCTCTAGAAAATATACCTAGTATTAATGCGGAAGTATTGAAGCGTTTTTTAGTGAAGCGCTAAAAAGCGCGCTTCAATACGCGCTTCAAAACGTTTTTTAAAACACTGACCTCGTTTGGTGTTTAACACTTCTCCTGCCAGCTTTGGAGTTGTTTCTCTATATTAATTGGGTTGTTCTAGTTACTCCGTCCAAGTTTGGTTCATACCTTGAAAACATGTACTGCTTTTTTTATCTCAATATATAGACTACTTGTTTGCTTGTGATAATGTGCATCTCTTCATTTTTCCTCATTGCAGTTTGGGCCAGTAGAAGGGGCACTTTTTACGGACTATGGAAGTGATCTAGGATCAGGCTCGATGGTACCTGGTATGTTTTTTTTAATTCTTCTGAACTTATTTGCTGGTGTTGTTAGTTTGACATTGTGAAGATATCAGTCAAGGTTGAAGAAACCAATACAGGCAATACTTAACACATTGGCCAGCAAAAATGGTGTTTCTATGTTTAAAAAACTGTGGTCAATAAACTTCAATCTGTAATAATGAAGTGCATCAGTGGGGTTTGAGTAACAATTTATCCTAATAATCTTGTTGTGGATGGTAAACTGGTGATCCCATCAAGATTCCTTTCTTATATTATTTACTTATTCTTTCTTGTAATCCTAATTCAGGTGATCCTGCTGGAGCACGATCGAAACCTGGAAGTGGATATGGATATGGGTTTGGTATCCGAGTGGACTCTCCTTTGGGCCCTCTTCGGTTGGAATATGCATTCAATGATAAATCAGCCAGAAGATTTCATTTTGGGGTTGGGCACAGAAATTAGGCTCTCTTTTTTTCTTTCAGTTTTCTCTTCTTGTACCTTCATGGCTATATTCTATCTTTTTTTTTTTTTTCTTTGAAACTAGTCATAGGCCCGTCCTGGGCCTGGCAGGGTAGCCACCGACTTACTCCCTACTGAGCAAACTCGGCCCCATGAACCCCATAATAAAGTTAGTATAATTACACTAGTACTCCAACGTTTGAGCGGAGACTCGAACTCCTGACCTCCTACTTGAGAGTCAGGCTCCTGGCTAACTGGGCTAACCCCAGATGGTATATTCTATCAAATTTACCTTTTTATGATAGCTTTCTCTTCTGTTTCTTTTTTTAATTTATGTTGGATCCCCCTTTTATCTTGAATCCTATTTTTGGGGCTGCTAAAGTCTTGTTTTTTTGGGGCTATTTTGGGTCACCAAATAGTAATTGGGGATACCCCTTATCCAATATTTATATAATGACTAAAGTGCCCCATATGATTTTAGATAATAAACTTGATTAACATTATTAATCATGATTAGTAGATGAATTAAGACTAATTCATGTCTTTAAGTTAGGTGTAGATGAAATGAAAAAAAAAAAAAATCAGAGGTAAGAGGAGAAGAAGGAGAGGGAAAAAAAAATGGGGATTTTTTTTTGGAAAATGAGTGATTCAACTAAGAATTTTGATGTAGGTGAGCCTTCATCTTCAAAATATGATAACATATTAATACCTATCAACAACGATGAGTTCTTTGCTAATTTTTTAGAAAATCAAGAAATTTTTTCTCAAACTCAACCTAACCCTTATGAACCTTACGATGATTTCGAAGGACCAACCCAATAAGCAGAAGAAATCGAAGAGATCAATGTTCAAGATTACCAGGTATACCTCTATTCTAACTCCAATTTCAGTTTTTAAGGTCAGAGAGGCAAGAAGTTTCGTTTTTTTCGTTCCGAAAACCCTAGGTTTCAAGCCGCCAGGACTATTCACGGCTGGGAAACCAAGAACTCCTGGTCGTTATCTTGTGTTACGGCTCACATCTAATGAACTCCCAGCCGTTATCAAAGAGTTACGGTTGGGACGATGAATTCTCCTGTCCGTAACTGAAAAATTACGGCCAGGTTTTCTCTACGTGCATAGGAAGCATTTAATACTGTCGGTGGCGGTTTGGTATCCTGCCCGAAAAAATTAAATGTTATTTAATGACGTTTGTGCCGGTTGGATTACCGGGCCGTAACTTGTTTTACGTCTCGTGTTTTAGGCCGTAAGCCGACTCTTCCAGTTACAGGACAACTTACGTCTTGGATTACCTGGACGTAACAATTTTACGGTTCGGAATTGTACTTTTCGACCCAGCCGTTTATGTTTTGACGGCTGGAATAATACTCATCGACCCAGCCGTATCGTAATGACCATTGGGATATATCATATCGACCCAGCCGTGTACTCCATGACGGCTGGAATATCACTGGTTTACCCAGATGTTTGTGAGTGTTTAAATTTCCTTTGTGAATAATTATGTGACATATGTCATTCTATTATAGATTGTACCGTACGTTCCGGTGGAAGACCAAGAGGTGCGTATGGAAGATGAAGAGGTGGTTATTGAAGAGCAAGAGGAGGTTATGCAAGATCAACCCCAACATGTGCAAGTTTTCGAGGACACAAGTGCTCACTATGCAAACAACTATGAGTGGATTGATAGGGAAGATTCAAAGAAGTGGGCTCGAGCACAAGGGTTGAAAAAGATATGCATCATAGTCCATAATAAACAAGTTAAATCAAATGACTTTGAAATGGTTTTATGAGTGCAAAGTGGAAAGTATGAGAGCCATTGGAAAAAGGGTAGTGAGTATATACGAAAAACCACAAGGAAGAAGGGAATATATAATACGAAGAAGTGCGGATGCCCTTTTAAGCTTCAATTTAAATGTAAAGCCGATACAAAAATGTGGTATATGGCTAAAGTCGTCTCGGGTTTATCGTACTCATCCTATTCCGGAGAGTTTGATCAACCATCCTTATTCGGCAAGGCTCAACCCCTTAGAGAAGGAGTTAGTACACGTGTTGAGTAAAAGACGCACAAGACCTATTGATATTCTTAGTGGCGTGAAGGTGTTAAACCCCCAAAACTAATCCTCATTGTCAACTATCTATAACGAAAGAGAAAAATTTAGAAAAGAGACAAGGAAAGAGAGCGTGCTTATGCAACAATTATTGTTTTTGTTTGAGGAGGCAAAGTACTCTACCGCCTATGATACGAATGAAGAAAAGGAAGTGGAATATCTTTTCATCGCCAATCCGGAATGTGTACAAATGGAAAGATGCTTTCATCAAATTTTGTTTATGGATTGCACGCATAAAACTAACAAGTACAACATGCCGATATTGAACTTTGTTGGGCAAACATCTACCAAGTCGACATTTACCGTTGCGTTTTGTTTCTTGAAAGACGAGACGAAGGAAAGTTATTTGTGGGCATTGCAAAAGGTGAAGTTATTGTATCAATAAAGTTATACTCCACGGGTGTTGATTACGGATAAGGAGCAAGCATTGATGTGGGCCATGCCCCGTGTTTTCCCTTACGTTTCATATATGGAACAATGTGCAAACTAATTGCAAGAGGGTTATATGGCCAGTAAAGAAGACCGAGATGGAGAGGATTAAAAATCTACCGTTTGAGAAACAACAAGAAGAAAAAGAAAAGTTTGAGATGAATGACAAGATATCCGAGGTGCTTTGGCCTGAATTTCAAGATGATTGGGAACAACTAATATGGTCGCTCACGGAACCATTATATTTCCAAGGGGAGAGTTTTGTAATGGAAAAATGGTCAACCTACCCGGATGTTATAACATATTTGAAGAACGAGTTATTGGATCCCCACAAAGAAAAGTTTGTTAGTGCATGGGTAAACCGTTATAGACATTATGGCAATCAAGCCACAAGCACGATGGAGTCGGCTCACTATCGGTTCAAGAGTAAGTTAAATGGTTGTGATGGTGAATTCGTTGTTGTTTTTGAAGCTATGGAAGAGTATTTCAAGCGTGATCTCCATAGAATTAAAAGGGGAATTTGAAAAGAGCCGATCTAGATTGGTTGTGGACTACCGGAAAAGCCCTTGGTTCTGGGGAATAAGTTTATATGTTTCTCAATGGGCAATCCTAAAAATGATAACGGGAGTGGAGGCTTGGGAGGAAGATAATTTTCCACCGGGAATGAGATGTAATTGTCCCATTAAGTCGGCTTTGGGGCTCCCATGTAGGCATGCGGTAGAAAATTATCCCACAAGGATTATTCTAATCCAAGATATAGATCCATTTTGGAAACAACTAGATTTTATAGATCCATTACCCGATGAAGATTTTGGGGACGTGTTTTGCGACACGGAGGTACACAATGAGATTTTTGAGAAGTATGCTTCTTTACTACCGGCGCAATGACAACTTTGGTTGTATGAAATGCGGAAATTCAACCGTCCATTCACTAGAGATGATATTTTAGAACCTACCGAGGGGAAAGGCAAGGGTAGGCCTTCGAAGAAGATAACAAAGAAACATGAAAGGGCGGAAGCTAAGAGAAAGGTTTAGGAGGGTTCACAATTGACTCCTTCAATGCGAAGATATCAGTCGGGTTTTGAGAAGTTGAAAGAGCTCTACACCCTTAAATGAAAGGAAATGAAAAAAGGCGGACCAAGCCGATCTAGTTCAACGAAGGTAAAAAGACGCAAGAAGAATGTGGTGGTTGCATCTCAAGAGAATTCAAAAAGAAAAGTTGATAGTGAAGTCAAAATTAAAGACCCGGTAGTTCCATCCCAACAAGGTTCAACAACAAAAGAAGCTAGTAGTGTCCAAAGAAAAGTTGGTGGTGCGGTTGGTATTAAGCAATTAGCGAGAAGCCGAGGTAATGATGTCAAAGGAAAAGAACCGATGGTCGAACCATCGCAAATCACCCCACAAAGAGTTGTTAGTAACCTTGACGGTGAGAAAGAGACGATTTTCTTGGATGTAGGTCCGATGAAATCACCCTCACAAATGAGGAAGGTAATTATATCCGACCTACTTACACGATATACAAAAATTACATTCACTTTTTACCACATTTTATTCATCAGTATGTCAAGTCCACCGACGATGTTGAGGGCGACGGAAATTGTGGTTACCATGTGTTCGTAGATCAAATTAGACCTTTTGAGCAGGCAAAAGAATGGGGTGATGACCAAATTACCTATGTAAGGCAAAAGTTTTTGCTTGAACTACGTGGTTTCCCAGATTTCTACAAGCCAATGATGAGATTCGAAAGAACTGACACGGAGGCGATGCTAAACGATGAGTTCAAAGCATTTGAACGACGTTTAATGAGCAACACTACATTGACAAGTGAATATTGGATGAGAATGCCAATATGTGGCCATCTACTCGCCAACGCATTCCATTGCGTTATTCATTCCATCTCATATGCACATAGTGTTACATACGCACCAACAAGACGTATTTTTACCGAAGAAGAATCTCCAAAGATAGTCATCATGGGGTTCTTGATGATGACCCATTATATCGGCCTCCAATTGAAAGATGGATGCCCATTAACTCCATTAAGGAAGGTAGACGGATGTGACGGCGAAATACCAATGGGTTGGTGTCATAGGTTCGAGGAAAGATTTCATTTGTGTGAGGCATTACAGTTGTCGAGGGATGGACTATTGTGTGTACTAATGAGTTCCGATGAGGATGACTATGAGTAAATGTCGGGTGAAGGTATATGATAACAATGTTTTTTGTAGGGTGGTGATTAAAATGATAATATGATAACAATGTGGTGTGAACCTATGTATTTTGAATCACTCATTATATACGAAGAATCTAGTTTTACTCTTATTTTGTGTTTGTAATGATAATATGATAAAAATGTGGTTATTTAGAGGTATTTATGCATCACGGCTGGGAAACCTCGAAACTCAGTAACGGTTAGGAATCCTACTTGTATTTCTGGGTATTGTCAGTTTTACGGCTGATAATCCTGGCCGTAACTCTTCCTGGAATATCAGTTTCAGATTATAATTTGTTACGGATGGGTAACCAAACCGTAAAACCATATACGGCCAGGATTTTTCTCCGTAAATATGGGTATTATCAGTTTTACGGCTGGTAATCCTAGCCGTAACTCTTCCTTGAATATCAATTTCAGATTATACTTTGTTACGGCTGGGAAACCAAAGGCCATCATTTCTCCCCGCCGTAATTAGTATCATATTATACTTAAACAAGAATCAGATACATTAAGAATCATAACACTAGTATCCATTCATTCAAAGTTAAGTCTGCATAATGAAAAGTAAGTCTGAAAAGTAAATCACCCAAATCCATAACCTAAAACATGCTAAAAGTTTGACTTAAACAAGTACATAACCTACAATCATCCACTACGACCAACAATGGAAGGAACTTCCTCAGAAGATGATGAAGAACTGTCGGGAGTTTTGGAAAGACTGATCCAATCATCCTCGTTGTTAGTATAGAGATCATCCTTTGCTGGATTATGTAACTCCTGAAGCCTCCTAATCAATGTTCTTTGTTCGTCGCAATCCAAATATAAAACCTCCTCAATGTTACTGATCAGTCCCCTGGCAATCCACTTAGCTCTCTTGACCTATTTTCATATCATTCAATTAATTCTCTATACATAATTTGAGCAACGTATACAAAAAAAAAAGAATCATATACTTAGCCTACGTACCATTATCGTAGCAATATCACACATTGGTAGTTCCTGAGGTTCTTTCTCCTTTTCAGAGTTCCTCCTAATAATTATGAAAAACATATCAGAAGATACGACCAATTCACAAGGAGTCATACAATTACGGTTTGGAAATAACATATAAGCCATCCGTAACAAAGTTTCGGCTTAGAAATATGCGGACGACCTAACCGTAAACACAATATCGGATTAGAAATATGCGGTCCACCTCGCCGTAAACACAATATCGTCTAGAAAATTAAAACAAACGGCTAGGTAAATTTATTTACGGTTATGAAAGTCCCAGCCGGAACAATTATCACTCTATTTTACTCTGCAACTACAGGACAACTTACGGATGGGAAAGACCCTTCCGTAAATGTATTTCACGGTTGGGTTATCAAATTTTCCGAACCGCATTACACATTAACGGCTGGGAGTTCTTGACGTCCCAACCGTTATATACAATTACGGCCAGGACGATATGATTTCCCAGCCGTAAATGCTTCAAAAAACCTTTTCTGGAAACCCTAAAACCATCAATCGAACCTATTTTTTCAATCTAATGGTAAAATAACTGGTGGGTTTTTCGATTCTTACCTAGTAGGATTCATTTGTGGAGGATTCACAGGTGTTTGAACAGATTGGTTCACCACGTCTCCATTAAAAGGAACATCAATAACTTTCCATGTTTTAGAATCAGGGTTCAATCGGCCGGATCTTGTGACTCTTGATCTTTCTGCCATCTTGAGCTTCTTCAGAAATCAGTGGAGAAGAAAGGGAGATATTGTTAGGTTTTGGAGAGTGTTTTTGAGAAGAAGAGAAGAGAAAATAAAAATGAAATGGTTTTGATTTTTGGGGCTTGAATTAGTAATAGGTTTTAATTATATAAGATTTGTTTTTAAAATTGATTTATTAGGAAAGGGTAAATCTGACTTTTTAATCACTTGAGATCTCCCCCTATCCATTTCTTGACTAAACAAAGCATTTTAGCCCCCAAAAGGTCAAACCCCAGCAGCCCAAAAATAGGATTCTTTATCTTTCCGTTCAATTCTTTTGGAGGCCTGATCTCTTGGAAACCATTTTTTGTTTCCAGGAACAGTTTGCTATTTTTTGTTTATAGTCGAGAAAAATGTCAGGTTCCCTTTGACCGTTCCTTGAGTCTGATATTTTTTGTTGTGCAAGACAGTGTATTGTGGTCGTTGGTTTGTCTTGTGGACTACTGGATTGCTAGAATTTCCCTAGAGCATAAAACTTAGGTGAGGTATGTCCAGTGCACACTACTAGCACATGCTCTGGGTGGGGAGATGAGGAAAAAGTGACTTCAGTATGACAAGTGAATTGACTAGACTATTCACCATGGTTTGTTATTTTGTTATGCAGCAAAGCACATCTCAGTATCAGTGCAGCATGCAATTGTACAAACAACACAAACACACACAAAAAGCAAGGCACAACAATCAGACTTTTTATTTCTGTATCTATAAAGAAGGCTTGCGCAGCCTCTGCCTACGTTTCTTTGCTGGTCGGACTATACCTACATAAAGCTGCACCTTTCAAAGATACGATAGACAAGTTTGCAATCTCGCAGCACCACAATAAAGAAGGCTTGCACAATGGGTGGATTTTTTATTTATGTGTCTATAAAGAACGCTTACACATTGTCTTCCTGTTTCTTTGTACTGGTCAGACTACACCTACATAAAGCTACATCTTTCAAAGATAAGATAGACAAGTTTGCCATATCGCAACACCACAATGTACTGTACACACTATATTGTTTCATCAAAAAGTTCTTAGGTACTGCAAAACCTAAAGATCAGAAAGGTTGTGAATTTATAACCATGCTATGTATCATAAGTTTCTCTGAAAACCAAGTCATCTGTCTGCCCATACATCATTTTATCTGAACCAACAAAATTTCATATACTTCTAGGAGAATTAGCGATTGTAGTAAAGGTGGCACAGGGTTAAAAAAATGGGTAATAATACACTGATGTAAATGGTAATACAGGCATCAAACAACGACATGAACAGTTGGTTGCCTGTCAACAAATTCTGTCTGACAGGGTTAACTAGCATATATACAACTTGTCAGCAATAGAAGGATCAATAGCTCAGGGTAAGCTTCTGCCTACTCTATACCAACAACTAGACGAATCAAGGTCCAATTACAGCATATCCCCATCCCGATTGATCTTCAGAATACTGTATACTAACAGTTACAACTAGAGATGCGAGGAAGATGATTGCATTCAATTACCACAAAAACTGAAGGAATTGCATCCTTACAAATTGAGTTTTTCTTCTTCAGTAAGACTTTTCCTGATGGACAATTTAGGAATTGCATCCTTACAAATTGAGCTTTTTCTTCTTCACTCGGACTTTTCCTGATGGACTAGAGTTTTAATACTTTTCCTAACGAGCTAGCTTTATGAAACATGCACTCAATAGCAGCCTATATTGTTTATGTGATCAAAGCACTTTAATTTGCTAACATATTACTTAATTGAGTTTCTCTTATTTGAACTTATTATTATGGAGGATGAAACTAAAGTCAAGGAAAACAGAGCACTCCAAGAGATTTGTATCTCAATTAGCTCTAACTACTGACTCCCAGACAAGATCCAACTCATGCATAATCACATTGCACCTTGTGCCATTTTTACCACTATCCGGAGGCAAATGCATCTAATTATCCAATATATGAGGCTTCGGCAGTGTAGCTCTAAATAAGATAATTCATCTTTTGTGAATAATATGAAGATCCTCACTATCAGCTGATGAAATAAAATGATGTTAAATTGACCAAAACAATATAACGATTGAACTATAAAAAACAGCTAGCCAAACTTCACCAAATTCAATAACAATTACAAAGTAACCAACCAATCAAATACCAAATGTTTAAGTATTTCTCTAATTCTAAGATCATAATATCTAGTCTCACATATTTCTTCTGTCAAAAATTATGCAGTCCGCTTTACAACACAAAATTGAAATTCTGTAAAGGCTCAATTTTATAATATACTCATTTTTCTCCAGCATTCATCAATAGAAAAATTCAATTATTCAACCATCTAAAACCTAAGTTGATGTATCTGTGACTATCCAATAAAAAGAATAAGGGTAAACAAAATGGAAGAATTAGTACCCGTATATGCATCAAAAATCAACTCTCTCTCTGAAATTCCTCGTCAGTTTTAGTAGCCTCCTCTGATTTCACTGCCTCTTCTACTTTAGCCGCTTCTTCTTCTGCTTGAGCCTCAGCTTCTTCCTTGAGCTTCTCTTTATTCCTCTCTAAAGCTGCTGCAACCTCTTGTGGCATATATTTCTCATCATGTTTGGCAAGAACTTCACTTCCATTAAAATAATAATCCATACTTGTAGCTTTTTCAGAAATAGATTTCCCATTTGAAGCCAATTCTTTACGAATTTCATCGGTTAATGGAAAAATAGCCCCTTCAACAATAGCAGAATGACCTTCACGGAATAAATCAGGAAGAGAACCTTCATACCTAACTAGAATATCAGTAATCAAATCAGTAACAACAAATTCCATCGTAGCAGATGAAGAAGGAGTCATAACACTTCCTTCAAGAACTAATCCACCGAGTCTGAACCTATTTTTACTTGGATTTGCTTTGTATTTCTCAAATGCTTCAGTCGGTGTTACATAAAAAACCAATTGATCTTCAAAATTCACTAAAACAAGATATACAAAACCAGCAACTCCACCGAATGCTAAAGCGTAAGTCCATAGTCTCTGTTGCTGAAGTTTACGAGCTCTAGCACCTATATCAATCTTAGTAGGTCTTTTTGGTATTCTTTGGGATGAAAATTGACGGAAGATTTGAAATTCTGTTGATGGGGTTTTGTGGAGATTAGAAAATAGGGATGGGGATTGATTATGGATGATAGAAGTTAGTGGCCTGTTTGAAAATTGCCTAGTACTGATTGTTTTGTTGATTAGTATACGAGATCCAAGAGATCTAAGACATTTCCTGAATGCAGTCGCCATTTCGGGAGAGAAAGAGATGCACTTTTTCTTTCTTTTTCTTCTTTTTTGCTTGAGAGGAAAGGAATTGCTTGTGGGTTTGGACGTGGAATTTTGAAGGTGGAATTTATGGGTACAACGAATTTGATAGAACTAGTTTTTCACCCGTGTGATATACGGAATTTGTTTATGTAATACTAACCCTTAACCCGTGCCGTTCATGACGTTAAGTTCATTTTTAATATATTATAATTTGTGTCCCAAATACTTATTAACTCTTTACGATTTAATAATAGATATCACCCGGCCTATGGCCGGGCTCAACCTTTTTGATTGTTTGCTTTCAATCTCAAAATATTGATTACAGTTTGAGTGTGTGAATTGTGATGCAAAAGTTTGAGTGTGTGAATTGTGATTACAGTTTGAGTGTTTGAATTGTGATGCAAAAGTGATGCTCAACCTTTACATGAAGCCATTGAATCAGCTTTTGGCCAATGTATAAACAGCTAACAACGTACATGCTATATTTAAAACATTTTATTAGATAATCAACATAGAGTTAATCTCGGATTTCAATAGGAGAATAATTAGTGGTGTCTATGAACCTTGATAACAATCTTTCTTACTTTGCTTCAAGTGACGTGAAATGCTTATGATTGGTAGCCAGGGAGAATCTATCAAATAACAATATGTTACTGTACTTAATTTCCAACAAAAAGTTAAACCTCAAAAATAACCACAAACATAATTTTTTATAATTAATATTTGCAGAAGATGGATAAACCCTAGTCAAATGTTTGAGAAGGGGAGGGGCCGGAAGGTCCCAGTCACTACGACACATACTGTGAACCATGCCATAAAACACACATATATATATAATACTTATAAAAGCAGCAAGATGCAAGTGATCATTGTGTTGTTCAGTACAAATTTTTCATCAGTTGTTACATTTCTGTTAGATTAGGTGAGAACTCATCTATATTCACAAAGTTGCTATATATTTACTAATTTTAGATTACCATAGCCGGTGATAGTCTGCTTGACATCTCGCCTGCCCCTTGACATTTAGCCGACAAAGCCAAGGTTTCTCTCACTGTCATTTCTCCAATATAAACATCATATTGACTGTCATATGCAAGGGTTTGTTGAGGAACAGACTCCTACAGTTCAAGGCCATATAAGTCATTTTCAATGGTATCTGATGTTTTAGTAACTTATCCATTTTAGTTCTCGAGTACTATACCAAAATCCGACTCATGAATCAAAGATGGGATGCAAATTTGGTTACCTTTTTATCAAGCTTTTCGGGTTAAGGCAGATGAAATTCATATTAGCAAATTCAGTACCGTAAGACTCTGTATGAAATTAATATATGAATCTGCATTGATTTTACCTGTCAAAAAAATAGAATAAAAATATATGGGATCTCCGTTAAGGAAGACTATGATTCCATAGTTCACACTTTAGATAGGTACACAAACATTATTTTTTTTCATGGAATACTCACAAACATATTCAACAGACTGAATGTTTACGCAGTGTAGAATCACTATTTATTTTTTTTATAGAAAAAAAAAAGTATCATACAGCTTACCAGCTTACTTTTGCTGCATCACTGCTACATGAAAGAGTGTCAGCAAGTTAGGGACATTGTGACAACTCAAACGAATAGCACCGTTGCAATTCACAGCACCGTGTACATATCAAACCAGCCTTAGAACAAACTCCTACATTTCATGGCCATTACACTCAATGACAAAACACATAACAGACTACTTAGTCAAGCTACATACTCGATCTCAACAACGTCATCCTCAAAGCATTCCAATGGGTTGAGAATTTTTAAAGAAATGGAACTCTGAATCTAGATTAGTTAGAACAAAATTTACTTGGCAACATTTGCCAGGATATGTATAGAATCATCTTATTGCATTTTGAATCTAGAAATCATTTCATATTTTATATATACGTCCAAATATTTAGATGCAATCCATACTACGAAGTACCAAAGTACCAGTCCACCATCTGGACTCCCATCATTTAAATTAGATAAGTTGAACACAGATAAAGTTATCATCTGCACACATGCCCTTTTCCCACCTGTTCACCACGGTTCGTGTGAACACAAAACAGTTAATGGATAATGCCTCTGTATCCTCGCCTAAAAATCACAAATCAAATTCCACAAAAAGAAAAAAAATGGTGATAAATTTCATACTCATTGGGTAACGGATCGATCTACTACCGATCTTTCTTATTAACGTATACTTCGCTCCTACAATCCTTTCCTTACTCATTGGCGAGAATGCGCAAACAACACTTATCAATCACTGGGTATTCACGCTGATGCTGTTATATTTGTGCCCATTTTTTCTTCGTTTTGGTCCTTATATACAATAGTTTGAATCAGTTTGATGCAACTGGAAAGGCCTAACTTAAACCGGATTCTTCGTTTTGGTCCTTATATACAATAGTTTGAATCCGTTTGATGCAACTGTAAAGGCCTAACTTAAACCGGAGAAAAGAATACGATTTTGTGGAGTAGCCCGACGTTCTCATTAGGGTTTGCTTCCGGTCGACGACATAATTCCTGCCGTCCAAAATAATAAAATCTCAGGCTTAAATAATGGACCTCTGTAAGTTATCTCGGGGATCAGTCCAGCCGTATATAATGAACGTCCGGATTTGTTCCACCCCTTTTGGACGGCTGATCTATCTCGAGACAGAGGCAACGTTTTCTTATTCTATAGATTAGGTATCACGCCACTCAACCTCTCGTCGATTTTTTTTAAATCGAAAATGGAGATTTACTTAAATTTTGTTTATTGTTCAGTTGATCAGTATTTTCTCATGTAATTTAGTAGAACGGTCCCAACATTTAGTTAGTCGTATCGTAGCAGAACGGTCTCAGCATTTAGTTGTCGTATTATATTATAGTGTGTTAGAATAGCGTGTTTAGTTTGTTTGATCATGCAATAAAGATAATCACAATAGCTTGCATGAGTAATACATATGCACACCGGTACATTTATGATAATAAAAGAAGGCAAATTAATAAGCTAATAGAGCCGCAGATCACTCACTTTCTATAATATTTCTAAGCAAACAATCAATGGAAGCTAAGGCGATTAAGATTTATCTAGTTTGGTGTTTGCAATATTGACGTAACCGACTTTCTCAGTCCAAAATTTGGCTTATATTCTACTGATATAGAGAAAACTAAAGAGCTTCTAATTAGAATCACATAAACTATATTGCCTCTACGCTATCCATGTGGGATCACCGAGAGCACAAAACTGTGTCACGCTAATTCATGAAAATTGATGAAGGATATATGATATTAACTTAATGCGGAAATACAATTGTACAAAGCTTATCAGCCAGTTTCCTCTGTAATAACACACCATGGCACATGCACACAAATGCAGAGAAATAACACCTATATATATAACTGTTGGAAGTTTCAAAAGGAACTGTGAACAGTATTCATAAGTATGGCAATCAATTTAAATAAAAAAAATTGTACTAAATAAACATCTACCTAGAGTTTTAGAGTAAGTGAACCAGATTCTCTTCGAGTTCTACTCCTTTTTGTTTCTAAACATTGTTGTATTCCATCTGCATGCCCTGGAATTGACGGAAAAGCAAAAGCAAATATATAAATAAATTTATCAGCAAACCCAAATCCAAATCCGAAGAAAAACTAACCACTATAATATATTTTTAAATCTACAGGCTAAGGAAAAAATGCAGTGATACAATGCCAAATTGATGAAAGAAGAATAAGTCCAGTCATATTTTTTCAAAGTTACCCCTATATTAGCTGGTTCTCCAGTTGACAAGCGAGTAATCTCTTGGGATTTTAAACTATACTGATGTTCTAATTCATCGTTGACATGATATATACGCTGGACAAAAATAATTCTACAGCAAGGCATTCTCAAATTCCATTCGAATCTAACTGGGATTCTCGTTTACTTACCTGTTAAACAAATCATGGAAATTTCCTAGGTCTAGGATTCTCAGAGGGATTTCTATAGCCACCTGAATAAATGTGAGATTTCTAAATATCATAATGTATCGTCTCCAATTGTTCATACTTACAGATGAGTATTGTAATGAATGAATTCCATAATCACCCAACAATAAACGATCCAATTGGTACATACTGATGCATATGAGTGGCGATCCATATGCTAAATATTCATTTTTTTTATTTCCAACACAACTAATGTTTGCATAGTCCATCTTTTTAAAAATCCACTTGGTCATACATCAGATTTGATTGTGCTAGCTTTATAAGATTATTAATTGTTTTGGGTTGCATAAAATGCAAACACAATGTATACTTTATTTGGACTGCAAACAGAACTAATTTAGCCTTCGAATAAATCCGTTGCTAAACTTTATTTGGATCAGAATTAATTTTTTTTCCAAAGTCTCGCCTCCATGTATGCAAGTACCTACTGGTGCAGTATTCGGAAGATGTGCACTTCTCCACGCAACACTACCAATATGTCGAGAGAGTAGTCCATGTGCATGTACAATGTTTCCCATTAATCTTCAAGAGACCTGTTAGATGAACCTCTATTCACTCGAGTGATTTGTATACAAATGGTATGATTTGAACAGAGGCAATTCCCACCTAATCGTATTCATTACATCTTTTTTATTGCATATTTTACTGTTGTGTTCTAAAACTAACAGTTGGGAATGTATAACACCGTATTCTTTAGACCACTCATTGCACTGCACTTGCAATATCTATGAATAAGAAACTGATCGCAATTTAAAGAGATTCAATGCACCTCTATCCCATTCGACTGCTTTGTGTACAAATGGTATGGTTTCGACAAAGGCAACTTTCACCTAATCGTATTCATTACTTACACTTCTATAGCTTGTTCTATATAAGAGTAGCTAATCCATTCATCTGGCACAACATTTTTCACCATGTCTGTGTTTATTATAGATATTTTTTTTTCTTCTAAAAAAGTCAGATTCATTGGTCGATTGTTGTTGATGGCTGAACATAAATTGATTGTTCTCCGTAAGGTGTGTTTCCTGTCGCAGTTTACAATAGAACATGATGGTATATTCTCTCGTTGGAAACTTTGGTTAGTATAAAATTTCACACGTTTAGCTGAGAAACATTTGGTGTTGAGGTACTATCACTGGCATCATCCTGTGTATTTTTATCAATTCCATGTTTCTCCGTTATTTCATCTGGGATTCGGTTACTATTGAATTTGAAAGTGGCACTGTAGATCTCAGTCAACATAATGAAGAACCATTAAGGATAGTGGCAGTGTAGATCTTAGACAACATAATAAAGAATCATTAAAGAGTAGTACGTTTAATGTGGTTGTTATGTATTTCTTTTCATGGAAAGCTAATTAATTGTATTTAGATCTTGTTAATGTATCAATGTCAATGATGATATTTTCTAATGTGGCTGTTGTGTAACTCTAATAATTGCTTCCACAGTTTCATAACTGTTCCTTACAAATTTCACAGCTCCAAACCCATTGCTCAGTGACTTCTCGGACGTACCAGTTTCCGAGACAAATACACACATCCATAAACAACTCAGCACAGCGTGTCAGCGACCTTGATTCTGCTCGCAACTCTATCTCCATCTCTATCTCGTCACTACCAATGGTAGATACCATCGACCTCGTTCCTCACCATTTAACAACACAAACAACCGGACCATCTCTATCACCAGGAAGACAATCATCGAGAATTATCGTAAACATGCAACATTCTCTGTTTAAGTTTGAGTTCTAACTTCTCTGTTCTATCTCCAGCATCTCGAACTCCACCTAATCATCACGGTCACTACCATAATAGCAGCAGTAATCTTCTCCCTCATAATCCTCCATAACCCACAGTCGTCAACAGCACAGCACCATCACCACTGGCCTTAACGGAAGCAACATCACTGCCCCATTGTTATCGAATTAAAAAATGTAAAGAACATCACCATTCGGAGATCGAATTCTAAGATTTACTTTACGAAACAATATCTAAAATTTATATTAATTTTACGATATAATACCCAAGCAATAATAGACTTGTACATTAACTGAAAATTATAAGAACTTGATATATTTAAAATTGTATCTCAAACTCTTTTTAAAAAAAATGCTCCATAAGAATAGTTATTATAGTTATTTAATAAATTGTGCCCAAGGGTTTATTTGTAATATTGGCATCCGAGACTTGTAAAGGTGTTGGTGTAATTATAATTCTTTATTTTTTTACTAAACAACTTTGAACAGCTGTCATCCAATGCGACCACATCATCTAAAACTTCATCTCCATCTGCATCTTTCTGTGGTTTGTAAGCTTGTTGGATGTCAACCATCGAAGGCTTCACATCCGAAAGGCATGTTGTGGTTTCTTTGTCCATCTGCAAGGGTTTCTCTGTGTCACTTGAAGTTTCGTCATCAGAATGGACATCATGGTTTGGTTGTTTTTTTGTAGATGCTTTGGTTATCTGACAGTTCAAAAAAGAAAGATTTAAAGTGTTGATATTGTTCTTTGAAAAAATAATTTATAAAATAATATTTATGGTAATGCTCTGGTTTTCATTGTTGTTAGAAAAAATAACAATACCTTCATTGTTTTTTTGGTGGCATCTATTTTCATAATTTCTTTTGCTTCAAAAGACATGATTCCCCATGTGAGTTTTGCAACTTCTAAGCAAAAGACACATGTATAGCCGTTTATTCTATTCGTTATCTCTTTTATGAATTCTTTTTGGGTTGCCTGCAGTTAGGGTTAATTGTTGTTATTTAACATGTTGCTCATTAGCATAAATATTGTTTTTTAGGCATTACCTTATTTTTTGTTGACATATTTTGAATGTTCTCTACTTTCAATCCAGTTAGTTCTTCGGCGTGCTGTCCGTGTACCAATATCTCAGTTTTTCCTGTGTTGTCTTTCACTTGTAGTCTTATTAGCAATCTGTTGATCATGTATATTAATAGGTTTATTATTTAAAAATCAGCGTAAATTTGTTTTTTTGAATAAATTAAAAAGTTTACCTTGTTGTTGGAGAGGAAATTCGTTTGCTGCACTTTGAACAGTAGCTTAAATTTTTTTGGTATCTTTCATCGCATCCCGGGCAAGCATAGTAATACCATTCTTGTCTTCTCTTAAGACGTACGATTGTTGCACTCATCTTTATTGAGTAGCACTGTGAGTTAAATCAAAAATAGTTGAAGAACCAAAAATTACAGTAGGAGATATTTACCATAATCAACTTGCAAAGTAAAAATCTAGAACAAATAATCATTAAACGTTAATAATGCCCTGCGTTGTTAAAAAGTTTCAAATTACGGTTACTTGGTATGAGATCATATGCATGTATAAAATATTATTTGAGACTGAGCGCACCTTATTTTTCTCGTACAGGTCTTGTTTTTCAAGATAAGTTGAAGATTTGGCTATGCTCATTCTATTCATTTTTACAACTCGATATGCCATCTCTTGTTTGTAATTGTGTGGAGATACTGATTGATGTGTAGAATGTATGTAACTTTATCTGCTTTATATAGACCTGTAGAAACTTGGATGTCAAGTTAATTGTAGTAATTTCAGGAATTTGGTTTGTTGTAGGAATCTGATGGGATAGTTTATAGAATGTTCGAAGTTGTTTTGGTTTAGAGAACTTCATATGTATGGAAACTTCTAGTGTTTTTTGTGTATTTCCCATATTAATCAAATTCGATTTTCTCTGGAAACTTCTAGTGTTTTTAGTTTTAGGAAATCGATTCCTATCACAACTGTTTGGTATCAGGTCTTCTGTATAGAGTGTGTAGTTCTGACATTCCGGTAGGCTTATGGGGTAATCAAACTGATTAACTGTACTTTTTTTGTCATGATTATTATTCTTAGATTGGATGCAAGTTGTAACATTTGAGTTATGTATAATGGTGACAAAAGCTGTGATTCCAAATTAATTTTGTACGTTGAATGAAGAACAGAATAAAAAGTATAATATTTTATTAATTTCACAATGAGCACAACCCACAACTTGTCAGTAGGCCATATTAACTAAACTGGAACAGAACAGTACGTATGTATCGCAAAGAAATAGACTTATGTCTGTGTATATTTCAAGTTGATATTATTTACGAAAGAAAGCAAAGTAGATTATTAAATGAAGCCGTAAAATAAAACTGGTTATCCACGGCATTCTGATATCTTTAATGGATGATAAAAAAAAAAATTTAGTAAACTGATCACCAGAAAATCAGTGAGATCTCTAGTTTGCGATCTTGTGCTGGATATTATTAATGACACGGTCTATTAATGTAAAATTGTCTCCAACTTGTAGTGTGAGAGTGACTTTTTTGTATTTGTCTTGTTCATTCTTGTCTTCTATAACCACCATCTTCATTGGTTCATTGCTTGTGGCGTTTGAAATCCACTGGAAAAATCTGCCTTGCTGAAACTTTTTGTTGTCGACATATATACCTACATTATGCAGGGCTTGTGATTTGCTATCTTCCAGGAGGCATGCATAGAAAATTTTAATTGGGAATTGTCTTCCACTGAAAATTACTTGAGATGCATCATCGGCTTTAGTAGTACGCACTTTTAATAACTGGATTATTTTTCCAGAATGTTTACCTGTCAATACTTGAGCTTGAATTACTGCACTCTCTAATAAGGTCACCCAAAGTCTTGTACCTTTATGAACTTCTTCATAGTCTTGTAATAGCATGATTGGTACACCAACCTTCAATCGGATCACATGACATGGGAATCCTAGGTACTCTAAATTGTTCATAATTTTCTGGTGGCTATAATACTATATCCTGTTGTTATTGTATTTCGATGTGCTTATATCTGAATATTCACTTACGTATATGTGCTCGTCTAATGGCATAAGAGACATTATGTGGCTATTGATTTTCTCCACGTTTTCAGATGTATTCGTCACGATAATTGTCTTTTTTAGGTATTCAGGATCATTAGTAGTTTCTTGTATGTTTGGATATGTGGTGTTGACAACATATTCTATAAATTCTTCCTCAGTTTTTAGCTGAACTTCATGCTGTTCTGTTATTGCACTAACATTGTTGAAACACTGGTCTATATATTCGATTAGTCGGGTAACGGTATCATCTGGTTTTTGGAAAATGAAACATGATTCATTAGTTAACAAAGTTAACGAATATAAGATTACGCTCTATATATGTAAACATGATTCATTAGTATTTTTAAAATTCTTCTGTATGTAAGTAGTAATGAATATAAGTTAACAAAGGTAACGGTATCATCTGGTCTATAAATCAATGTAAAAATGATATTTACATACCCTGATTATTATCTTCGACCTGTCTAACACCTTGGTTGTTGATCTCCATCGCTTGTAGTCCGTCTTCTCTTCACCGAAAATATTGAGTCCGTAACTTATTCGATCTTTTTATGAGAAGTTATTTATGTGAATTTAGGTTTGAATTTAGGTTTTTATTTATAGGTCTAATAAGGTATTGTAGTTAATGTCCGACGTAATTTAATGAAATTCTATATATATTGGTATTGGTATTTAAATTCTATATAAAAAATAAATAAATATATGTATCTCTTTAGGAAATATTGTGATCTGGAAACTGAGTTGTTATAGGAATCTGATGTACAATCCTGAAATTCCTTTCTTTTACCTTAGGACGCTCGAGCACACGTAATTTAGTTATAGTTTGTATAGTTTATTCCTTGTTTTCAATGTTACTTTCGTAGTTAACTTTCACAAATTACCTAGGTTTAAAAGTCATTTTTCACAGTCGATGAAAGGTTGCTTAGAGTATTCTCTGAAATGTTCCAATCTCCATGTTCTATGTAGTCATTGAATTTTTCTAACATCTTAATTAGCTGCTAATATAAAACTTAATTTAGAACAGTGTCTGGAGCTGTTAATGAATCAGTATATTTTGGGTAGAGTACTTGAGATCGCCTTCTTGTCAATACACCTCAACTAAGGATCAGACTGATAGCTGAGTATCTACTATGAAGCAAGGATACCGAATATATAATACATGCTTAGTATATATTTATCATAATAGCAGCGTTCCTCCTTGATATAAACAGAATACATGCTTTAAGACTTCCTAGTTTAAGAGTGTCAGTCACATACTTGCCTTGATTTTTTACTAAGATTCCAAAATAACAACGTTTTTGCGAGACACGTTTATCAAAATACCAACATTCTTCTTAGATAAATTTATAAAATACCAAGAGCACCAGTCATATATTTGCTTCGTTTTTCTATCAAGGAATCAAAATACCAACATTCTTCTTAGACACATTTGTAAAATTCCAGCATTTTTCCTAGTTGATTTTATGCATGCTTCGGGTTCTATATGATACTGGACCTCTCTTGATTATCCTATTTCGTGTACCATAGGCAACTGGTGATGCTGGATTTGTAGTGGTTCGTCGAGTACATGATTGAATTTGTGTATTGTCTTTTTGAGTTGTCGGCGATACCTTTGATATCGGTTTGGCATCCATTTGTTTGTAGCATACTTTGGGAATGTTTTTGTTTCCATTGCTATCGCTATTGTTGTTTGCTTTAGGTCTGTGTGGGAAGCTCGGCAGTTTTATTATGACATCGCCATGTGGTGGTCGGTGTCTGGTCGCAATAGATGATTTGTCATCAAAGTCAGCTGATAAATAATAGTGCTCACTTTCGTCGCTGCTAGTACTTTCCCCCCTGTTTGCATTGTTCAGAATTTTTCGCCGTCATTGTTACCTGTCATGAATAAGAATTAGATAAGGGATCTGAACTATTAAACACATAAATATTCAGCTAAAATTAAATATATGTGTAATGTAATATATCGAAGTTTCAAAAATATTTTCAATTAATTTAAAAAGAAAGCTAATCGAAAAAATTTCACAACCTCAAACTTGTAAACTTTCAAGGTTTTCTAAGTAGCTTGTTTATTGCAGTCGAGAATCACACAATGCAGCTATGTTATGTATGATGTGTCTGGAAAATCACATAATATAGTTGTCATATGACCAAAAGAGTGATACTATTAGTAATACCAATCAATTAACATAAATGGGTACAATTTTATTGTATAATCGAAGTTCTCCAAAAACACTCAACCGAATTCTTGTTCAGAAAAAAACTTATACAAACCATGGGCAACAGATTTGATACCAAGACAATATACCAATTTTAATCTAGAATAATCAAGATTCAAATGAAATCATCATAAATTTTCATCTAGCATAGGCATACTAATGGGTATTAGAAGTACTGTAAATCAAATTAGTCTATAAAGAAAGACAATAAGCAAAACCTAACCATCTTAAGTTATCTTCAAAATAACAGCGATATGCAATGTTATCAAATATCTTTCCATGTAAAAGTAAGTTGTATAAACACTGGTATTTCCAACGTAGACGAAGTATTGCATTCAAACCAGTATGCTTGATAAATCCCAGAATTGTTTGGTGTCTCCTTATATACAGTTTTCATATAAGGTTTTATAATAACATAGGAATGAAACACATAGAATTCAATGTAAAATCCCAGATATGTTTGTATATAAATTTTTGCCCTTGAAATGTTCCACTGCAAGAGTTTCACATATGAATTATAAACTGTACCTTTCACTAAAATAGTTGAGTATAGAATCATACATGCGGTTAGATTCTGTAACATATAAGTCAGAGCATCCTTAACAAAATGCATACTCGATACAATTATCAAATTCCAACACCCAACTAAGTAATTAAAAGATGATGAATCCATTATAAAAAACTGGAATATGCGTGTGCATAATTTATAACTAAACAAAGTAAGTATACAGTATAAGCAAGTGCTATGATTAGTTTTCAATAACAAAGTGTAAAATGCAATATGGGAATGCATATAAGAAGCTTAAGAATGCCAATACATAAGAATACTTCAGTTAAACAGTTGCATAGAATACGTCAGTATATCGACATTCAGATTCATTCAAAAATTTAAAAACAGACTACAGTTTTTAAGAAACACAAAGCTAGAAAATCACTGAACAATCACTGATGCCAGTAATATTTATGAAATTAATAATATTTATAAATCAAATAGAAATATGTACTGAGAAAATAGGGTTCTTAAGAAAAAGAGGAAAGAAAAGAGTGTGTTTTGGAGTTGGAAGCCTGTTATGTAATTAGTACCTCAATACTCTAAGTAAAAATTGATGCAAATATAAAAGAGAACGATGCAGATAGATTGAAAATAACAGGAGGAACCCAATTGGTACTAAAAAATTAGGTATTGTTGCAATCGAATCATACTAATAGAAATCACAGAAGGATAAAATAGATTTTTGATTTATTACCTGATGTAAAAATTGCGTGTACCTTGTAGAAATTTTAACTCATTATCTGATTGTTGTGGTTCAGCAAACTTGGTGAAGAGAACTTTCGATGTTTTTGGAATTTTTTTAGCTTTCTATGTTTGGTAAGCGATAAAAATAATGTGTACATTGTTTGATATAAGGTAAATACACGTGTTTAGATCTTCAGGAAAAGGTGTCCACGTTTATAATGTCAAATTGCCGATATCTTCTTGCTTTTTAAGGACGGTATAAGGAAATCAAAATCTCTTAAGTTTTTTTCGTTCACCGTGATATGGAATAAGAGCCGTCCGATTTAGATTTGTTGTTTGTAGGAAAAACACGGTTACTTTAAGAGGTCTGAAAATAAAACAAGTCGCAAGATCGATTCTTAGTGACTTCAAATTTTATTTTATTTTTTGTATGGACCTAAAGGACGAACCGCAACGAAGTCCGAGTTTGACCATGATCGTGATTGAATTTAGAGTTTGAGAATCACAAATTGGATTGTTTGAGAATTATTCTCCATAAGTAAAACCTGCATTATTTTCTTTTGTTAGACTGTGACCATTCTCCATAACTATGCAATCAATTTTTTTCAGCTAAGTCAATAGCATTCCCTACCTTATTGGGATACTTATAGGCTGGCTAAGTAAATTATCAAGCTAATGAATTCACTTATAAACCAATGACACGGACAATATTAACCATCATTCGTAAATTTAACACAGGAAATTTATAATTGTATCATAAAATTAAAATTCACTAAACATTCGTAAATTTAACACAGGAAATTTATAATTGTATCATAAAATTATAATTCACCATTTAAAGTAATTGAAATTAATTTCATAAAACAGGTGCAAAGTACTACATATCTATGCATCTGCCGGCATCATGTTAAAGGTGTGCGGTAAGTGGAAGTGCAATTTCAACCATATATGGAAACACCCTGCGGTAAAAAATTTGTGTCTTTGTAGATTCCCATGACCACGAACTTGCCTGGATTGGAGCCTTCGTTGCACTGTTTGATTAGCACATCAAAAATAAATGTTCTTCCCAGAATCGAATCAAATTTCGATAATGCCTCGTAAGATTTGTTTGCTTTCACCATATCATAGTGTTGTCGGACGTCGTAATTCATGTGAGTTTCTGCGACTCTTCCTTGGACAACGAATACAGCTTCTGACGTGTTATCCACCATTTTCAGATGCATCTTGTACCTATAGGTATATATTAAAATTTTAATATTCTAGTTATATGTTAGTTATGCAGATTGTTATTGAGAAATCAATGATCTATACATACACTGGTATTTCCAACGTAGACGAAGTATTGCATTCAAAGCAGTATGCTCGATAAATCCTGGAATTGTTTGGTGTCTCCTTTTGTACAGTTTTCTGATGGCATTCTCTGCAATTCAGATAATACCAATTCTTGTCCTGGACTAAATCGAGTATTTTTGCCTTGCACATGAACGTTTTTCCCTTAGGTTTTGTAAGTTTACAATTGTTAAACATAGCAGAATTTGCACATAATTAATATAATTAGAGAATTATGTTATTAGATAACATTGAAATTACCTTGTTAGTGTAATCTTTTAACATATTCTTAGCGTCCCATATAGATCTCATGTTTCGGATGCGATTGAAAAAATACAAATAAAAGTGTCTTTCATATATGTTTTGTGTAAGCCTTTTTGTCTGTTATATATAGTGTTTAAAGAACCCTCCTAAGGAAATCAATATTTCCTTAGAATTAGAATTTTATCAACTTTTTGAGAAAGTAAATCAGTGTCCTAAAACAATTCAATTTTGTATTAGCTTTCCTATATACAGTCTGACTCTGTTTAACTTCTTAAAATAATACACCTAAAATTAAACTTTCTCGTTATCGAAATCCTTCAGTGCTGTACTAAGGGCCGAGGGGAGTTGTTTGCATGGTTTCTTATACTTTGTTGTGCCTGGTACTGGCTGCTTGATAGCGATCTGGCCTTCATTTGTCATGAGGTTTAGACTTGAGCACCGAACTATGTTGCATGACCGGTCCCAAGTGCTTTGTTTGTTTTTGAACAACATCTTTGCTTAAAATATGTGAAATCTATGTTTTTTTTGCTTAGAGATCCCAAGTGCAATGCATAAAAAATACTGGTTGATGCAAAAGCAAAGCATTGTATGTAGTATGTCTGCTATTTATTTTATATATTCCCGAACGAACCATTAAGCCTTTTCTTTTCGTGTTAGTCCACCGAAAATATAAGAGTATTCAGATTAAATTGAACAATCTTCATAAATAAATATGATAGATATTCATACACATCAATGCAGAGAAGAATTTTTATGAATTACATTATTTATAGAAATTTAAAAACAATATATAGATGAAATTTAGTGTATTTCAATATAAACTAATGGTAACTGACATAAACTTGAATTGAATTATAAAGAGATGTAAACATTGTAATCCACTGATTAAATCGAAACTATTTCCAACAGATTTAATCATGTATGCCCTCTATGAGGACTGTATGTCATTTCTGATCATTAGCAGGACCGCAATATGAATAATTTTTATCGGAAAATGTGTCCGTTGTATTGCGAAAGACTCGCAGTGTGCTTGGAATGTTTCCTTTGTGATGTCAACAACTTGACCAATATTCTCACCTTCCATTACATGTGCTTTAATATTATTTTTTTTCAATTTCACTACTGAAAGCAAAGTCCCTGTTCTCAGAAGTACTGGTTCTTCCGTGTATGGTGCCACCGCTACATATACCTCTTTAATTACCATTATCGGCGATCCAATATTCAGTGTCATAACGCGCTCCGGTATACGATCAATTTTTTCCTTATCAAGCAACTCGAGTATCTCCTCTGGGAATCGACTTCCGGGGATTACATAAGGTATCTTTAGTTTAATTATATCTTCACCGTAAAATTTGTGCTCGTTGGGTTTAATATTCGCATCCTTTGTAGTGTCTGTTTCCCTATCGCTTATTGCTGGTACCTTCATCATTGTGTAGAAATAATTATTAGTGCGTAACAAAGGATGTATAAGTATTAATGAATATATATTTAAATTTTATGAAAATACGCTAGTACCTGAATGCACCCCAATTTTTGTTCTGATTTTTCTTTCATCCTAAAAGCATATTCATATGTTTTATGTTTGCATTTGACAATCCATAAGCTTTGTTCGGTTGTTTTTCTGAATTTCCATTGTGCTGTCCTTTGTTGGTTCCATATTTTTTCTATGTTTGCCCTATAACGCAAGCCTACTTTTTTCTTGAATTGTTTTATACTTTGTTCTTGTTTTGCATTGAATTTTTCCATTTTTTTGTGAATCCATTTTCTGTGTGCTTGTCTTTTTTTTTTTCTGGTTCTTTGAATGGAAATATTAGCATGCTCATATATTCCAGTAGTTCTGATTTTCGCAGTTCGCCATCTAGGAAGTTCATCATCTCCCAGTTGATTCTGCGCTTTATTTCTTTCTGCAACACTTTTGTTTCGAAACAGAAATTCTTAATTTTTCTGGTGTTGTAGAGTTCTATCTTTAGTTGTTTTTCATCACACCCGTCTTCATCGTTTTTGAAGGGGTCTATTTCGGTAAAAAATACCATGTATGTGTACCTGTTGCGATTAAAACATATACAGTTGCTTATTCTTCAAACGTAAACAATTTCAGTAATGTATGAAATCAAATCAAATCAAATGGTTAAGATATTGGTACCTTTTTGCTTGTTCGGAATTATTATTTTTTTGCAAAGTTAGGAAAAAAGATGCTTTTAATATGACTTTAAGTACTATTATATAGGAGGTAGTCTTATATAAGAGCTAATAAACTTAAATTAAGAATCCTAGTTGTATTTGTATTTTGGAATCACGGTTTTGTTTCTTTACATAGATTTTAAATACTTGGTTTGCAAGTAAAACAGTCGTTAAGAAAGAGCTGGTAGAGACATGATACATAGTAATTATTATTAATTGTATTATTAATTTTCGGAAACTGTTTTTTTTTTAATTTTTTTTTTTTTTATTAATCAATTTTGTTAGTTAATTTCAGTTTGGGGCATGGTTGTTTGTATGTATGCAATAAGGAGCGTATGGGTTTAATAATTCAGGGCGAGTGGCATCAGTTTCGGTTAAGGGGCATCATCGGTTGGGTTGTTGTAGAACTATATATAGGAGATACATAAGCCCCTTATAGATTTTGGATCTCAGTTTTGTGTGTTGCTTATGCTCTCGTAAAAAAAAATGATAGGACACTGTAAGATGATCAATTATGTATTGCATCAAGCTATTGGTAATATAATGTAATAATCGATAGACGTAAAATTTAAATATGTTTTTGATTTTCTTTTCATGATCTTTCTTCAAGTTATTGGAAATAGTATCCGATGAATGATGCTCTTCAATCCTTGCATGTTTACTATTACAACTCGGAATGTTAATCTTGGTGTTGATATTTTTTTTTTAGATTGATCTCCACCTAGAATCTCAACTTCAACCAGTTTTTTTGTTAATCTTGTGATTAGAAGAGGTTGGGTAGGATGAATTTCCTTGTATATTTTTCTATTTACAACTATCACCATCCCCACCTTGAGTCTGATAATATGATCGGGTACATTGTGCAACTCTAAGCTGTTTAAAAACTCTTGATGGTAATCAGAATGGCCTTCGACAACTCTGTCACTGCTTAGGTATGCATGCTCTTGGTATTCGCCGTTGGTTGTCATAGTGATCGGTTACTTTATGACAGGGTATTAACTGTTGTATTCTTCTCATATATATAGACATAGGTCATAGGCATGTATATTCCTCTTAATAGAATTCTAGATATTTATAGAATTTGTGTTTATTTTTGGAAAAGACTTTACAATGTGTATCCTAGTGGGACAGTTACTCTGTAAACTTTCAAGCTGAATTTTTCTTTTTAAAAACCGCATGACTTGTGTTTCCTAATTGAATTTCTTTCATTGGTAATACTGTTTGTTGTGTAACTCTAGGCCTAAATAGTGGATCATTTTGTGTAACAAAATACTCTAGGCTGTGTAACAAAGGTGTTGGTAATATAATGTAATAATTCATAGACATATAATTTTGTGATCAGAAGAGCTTGGGTAGGATGAATTTCCTTGTAAATTTTTCTATATATAACTATCAGCATGCCTATCTTGAGTCTGACAATATGGTCGGATAATCTAACACATTATAATATATTGGATTGTAGTGCAATTTCAACCATATATGGAAACACCCCTTGTTAAAATTCTAGTGTCGTTGGTAAAATTTTAGTGTCTCATATTGTTATTTGATCATGAAAGTGTGTCCTGTATTGATTGTCAAAGGGGCAATACGTGCATAATACCAAGAGGAAAACAACTCCACCAATTTTGTCAAGTAAAAACATGTTAATATGTTCAAATATACCAAACAAAGACAATGATAATATCAGCAGAGAATTAATTAATGGTCGTACCTTTGGGAATGCCGCTAAGAGTCAAATATACCAAACATGTTTTGATATCAGGGTTCCACAGTTGTATCAGATATATAGTTTTGATTTTCCTAACCCAGTTGTGTTTCTTTATATAGTTTTGAATTTTTATAAGCCAGTAAGGGTATTATTAACAAAAAACAATCTAAAAACAAAACAAAACAATATGAAATGAACGTATCTAAGAACAATCTAATTTAATAATCTTAAAAATATCAAACGAATCATTACATGTCTATGTTATTATCATCCATCCCGAAACAGAATTTGTATATCTTTGAATTGTGCTCGAATTGCCAGCTTCTTTGTTCAATTGTAAACACTATAAAATTTTGTTTGCAAGCTTGTATTCTTTCTTGATCCCAGATTCTATGCACGTTTACATGATATTCTTTACTCAGGTGTTCTTTGAAGTCCAACAATTTTTGTTTTTGATCTCTATTTACCTTTCGTTCATCCTGATAGATATATTCTTCATATTCTTTTATGCAATCTTCGGGTCCGCGCCTCGGACAACGACTCCTTAATGTATGTTCTCTATATATTTGATCTGTTACCTGTTCTGCTATGAATGAGATAATTTCTCTGTCTATTTCTTTGATTATTTCCTTCTTTAGAACAATATTTAGAAAACAATAATGGTTCAACCTTTTAATGTTTTGAAGACGTTTCTGGAGTTCTTCTTCTGGATACTCTATTTGTTCCTCGAACTCCTTCATCAAATAAGCTTCAACCATTTTAGAGTCATAATTCACTTTTGAGTTAGTTGAATCCTCTTTTACTGTATCTGCAGTTGCTGAATTGTCTTCTACTGTATCTCCAGTGTTTCCCAATGCCATGAATTCATTAAACGTTATACCATCCCAGTCTTTAGGTAATTTTTGATACTTTGTAAACTTCTTTAATTAGTTCGTGTTGCTGTATTTTCAAGTAGTTTTTCATAAACTTTGTCAACTTGTAATGATCTTTGATCCATTCTTTTTTATCTGATCCATATATTTGAATAGGATTGTACTTGAACATATACTCATTATTGTACTCTATTTGTTGCTCCATTATAAAATCTCTCATTTTCTCATGGTCATCGGAATCTGTAGGTTCTCTATAGGCTACCCAGGGAATCTTTGTATATGTTTTTTTTTTGTTCTTCCATTTTATTAAGTCGAGATTTCCTATCAACATTTAATATATATATAAGATCATGAATATAAGATGACGTTATATATAAGGAATTACTGGAATTATTTGATTTGAAAAATGATACTATGAAATTATAATTATTAATATATGTGTGTTTACCTTTCTTTCATATCTCAGACTTGTTGTATGTCAAGATCCACGTATACTCTGGCTGCCTTTGATGACCTAAGTTCGTATTTTCCTGTTTTTAAAAATCCAGCATTAGAATCAAAGTTGCATATGCCTATTCTATAATGAAATTGAATAATATGGATCTTACCATTGTATTTTTTCACATGGAGGCCAACTATTATCAGTATAATTTGATCTTCTCTAGATATGTTGTCCCTTTTAATGATTTCTGTAGCTTGGTCTTTTGACAGTGTAATTTTTACACGCATGCCTATCTTATTTTCCATAATGATGTCAATCTTCATGAATCTCCTCCACATTATGTTGACCAAATGACCAATAATGTCTACATAAACATAGTTTCATAATGTTAGTTGAAAATCCGTTGTTAAGTTGATGGGTGGATTCGAGGTGTGTAACATTTATAAATACATGTGCAATGTGTTTTATCCCCGCATCTCTCATGTAATTCTTCAAATTCCGTTAGGCTGAAGTTGTAATTTGGGTTAACTGCAAGACAGTTGAGTTCTTTTTCTACTTGTACTTGCGTGAGTGTATTGAAAGAAAGCTTTCGATCCTTAGGTAAGGGTCTGTACCGGAGATTGTATTTTGCGATCCCAAAGTGTTTTAATGACACTATATTCTGTTCTTTTAGCTTATCCATATGCTTTCTATATTGATTTGGTGTGATCACACAATGGATTTGGTCACCCTGTTATTATTCATGTATTTATTATTATGCGTATTTTGTATCAATGCAGGTTATCGTAATATTAAATGCGGTATTAATCTTACTTCTTGGTCGATGAGGATCATGTTATAGCTTGTACAGGCTCTGGTCCATTGATTCTTGATTTCCCAGGTACAAAGTATTCGCGGCTTGATTCTTTGATCTGTGAATTCCTCTTCAAAGCCGGATGACCTACTAATCTATGAAATCCTTTCCAAGTTTTGTTTTGTGTTATATGTTTTGCCTAGACATGAGAAGATTACAGTAATTTATTAGTTTTCTATTTTTATCATCATCTTCATCTGCGCAAACAACCTGTTTTTTGGAGTTTAGAAATTCGTTATTTTGTGTCAACATGGAATTTTTATGAATTGTTACTTACCTTTTCTGTTTCTTTTTCGCTTTTTCCCAATTTCTTTTGGTTGTACTCCTGATGTCGTCCAGTTGTCAGGTGTATCATCATCTGCTATGTCTGATATATTAGGATCATAAACGATTTACTGTTTGTATTATTAATTCCAAAAGTAAAATAATAAGTTGAACATTGAAATCTACCAAATTGTATACTTACCTTTACGGTCTTGGGGATTTAAGAGTGTATCACATCCATCCCTATTGTATCCTGGTTCAAAGACGTAGAACAATAATAAAAAAAATATCCCCTCATGTAAACATAAATTCATTGAATGTTAACAACTTACCTTCATTGGAATTATTCTCGTTTGATGCAATGGCATGACTGATCCCTCGTTCTTGCTCATGGTAACTTGTCTGGTTGATTTTTGTGATTGGGAGTGTTTCCATCGTATATTGTTTGGCTTTGTCGACCATATCTTCGTATTCAACATCCTTCACCAAAGAAGATCGGATAGTTTTATTTTATATCCTTCTCATTGTGATCTCTATATCTCTCTCTCTGTCGATGCTTTATATAGTCCCAGAGAAACTTGGATGTCAAGTAAACTGTAAGAATTTTAGTCTCTTGGATTCCTTTTTTTTTTGTATACGTGGTAGTTAAGAAATTTTATGATCAAGAAATTTGGTTTGTTATAGGAATCTGATGTATACGGGATAGTTTAAAGAATGTTCGAATATGTTTTGGTTTAAAGAACTTTATGCACGGAAAATTCTAGTTTTAGGAAATCGATTTCTATCACAACTGTTAGGTATTAGGTCTCGTATAGAGTATGCATTTGTGCAGGATTATCATTCATAGAATGGATGGAAGATGTATACTGATGTAGAAGGTATAATAGTCTCCATTGGACCCTAATCCTGCTTACGGTTTCAAATGGCGTTTATATTTATACGAAGATGGAATTTAAAAAAAAATACTTATGTTACAGTTCATTATTCATCTTGTTGGTATTAACTTAAAATACTAAAATACTAAGAACTCTAACTGAAATTGAACATTAACTTAAACCGAAAAAAAATTAACATGTGGTTCAAGAGTTTTCATGAGCTATCATCACCTCTTGTAGATCATTAGTTCTAAATTTTAAAAGAAAAAAAAATAGCTGAAAACTCCTAAACTAATATATTGTTGGGTATATCTGGTCTAATGATGGGACCGCCAGTATTGAAGGTCCATCACGATTCATCAACCTTAGTTCGGCATGATTATTTCGATGTCTTGAAATACATATGCATTTTTTGTATCATTTGGAGTACGAAAGCGGGGTTATCTTCCAAAATTTTCCTGAATTCTTCGTCTAGCTCTGTATATTTTAGCACAACTTTGTCTGTGTATACTTGTGTTGCTTCGATTAAGATTAGGCAACGTATCCCTGTGCATTTTTTCTATCATTTGACGTATTTGTTAAACTAATGATAAAACAAATGAATTTAGTATTTATATGTATTGATCTAGAGATATGATTTTTCTAATTGAGTTATTACCTTCTATTTCAATAACGATTACTGAGGTACAGATTACGATGTCATCCACTTTTTCATTGATGCGGAACTGGTCATCCAATTGATAAAGCGAATAATTTCGTAGGATTACTGCAGTTCTGTTGCCCCTTTCATCCTGTATCACCATTTCTTTGCACCAGTCCTGGCAATTGTAAAATTTATTTTGTTGTGAAACGAATTTTCCCCTCACATCTGCAATACCCAATCCAGATTGTCTGATGTTAGTATAATAAATAGAAAGGTAAGCCAAGCATATATTTTCTAGTAGTATTATTTGAGGAATTACCTGCCGTGATGTTGTCGCTTTTGATCCCTGTCCTAATGATATCGTGTATTTTTGTGTAGATGAACTTAAAAAGCGGGTATTTAAAATCAAAGTCTATGAAGCTTTTTATAGAGGTAGATTCAGTGAAGTGCAGATGCATGTCTCCCTGTATTGGTCTATAGGGTACGTTCTGTTTGCGAACTTCGAAGTTTCTTATAGATATGGTGTTATGTTGTTGTAGTCGTTCTTCGTGGTTGTGATATCGTGGTATCATACTTGCATGGATTTGATTTACATGTGTTTTGAATTTTCAAAAATTTGTGATTCATGGTAATTTGTAATGTATGTAATTAAAATCTGCAGCACACGTATGTTAACAGTTAAATCGAGATTTGTTTTTTTGAATATCTTTTATGCTTTACTTACGCTTGCATCAATGAGTATCATGTTCTGCGCCCGCACCAATGATTTTGTCTCGTTAAACGTACACCATAGATTTATGATTCTAACTCTGATCTCATGTGTGTAGACTCCTTCCTTCAAGGATGCTATAAAGTATGGATCAACAGAGGTCATATTGGTATTAGATTTTTACTTGTTTTGATTCGCCTCATCTTCAGTTCCTGTTTGCGCAATGATTTAAACATATTAGTCTATTTTTTATTGGATAAAATGAATGTATGATTTTCATAGAGTTTTTTTTTTCACTTACCATCATCATTGTCATCCATTCGCTTTCTTTTGACATCCATTGAAGTTATGCTATTGTGCTTCCAGAGCTTGCAAAGCAAAAATTTATGCGTTGTCTATAATTGTGGTAGGATGTGCAGCTCAATGGTCTTTATATAGTTTGTGATTTTCCTATTCCAAGTGTGCTTCTAACTCTTACCAAATCTAACCACTACGGTCTACTATCTTAGGATTGTATTTGGTCTTGGAAATCAGATTGTTTTAGGAAAGAGTAACCATTTTTTTTATTTAGGAAATCAGAATACTTGGTTAGAGTAACCACTACGCGTCATGGTAAATATTCTGTGTTTTAGTTAAAGTTCTTTAGTAAGTTCAATAATAAACGATCAAACTGGTACATAATAATCCATATTAGTGGCGATTCATATGGTAAATATTCATTTCTTATTCCCAACACAACTAATGCTATGCAGTTATGAATTCACTTTCATCTACGTTCGAGGAAATCAGAGTACTGAATTGGCCACTCGTTTTGGTAAATATCCAGGGTTTTAGTCAGGCTTCTTAAGATCAGTAAGAAACGATCCAAGTGGTACATACTGATCTATATGAGTAGCGACCCGTATGGCAAATATTTAGGGTGTTATTCCCAACACAACTAATATTGCAGTCTATGTCTATGTTATCAATATATCTAATAACAATGTAATCTATTCCTTGTCAAAAAAAAAATGTAATCTACTAATCTTAAAAATATCAAACGAATCATTACATTTCCATGTTATTATCATTTAATCCGAAACTGAATTTATATATTTTTGAATTGTGCTCGAATTGCCAGCTTCTTTCTTCCATTCTATAAATTATAAGATCTTGTTTGCAATCTCGGATTCTTTCTTGATCCCAGATTCTATCCACGTTTACCTGATATTCTTTACTTAGGTGTTCTTTGTACCGTAACAATTTTTGTTCTTGATCTCTTTTTACCTCTCGTTCATTCCGATAGATATATTCTTTGTATTCTTTTATGTAATCTTCGGGTCCGAACTTTGGACATTGGCTTCTTAATTCATGTTCTCTATATATTTGATCTGTTACTTGTTCTGCTATGAATGAGATAATTTCTATGTCTATTTCTTTGATTATTTTCTTCTGTAAAACATTATCGGGAAGACGTTTCTTGAGTTTTTCTTCTTGATACTCCATTTTTTCTTCAAACTCCTCATCCATTAAATAAGCTTGAACCCTTTTAGAGTCATAATTCAGTTTTGAGTTCGCTGAATTCTCTTTTAATGTATCTCCAGTGTCTTCCAAAGCCATGAATTCATTAAACGTTATACCATTACAGTCTTTGGGTAATTTTTGATACTCTATAAACTTTTCAGTTTGTGTTGCTGTGTTTTCTTGTAGCTTTCCATATACGTTGTAAACTTGTAGTGATCTTTTATCCATTGCTTTTTGTCAGATCCATAAATTTGAATAGGATTATGCATGAAGAAATGCTTGTCATTGTATTCAGTATCCTGCATCATTATAAAGGATCTCATTTCCTCATGGTCATCGGAATGTATAGGTTCTCTATAGGTTCACCAAGGAATCCTTTTGAATGTTTTCTTTTGATTCTCCATGGAAAGCTCTGTAACCATATCCTTTTCGAATACCTGTAAAGTATCGAATTAGCTTGATATTTATTTTATTTTATTTTGATTTATTTCTAAGAAAATTGTTACCTTTGTTAATGTCATTGCGGTGTAGTTTTATTCCATGGCATAATGTAGAGGATATATATTCTGTGCTGTGATAGTTTCGTAATTGAAAGAATCTTGGTTTAGATGCACTTCGAATATGAACGTTACTGGTACTGCATTCCATATTTCCGCCACATTTTCTGCCTTGTTTTCCTATCATGCAAGATCAAAATCTTAGTTATGATCATTGTAATTATAAATTATGGCATATTTAATTCAGTTATTGAAGCATACCTTAACATTAAGATTGCTGATTTGAATTAATTTGGATATCTTCACATTTTTTAGGAGTGTTTCTGCTGCATGTCCTAGAGCAATTACTACAGATGTGTCCCTGTTGTCTGCAACAATCAGTTCTATTCTGTATGTTGGTACG
Organism: Papaver bracteatum; assembly: GCA_023529315.1. NCBI lineage: Eukaryota > Viridiplantae > Streptophyta > Magnoliopsida > Ranunculales > Papaveraceae > Papaver > Papaver bracteatum. The sequence goes on from JAJJWX010005066.1 coordinate 1,498,229, forward strand.
TCTTGTATTACCTTTGCTCTGCAACGTATGCACCACGGGATTCTCATACGCCAGGTATGCTTATTGTTGCATTTTGGACAGGCATTGTAATACCATTTCGAACCTTTTACAATAACAACGACAGTTGCTTTGAATGTGAACGTTTCTCCCTGTTCCATTTATTTTCTTTAGTTTTTTATTAATTTGTATATCCTGTAATTATGTATGTTTGAATATGTAAGTTTTTCTTACCATATTATATCGACTGTGAAGGAAGGTGTGTGCTTCTGTCAGGGATGCTCTATTGCTGAAGAGTATTTTTTCCATGATTTCTTGTTCTTTTGGCTCGGCCTTTACTGTATTGGACTCTCTTCGGCGTGGTAATCTGTCATTCGATTGGAAAAAATTTAAGTGAAGATTTCGCAACATTAGTGACATTATTATAATTAGAAATTTGTTACTATTAAATTATAATTGTTTACCTTGCTTTCATATCTTGGACTTCTTGTATGTTTAGATCTACAAATACTCTAGCTGACTTTGATGAGCTAAGTTCGTATTCTCCTATTTTTTAAAATCCATTATTAGAATCAAAGTTGCATATGCCCATTCTATAATAAAATTGAATAATATGGATCTTACCATCGAATTTTTCAACATGTAGGCCAACTATTATCAGCATAATTTGATTTTCTTTAGATATGTTGTCCTTGTTGCTGATTCCGGTAGCTTGGTATTCCGACAATGTAATTTTTACACGCATGCCTCTCATATTTTCCACAATGATGTCAATCTTCATGAATCTGCTGCGCACTATGTTGACCAAACGCCCAATAATGTCTGCACAAACATGGTGTCATAATGTTAGTTCAGAATCGGTAGTTAAGTTAATGTATGGTTTCGAGGTTTGTAACATTTATAGATACCCATGCAATGTGTTTTATCCCCGCATCTCTCGTGTAGTTCTTCAAATTACGTTAGGTTGAAACTGTACTTTGGGATAACTGCAATACATTCGACTTCTTTTTCCACCTGTACTTGTGTGAGAGTATTGAAAGATAGCTTTCGATCCTTAGGTAAGGGTCTGTATCTGAGATTGTATTTTACGATCCCAAAGTGTTTTAACGACACTATATTTTGTTCTTTTAGCTTATCCATATGCTTTCTATATTGGTTTGGTGTGATGGCACAATGGATTTAGTCGCCCTGTTATCATTCATGTATTTTTATTATTATTTAAATATTGTTTCAATGCAGGTTATCATAATATCAAACGCGGTATTAATCTTACTGTTTGGTCGATGAGGATCATGTTATAGCTTGTAGAGGCTCCCGTCCGTGGATTCTTGATTTCCCATGTACGTAGTATTCGCAGCTTGATTATTTGATCTATGAATTCCTTTTCAAAGCTTGATGACATACTAATCTCTGAAATTCTTTCCAAGAATTATTTTTTGTTATATGTTTTGCCTAAACATCAGAAGATGACAATAATTAATTAGATGATATAGTACTAATCTCTGAAGTTATTGTTTTATCACCATCTACATCTGCTGAAACAACATGTCTTTTGGAACGTGAAATTCGTTATTTTATGTTAATATGGAATTTTTATGAATTATTACTTACCCTTTGTGTTTCTTTTCCGCTTTTTCCCAATTTCTTTGGGTTGCACTCCTGATGCTGCCCTGATGTCAGTTGTATCATCATCTGCTATGTCAGACATATTATGATCATAAACGATTGTACATTGAATTATTAATTCCAACAGTAAGATAATGATTTGAACATGGAAATCTACTAAATTGTGTGCTTACCTCCACGGCCTAGGTAATTCAAGCGTGTATCACATCCATCCCTATTGTATCATGATTCAAAGATTTAGAACAATGAATATTATTTTTATTTTTCCCCTCACGTAAACATTAATTTTTTTAATGTTAACAACTTACTTTCGGTAGAATTACTCTCGTTTGATGCAATGGCATGACTGATTATTTGTTCTTGCTCATCGCAACTTGCATGAATGATTTTTGTGTTTAGTACTATATTTTTTATACTTGTTTCCATAGTATATTATTTGGCTCTGGCAGACATAAGAATTGTATTTTCTTCTGCAGCATAACAGGGTTTATATAGTTATTTGGATTTCTTTTTTTAAGTAGGATTGAGATAGTAGGGTACTATGTTGCCTAGAACGTTCCATTGATTTTTTTTAAGTAGGTTTGAGATAGTCGGTACTATGTTTAGAATGTTGTCCCTTTTTTAAAAACATTCCACAAATTAAAATTTCGAAAATATTCTGGAATTGAATTTCCGTATTAAGGCTGTTTGTCTTGGAAAAGGATATTTAAGTGATTGTGGAGGATACATAGGTAATCCGATTGTGGTACCTATAAACATAAGCGATGTCGAACACGTCATTCGTCTCAAGTAGCACGGAAGTAGAGCACAATATAGCAAGCAAAGAACGGATATTTTTAAGCAGTGATGACATGCAGTTCAAGCAGGGTGCAAAGCTCTCAAATTTTCTAAATATGGATTGCTCTGATATTTACCTTAACAGATTGGAATTTGAAGACGTACCAAATCACTCTATAATTTTAAGTGTAGGAAGAACGGTTACATTACTTAGAGATGTTGATATCAATTGTGTATTAGTAAAAGGGACTGCACTTATGGTGACAAAACTGACCTAAAATTCAATCGAAGCCATCGTACTACATGGAAGATATGCTAGCATGAATTTACACATTCCGAGGATATTGTTTTCAATCTGTATTAAGGCTTTGCCGATCATATTATTCAGGGAACAATTCCCAATCAAGACTGGATTGTAGATTATTTTATTTTCTTTCAATGTTATTCCAAGCCCTTGATTTTCATAAGCACGAATCACAGAAGACTTGAAGCAACTGTTTTGATATCTTGTTTTTCAGAATTTTATTTTTTCTTGCACCCCCTCTCATAAAGTTCTGGCTGCGCCACTGTTTCCCATTGCATCAAATTAGCTTATTTTGGATAGTTTGGCTTGCTATATGTTGGGTTCCTTTTATGACGTTTGATTTTAGTGCATTACCTGATAATGATTAACTGCGACAATGATTACTATAATTTTATTAGATGAATGTTACTTTCGACGTGAACGATATTTGAATCTCTCCTGGTATTTTTTGAAGATGTGAAGAGTTTTTTGAAGATGTATCGTTAAATATATCTTTCTATTCCTAACTCCACATCTGTTTTTTTATTAGCAGAAATCTATTAAAAGAAAATATATATCTATGGAAAAGACTCATATTTCACTGAAAAGTAGTTTTTTGGGGTTTATGGGAAGCTCGAAATGATATCGCATTCGAAAGAAAGCCTTTCAAAAATTGATGCTTTCAATTAGTCTCTATGGGTTTGGATTGTTTTAAGGGTATTGATTTTCCCTTATTTTTAATCTGTTTGCCTAGCCTTTCAGGCTAGTGGGTTTTGTTTTTTTTTTCATTTTTTCAATATATTCTCCTTTTGTCTTTGAAAAAAAATATATAGATATATCTAATGGTTAACTATAAGCAAAATAAACTACTTTTGTCTTGTTTTTGTTTAAAAGTAAAGAAACAAACTACTAATTATAAGAAAAAAAGCTTGTTTTTTGTTGACTGTCGTTCTCGTGCCTATTTACTCTGGCATCAATCTTGTCTTGAAACTTTCTCATTGATTGTTGTGTCGAACACAGCTACACTGTTGTCCGTCGTTTCAGTTATGCTAGGTTCTGTCTCTTTAGTCTTAGAGTTGTCTGTTGTTTCTACTAATGCCATCAGAGAATTAAAACCCTCATCGCAATAAGTTCCCGATTTAGCTGCATCATACTTTGTAGCATCACTGCATTCCGATTTGGCTGCATCATATTATGTTTCCAGTGCATGATCATATTCATAGATATCTTGTATGGTTAGACTACCGAAAGTAAATGAATTAGCGTTTAGTTTAAACTTGAATATGTAGGCAGCACCATAAAGATCTCCAATTTCAGGAAGGTTTTCCGCCAAGTTTTCCTGCGCATGAATACCTTATAATGTTATTGAACCAAATATAATTTACTATACAGTTTAGAAAATTTAACTACCGTTGACTATTTACCTGGGACTCATAATTAGCTTCTCCACACTCTTTCCAAGCAACTTTTCAGTGTTTTCTCCCATTGCCACAAAAATAGCCTCTTCAAAATTGTGAACAACCTTTAAGTCAAGTTTGTATTGGGGTTTGATCTCCTTCTCCGTTAGATATTTTCTACATTTTTTACAAAACATGCCATAATCCTGGATAACATATTTTTGCGAGCATTTATCACATACCATGTAGTACCATTGGGTTCCCTGTTTTGCGCCGACAATATTTGCTTTGCATGTAAAAACCATATCCTGTCATTATTTCACATACACAGATCAGTATCGGTTACTGGGTTTTTTTATATTTTAATAAAAATCCTAAAAAGCTAGAAAGGTATGCCTTACAATGTTCTTAACGTCCCCTAACATTTTCTTTGCTTCTCCAATAGTTTTCCTATTCCTGAAAATCACATCTTTTTTGGTACACAGCTTACTATTCTCCCAGTACAATTTGTCTACTACTTGTTAGTGCACACCTGCATTTAATTATAGTGTGTTAGCATTGATAGCTGTCATCTTATGTAGTCTGTAAAACAAAAAACTGAATTAGCTTGCCTATTTTTGAGAGATGTAACTTCATCCACATCTAGATCCACATATACATGTGTTCCTGAAGTACTTGATACTTGTTTTTCTCCTGTGAACAGACATTTTTATTAAGAGTGTATCAAGTTATACAATGTCTAATAAGCTATTAACTATTTATGTTATCAACAGAATCTTGCAAAATTTATGCTTACCTGTACGGTCTTTTTTATAAACTATGGATGTTATTAATAGAATCTTAGTTCTCCGATCAAATGTGAACAGATCATCTGAAATCATTCGCGTGGCATCTCCATACAGAAGCACGAAAACCTGTCTTCCTCTTTCGTTCTCAATGGTGATAAAACGCTTGTCCTTGCTCGGAATTTTAATAAAGTGATTTGGAATTATCGACGTCATGGCCACCAATTTTCCCATGATATCTAAACAAAAGTATATATATATATATATATATATATTAAATTTGCATTCCTTGTGGATCATTGATATGAAATTCAAGTAAAAGTTATATTAGTTCAGTACCTGAAAGATCTGTAGTATTCCCAATCCTAGAGGGTATGTCTTCCAATTTCAATAAAATGAAACGGTACCTTGGTATTGCGGTTTCCTCGTTTAATATTAACTTAGCCTCGGTTGTGTTTGTAAAGTGTAACCTCCTCATCCCTGGAACCGCGCGATATTCACCTATCCAACCTCTGATCTCATAGTTTCTAATCATCAGTATTACCTGAGGATGGACCGCAGTAAGGAATCTGGGGTAAAGATTTGAGAACATTGTTCCCTGGATTTGATCGCCTTTTTTTTTTAAGAAATTGTTATTACAAATCCATGACATTTTAAAAAAAAACACAATTATTATATAATGATGTAAACTTACAGATTGATCCATTAATATAAAATCCTTGTTGTAAATTGCTCCAGTATTAGGGTTTTGTGCATCCCATATTCTTATGACCCGAACCATCAGAGGTTTTTATGACATTCCTCCTCTGCAATCCCGTAAAAAGTTATTCCTGTTATCTGCTACATTGCATGTGTATCAACGTAATATTAAAACGAATGTTGTAATGGTGCATACACATACATAATTACTTCATGGAAACGTTGTAATGTCGAATGTTTTTACTTACTCCGGTCTTCAAATCCTTTGTTTGATGTTGAAGGGACCAACATCAACTTGTTCATTGAGTTTGGATTTGCACCTGAACATAGAAAAGATTGTTAATCGACCTATAATTTTAATATCAATTGAACATTAAGTACAATGTTAGAAAAGATGAAAGTCCACCACTATCTGAGGTGCAAAGGTTCTTAGCATTATTTTCTACTACGTTCTTTAAAGTCGGAGTTCCATTTGAAGTTGAAATTACATCTGAACAAAGCACATATGGTTGTTAACCGAGTTACAATTAAATACAGTTTCAATGCATGTCACGTACACCCAAAAAAGAGAAGGATGGAAGTATACCATTGTTTGAGGTGCAAAGCTTCTTAGGAATATTTATTGTTACGTTTTGTAAAGGTAGAGTTGCATCTAAAGTTGTAGGGTTTAACATGAAGTTTTCGTTTGAAGTTGAATTTCCAGCGTTTTGTAAAAGTTGAGTTTTAGCTGTAATTTCATTTTCTTCATCATAGATCAAAGATCTTATAGAAAATCATATATATATACATTAGTTTCAATTGTAAATAACAAAGAATATTCGAAATTGGTGTATTTGCTTACTTTTTTTTGCTATTCCCTTGCCAGTTGTTGTTGGGATCATTATTGACACATTGCTTGAAGTCGAGTCTAAATATGTTCATATAAAAGGACATTGTTAATTAATGATCAATAATAATAGTTTCATATTTGAATGTATGCATATAAAAGGGCACTGTTAGCTAATGATCAATACTAATAGAGTCGATAACATACCTTCAGTGATTTTTCCATCATCATCAATATATTCTTCCTGAATTTGCATCTCTTCTTGAGTTTCAAAGCATGTTTCCATTGTCTCTGCAGCGATTCCATATACGTTATTTGCATATTTGAATTTTAAAATAATTCATACAGGATTAATCAACATTAAAACCTGAGACTTAATTCGCGAATCAAACCTGTGTTTTTCTTCAAAGTTGCACCTTTCAATGTTTTACCCATTGTTTGGTTGTTAGACTATAATATGCGTTCGAAAGAAGATCACGTAGATAGAAAGCCAGTAGGAACTTGGGTCTTTACCATCGTTACATGGATGGTTTATATAGGCGCCTGTAGAAGTAGTTTTAAAATTCGGATTTTTTTTTTTACCAGTTGTGCCAATTTTAGGAATCCGGAGCATACATAATTTGGGTAGTTTGAAAAGTTCATTCCTGGTAAGTAGCATAAACTACGTCTTTTTTCTCTTTTTTTAGAACATCTAGAATGTTCTATTGCATTCTAGTAGAACATTACGTTATTGTCTGGCTATGAAACTTCTTACAAACTATAGAGAAATATTCTAAATTCAATCGATTGCAGAACTTTCTTTTTCTGTTAAGTTCTAATGCAGTATCAATTATTCCCAGGTCATCTTGAATTCAATATCCCCAAATAAGAAAATCAATGGGAGTAGTCATTTTTTGTGTGATTTTTGGAAATAAAAATAATGATGTGTTAGGTTCAACCGGAGCGTACCTAATCCAGTCAAGTATTTAGGGTTTGATAAAAAAATTAATAATTTAGTACTTTTGAATTGACGTAAATGGATGTCAGTAAATCCATCAACCTAGTTATGTACTATTCGCATCATTACCATTTTATAGAGTTTTTGGTTTTACCTCCGAAGATCCCTGATCAGATGCACTGGAAATATTAGTGTCGCATACAACACTACTCGTTATTGTGGCATCTTGTACCAAAACTTATGTCATAAATCTGGTTTTAGACTGATATTAAGCTGGTGTTTAACACGTAAATAAAAGTTATGATTACATTGTAAGATGTAGGTTCAAGGCAGTGCATGAGGAAAGGAATTACCTGCAACAATAATACTGTTATGACATTTTCTAAATCACAATAAAACATCCTGGAAGACGACATTAGTTTCCTGCAAGGCGTTTGATGTATCTTCGGGTAGTACAGTTATTCGTCTCGCAGCTGTGCACCTTGACAAAGCAACGTAGAGTTGACCGTGACAAAACACAGGTGTCTTTAAGTCAATTCCTATATGCTGGACTGCTTTTCCTTGAGATTTGTTGATAGTCATTGCATAAGCCAACCGAATCGGAAACTGCTGTCTCAACATATTTATGTTCAACTCTGAAATTTTAGGCTGGAATGATATTCTAGGCAACATCACTACTTCTCCGATCTTGCTCTTCTTTACCGTCATTTTTTTTGCTTGTATAAGAAACTTCTCGCAGTGCGTCACCAACAACCTTGTACCATTGCAGATTCCGTCGGAGGGAGCTAGGTTTCTCATCATAATTATCGGACATCCAACTTTGAGTTGCAGCTTAAATAAAGGCATTCCTGGAGGGTTTAGATTTTGCAGAAATTCATTGCTTATTGGTGGTATGCTACCACTTTCATATGGAGTCAACCTATCAGCTGCTAGATATGTGTGTGTATCTCCATCCAAAAAAATTAGTGCCTCAACATTAATCTCATTAACATCATCATTGTGTGCTGTGAGGATCATTCTGTTAGTTAGATCCTCTTCTAAAACTTGTTCGTAACACGCCTCATCTCCTCTCCAGATCTGTGTTTTTGTGAGACAGGGATAGAGCTTTGTTATTAGTTCTGTCCTATTTTTACATATGTTCACAACCGATGGAAGAGTAACTTTGTCAACTGATGTAGTTTTACAAGTGATAAGTATAGGGTTTGATTCTCTCGGACTTTTTAAAGATTTGGTTTTTGATTATTAGAAGAAAATACTAAGACAAATTAATTAAAATAGATTTTTGTTTACCAAGGAGAGAAAATTCTAGGGTTTTGGATTCCACTACTTCTAATAATAGTAAACTCAATAACAATTTCGTTGACAAAATACTCCAGTTTACTCAAAAAAATTTCGAACCCAATCTCATGCTTTGGAAGATATGACAATACAAGCTCTTTTTATGACTTTCGTCGCTATTCTAAGGCCTAATCCTCCTTCGCTTATAAAAGAGCGGTAGAAACTACCCAAAACAATTTTTACGAAGCATACAAAGAAGAGAGAATTTTTAATAATTTAAAAACACAATATTGGAGTATTTATTGTCAAAGAAAATAATTACTAAATATTACTCATCAAAAATAGCTTCTTCCAAAACCCTAGAAAAGAAATCTAGCTACTCATGGATCGAAAATTGGAGAAAATTTCATTAATCATTGTATTCAAAAGATATAAATAAGCTTACAATGATTCTGCAAACGATACACATCTTCTATCTTTGATAAACGACACAAGGCTTCTACTGTTGAAAAACGATACTCTTCTGCGACTGTTTCTGCGAGTCTGTTATTCATGTTCTTGAATATTAGCAGCAGTAGGTGAACTTCTCTAAAACTTGTGATTTTTTCGATTTCTAAGCCTAGGTTTCTTCTCCAGAGTAAGCGTATGACCTTGTGTGACCTCCTATCCCTCTTTTTATACCAAACAGGACGATTAAATCTCATGGAAATCTTCTCTTTTCTTTTTTAGAAAGTCTCGTACTTTTCTCTCCAAGTTACGAGTTTATCTCCCTTACGCATTCTGAGTTGTTCGATTCTTCCCTAAAATCTCTTCATGATGTAATAAAATCTTTAGAGAGGATATTCTTTCCATTTACACACATAACTTCCAATGATAACGAAAACCAAACCCGAGATAACCCACTCCTTGTTTATCTAAAGTCCACGTAATCTTTCCCTTTTTTATAAAGATGAATCACATTACCGACCCTGTTTGATCCTAACAGACTCAAACTAACCCAGGTCCATGAGAAAATCCGACGAAATCATGGCCAACCCAATCTAGAAACTCGGTAAGCCATATCTTCCGCTGCTTTCTTCTCCGGGATTATTTAGCCCAAGTTAACCGGTTCTAATGGACATACCAGTCCTGTTTAGTTGATATAATCCATCCCAAACGATTTGAGCCATTGAATCTCTCTTGAACAGCTTCAATTATCGAACCCTAAAACTGCCTGAAACTCTCATGTTTTCCCGCCAAAACCAGCGAGTGTTGATTCATCGTTTTCCGATTATCTAGCCAATTCTGGTTGAAACAAAGACCATTACCAGACCTGTTTAGATCTTGGGAACAAACCCATTTAGTTTAAGCGTTTTAATCTCAGCATAGCTTGCCTAAAACACAAACCCTAATTCTGTTCTTCAATTTCCAGCCAAAATTTGAAATTCAAATGGAGAAGATGATCCTCCCCTTATCCAACAACGGTGTCCCCTTAGTAATTTGGGCTACATTTAGCAATTCTTGGGGTTGCGAATAGCAATTTGAGGGGTACACATATGAATTTTGGGCTGTAGATAGTGAAAAACTCCTGGGTGACTTTATCGACTCTTCCGGGACATTTCTGGGGGGTGCCTTTAACACTTTTCTGGGTGCTTTTAGTAGTTCCTCGAGAAACTATCTCTTACCTCTCATATCCACTTCTTTTCTTCAATTTCATCACTAAGGTTGCCATGCCTTTCAGACAAAACTCGCATCACTAAAGCCAACATGCCTTTCAGAGGTGAAGAAATAAAAGTAAATAATGAGAGATAATTCGCCTTCAACAGTAGTTGCACATGAAATGACACTTTAGCCCTTTTAAGCGACGTTTCTTCTTCTTTTGCTCCAAAGTACCTGAAACTCAAAACCAAACATAAAATACATAATTTACAAGAAAACTAAGCAAAGAAAGCATAAACAATAGATAAACATTAAGGTGTTTTAGAAACCTATCAAATTCCCCCACACTTAGACTTTGCTAGTCCTCGAGCAAATCAAACTAAACTAATTTTAAAACATACAACTCCACCTCGTCGAGGATATGGTCACACTTAGCACGTATAACAAGCCTTTAAACCCCTAGGTGGCCCTAGTGGCCGAGTTATAGTCTCGGAAAGGTTTACCAGAGGTGTACCTACAAAACCTTTTATTCCAAACTCTAGCTATCTGTGAAGAACTCAGGAACGACACTAAAGAGTCTCCTTGGTTGGCCTACTTTCATTGATCACAAGAGAAAGTACCCGGATGCGAGTAATATTCATATATATATATATATATATATATATATATATAAGTGACAAAGTTCTATCAATAATCGCACTATGGACATCAATAATTGGAATCACACAAATGAATAGATTAAGAAGATGGATTGTAGAGATAGATAGTTCAAAACAATGTTTTCTTAAGGTCAACGGTGTTTCCCATATCTGTCTGAAGGCCTCCGCCAAGATGAACCTATGAATCCTAATGGATTGAGATACTGTTCTGGACTAATATCAACACAGCTTGGCATATACAAGGGAACCAGCGGTCGATAATCCTAAATCTAGATTAACTCACTGGCATATACAAGGGAACCAGTGGTCGATAATTTTATTGCACAATAATAAACCTTTCATCATTTCATTTTTTTTTTTATAATTAACTGCATGATTTGATCTTTCGGATCTAAGCGCATGCTTATTGTCAGCATATTACATGATAGTTCCCATGGATCCTGCGTTCCACGCTTGTTTAGGTGACGGAGACAGGGAAAATACACACATATTGCTATTCCCAAGTGTTAATTTTTTTTTAATATATAACTTTATTCCGATTGGTCTCATTGGTCTGGTTTCTTTATTATTTTAGTAACTCAATCACTCTATTTCATCCCGGCATTGGTAACAATTCGATGTGTTGGGCCCCACCAAATCACTTAAATAAACATATAATTTTTCAAATAAAATAAAAACAAAAACAGAACGTAGTGTGATGATTCCATTGTAACACCTGAACTCTGTCTTTTCATGAATAGACTCTATTATTGGGTTCCTTAACTCCTACAACCAAGATGTTTCCATTCACTTAGACTGGTTAGTGTCATCCTAAATTGGCACAAATTTCTAGGCTCTTAAGTTTTTTTTTTTTTAAAAACTAAAAGTTTATCCCTCACCCCCAAACTTAAACCTAACATTGTCCTCAATGTTTCAAATTAAAGTACGGTACCAAAAATATAAGTAACAAGAGGAATAAAGAGGTAAGTCAGAAAGATAGTACCTGGATGAAGCGTAGCAATCCTTCCATGGGAGCAAGAAAGAAAGAAAAAAAAAAAAAAAAAACTAATGTACAACAGCAGGGTCCTCCAGAGGGACCTTAATATCACCATGTGTGGGTTGCCTCCCATTAGCGCTAAGTTTAATGTCTTCAGCCAGACGTTGGTAGAATTAGTCACCACATAAAATCATATAGAAATAGTCGGAACCTATGTGGGTCATCAAAACTGAATAAAGCTACCACAAATAAAAGGAATGCCAAGAAAATGTTCAAATAACGCACACCCTTATCTAGTTTCCTTTTTAAGACAACTACATCTAGTTGTGGTTCGGGCTCAGGTTCTATGAAGGGGTCTAAATAAAATGTTTTCATTGGCTGAGTTTCCTCATAAGCAGGATCATGGGGATCAGGTTGTATAGTCTGGAAAAACTCAAGTAAAAACTTAGAAGCACATAAAAATAGCCTGAACAATTGTGGATCCTTAAAGTCAATTTGATTTGACTTACATAGTTGACCATAATGAAAGTGATAGTCATTCTTAAGAAAATGTGTCGACGATTCTAGTTTCCTAAAATTAGGTTTAGTTACAAAAACTAGATAATGGCACATTTCAAATCGAGATACTCTCACATTTGGTAAATAAAATCTTGGTGGGACGACAAAGTCAATTATGGTATCATGGACCGGGTTAACCACATCAACTAGAGGATGGGTTTCTATCAACTAAGTCTCTTTTTGGACATAACTAGGTTCAGGAAAACGTGCATGAAGATAGTCTCTTAATATGGTAGAGGCACATACATTAAGTCCCAAATTAGGAACTTTTGGGAGAGTCAAAGGTAAACCACGGGGAGAATGATATTCACCCTCAAACTTAGGGTTGTCTATATCCTTGGATAAACTTGTCGCAATTTCCTTAATTTATAAATTATCAGATTTATGAAAATGGTCATTTATTTCTTCTAGGTTGTAATCTTGTGGTTCTACATTTCTATAATCCTCAGAAGGGACTATTGTTTCCGAATCACTAGACTCTAAAACACTAGTCTCAGGATAAACTCTTTCCTCTAAGCCATCATCAGCTTCATAATCACAATGATAAACTACACCATCTAAAATAATGGTATCCCTAGTCAAATCCATTTCCTTTTGAATAGGTGAATCATCAATATTATTAGTATTTAAACTAGGAACCCTAGTTAGTAAGTTCGCGAATCATTCGCAAATTTTTCCATATCACGAATTTTACCGTTTTATTCGCGTACGTTTACAACTCCGAACCCAAGTCGCGTATTATGTGGCATTCCCGGATTATTCGCGAATCGTTCACGAATTTTACATATCCCGAATGATACGCCCACTTATTTCGCCATAAATTCTTTAGCTTTTACATTTTCAAAGGCCCCATCTTTTGGGCTTTACTTCCTCCTGGGCATACACGACCCAATATTAGACGTTGTTGTAATTTTTATGAAATAAAAATGACTGAATTTTTTTGATGGTGAAGGTGAGAGAGATCTCGAACTCACTGACCAGGCATCTAAACCACTATACCACATCCTCTTGGATGACTAATGTTGTATATATTATTAATATCATCATATTAATTTTATTTTTTCTTTAAATAACTCACATATATGCATAAAAATTGGTCTACGACCTTATAAATATAAATTATTTAGTATATATAGATACCGAATTTTCATAGCCGAACTCAAATTTATAAATCAAATTATACACGTACGTATGCCGTTTCTAATTACTGACGAATCACGTCCCGTTGACCGAATCTTGGACTGAATTTTATAAAACCGTATAATACTAGTACGTTTTCCGTTCCGTACGTTTTCCGAATTCCGAATTTCTAACTAGGCTAGGAACACCATTATAATCATAAGTATCAATTGGTGTAACAATTTCCTCGTCACTATGACTATATATTTCAAATTATTCATCGACACTATCATCATCATCATAACAATACGAGGATGATTGAACATTTCCTAAATATTTAGTGTTTTCTGATCCAACCTCATCCTCTAAATTAGGTTAATAATTATATGTATTATCAAGGGTAAGATTGGAAACACTATTTTGGAATTCAAGTTCATTATGAGCAGTATCCTTAGGTGCATATTTATCCTCATACTTATTAAGAGTCTCACACAGTTTATCTAGGATTATTCGAGATTGACGCGCATTTTCACGTTTAGTTTCATTGAACTTCTTAAGTGATTCTTCTAAAGTAAGACTTGAACATTCATCACTATGTGATTTACCCGTCACTTTTTGAAACTGTTTGAGTGCATCTTCTAAGGAATGAGTTTTATATTTATCAGGAACTGGTCCCAATTGTTTGATTAAATCCTCTAAAGATAGAGAACTCTCATTTTTTTCATTATAATATTGCTCATTCGCCCGTTCATATGACTGGTGGACGTGCGGATAGTAATTGGGATCACCATAGTAAGAACCATGACCTTCAGGAAGGTGGTAGTGGTCCCAAGTACTATCCACACTTCGGTCATTAGTACGGATATTGTCCATTTTGATACTCAATCGAATAATCATAATATTGGTCTTTATAATACCAACTCGACATTTTGTGTGCACATGCAAATGCAGGTCGACTAAAATTGGTAGGCTCAGGTTACCTCAAACAGAATATACCTACGGTCAAAGACTGGTCAACAATCTTGAATTTGAGGCTTGTGGTGTTTCGGATGATAACGCCAGAGGAGTCACCGTACTAAACCACGAGTTTTCTAAAATTCGGTGACTGACGATGCAATTGGTGTGTGCACGTGTTTTTTTTTAATAAATAAAATAAAACATGTACAAAAAATAAAACGAATTCTAAATTAACTATGTACAAATAAAATAATAATAAAAAAAAACTACCAAATATCAATATTTACAAAAAAAAAAAGGAAAAATAAAATAAAAATTGGAATATCTTTACTTACCTTTTTGGTTGTCAAGTTTTATTCTCCAATAAATGTCAAATTAAACCTGCACACAAAAGCTAAAAAAAATACCCAGCGTAAAATCAAAGAAAATCAAATAAAATAAATTCTAAACAACCAAAATATTTACAAAAAATAAAAATAAAAGAAATCTAAAACCTAACCTAAAGGCAAGTCCGCGTCGACGGCGCCAAAAACTGATGTAGTTTTACAAGTGATAAGTAAAGGGTTTGATTCTCTCGGACTTTTTAAAGATTTGGTTTTGGATTATTAGAAGAAAATACTAAGACAAATTAATTAAAATAGATTTTTGTTTACCAAGGAGAGAAAATTCTAGGATTTAGGTATTCTTTCATCATTTCATTTTTTTTTTTATAATTAACTGCATGATTTGATCTTTCGGATCTAAGCGCATGCTTATTGTCATCAGATTACATGATAGTTCCCATGGATCCTGCGTTCCACGCTTGTTTAGGTGACGGAGACAGGGAAAATACACACATATTGCTATTCCCAAGTGTTAATTTTTTTTTTAATATATAACTTTATTCCGATTGGTCTCATTGGTCTGGTTTCTTTATTATTTTAGTAACTCAATCACTCTATTTCATCCCGGCATTGGTAACAATTCGATGTGTTGGGCCCCACCAAATCACTTAAATAAACATATAATTTTTCAAATAAAATAAAAACAAAAACAGAACGTAGTGTGATGATTCCATTGTAACACCTGAACTCTGTCTTTTCATGAATAGACTCTATTATTGGGTTCCTTAACTCCTACAACCAAGATGTTTCCATTCACTTAGACTGGTTAGTGTCATCCTAAATTGGCACAAATTTCTAGGCTCTTAAGTTTTTTTTTTTTTAAAACTAAAAGTTTATCCCTCACCCCCAAACTTAAACCTAACATTGTCCTCAATGTTTCAAATTAAAGTACGGTACCAAAAATATAAGTAACAAGAGGAATAAAGAGGTAAGTCGGAAAGATAGTACCTGGATGAAGCGTAGCAATCCTTCCATGGGGGCAAGAAAGAAAGAAAAATAAAACAAAAATAATGTACAACAGGGTCCTCCAGAGGGACCTTAATATCACCATGTGTGGGTTGCCTCCCATTAGCGCTAAGTTTAATGTCTTCAGCCAGACGTTGGTAGAATTAGTCACCACATAAAATCATATAGAAATAGTCGGAACCTATGTGGGTCATCAAAACTGAATAAAGCTACCACAAATAAAAGGAATGCCAAGAAAATGTTCAAATAACGCACACCCTTATCTAGTTTCCTTTTTAAGACAACTACATCTAGTTGTGGTTCGGGCTCAGGTTCTATGAAGGGGTCTAAATAAAATGTTTTCATTGGCTGAGTTTCCTCATAAGCAGGATCATGGGGATCAGGTTGTATAGTCTGGAAAAACTCAAGTAAAAACTTAGAAGCACATAAAAATAGCCTGAACAATTGTGGATCCTTAAAGTCAATTTGATTTGACTTACATAGTTGACCATAATGAAAGTGATAGTCATTCTTAAGAAAATGTGTCGACGATTCTAGTTTCCTAAAATTAGGTTTAGTTACAAAAACTAGATAATGGCACATTTCAAATCGAGATACTCTCACATTTGGTAAATAAAATCTTGGTGGGACGACAAAGTCAATTATGGTATCATGGACCGGGTTAACCACATCAACTAGAGGATGGGTTTCTATCAACTAAGTCTCTTTTTGGACATAACTAGGTTCAGGAAAACGTGCATGAAGATAGTCTCTTAATATGGTAGAGGCACATACATTAAGTCCCAAATTAGGAACTTTTGGGAGAGTCAAAGGTAAACCACGGGGAGAATGATATTCACCCTCAAACTTAGGGTTGTCTATATCCTTGGATAAACTTGTGCAATTTCCTTAATTTATAAATTATCGATTTATGAAAATGGTCATTTATTTCTTCTAGGTTGTAATCTTGTGGTTCTACATTTCTATAATCCTCGAAGGGACTATTGTTTCCGAATCACTAGACTCTAAAACACTAGTCTCGGGATAAACTCTTTCCTCTAAGCCATCATTGACTTCATAATCACAATGATAAACTACACCATCTAAAATAATGGTATCCCTAGTCAAATCCATTTCCTTTTGAATAGGTGAATCATCAATATTATTAGTATTTAAACTAGGAACCCTAGTTAGTAAGTTCGCGAATCATTCGCAAATTTTTCCATATCACGAATTTTACCGTTTTATTCGCGTACGTTTACAACTCGAACCCAAGTCGCGTATTATGTGGCATTCCCGGATTATTCGCGAATCGTTCACGAATTTTACATATCCCGAATGATACGCCCACTTATTTCGCCATAAATTCTTTAGCTTTTACATTTTCAAAGGCCCCATCTTTTGGGCTTTACTTCCTCCACAGGCATACACGACCCAATATTAGGCGTTGTTGTAATTTTTATGAAATAAAAATGACTTAATTTTGATGGTGAAGGTGAGAGAGATCTCGAACTCACTGACCAGGCATCTAAACCACTATACCACATCCTCTTGGATGACTAATGTTGTATATATTATTAATATCATCATATTAATTTTATTTTTTCTTTAAATAACTCACATATATGCATAAAAATTGGTCTACGACCTTATAAATATAAATTATTTAGTATATATAGATACCGAATTTTCATAGCCGAACTCAAATTTATAAATCAAATTATACACGTACGTATGCCGTTTCGAATTCTTCGACAAATCACGTCCGATTGACCGAATCTTGGATTTGAATTTTATAAAACAAGTATAATACTAAATGCGTTTTCCGTTAAAATCGTTTTCGAATTCCGAATTGCTAACTAGGCTAGGAACACCATTATAATCATAAGTATCAATTGGTGTAACAATTTCCTCGTCACTATGACTATATATTTCAAATTATTCATCGACACTATCATCATCATCATAACAATACGAGGATGATTGAACATTTCCTAAATATTTAGTGTTTTCTGATCCAACCTCATCCTCTAAATTAGGTTAATAATTATATGTATTATCAAGGGTAAGATTGGAAACACTATTTTGGAATTCAAGTTCATTATGAGCAGTATCCTTAGGTGCATATTTATCCTCATACTTATTAAGAGTCTCACAGTTTATCTAGGATTATTGAGATTGACGCGCATTTTCACGTTTAGTTTCATTGAACTTCTTAAGTGATTCTTCTAAAGTAAGACTTGAACATTCATCACTATGTGATTTACCCGTCACTTTTTGAAACTGTTTGAGTGCATCTTCTAAGGAATGAGTTTTATATTTATCAGGAACTGGTCCCAATTGTTTGATTAAATCCTCTAAAGATAGAGAACTCTCATTTTTTTCATTATAATATTGCTCATTCGCCCGTTCATATGACTGGTGGACGTGCGGATAGTAATTGGGATCACCATAGTAAGAACCATGACCTTCAGAAGGTCGGTAGTGGTCCCAAGTACTATCCACACTTCGGTCATTGTACGGATATTGTCCATTTTGATACTCAGTCGAATAATCATAATATTGGTCTTTATAATACCAACTCGACATTTTGTGTGCACATGCAAATGCAGGGTCGACTAAAATTGGTAGGCTCAGGTTACCTCAAACAGAATATACCTACAGTCAAAGACTGGTCAGCGATCTGAAATCTGAGGCTTGTGGTGTTTCGGATGATAACGCCTAGAGGGGTCACCGTACTAAACCACGAGTTTTCCTAAAATTCGGTGACTGACGATGCAATTGGTGTGTGCACGTGTTTTTTTTTAATAAATAAAATAAAACATGTACAAAAAATAAAACGAATTCTAAATTAACTATGTACAAATAAAATAATAATAAAAAAAAACTACCAAATATCAATATTTACAAAAAAAAAAAGGAAAAATAAAATAAAAATTGGAATATCTTTACTTACCTTTTTGGTTGTCAAGTTTTATTCTCCAATAAATGTCAAATTAAACCTGCACACAAAAGCTAAAAAAAATACCCAGCGTAAAATCAAAGAAAATCAAATAAAATAAATTCTAAACAACCAAAATATTTACAAAAAATAAAAATAAAAGAAATCTAAAACCTAACCTAAAGGCAAGTCGCGTCGCGGTAAAAAAATCGATGTAGTTTTACAAGTGATAAGTAAAGGGTTTGATTCTCTCGGACTTTTTAAAGATTTGGTTTTGGATTATTAGAAGAAAATACTAAGACATATTAATTAAAATAGATTTTTGTTTACCAAGGAGAGAAAATTCTAGGATTTTGGATTCCACTACTTCTAATAATAGTAAACTTAATAACAATTTCGTTGACAAAATACTCCAGTTTACTCAAAAAAAATTCAAACCCAATCTCATGCTTTGGAAGATATGACAATACAAGCTCTTTTTATGACTTTCGTCGCTATTCTAAGGCCTAATCCTCCTTCGCTTATAAAAGAGCGGTAGAAACTACCCAAAACAATTTTTACGAAGCATACAAAGAAGAGAGAATTTTTAATAATTTAAAAACAAAATATTGGAGTATTTATTGGCAAAGAAAATAATTACTAAATATTAATCATCAAAAATAGCTTCTTCCAAAACCTTAGAAAAGAAATCTAGCTACTCATGGATCGAAAATTGGAGAAAATTTCATTAATCATTGTATTCAAAAGATATAAATAAGCTTACAATGATTCTGCAAACGATACACATCTTCTATCTTTGATAAACGACACAAGGATTCTACTGTTGAAAAACGATACTCTTCTGCGACTGTTTCTGCGAGTCTGTTCTTCGTGTTCTTGAGTATTAGCAGCAGCAGGTGAACTTCTCTAAAACTTGTGATTTTTTCGATTTCTAAGCCTATGTTTCTTCTCCATAGTAAGCGTATGACCTTGTGTGACCTTCTAGCCCTCTTTTTATACCAAACAGGACGATTAAATCTCATGGAAATCTTCTCTTTTCTTTTTCAGAAAGTCTCGTACTTTTCTCTCCAAGTTACGAGTTTATCTCCCTTACGCATTCTGGGTTGTTCGATTCTTCCATAAAATCTCTTCATGATGTAATAAAATCTTTAGAGAGGATATTCTTTCCATTTACACACATAACTTCCAATGATAACGAAAACCAAACCCGAGATAACCCACTCCCTGTTTATCTAAAGTCCACGTAATCTTTCCCTTTTTTATCGAGATGAATCACATTACCGACACTGTTTGATCCTAACAGACTCAAACCAACCCAGGTCCATGAGAAAATCCGACGAAATCATGGCCAACCCAATCTAGAAACTCGGTAAGCCATATCTTCCCCTGCTTTCTTCTCCGGGATTATTTAGCCCAAGTTAACCGGTTCTAATGGACATACCAGTCCTGTTTAGTTGATATAATCCATCCCAAACGATTTGAGCCATTGAATCTCTCTTGAACAACTTCAATTATCGAACCCTAAAACTGCCTGAAACTCTCATGTTTTCCCGCCAAAACCAGTGAGTGTTGATTCATCGTTTGCCGATTATATAGCCAATTCTGGTTGAAACAAAGACCATTACCAGACCTGTTTATATCTTGGGAACAAACCCATTTAGTTTCAGCGTTTTAATCTCAGCATAGGTTGCCTAAAACACAAACCCTAATTTTGTTCTTCAATTTCCCGCCAAAATTTGAAATTCAAATGGAGAAGATAATCCTCCCCTTATCCAACAGCGGTGTCCCCTTAGTAATTTGGGCTACATTTAGCAATTCTTGGGGTTGCGAATAGCAATTTGAGGGGTACACAGATGAATTTTGGGCTGTAGATAGTGAAAAACTCCTGAGTGACTTTATCGACTCTTCCGGGACATTTCTGGGGGTGCCTTTAACACTTTTCTGGGTGCTTTTAGTAGTTCCTTGAGCAACTATCTCTTACCTCTCATATCCACTTCTTTTCTTCAATTTCATCACTAAGGTTGCCATGCCTTTCAGATAAAACTCGCATCACTAAATCCAACATGCCTTTCAGAGGTGAAGAAATAAAAGTAAATAATGAGAGATAATTCGCCTTCAACAGTAGTTGCACATGAAATGACACTTTAGCCATTTTAAGCGACGTTTCTTCTTCTTTTGCTCCAAAGTACCTGAAACTCAAAACCAAACATAAAATACATAATTTAATCTCATTAACATCATCATGGCGTAGTTAACATCATCATTAGCATCATAATTTAATCTCATTAACATCGGGTACATTAATCTCATTAACATCATCATTGCGTGCTGTGAGGATCATTCCGTTTGTTAGCTCCTCTTCTGAAACTTGTTCGTAACACGCCTCATCTCCTTTACAGATCTGTGTTTTTGTGAGATAGGGATAGAGCTTTGTTATTAGTTCTGTCCTGTTTTTACATATGTTCACAGCCGATGGAAGGGTAACTTTGTCAACTGATTCAGAACCGACCTGCAAAATGTAAAATAAAATAAGTAGTTCGATATTTGTTTATCTAGTAAGTACAAAACTAACAGCACGTACCGTAACCTTTAACCCTGAACTGGAGTATGTCTGGTAGTGATAAGATAAGCAATGGGTTCTTTTCTGAAAAGGGGCAAGCCCTTGATATATGAATTATATAGATTGTCATATTTTGAATTCAACTAATTTAATTTCTGTAAAACATTTTAAAATTTTAAACAAATTTAAATCAAATTAAATTGGTAAAACAATCCATTTTTCAATTTAAATTTTTTTGTTTTGGTAATGCCATTTCAACTTAATTTCCTAACTACGTTAAATACTATACATTCTGATTCTATGCATACAGTAAAAACTAAAGTTTTAAATTGTAAAAATGGTATCCTAACAGACATGGATGATATAGCAGATGATGTGTGCAGTATAAGTGAGTTGGATGGCTGAAGAGATGAAGGACAGTAACTTGGTAGATTATGTGGAACATTTCAACCATTTGTTTTTTTTCCAGTGATGTTGGATTGTCAAGAATATTTTTTTTTTGGAATATCATATTTGCCATTTGGATTAGGGATCGTATACAATGTCACAGTAGTCACTATTGTATGTCAGATCCTATAATGTTTTTGTGACTGCTTTCATGAAAACAATAACAACAGTACATACAATCCATCATACGTCACAATTATATATGTTTCTAAACTAACAGTAGCAATACTGATTACTATATTATGCATGCAATGTTTTGTTACCCTAATGCTTGATGTACTACTACTTGCTTATCATGAAGACCAATCAAATCACTATTCAGTTTATTGACATTAAGAAGTAAGATTAATTGATCTATCATATGTCATTTTCTGACATTTAGTTCTCCTAAATCCATAATAAATTTTGTTTTGGCATAAGTGCAACTATAATATATCATGGTGGAATGGGCAAAGATAATTACCTTGAGTAGGAAATCCGCGTACGCTCGATTTTCCAATTCTTGCATATCCAGCCGCATATTCGTTGTGAGTGTCAAAACCTTTATGTTATCCCATAAAAAATATCTCCGGATGCACGCCCCCACTATTTCTGCTCTTCCTCCGTTCGGTATCACTGGTAAAGTCTGCCCGAAGTCTCCTCCCATAACGACAGTCACACCTCCGAAGTCATCATTCTTATTTTCATGAATATCCTGGAGCAACCTGTTTACCGCCTCAACACAATGCCTATGCTGCATCGGCATCTCATCCCATATGATCAAAGTCGCCTGATTTATAAAATCAGCTTCTTCCTTTTGTTTAAATATTGAACAAACGCTAGTGTTTGTTATTTCTATAGGAATTCTGAACGTTGAATGTGCAGTACGACCTCCCTCCAAAAGTAAGGAAGCTATCCCTGGTATATGTAAAGAAGTGCAATTTATTAATCAAAATTAAACCAATTTATAAAATACCCCCAAACCTGAATTTTACTTGTCCTCAAGTGAAACAGAAATCTAGAAATCCTAACTATACCACTGTCGCTGGTCTCTCGAATGCATTTAGCGTATGCACTAAGCCTTTAAACCCCTAGGTGTCCCTAGTGGACGAGTTGTAGTCTCGTGAGGGCCTACCAAAGATGTACCCACAAAACCTTCTCCAATTTCAGAGCATCTATAGAAATGTCTTCGTCTTCGGTCTTCAACTGTAGATGATGAACTTCGGAATTTCGTAGAACCATGAAAATTTGTAACCAATATGTTTTTTTTTAAGACCCGCTACACAGCTGATCATCATTTATTTATTTTTTATTTTTTTTAGTGACCCGCTACACAGCTGGTCATCAGATAACACACTACAAAAGACCCGCTCCACAGCTGGTCATCAGATAACAAAAAATGCAAAAGACTACAAAAGATCCTACAAAAGACCCGCTACACAGCTGGTCATAAAAAAATGCAAAAGACTACAAAGGATAACCTACAAAATACCCGCTCCACAGCTGGTCATAGAAGACAACAAAAAAAATGCAAAAGACTACAAAAGATCCTACAAAAGACCCGCTCCACAGCTGGTCATAAAAGATGAAAAAGACTACAAAACGCCATATGAAAATAATCCCCCAAACCTAAATCTAACATTGTCCTCAATGTTTCAAAAGATGATAGAAATAACAACAAACCATGAGAACAAAACAGATTCAAAGGAAAGAGATTACCAAATGGAAAAAGGTTGGTGCTAACCATAGAAGGATGAATGCTTTGAAAGCAAACAATAAGAGTGATAAGACAAAAATTTGGTTAGCACAAAATACAACTTAACCGGTTCATGAAACAAGATTTAACAATATCTACTGGATTATATACAAAGATTCACCATACACTAGCAATCTAAAGAGTTGAGGATCAACCCAAAAGATGAAGTGCAGAAATTTTAACAATCTCACATAATTATGATATGATAGAAATGCAAGTGAGAAAGTAAAACAAAATGAGATACCCCCAAACCTAGATTTTTCAATAGTAACACTTTTGGGCACGAAATCTAACAATTGTAGGGGTTCATCACGCAGAAGGTCTAGCTCAAAATGGTCTTTGTTTGGGATGGGAAGAGAAACATCAATGCATTCCAGATATGACTTCTCATTAACAGGATATTTAGTGGACAAAAAGTCCAAAAGAATTTGAGATGCACATAACTCCAACCCTAGGTTTGGAACTGTCAACCACATCGATTCAACACACTTCAAAGGAACAATTCTTAGGTCCACTGCAAGACCATCAGTTGGTGACTTAATCAGGAGAGTAGGCACGTCTAAGTTGCTCATATGGATGGGATCAAGAGTACCATTATCATTAGTTACATTAACATCTCCTAAGTCATCTACAAGTGCTACATCATGCTCACATTCATAGAAAAATTCATCAAGACCCAAATCAGTTTCATGATCATCCAAAGTTTTATTCTCATGCATAGACAAATCCAAAGAGATATCATGTTGTGACCTAGGTATAGAATCAGACAGGTCAATTATATTTTCATGCATAAGATCATTAGTGTCGACAGGAGATTCAACATTTTCTAAGTCAGACACAAGAAATGTGTCATGCTCTTGTTCACAGGACAATTCCATAGGCTCGAGATCAGTATCACATGTATATGGAACACTAGAAGAAACATCATTCATTAAGGTCGAGGCAGAGAAGCCTAATGTCTCTGAACCCAAAGGTTCGACAATATTTTCAGCAAAAACATGTTCTTCTAACATAACATCCTCGTCATTATCATCACAAAAATGTTTTTCCCTATTCAAAATCGTAGTATTTCTAGTCCCTTCATTTAAAACAGGTTCATATGCAATATCAGTTGCACGAGTAAGACTAGGCATACTATTTTCACATTTTATTTCATTAGGACAAACAAACATTTCATCCACAGAAATTCCTCCTTCCTACATTTTGTAAACGAATCAAATTCATTTTTAATAATGCATTAAGTTGTTCGATGGAAGGAGAGTCTTCAATGATAGGAAATTCATAATCAATGCTATATGGTTTATCATGCAATACACTCCTAGCATTATTTTGTTCGATGAGTCGAGATTTTCCTCCCAGTTGAGAAGTATAAAATTGTTCAACTTCCCCTTTGTGGTGGATGATTCATATGTGCTTGGTCATTAGGGTCTATAAAATACTGATCGCAACCTTCGAAAGGTTGATTATGGTCCCAATGACTATCATCTTTGTAATCTGTTGGCATTTCATATTTTGGATTTTCATGATATTCTCTAGATTGCCTAAAATCATGCAAAATATAGCAATTCTCAGCGGGATGGCCTAAGCCTCCACATAAGGTACAAGCATAGATTTCCGATTGCCTAGAAGAATTATATGCGACAGATTCATGCATTGCATTTCTAAAGCTGCGAGTTCTAGCTTCTAACTTGGTCCAAAAGTGATGATTGTGAGAGTTGGGCACTGTAAAGATGTTCATTTTCACCCTGTGGTGGATGATACATGTGTGAGTAGTTATTAGGGTCCATGTATTGATGCTCAGGACTGTGAAAATGTCCATAAAAATCCCTATAACTATTGACATCATGGTCTGGGAAAGGTTCATAATGTGCAACATGCCCGTAAGCAAGTTCTCGAATTGATTTGTTTCCATCCCCACCTGCAGACCAGAATCCTGACATGATCTCTAACTAGCACAACGCTTGTTGCAGAGATTGGGATGTACACACTGAAAACAGACCAATATTTTTTTCATTATTGGTGTTTTTTTTTTTTTTTTTTTTTTTTTTCAAGCTCGTTCTCTAATGACCTCGGGCATATATTAGAAAAACAAAATAAAAGAAGAAAAATCATAAACGGAAAGGAAGTTCTATGCAATCGCAAACAAGGCTGACTCTACCACAGAAAACCTACTGATTTCTAGCAAACAAAAAGCATGATGGTTCCACTTAGATTGTTTTCTAGACCAGCTTCTAATCCTTCGAAAGGAATTCGTTACAATGCGAGTAAACCTCTCCGGAATCAATCGAGTTTAAGTAAATTGAATAGAGGCGAGGGAAGCTGCTAGAGCTTTGATACCCAAGACCTCACCGTATTACAAGGCGACGCAGTCACGCATTCAATTTACAGAAACCGTCATGAACTTCGAAGTATGCTTAGAGAGTAACCAATATTTTTCGAACGACTTTCCTACTAAGCTCGTTACCTTATAGGTCTCAAACTATTCCAAATTTTAAAGCTTAGGTTCACGTTAGGTATCGTTTTCCTAAGGCGGGCAAGAAGAGAACGGTGATGAAATCCGAACTCTTATCTTGTATGGCCAGTCCTTGCCCTTTACTAGGAAAATAAAACAGCCGTATTCAATTCCTCAACATATATGCAAACGAAGGAATACAGTAACTCACTAACAAGGGATTCGCGAGTGTTTCGACAAACTTACCTCCCGTTCCAGACGGGGGATGAACCGTTGTTGTCGACTCGGGCCACGACTCCTATGTCATGAACGAAACCGAGGGGCCGAGGTGATATTGTAATCACCGTCCTTCTCTGCAAACAGTTGATATTTAATAATACCCTTCCGTAGGGTTTAAAAATAAAAATAAAAATAGAATGTCCAAGTCCAAAGTCCAAAATAAAGTGCAAAAGAAAAATAAAATTACAAGAGTAGAGGAATCCTAATACAATCTAAAAGTAAATAAAATAAACTCTTTTTTTTTTTAATTTAAAATAAAAACTTCTTTCGCTTCCTTTCCTTCGCCTTTACAACAGCTACTAAGGCACCTGTTGAGCTCAAAAGAGGTAGTTAGGGTTTCGAAGTTTTAAAGCAAAATCAAAAATTTTAAAAAATAATAACAAAAATAAGTGTAAAATTGACTGTGAATAGTTACGCTGCTACAGTGATTATACTACAGTGATATGTGAATAGTAATATGCAAACAGTTCCAGGAGATGAAAACTGAATAGTGACAGGAGATAAAAAATGAACTACACCACTACCGAGTCCCCGGCAACGGCGCCAAAAACTTGGTAGGCTCGGAAAGATACCTACTTCTATGTATAACTGCAAGTGCAGTGTCGACAAGCAACACGGGGCAAGCCTGGTCGAACCACGAGAGACTTGGAGAGTGTAGAAGTTGATTCTAAATCGATTGAGAGAGTAACCAAAAGCGGTTTGATTTTGTCGATACGACGATATGATTTTCAAGTGAATGAAATAATAAAAGTAAAAGATGCAAATAACAAGATATGTAAACAATGATAATATGGATACTAGGGTATTCAAATCCACCAATAACCTATGATATGCATTCAACTTGTAATATTATTCTTGTCCTTATAGTAGATTCAAGTCTACCATATAACTAAGGTGTTTCTCCAATGGATAATTTAATCACAACTAAAGTATTTCTCCAAAGCATTAATTGTCTAACTAAGCACAACTAATCTAAAGATCAATATTTGGTTAAGCATGAGTTGTAGCATAATCAACATAGAGATATTCTAACTACAATGGATACATGGCATACATTGTGAGAGCAAGATGTTGACAAACTTGGATTAAATTATATCTTTAAACAATTCTAAACTTTCAAGAACAAGATACAAGATATGAATACATACCAATGAGATTAGGGCTTCATCTAAACCCTAGTAAATGAAACTAGAACATGAAGAACATTACAACAAAACTTAAATTTGATAAACTAACATGAACAAGCTATTCTTGGATGAGTTTTCAACATAACAACCCTCTCTATTTATACACAAAAAGTCTCTCACACTTGGGATCCGAATTTCACTGTAGCAACCACTCAACAATTAAACAAAACATGTTTTCTTAATTGATGGATAGAATGGAATACAATGGGGGTGAGGTGGATGTTTTGGAAAGAATCCAATGGGGGTGAGGTGGAAATGGATTTGGGTATTGGGTTTTGGATCATGGGTTGTTTAATCCCATGAATTTGTAAACAGGTTGCCACGATGCGAAGCGGTAATTTGCAACGCTTCCAACTTTCTTCTCTTTTGTCTTCTCAATTCTTCCAAGCTTTATTTAGTACTTAAAAACACAAAATTAATTAATACAAATATTTATTCTTGAAGATGGTAAGAATGCAGAATTTGGGATAATATATGACTTTGAAGCGCGAAAGATGAGTTAAGTGCCAATGAAAAGGTGTATGAATATGCAATATTTGGCACTCATCACCTCAACGCAATGCCTATGCTGCATCGGCATCTCATCCCATATGATCAAAGTCGCCTGATTTATAAAATCAGCTTCTTCCTTTTGTTTAGATATTGAACAAACGCTAGTGTTTGTTATTTCTATAGGAATTCTGAACGTTGAATGTGCAGTACGACCTCCCTCCAAAAGTAAGGAAGCTATCCCTGGTATATGTAAAGAAGTGCAATTTATTAATCAAAATTAAACCAATTTATAAAAAGAAGTGTATAAACATAGAATATTAAACAACTTGATATATTTACCGGACGATGCAACAGTCAAGACAATCTCCCCCTTCAAACGACAGCTCGCAGTAATGGTGTTGTAGACAAACGTCTTTCCTGTCCTTGCACTACCATTTAAAAAGAATTTAGACCCGTCTTTTCGCTTCACAGAATCCACTACTGCTTTGAAAGCCGCAAGCTACTCCTCATTCAAGTTTGCGATATTATTCTCAAGTTGTTCCTTATCTATTTCCTCCCGCAGTTGCTTATGCTCGCATATGTAACGGTTTTCATAAGTATTATCCCAATCAATCTTAGACTTAGGCATCGAGCAAAAATGCGCCATTTCTTTCCCT
The DNA here is from genome assembly GCA_023529315.1 of Papaver bracteatum. Taxonomy (NCBI): domain Eukaryota; kingdom Viridiplantae; phylum Streptophyta; class Magnoliopsida; order Ranunculales; family Papaveraceae; genus Papaver; species Papaver bracteatum. The sequence continues at coordinate 1,526,818 of JAJJWX010005066.1, forward strand.
CCCTCACGCAATAATTTATCAATCAGAAAAAGTCCATAATCTTCAATCTCCTCATCCGTTGGTTTTAGGATGCCATACTTTATTTTAATAACGTGATGTAAATCATCGCAGATATTCATCTTAAATTCTCTCCATAAAAATTCTGGTTCAGCTGGATTGCCATCTGCCAGGATTATCTTAAAGAGTTTTCTCATCTGACTTCCTGTCTGAACAGTTGCTGCTTCCCTTAGGCAATTTACAAATTCACCGCCGCCCTCTAATAACCCAAGCTCAATGCATGCCTTTTTGTAGGTTGGAAGTAGCACGCCATCCACAATTCTCATATGTTCGAGCGACCTGGCGCCTGCCACAACAGTCAATAGCAATCTCAAGTAGAACAATTCACCGGCGCTCGGAGATACAAAGTACATCCTAGCTATTGCAAATTGTTGTTTCCTGACTTCCCATCTGTTGTTTGCTGACTTCCCATCTGTTTTCCACACCATATGCTGCGGAAATTCTTGATACATGTATGCAGGGGCATCGGGATTCTCATCATAGTACTCAAAGTATGCCATTAGTTTAGATTTATAATTCTCAGCTGTTTGTGTCACTCCTTCGGTCGATGCTTCAGATTCATATACAATTCTATGCATACCTTCAAGGTGTATTGCCAACCTTTCCACATGGGGCATTTCCCTGTGCATACGGTACCCAAACAGATGCCAAACAGCTTCTGGGGGACCTATGTACCTTGCGTCAATGTATATATGTATCTCATCAGTTGATCCAACTACAAATGTTGTTTTGTCATACCCCTTGTATATGTACTTGTTGATGTACTTGACCGCCCTTATCCCAACACATACCTCGACGTTTATATGGAAATTAAACATCCGCAGCAGATGCGGGTTGTAAGGTACAACGTCAATGTTTGTTGCCTTACGCCCACCGCAAACAACCACCTCTACACCGGTATTCCTGCGACGATAAACCGGATACCCACCTCCATCCAAGCAAGTCGTATCGTTATAGCTCTTTGGATAATGTTTTGTGCATTTTCCTTTTCTCATGCAAGGAGATTCTTTATTCCTATCACCACAGGGTCCGTGGACCATGCATTTTCTAACCGTATCAAAGAGGATCGGGTCACTCTGCTCGTCGGGAAATTCAGCTGACACATATCTATCTACTTGGTCAACTGTACGTATTTTCTGCGACTTCTCAAGATATATAAGTAAATGCATATGTGGCAATCCACGCTTCTGAAACTCAATGGTATACACGTACCCGACCACATCCCCAAACACCTTCTTTTCGACTATCTCATCCATCAACGCCTTTCTTTTCATCTCAAACACTCGTGCAACTAAATCTGGACGATCAAATGCAGTCTGGTGAGGATAAAGTGCTTCTTGTATTTCTGTCCAGTTTGGATTTTCCGTCATGGTGAGAAAAATATCTAGATGATGATTATAGCGCGTTATTGCCATGGAGTCCTGATATATCTCATGCATTTGCCTTGGTCCTCCGGCATGCGTAGACGGCAAAACACACTATATACCCCCCTGACCCGGTGATATCCCATCCTCCTTCATCTTGATTATCGAATCAGAATTTTCCCGCGCGACTTATCCTGATTGAACCTTATCCATCCTAAACGGTTCTGTTCGGTCGAAGCCCATGCATCGACCACGAATTCCTGGAAAATCTTACACCCTCTAAGAATAGTCAAGTATTCCAGCATGCGAGGAAAAAGATAATAACTATAAAAATACATCAAGGTTAGACTACTATTTCCAAAATCTTTAATGCTTTCCTCCCAGAGTCTTAATTCGCAGCTCCAACCCAGCTTACCATAAGGAAAGAACAACACATAATGCAACGGTAGATAAAGAGGATGGCATTCAGTTATCCTGGTCCATTTTCCCTCCTCTTTCAGGTGTAATATAATATCGTGAGTCCTTTGTATGTCATTATCTTTTTCAGGTACGATAACCGACACTTCCTCCACAATCGGGGCATTGTACGGATTCTGAATTAAAATGCAAAGATACCTCTACCTTTTTACCAGGTTCATCTGGTATACTCTCTAGTATCTCTTTCGCCTGAATGTACTTGGGATAGAGTCTATTGCTAGCTCTTAACTATCTTGTATAATACGGAGCACTTCACATTCTAATTTGGGATTATTCAGTTTTCGTATATAAACCCTTTCTCCGAATCATAAAAGAATAGCTGTGAATAGCTTGCCTTATTCTCTTCCGCAGGTACCAAACAACTAATATAATGTCGCAACTCTCCATGTATTGAAAAAATTTCAGGACCACCTCCCTTCTTAGCTCTATTGTCATACTTGCACCCGAGACTCGTAAAGGCGTTTGCGGAATTATATCTCCTTAAATTTTTCCTGAACAACTTTAAACTACTGTCATCCCCTTCGAACAATTCCCTTATTGGTTGAGGAGGCTCATGAAGATCCGGTAATCTAACTTTTCCACTACGGAAACATCTATTAAAAACAAGATTTTTCATAGAGGAATCGCTCATTCGCTCGTCGATCCAGTGCAAAGCGCTGCACCAATTACACTTATGTTCCATCTTCCCAAAATAATTCCAGACTAACTTGTAGCGCCCCCTAAGCAAGCAGCTGACTAAACCAAGAATTTAACTAAATAAAGAGGCACTAAAATCTAAAGCATGTACTTAAGCATTCAATTAAGAAATGCGATACAAAACTTAACCCAAAACTAACCCCGCTCAGAAACATATATACAATAATTCCTCTCCAATGATATATATAAAATGATCATTTGGTTTACAAAAGAATATACAACACAATCAACATATCAGGATGTAAACAATAACGAAGTTAACTTCTCGAAGCTTTCGCTGCGCAACTCTGCTCTGTCACTGAAACTGAAATGGGGAATAATTAACATTTAACTTCTAAGTAATCATATGCAGATTTGGAAAACAGATTTGAAAAACATTACATGTGAAAACATTACATGTTTTCCCAAACATTAGAAGATAACAAAGCCACTGAAATAAACAAACATGTATATGGACCTAAACTCCTCCTTTAGTTTCTGCGGTGACATTTACACACCTTATAATTTCTGTGGTGACATTTACACACCGAAAAATAAAGACAAGTTAGTCTGTGGTGATTAGTATACTCACCCGTAATATTGATGCCCATTTCCACACCTATTATTAATATTGTGGTGTATCGCCCTAGCCATAAATTCTGAAGGAGCAGTATCCAATATACCATAGATGGAAATTCTCATTTCCCATAGACAATCATAAAGATAAACAAAGCATGAAATAAATGAATAGACAATGCATGAGTTTATAAAATAAAGACTTTCTTAAAAGAAATAACAATGATTACAAAACTGTTAAATGCATTCCCACACCTTTTTGATGACCATCCACGCTTATCTCGAGATCCACAATCCCCCGGTTCATTCTTGAACGATCGTTGTTAATAGTCTAACTGATAATCACACAAGAAGTCTAAGAATCTAGCCAAAAGGCTCACACAAGAATCATACAAGTCTACCTAATGGTTCTAGGCCCATTTATGATATCTTAATCTCTATCTTTAGTAACTAGGAATTTACCAATCCAATTAGATTGGTTATATAGTCTGTAGCTAAGTCTTGTGAATATCTACAACTTTGTAGAAGGAACCGGATGTTAATTCGGACCACAAGAGGTCCAAAAAGTATAATTAAGACAACTGGCCTAAAGCCCAAGTTCTCTAAACAGGCCCATTAACCAAAGGCCTGGTCCATCTGAGTCAATTAACGGTCTCTAACGGTCAAGCTGACGGTCCAAGGTCAACTTAACAGTCAACATAAGTCAAAGGTCAAGTCAAGGTCAAAGTCCAGGGATTCAAGGTCAAACGATTCAACTCACTGAGTTGAATCTGATTTACTGAGTTAACTCAACTCAGTCAGACAACCTGAGTTAGACTAGTCAGCTAGACTAAAAGAGTTAGCTAAACTGACTGGAAAGAAAGACTCATGGCCAATGCCTTTGCACAGGCCAAACTTCTAATGCACCATCAAGGTGCAACATATAACCTTCCAGAACTAGAATGATGAAATCAATACAATTTATACTAAATAACTTTGAATTCCAATTACAATCAGAACTATGCCTACCTGCAATTGCAGTATCAAGCTTCCACTGGAGTTATTATCCATTCTCTACAACTATCATTACTAACTACACACCTCAGACCTGGATCACCACCCAACTTCATTTGAGAGTCACAATCAAACTTCAGTTCTAACACAACTGCAACACTCAACCTAACTCTCCAATAGCAGCATCATTATCACTTCAACCAATTCCATACCAATACTGACCTTCTTTCTCCATGTCAGTTCTCTTCAACCATTTATTATTTAATAACAGTTCCATCAGTCCAACAAGTTACTAAAGTAACTCAATTTCATATCCACTGTAATTCAACAATACACAGACATCTGAGTTTAACCAACCATTACAGTTCGGCTACGTTTCTTGCAGAACTACAATCCCTTAGCTTCTGTAACATCATTCATCTTAACAGACCGCACCACCATATCCATTTACTACTACCATTATCTTTTCAGAGTTCTGCAACTCACTAACTTATCACCAACACCTTCTATAGCTCAATTCATCTAACTCCTAACAAACTGCATCAACCACCAACAATCCCACCATTATGTAACTTATCTTCAATAACAGCATCATCACTAATTGCATTTACCCCATATCCATGTTACAATTAGCATTCATCCAACCTCAACTCCAACTCCTCAAAAACAGACCCAACCCCTGTTCTTCGATTCATCATCATAATAGTTTCAAATCCTTAACAGTTCAACACTCTTAATTCATAATCCGAATATCCCAATTACATGAACCTCAATTCAGATACACACAGACAACTCAAATAACAATCATTAACACTTAGGCAGTTCATAACATCAGCTTCTACATCTTAACATACACACAACCTAATCTACATCTGCAATTCCTTTACAATTTCACATAACTATATCAACATCAGTTCTTAAAGATCAATCCATGTATTATAAACTTCTCTTGAAAATTAGGCAACCATTGCTCATTCAAAATCATCCAAACTCAACAACTGAACTTGTATAACTTAACTAAATCCACAGAGAAGAACAATTACCTCAAATTGGTGTTACTCTGGAAATTGATTCCAATTTTTCTTCTCCACTTGACTTGATTCAACACCATCATCTCCCTGAATCATTTGTTGAATCCTCAAACCCTAATTCTTAAATTGGGGAAGAACAGGGAAACCCTAATTCTTAATCCTTCACTAAATCATCTTCAGAACTTCAATTAAACAAATACCAATTAGTTCTTAATCCATCGGCAACTCGATCTACAACTCAAATCCACCGAACTCTAAATTCAATTTGAGAACCATTCTTTTGATTCTTCAATTAATCTTCAAATCAACTTCATATCATCAATACAACATAAACCCATTCGATCTTCATCTATTATTACCTAGAAATCATCATCAATTGTTCTTCACGGATCCAAACTCAAATACAGAAACCCTAACTTATGATTTCTCGATTCAACCTTCTCTTAAACTCGAACAAAAATAATACCACCACCATTAAATCATTCATGATCTTCTCCACCTTCTACTAAATACAAATCTTCTGTTTTAATCTTTTGAATCGCACCTCGCAGTCAACTCTCGAAGCAGCAGAAGAAGAAATGGAAAGAGGGAAGAAGAATAATGAAGAAGAAGAGAGATTAACGAGTTAATTTACTCGATTGGGATAAGGTCGGACCATATTGTTAAAGGCACCCAAAACTTGATAAGGGCAGCCCAGAGGTTAACATTTCTCTTCAAATAGTTCTGATAATATCTTCCCCGTCCGATATCCGAATGGAACGTTCGAGTAGTCTATTCCACGAAACTCTTCGAGATGAATCTAACGATACTAGTTTCATATCTAAATCGTTGTTAGATTAATTTCTATTAATTAACGTTGGTCTCTAATTAATCGAGTCATTATCGGTTAAATCGACGTTTGACCGGTCTAATAGCGTTGACGAGCTTCAAGGTCTCTACATAACTCGTCAAACCCTGTGCGTCTTTTGGTAGGTCTTTTAGTAGAGGCTGAAAGCACCGGAGTCTCTTTCAGAAGTTTGTCATCATCTGATGCGTAGTAGTCACTGTAATCATCAGACGATGTATCTGTGGGCGGAATAGACCTGTTCAAAAGAATAGCCACATCAAAAATAGCTACATCTCTGTCTAAAGTTTAAAAGGTTTAATTGAGCTATAAAATTAATGCAAGAATTAGTATAATTACATATCATCGTCGTTTTCTTTGAAGTCCTTTAATCCACGTGCATACTCAGAATCCTTTCTTCCATACCTAACTACATAAGTAATTCATCGTTGGCACCAATAAGCTAAATCAGAACATCAAAGTATTGTCTTAGACAACAAAATTTCAATTATATCATTTATTTACCTGGTCACCACAAGCGACATCACTACCCATATATCGTGAACGACATGTCGCTTCATCACCCACGTATTGACCACCGAATGGATCCTCCACAACTTTTCTCATCCTAGTTTGATTACAAAGCTATTACAAAAATAATCCACAATCCACATTAATGTTAGATTTGTATTTGGAAACACAATATCGTTAAATTAAGAATTAAGCTTATTTTTTCTACCAGTTCTTCAATTATCTTAAAAGGACCATGAATCCAACTTCTATTTTAGCACCACAAAGAATCAATACACTAAAAAAAACAAAATATATGATCAGTAACTTATCATTACCGTGTACCCTAAAGCAAAAGAATTAAAATCAATCTAGCATTGAATCATTAGATTCATTAGCTTCAACCTATTAACAGAATTTTATCATTACCGTGTACACCAGGTGATCATTAATTCAATGAGATATTAAGTGAGCAAGGAGTAGTTTTTGCAGTACTCCAAAGTCCCATATATAATAACATTAGTATTGATATTAAGTCCCATATTAAATAACATTAGCATTGATATTGACGAATACGTAAGGGTTCCTAAGGGTAACAAACAATCTTTAGGATGCTATTATATTTTTAAGTTTTTAACTCACCATTTTATTTTGTTTCGATGTATTTCCATCAATATGAACGCCATTTTGTTGTTGCATCACAACTTTCTCCTTGATTTGTCCACGTCTCAAAAGTATACTATACTTTTCTTCCTCGGTCAAAGAAGCATACTGCAATATTTTTTTTTTTAAGAAAAAGAAATCAAACAGAAACACTATTGAAAACTCATCAAATAATTTTGTTGGAGAACCATATTGCATTTTTTTTTATAAAAAAGACTGATCAAATAGAATATTTTTTTTTTAAATAACTATTAAAAACTTACCAATGTTTCTGGCTGCACACGCACATGTGGCTTGGGAACCAAATCCAACTTTTGAATTGTGGCAGTATCACTGGTAGCAGCCATTCTCTCAATATCTGCCTTCTTTTCTTTCTCAGTTCCCGCCGTGCTTTCTGGGCTGCAGATCGTGTCTGAAAGTTCCAAAAGAAAAAGAAAAAAACAATGAATCAGATAACGTGTGTGCATATGATACTTTACATTTTAATCAACACATATAAGATTCTTATCGCGGATACTTGTTTAGTGCTTTTAACTTTCTGTACTGGTTCCTTTTTGGATGCTCTCTCGGCCTTCTTCCTTTCATTATACGCCTTATTTCTCCTAGCCTGAATATCAGAAAAAAGAAATAAATTAAAAGCCGAATTTTTAAAACTAAAAACCCACACAAAAGAAAATATTAATCCATACCTTACATCCCCCGAGTATGTATTGTGTGCAAGGTTGTTCACTAAAAAGCTGAAAAACGAAGAAATATATTTACTTAAGCATATACGCAGACATATAAAATTATGACACAATGACTAACTACGTAAACTGGAACTATATTTACAAATTCACTTTTCACCTGAGTTTGTCTTTGCTTCTCCTCCAGTACACGCTGTTTATATATTTTATCATCTAATATAATACTTTCGCTTTACGTTTGTTGACACATTGATTTTTCTCTACTCTGAGGTTCTCCTGCCAAATTAACTTCTCCACCACACACAGTCGATGCCTGAAATATCAAAAAATATAATATAACACAACCATTGCTCACAATCTAACTATTAAACGTTTCTTTAGACAATGTAATCATTCTCATTGTCTATATAATAAATAAATAATGTATTAACCTGAGCATCTGATGGACTATTGATATGGTCACCCTCCCTTTGTTCCATTGCTTTCCCATACGCTTCACTGCGAATATTCAATAATGTTTTACGTTCTTTTTCACGTTGTTGTTCCTTCTCGTTCAAACGACGCCGACATTGACCCTCTATTCTCCGAGCTTGAGAACCGCAGCCAAAATATAATGACACTTTTAAACACAAGCCATACAATCATATATACACATGTTAATTAGAAGAATGAAACTTCACCTTTGTCCTTTCTGTTATGAACTGATTTTCACATTGTTCTCTCTCCTGCCTAATATCTCCCCTGCTTTAGCCTACAATGTGTAAGTTTATACAACAATTATTAGAAATAAACAGAAATTAACATAAAACAATTAATTTTTTGACAGTAATAATATTGCTCCTCACTTGCTCCTGCGCTAACTGTTTTTCTCCTTGTGCAAGTGTTTGGTATGATGACGATACAACCTATGTAGTATAGATCAGATTTAGTCAACTAAAAATATCGCTATCCAAATCTTTATGTTGAGGTCCAGATATAACTTACCTGCTGAGTTCCAAAAATAAATTGTTGTTGCTGTATCAGCAAATTTTGTTGTTGTTTGGCCAACTTTTCTTCTAACTCTCTTGCTCCTCGTTTTTGTTGTGCAGCTATCGTAGCCTGTTGTATAAATTTATAAAACATTAAATCTAACACAGTTTATGACCATCAGTCGCGGAAATACAATTAATTTTTCTAGGATATATAAGTCTTACCTCCGATGCCACCATTTTGTGTCGTTCTCTTTTCCCTGTCCGAATTTCTGCCTCTGATGCCACCCTTACATGTTCCTGCGCTAACTGTTCTTTTAAAACACGGTTATTGTATTCCTGTTGTTTTTGTCTTTGTGCAGGTGTTTGGTATGCTGACAATAGAGCCTATGTACATAGCATAGATCAGTTTTAGACAAATAAAATATTACTATCCAAAGCTTCATATTGAGATCCAAATACAACTTACATGTTGAGGTCCAAATACAACTTGATGTTGTTGTATCATAAAATCTGGCATAATATGTTGCGTATGCGTATTCTGGAATCCTTGTTTGGCCAACCCTCCTTCTAACTATTTTTCTCGTCGTCTTCTTTGTACAGTCATCATAGACTGTTTTATTAATTTTTAAAACATTACAGCTAACAAAATTTACGATTATCATTCGTACCATTACAATAAATAATTCTAGCATATATATAAATCTTACCTCTGATGCCACACTTTCTGGTCGTTCTCTTTTGCCTGCCTGAATTTCTGCCTTTTTGTGTTGAACATCTCCGTGGGTTGAATTTGTAGATGTTCTCATTCTGATAAATCAATGTTGTTTTCAAAGACAATTATTTCTTATAGCGTAAATAAAAATACAGTGAGAATAAAATCTGAAAGTTATTTATAGCCGACGTCTGATAAGTTTTAAGGAAGCAGTTTGTGATTTCACTCTTGTATTAGGAAACCGAAATCAATAGTCGTTTTGATTGCTTGTGGTTAGGAAACCGACTCATATAAGGAAACACTTTCTGGCAGTATGAGGAGGCAGTTCGTGATTTCTTTTGGAGGAATATCAAATCATGGCTCTCCCTTATATTCCCTGATATCTATAACGATGCTTTACCAAAGATGAACTTGAAAGAAAAAGAATATACTTTAAATAGTAGTTGTTGTAGTGGGAGTGGACGGTATCGCACTGAGACAGCCAATGCTCTTTGTGAATATGATGGTGGCCTCCTTAAAACTTAAAAGTGGCCTACTAAAATTGTTTGGTTCTTAATACGGATGTTCGGGTATGATCTTCCAGCCATCACCAGCACAACTCGCTTCTAGACCATTAGTAAAATCGATGTCTAATTATCGTAGGCTATGGATATTTTGTATCTCTGTTGGAATGCACCCACGAGAACACGTATTGAAATACATATCAAGGAGTACCTTAAGTTTCCCTAGTGGTGGCGGTGTCATAAACACTGAATGATCCCAGGACAAAGACATAACAATATTAGTTAGCTAGGTGAAGCTACAGTGATAATTGCATGGTCATACTGTATACATCTTACGGAAAGTTTAAATCTACAACATTTTAAAGTTGATTTGTACCAAAGGAACGAACGGATATATAAACAATCCAGGCCAGAGGATGGCCAAAATTTAACATCTTTTAAAAATTCTTCAACTTGCAGTTGGTAATGATCCTACTGCGTCTCTTAATGGAATTACTAAGAAAACGTAATATGCAAAGCCAAGATAAAAATGAATCGTATTATAATTTTGAACTAAATTTACCTTAAAGAAACGGATCTCAATTTCTAGAAAACTCATTTTTGTGCTTAACAAAAAGTTAACATTCAATAAAATTGTCAAAAAAACCCCTACAGTGTCTAGGTCTTGAGAAATTCTTATTGTGCTAGATTATGAGCATCGTAAACTCCAAATGCATTTGGGGTCTTCTATGAATTTCATCAGGACAATTGCTATTAATTTGAATGCCGAGTCAAGTTTATCTTCTTAAAAAGGCTTTGATACATAACCATCCATTTCTCATTCCATGAATTTCTCATGTGTTGCCTGGTCGACTGACCTGTACCACCATACCCAGCAAATTCCTACATCACCTGCAAGTGTGCAGCATCACAACGTGAGGAATTCCATTGAACTTCAGTACCTTCAGCCACTTATGTTCGCGGTGGATTCAAATTCCAGATATCAAAATCTGGAAAGACTAACCAAAATTGTGAGCTTAGTCACAATAATCAAGAAGTTATGAAAAGAATAAATCAGAGGTTGTCGAATGTTTTTACTTACTCCAGTCATCAAATCCATTGTTTAGTGTTGAATTGACCAACATCAAGTTGATCTTTGGGTTTGAAAGATCAAAGGAGCTAACCTCCCTAGCAACAACTTCAGTCGATCAGGTAACATCGCTGGCAAACCCATATTTTTTGCGAGTCTCTGTTTAATCAATTTGCATGTAGATGCCCCGTCAGCATATGAACATAAAAGAGCCGATTGTTAGTCAACCTACAATTTTATTATTATTAAGTTCATTAACAGACTAATAGATCTCAGCATTATTTGCTGCTACGATTTGCATTCGAGTCTGTAATGTCTGGTACACCAGGAAAGAGAAAGATGAAAGTGTACCATTGTCTGAGGTGCAAATCTTCTTAGGAATATCTGCTTCTACGTCTTGTAAAGGCACCCATCCATAAGAAATAGCCAATCGCAGATGCCGCCATTATTTCTTCTTAAGTTGATGGACTCCAGCCAACTTTAGTCTTCGCACATGTTGGTATCTCTAGGTCATATGCAAGTATATACTGAATCGATGTCTCTTCTTAACAATAAATTGGGACGCTGGAATGAGCATGGGAGTTTGGTACCACTGGACTGTCAATCATGTCACTTTTTCTTACATATGTTTTTGGCTAACCGTTATTAATTTATCAACATCGGAATTGAACTGCCTCGATACTTATTTTGATTTACATGAGATTCATGATTTTTCATACCTTGTTTAATGCCTCTTGTCGCCGCAGCTTGAGTTGAATACCTCATTTGTTGCGCCATTAATTTTTTTCTACGATACCTGGCATTGAATAAGAACACAATAGGTAGTAAAATTATATTGTAATATTAATACTGCAGCTACACTTGCATTCCAATGCACCAGTCCTTTAGTCGTCAAACATTTTTTTTTTGAGTTGCACAAGTTTTCTCTTTCATCCGATTTTAGCTCTGCAACTTGGATGCCATCTCAGTTTCTAGACCTGGTTTTGATTCGGCCTTAATGTTTACAGAAGTTCTTCAACATCCCATCACCCATCTAGTTATTCTCATCGTTAGCTGCCTTAACTATAGTTTCCTGTGCTATCTACTCAAGCTTCGTACCAGAGAAGAGCAACAAAGCAAGTGCAAAGTTACTAAAACTAAGCACACCTTACATTAAAACAATTTAGTGCCAGATTTTCTTTTGCAAACCCTTCACCTTGATCTGCCTATTGCCAGTTGCATTATCTACATGCTATCTTGCTACCTAATCAAGTTCATAATCAGAAAAGAATATCAAAGTCACTTCATTCACACCAAAACTGGAAACAATTCTTTTCAGGGAATTACTTCTATCAATAATAATAACTCCACCCACAACTTTGTTCTGAGTAATAACTTCCATAGACACAAAAACACCTTGTTCATCACTAGTACAGTTCAAGAATTCAATACCAAACGAACACTACACTACCATCAATCTACCTGCACTATCATTACTAGAATTGATAAACAACAATCTTTTCACATTTACATAAGTATTACTACAAGTACCAACTACTACTTTACCACATCAAGTACCAATTCTGGTCAAAACATCCAGCAAATTCAAAATCCTAAAAACATTAACAAAATATCCAACAAGAACAAGATAAAGACTAAGAGCAAGAAACTATCCATCATCTCCAATCACAACTTTAAGAAGTCGGGTAGTCAAGGAAATCATCAGAAGAGCCTTTTCACAAAAAACCTGCTTACCATTTTCAAGCTTTTTAAACACCCAAAAAATCTAGCTCCTCCTGGTGACTTTGTGGCTTCCACCACACGTCTTGCTACCCTTCCTCCGTTCACTGTTCACTGTCTTCGCTGCTTGATGGGGCTGGAGATGTACCACTGGAGTCAGAATCCTCATCATAATAAGGAACTCGGGCACTCACACTTAGCGGAAACTGCTCTCCTTCGTTCATGGTCCGAGAATACTTCTTGGGACTGGCTATCTCTTTCTCAAATCGAGACTTCAGATGGTCAGAGTCATATTCAAGATGCTCAACTACTGCCTCTTCATTGCTTTCCCCATAATCTGAATCCAAATTGCTTGTTTCCATTTCATCCCCACCTTCTCCATCTGCATTAAATCCTCCGGAAGAGTCAGTATCTTCATCAGTTCCGCTACCATATTGTGGTCCTTTGGCCTTCTGTTCTGCTTTCTCCTCTTGCTTTGCCTCCCACTCATTATCTTTTATTTCCCGTCTTTTAAAGTACTGAGGCACCCATTCAGCGTACATCCTCTCCTTCCGCCGTTCATCTCTTTGCCTGTGAATTTCTTCCTCCAGTTGCCGCTGTCGAACTATTTCATGACGATCCAACTCAGTCTGAACATCTTTCTTTAACTGTTGCAATTTATCAGCACTCAAATTGCACAACAGTGTTGCTAGCCTCTGATATTGATCTGATAAGGAGTGGATTACAGGATCTGTATTGCCGGAACTTGCCATCTCTCAATATCTACCTAAACCTTTCCCTTTCCAGTAAAAATGTTAATGTGTTTCTTAATCACTTTCAAAACCCACCTTTTAAAGGCATAAATTTCTTCATTAACTGTCATTTATGGCGGTTGGTTTACCGTCAAATCGCTTCGTTCTCTTCTCCCATGCAAATTCATGCGTGTACCTTTCACCCAAATAACCATAATTACCCTATGCTGAGTAAAAGCCTAGTGTCTGTTCCAACCCTTTATTTCCATAATCACATCACTGCCCTCTTTTCTCAACACCTATTAGAAATTATAACTGATATGCCTCACCCTGGTGCTTAAAATAGGAGACTTGGTAGGTTACCAGCATTTGACTATTATCTTTGGGGACTAATTTACATTTTATGTGGCATGCAGATTTGGCTAAAGCAGCATCAGTTAGGAGGCACCATTGCAACTAGGGGTATACCGGCCAGGAAATGGTCTAGTCCACTCATCATAAATACCCGCCAAAACTCTACCCAAATACCTTCACCCACCAAGTTTCCCACAAAGGATTACCTCCCTCAAATTGCTACCATTATTATCTTTGGAAGGTTATATCATCAGGCTAACGTCATCTCAAGTAATGACAAGCACAATAAATTTTCAACAACCCAGCCTAAAAGTACCCATTCCCTTCTCTTTTTGTACCAACATCTCACCCTGTCATGCTACCCTCTTATTAGTACTCACGTGAATACTCTGCAGATAAACCAAACTAAAAAGTCTTTTGTTGATTTGGATGTTTCATATGCTAAATCTCTCTCCCGAAGTACTGCTCTCAGTCCCAATCTTGCTACCTTACATCAAAGCTTCACTAAAACCTGCCTTGACTTTGGTCATCAAGATTCTCATTTTATTTTTAAGGTTCATACATACAAGACTACAAGATTTGTTACCTTTTCCATATGGCACTCTGTTATCATCATCATCTATCAGCATAATACTCAAAAAAACTTCAATTTCTTAACCATCCTTTTTATAATAGCTTCTCAGAATCCCAAGAATACCAACACCTTTGAAATATATATTCTCATAACCTTCACTATGGAAAAACCTTCTTCCTCAAGAGATCCCAATATTCTAAACCTTGAAATCCAAGCTCTCTCTACCCAAATGTATGATAAGCTCAATCTCCCTGCTACTCTTACTAAACATGTTTTTATAGATAAGAAAGTCATTCTAGCTGAAGATGATACTAATTGGAAATAGTGTATGTCTGGTTACATTTGCTGTGAAACCCTCATCCCAACTTCTTCGATCAGATATTATATCTACAACAATTGGCCCCTGGCTCAAAATCCTATTGTTTCTACTTTCAATGGTCAAAGAAACAAGGTGCTCATCCGTTTTCTCTCAAAAGAGTATTTTAATAGAATTAATTCTCAAAAACCTTGGTTCATCTGTGGCTACCTATCCATCTTGAAAATGGTACCAAAGGAAGGCTGGCCCCCAAACCACCAACTTGTTTTTGAAGAAGAGATCATGTGGTTTATATTGTGTAATGTGACAAATGAATGTACTGGGTATGAAGATCTAAAACTACTTACTACAAGTATGGGTGAACGAATTAAAGCTCAGAATCCATTTGGAAAGCATCCTCACAAGAAAAGTGTTAAAGTTTGCATTAAAATTCCAGTTAAGAAAGCTTTACCAACTGGTATACCTCTCTTTACCAATGGTAGAAATGAACTTTTCCTAATTGAGTGCAGACACATCATAGTCCCAAGATACTTCTGTACGTCTTGTCGTGTTCTTGACCATAAGGATCAGAATTGTCCTGCTTGGAATCTCAAACAGAAGAAGCTCAAAGAATTATATTCAAGCCGCAACAACTATAATCTTCCAAGTGTTTCAAAACTCATGATGCCTTCACCTGCGAAAGAAAATTGTACCTCTTCTTCTGGTACAGCTGACATGAATACGCAAATGTTTGAGGATATCCAAGATACTCCTATGAGCTCTTCCTTGCAAGAAAGGTCCTCAGGCAAGTCTGTTGTCTCTGATAATGGTACAGTTGATCCTACCAAGTTTTTTCTATCCAATACTTTCCAGATGGGCCCCTTTGTTAATATATCTCCAGCTCTGAAGATCTTAGATGTTGGTCTGGTACAACAGAAAACTATTCCAATGGATAGAGGTTTACCATTAATTGGGAAACAAAGCACCATCCAGACTAATTCTGTTACTATTACTGGGTCTGTATCAACTCTGAGTGGTCCGATCCGGACTAATAATTCCTTAAGGCGATTCAAAACAGCCACAGTTCCTAATGTCAGTCCCATCGTCACTAGAGGATCTGCTACCTCTACTGAAAAAGATGTTATTGATAATCTCAAAAGAAAGATTAATCCAAGAGATGATTTAAGGAAACGTACCAGAGCCACTTCTGTTGCTGATTCTTTAGGTACCACTTCTGAAGATCAAATTCCAAATGAACCTCATTATGCTCAACTATGTTCTCCCATCACTAAATTGGATGATTTACCTGATATTGATCTATCCAACTGTTCTCTCAATAGCCATGCCATGTTTAACTCTATGGGTAACTTCAATGTTCTTACTGGTAATTCCCCTACAAGCAATGATGTCCGCAACAATTCCCCTCTCATTGCTGCTGATCCAAATCTGTTCTCCCCTCAAAGTTCTACTCAGAATGGTGATACTACTATTTCTCCTCTTGGAAGTGATCTTGGCTCTCCTACCCAGGTAAATCCTATTCCAGTAACCTAATTCTTGATAATTCCAATCCTACTCTAAATCATTTCCCTGTCAATAACATAAATCTCATAGCTTGGAACATTAGAGGCCTAGGGAAAAAATCTGCAAATAAAGAACTTGGCATGATTTGTAGAAATGTGAATCCTGATATTATTTTCCTTTCTGAGACCAAAATAGGGAATGATATGGCTTCCAGGAAGCTAAAAAATATGGGCTTTCCATGTACTTTCAATGTTCCTAGTATTGGTAGAAGTGGTGGCTTGGTATTGGCTTGGAAGAAGTAAATTCACTTGTCTGTTATATCCTCTAGCTTAAGGGGCATCCATGTGACTACTACTGACATAATCCACTCAAAAACTTGTCATATCCATTTTGTGTATGGTGAACCTAATAGTGCTCTTAGATCCTCCTTTTGGGAGCAATTCTCACATCATATTATAGCCCCTATAGATGATCCAGTTTTTGTCATTGGTGATTTTAACACACTTTTAGGATATGAGGATAAGAATGGTGGTCTAGAGATAAATTATTCTGATTGCGAACTTCTAAAAAACTTTTGTTTACTTCATAATATGCATGATCCTGGTTTCTCTGGTCCTAAATTTACCTGGTCTAATATGCAACAGGGCCCTGACTTGATTCTTGAAAGACTTGATAAATGTCTCCTTAATCAACTGGATGATGACCTCTTCCCTAAGTTTTGTGTTAATAACCTACCTAGAGACTCTTCTAATCACTGCCCCATGCATGTTGGCTTCAATTATGAAGATCTTTGTATGCCTAGACCCTTCCACTTCATGGATATGTGGATAGAAGATCCCACTTGTAGGGATGTTATTGCTAATTCTTGGTCTGTAAATGTCATAGGCTCCCCAGATTATAAACTCAAAGCTAAACTCCTAAGTACCAAGAAGGGCCTTAGAAACTGGAACAAATCATCCTTTGGTAATATTCAATCAGATATATCTACCACCAGGAAGGATTTGTTAAATCTACAAACCTCTAATCCTACTGATTCTATCACCTCCTCTAGACTTATCTCTAAACTTGAGTTTCTGTATTCCTTTAAGGAACTTTACTGGAAAGATAAGTCTAGAGAAGTATGGCTCATTGAAGGAGATAAAAATACTCTTTACTTTCATAAAGTGACCCTATTTATAAGGAAAAGAAATGATATTAGTTGGATCAAAGATTCTAACAATGCTACTCTAACTGATAGGGATAGCATTGGGAAATCCTTTTTAGATTACTTCAAAAATCTTTATTCTTCTCAACCTCAACTTTTTCAAGAAGAAATCTTAAGGGATCTCCCTATTAAATTTTCTACTGAGGACAATGATTTGCTAAATGTTCCTCTTACAGATGAGGAGATAAAAAATGTTGTTTTTCAAATGGGAGGAAAAAAGGCCCCTGGTCCTGATGGTTTCATGGGTTTGTTTTATCAAAAACATTGGGATATTGTAGTTGAGGCAGTGGTTGACATGACCCAAACTTGTTTTAGAACTGGTCATATTGTTAAAGTTTTCAATTATACTAATATAGCTATCATTACTAAAGTCCCTTTAGCTGAGTTAGTCAACCATTATAGGCCCATTGGTTTATGCAATTTTATCTACAAAATCCTCTCCAAAACTCTGGATAACAGGCTTAAACCATTTATGGATAAAGTAATCTCCCAAAACCAAAGTGCCTTCATCCCCAAGAGGAGTATTTTTGATAATATTCTTCTAGCAAATGAAGCCATATATTATGTGAATCATAATGATAAAGTGGAGGGTACTGCGTCCATAAAGCTTGATATGTCCAAAGCTTATGATAAATTGGAATGGAGTTTCCTAAAAAAAGTTTTGAGGAAAATGGTCTTAGATGAAAATTGGATAAAACTTATAAACTAGTGTGTGGATACTGTTTCTTATTATGTCCTGCTTAATGGTAGCCCCACTGGTTTTTTCCAACCTGAGAGAGGTCTTAGGCAAGGAGATCCTTTATCCCCTTACCTATACATTATCTGTGTTGAGGCTCTTTCTTCATATATAGATAGTCTCCAGAGAAATGGCTCTCTTAAAGGGATAAAAATTTGTAAAAATGCCCCTGAGATGACTCATCTCCTATTTGTTGATGATTCCCTTCTTTTTTCTTCTACTACTCCTGAAAACTTCAGTGTCATAAAAAATTATCTTCAAAAATACTGCCTTACTTCTGGCCAGGAAATAAATTTTGAGAAGTCTGGTATCCTTTTTAGTAGAAAGTTATCTGAACATAGGAAAGCTATGTTAGCCAACATACTGGATATCCAAAGCAGAGACCTGGGGGAAAAATATCTGGGTACCCCAACTATTTTTCAGTCTTCTAAAATTCAAACTCATATGATTATTTTACAAGATGTGGATGCTAGGATTACTGCCTGGTTACATAAACTTCTCTCCCAGGCTGCCAAAACCACCCTGGTTAAACATTTTTTCCAGGAAATCCCTCTTTACCAAATGGGAGCTTTTCTCATTCCCAAACATCTTTGCAGACTGATGGATGCTCATATCTGCAAATTTTGGTGGGGAGAATCTTTAGATCCCAAATATAGAAAACTTCATCTTTTGGGGTGGGATTCTCTTTGCTCTCCAAAATCTGAAGGTGGCTTGGGATTCAGAAAAGCTGAGTTAAACAACTTGGCTATGCTTGCTAGAAATGCTTGGAAAATTATTGAAAATCCTGATTGTATGTTAGCAAAATTTTTAAAAGTTAGATACTTTCCAAGAACTGATTTTCTTAATGCCAAGTGCCCCCCCCTAAGTGTTCTTGGACCTGGAAATTCCTTCATGCTATAAAAGAGTTAATAAAACCTTTTGTTTCCTGGATTGTTGGAGATGGGAAGTTTATCAACCCTTGGTGTGATAAATGGATTCCTTCTTTAGGGTCAGCTTCTCCTAACCCTACTACTCCTCTTAATCCTAGCTTGACTGTCGATTATTTCATTGACAACTCTTCTAGAACTTGGATTGTTTCTAGACTTGTTACTCATTTTGATGATGCTTCTGTTAAGAAGATTATCACTATTCCTTTAATACAGCTTTGCACTCCTGACAGGAGGGCTTGAGACCTTTCGAAGAATGGGAAATTTTCTTCAAAATCTGCTTACTTAGGACTCAGAGGATCCTATACCTCTCCCTTTAAGTCTCTTTGGTTACATATCTGGAAAATCAGAGTTCCTTATAGAATTCAACTTTTTCTGTGGAAGGCGGCTAAAAACACTCTTCCAGCTAGAACTGTTCTCCATACCAGAATGCCAATGCATTCTGTTGCTTGTACCAGGTGCAGTGATCCCCTGGAGACCATTATTCACTTTGGTGCTTTGTCCTTTTGCTTCTAAAGTTTGGTTTCTATCGAAGTTTTGCATAAACACTGTTTTCTTTTCTCAAAATACTTTTCAACAATGGCTTGTTTTATGGTTGTTGGATTCTAATTCTAGGTTATCTGAAGAAGATCAACAGTTCTTTGTTGCTATTTTATGGTCTATGTGGACTAGCAGAAATAACCTGGTTTTTCAAAACCTATCTGAAACGCATATTTCTGTCCTAGAAAGAGCTAAAGCTATGCTCCTAACTAGAAAGAATACCGTAGTTATCCCATGTAGTACCCCTATTAGCCTAAACCATAAATGGATGCCCCCTTTGACTGGATGGATTAAATATAATACTGATGGTGCCTACGATGATATATCTGGAGACAATGGCACAGGTTATGTGATGAGAGATAACACTAGCAAATATTCTATCTGTGCTGCTATGGTCTTTGAAGTTTCATCTGTAGAAGAAGCCGAAGCTAGATCAATATGGGGAGGTCTCAAGAAATCTGTGGAACTGAAGCTTACACACCTCATTATTGAAAGTGATGCTCAACATTTGGTGGATCTTTTCTCTTCAGGTTATTTTGAGGGTGATTCTAAAACTGATGCAATCTTCAAAGACATCAAGTTTTTTGCCTCTTCTTTAATCTCTTGTATTTTTTAGTTTCAACCTAGAACTTGTAATTCGGTAGCTCATGAGTTAGCTCACTGGGCTAAGATGCAAAAAACTTCTATGTTTTGGTCCATGCCTCCTGCTTGGCTAGCTCCAGCAGTTGAGGCTGATCGTTATCCTGTTTCCAGGCCTTTGATTATTAAAAATAAAATAAAAATAGAAAGTAATTTTTTTAATACGCAACCATACTCTAATAGCCATTATGATGATGCTGATGTTGCAACCATGTGGATGTCTGTTTCTTATATTGATAATTTTGCTTTGTTAACAGCCCTTCTTTGTAAAATAGGAGAATTGGATTTTCTTATGCGAATCGCAAGCTAGGAAATTGTTAATGAATTAAGTTGAGAGGATAAACTCTTGAAAAAAAATTCAGCAAGAAATACAGACAACTTTATATACGCGATCTTTTGATTGCGCCGGAAATTCATGAAAAGAAGATTAAAGAGTTCGATATATAAAAAACTCTACTGATTTTATTTTTGCCTAAATTGGCAAATATAGAACGATAGCAACAACGAACATTAGGTATATATCCACAAAAATAAAAGAAATCTAGCACATTCAGATAATGAACTAATCGAATGATTGTCAGAAATAGTACCTTCAGCTTAGAAATTACCTCATGATGAGGATTTTTTTTCATCGTCTTTATCAAAGTATTCTTTACTTCGTATGATTTCCAATAAAAAAACCATGGCTTGCAGCTGCATAAAGCTATGGAGAACTGGCCGGGGATCTAGCGCTTGACTTTGATATATAAGCTAAGTAATTTGTATCTCCTTCCCTGCAACAATTTCATATTCAAGACAAACCCATATTTCATATATCTCTAAAACATCTCTTCAATTCCTTCTATCCATCCGCAACAACTCACATCTCCAATGGCAGTAAACTCCATCTTCCCTGATTTTTCAACAAAACTCTATCAAAATTCCAACTCGGAAACACGAACCCATTATTCCTATCCATTCTCACCCATGTGATTCAGCATTACCTTGTAAAGCACAAAGTAAAAACCCTGAAAAAGAATCAACAAACTGTTATCAGGACTTACAACAGAGGAGCAAGGAACGCAAAAAAGACGACGCACAGAAAATAAAATTCCAGGGTAAGAGAGTAATACAGGGAGATACTGGGAGAAAGGAATTTAGTTAAAGTCGTGTAAATTATCAAAATCAGTAATTCAACCTTCATGAAGAAAGGAAATTTATCTATATTATTGTTCATAAAGGAAATTTATCTAAATTATTGTTCGTAATTACGAACGAAATTAAATTAAACAAATCGATAACTAAAACCAAACTCAAAACTATATTAAAAAGCTAGGGTTTGAATCATTACAATTGGAAGATTTTCTTACAACATCTTCTTAAAGGGGAGATTGCAGATGTTATTATCAATCAATAAACCCAAATTAGGTTACAAAAAACATAGGAAATCAGAGAACCTAACCTTCGAATTATGGCACTTCAACTGATTTGAATCAAATTCAAAAATCCCCAATTACAACACAGCTGAAGAAATCCCCAATTACTGTTTCTTGGTGTATGAGATATAAAATATATACCTTGACGAAATCCCCAATTACAGAAAATAAGAAACGGAATATACCTTGCGAAACAGATTTTCATTTTAGATAATCAGTGATTTAGAAGAGGGTGTTCTGTGTGGAATGCTGGTTGGTGAAGAAGGATTCTTTTTGTTATACAGGGAGTCGTATCTTTCTTGGGTAATTAAGAAATTGAACGGAGAAGAATTTAACAACGAAGAAACAGAACATGACAACGAAGAATTTTAAAATCTATATAGAGGGAGTTGTATCGTGGTTGTTTTAGTGTTTACACAAACCCGTTTTTTAAAACTGGCAGGACCAGGGCACCATCCACACCACCCAAAACAAACCTAAAACAGATCCGACGAACCTAAGTATCCCTGGCCGACAATTTGTCATGGCCGCTGGATCTCCGAATCCGACGAACACCTTTGTCCAGGAGACAAATACAACAATTCCTTAAAGGGGAGATGTGTTAGTCATAAAAATAGTTTTTTCCTTTAATATTTTACCGCCGAAGATTTGCTCCAAAAAAAGAAAGAAATATAATATTAACTTTCAGACACTTTTTTATTTAGGTTCATTGCTTATAATGAGATAATGCTCTACATGAACATGGAAGTTTAAATATTTTTTGTAAATATGTCGTCATCAGCGCTCATTTCAGTGAAATCAA
Organism: Papaver bracteatum; assembly: GCA_023529315.1. NCBI lineage: Eukaryota > Viridiplantae > Streptophyta > Magnoliopsida > Ranunculales > Papaveraceae > Papaver > Papaver bracteatum. The sequence goes on from JAJJWX010005066.1 coordinate 1,549,384, forward strand.
CTAATCAATATCATCCATAAAAGTCTCCAATGCTCATATTTCGCTCCAGCTGACTCATATATCATGATCACGTTGTCGATCCTCCAAATACGCAGGGGATAATATTTTTTTTGCATCGAACGAATGGTACAAACTATCTAATGTGACATGATTTTCCTATAATTTTTCAACACCCATTAGATGACAATGTTTAAAATGTGTACCCATTACCTTTTCGAAGGGATTGTATATATGCGAACCTATGCCATTAAATCTTCAACAAAGTATTGTGCCCAGCAATTCGTCTTAACAAAGTCTTTGGTAACTTCAAAAGTCTTGGACATTTTGTCACTTCCGTATGTTCCTATCTTCACTTGGAATACAATCTGGCGACAAATTACCTCATAAAGAACCTTGAACACATATTGTACTCCCTGATCCTATTTCAAATTAATAAGTTGTCAATAGATCCTTTACAAAAAGTTGACATATTCTACGTTGAATATTTTAAAAAAAAAAATGGTATCGTGGATCGTTGCTTTCTAAGATTGTAGTTTTCAAAATTGGCCTCTTCAAATCCCACGGCTTTCTAAGTTTATATATCTTGTTGTTGTTGTTTTAACATTTTAGTTAGCCATATTATGTTTGTTACTAACTTTAAACTTGATGTCATCTTCTACTGTGAACTTTATGTGATTTCAGAATCGAAATAGTTATACCTTTTTCATTCGTATCATGTAATCCGTTGTATATCCCAACAATTTTTTTTTGATGCGGGCCCCGCTGCCCCATCCCCTTAACCCCATTGCTGCTATTGCAGCTTCACATTATGTACTTAACGGGAATTGATACCGGGTCTCTCCTACAGAGAGATGGATGAGAATCCACTGTGCGAGCCACATGGTTCTCATATCCCAACAATTCTTCAACAACAATTCCTTTCTTTTGCCATTTCCGGACCATATTTAGCCATTACTGTCAAACGCAATCTGTCTAATTTTTGTTGATGTTATGTATTCGCAAGGTTCGTTTTTCTCAAATAAATATATTTTAGAAAACTAAAAGAAAAAGAACATAAGTATTACATCGGGTCCAAGTTACTGTATCCAAAATACTCCGGACACTGCTTCTGGTGGATTGTTTCCTCAAATTCCTCGTTGCATTCTAGACAGTACATGCAACACCAATCATTTGTGAAGTGAGCTATTTGCGCAAGTGTGGTCAATGTAAATGTATCCCTTGCCTTTAGTAATAATAATAACAACACGTTAATTTTTTTCATGGCATCCAGTTGTAAATGGTATGAATCTAATAGATTTGAATTATACCTCAACCTTAGATATCACCTTCTTCTCACATAACATAGCAATTGAGGAAGGACAAATCTTGGCCACTCTTTACATAAGCAGAGTTAGCCAAACTATGTTTTGCAACTGTCTTACGTGAAAATTATTATTAATCCATATTTTAGTCAGTTCATATCGAAGACGATCTAATTAGTCCTATAGAAAGTTAATCTTAAATTTTTGACCTTATCTCTTGACCAAATTACTGAAGTATTCTCAGTCATGTTCTGCATTGTGTGATCTACCCATATGTGTCTACTCTACCTTCTAACCAAGTGAATGAAACCTATACATACTGATCCGTAATTTGATATTGTTGATTTGTCATCAAGAGGTCACATGATTTGAGAATGTAAAATATAAAAAATATTCTATAAACATCGGAGGTGAAATTTAGATTTATGATTTAGAGTTTTTTATAATGATTTTGATGAACAAACATAATTTTCAAACAAATATTTTAGAATGCAAATACATTATTTCCCGGTCAATAAGGTTTTATATCGGGAATTGAGTGAAAGTTGTTGTCTTTGTAGGTAGTTGTCGGGAAACAACTCGACATTGATGGTCTTTCAGGAAAAAGAATGTAATAGTACTCGAGAGAGCGATAATGTTATCTTACGCGGGTACACCAATTGCCTTTATATAATACGGGTGATCGAACAGTCATGATCATATTATCTTATACGTTCCGGTATCATCCTCGAAATATTTTGTTTTTGTCCTTATCAATCGTGCTAAAAACAACCAATTACATCTTTCACAATACAATGTTGCATGTTTTGTGAAGATTATTTTTTTACTTGGTCAATAAAACTCACTAAAAAGCATAAACTATTATTATACACTACTATTACCAACACCCACCACCATAAAAACCATCCACCGCCACTATTTCTTCCACCAATAGTAATGTTACCGCCTCCACCATTCACAAACACCCGCCACCGCTTATACTAACCCTACTTCTACTACCACCATTAGAATTAATATAGTTTTTAGTAAAATTATTTATTAATAAAATTATGTATTTATGTTAGATTATTAAAGGGACATTTATAATAGAAATTTAATTAATCATTATGAACAATCAATGAGACACTAATTAATAAAACGTTTAAAAATGGTTAAGTTGAACAAACCCTAGCGGTAAATTTATCTTTAACAAGGTCAAATCCTGACCACTCTTTACATAAACAAATCGATAATAAATAATTTCATATGTTCTGATCTTGATTCGTGTCGTTCGTTTAGTTATTACATAACATGGCAATTGATTGCACCAATTTTTTAAAATGGACATTTGTTTTATCGAGTTTATTTTAACATTAAAATGATTAACCACGTTTTATATTTTATAATATAACGTTACACATTTTGTGCCGTTACCAAATTAGCATAATATGTTTTTTTCACCAATACCCGCCACCACCATAAAACCATATGAATCCACTTTTTCTATCCACCACCACCTAGTGGCGGAGCCAAGGGTTGACTAACCTGGCTCTAACCCCTTAAATTTTTAATAACTACATAATTTTTTTAGTTTATTTTATAAATAGTAGTTTGTCCATATATATTTATGGCTTAGTCCACCAAAGTTTACATGTTTTTTTTGTTTTTTAAATAGGCCTCCTCAATGTCAATTTTTGACTCCACCACTAGCACCATCACTGCCGCCCATCCCATGTAGGTTGTTGGAAGCAATTCTAATTTTCAATCACAAATGCCATGTATGAGGTTTAGATTGAACAAAATTTCGGATTAGTTTCATTTTTTTTTTCCGTGTATATATATTGTTTTGTATTTCAACCAATTTTATTTTAACATTAAAAAATCATGATTTATATGATATAGTACCAAAGATAACAGGGGCATCATTTGGGTGATCCAACTACGATCATGAAAATATTGTCTTATATGATATCATCTATGAAATAAGTGTTAAAAACAACCAACCACATATTCCACACTACGATGTTATCGATGTGGTAATGACAACATAAAATTAATATTGTCCATCACTACTCACCAGCATTCACCGTCACTACTTATTCCACCACAAACCAGGGACGGAGCCAGGATTTTGAGGAGAGAGGGAGAAAAAATTCTTGGCAAGTTGGATACATTTGAAAAATGGACTTTGTATCCCATTTTACGATAAAAGAACAAAAATAAATATAATTTTGCTTGGCTTTGCCCTTAACCACCACTAATCTTTCGTCCTCCACCTCTTCTACTACTCATAGTCGCAGAAAATGTCTATTGATATTATTTATCAAAATTACTTATTAATAGAAATAAATATTATAATTAATTAAGAAAACATTTATAATTAAAAAATGATTAGTTATTAATTATGAGCAATTAGTGAAACACTAATTAATAAAACACTTTATAATGAATAGATTATTTATTATGTGCAATTAGTGAAACACTAATTAATAAAGCAATTATGGTATTTGAGTTGAACAAACCACCATTGTTGATTTATATTTTCTATCAATTCCAACCAAGGTGGAACACTGGTTAGAGGCAACTCTTATGACATAATAGGTCATGAGTTCGAACCTCCATGTTATAATTTTTGAATTTTCACATCCTGACTTGAGTATTCATTTTTCATTCATAATATTGGAATTAACGCCACACGTGCGAGATGTAGGGGGTGGTCAGGAGAACCACAACCCTTGATTTATCTTTGTCTAGACAAATCCTGACCACCACTAACAAAGGCAAACTTATCCAAACCCTGTTTTATACTAATGACGTTACACATTTTGTGGCGTTGCGAAATTAGCATAATATGTTTTTGTTCACCAATACCCTCCACAATCATAAAACCATATGAATCCAATTTTTAGTGGCGGAGCCTGGCTCTAACCCCTTAATTTTTTAATAACTACATAAATTTTTAGTTTATTTTATAAATAGTATTTTGTCCATATATATTTATGGTTTAGTCCACCAAAGTTTACATGTTTTTTTTTTTTTTTTTTAAATAGGCCTCCTCAATGTCAATTTTTGACTCCACCACTGCCACCATCACTGCCGCCCATCCCATGTAGGTTGTTGGACGCAATTCTAATTTTCAATCACAAATGCCATGTATGAGGTTTAGATTGAGCAAAATTTCGTCAATTAATTAGTTTCATTATTTATTTTTCCGTGTATATATTCTTTGTTGTATTGCAATCAATTTTATTTTAACATTAAAAAATCATGATTTATACGATATAATACCAAAGACAATAGGGGTACCATTTGGGTGATCCAACTACGATCATGAAAATATTGTCTTGTATGACATCATCCCTGAAATATATGGTACCTTCATTTATCAAAAGTGTTAAAAACAACCAACCACATCTTCCACACTACGATGTTATCGATGTTGTAACGAAAACATAAAATCAGTATTGTCCATCACTACTCACCAGCATTCACCGTCACTACTTCTTGCACCAAAAACTAGGGCCGGAGCTAGGATTTTGAGGAGATGGGGAGAAAAAATTCTTGGCAAGTTGTATACATGTGAAATATGGACTTTGTATCCAATTTTACGATAAAAGAAAAAAAATATATAATTGTGCTTGGCTCCGCCCTTAACCACCACTAATCTTTCGGCCTCCACCTCTACTACTACTCATTGTCGCATAAAATGTCTATTGATATTATTTATCAAAATTACTTATTAATAGAAATAAATATTATAATTAATCAAGAAAACATTTATAATTAAAAAATGATTAGTCATTTATTATGAGCAATTAGTGAAATTCACTAATTAATAAAACACTTTATAATGAATATATTATTTATTATGTGCAATAAGTGAAACACTAATTAATAAAGCAATTATGGTATTTAAGTTGAACAAACCACCACTGTTGATTTATCTTTTCTATCAGTTCCAACCAAGGTGGAACACTGGTTAGAGGCCACTCTTATGACACAATAAGTCATGAGTTCGAACCTCCCCGTTATAATTTTTGAAATTCCATATTTTGACTTGAGTATTCATTTTTCATTTATAATATTGGAATTAACGCCACACGTGTGAGTTGTAGGGGGTGGTCTGAGGAGCCAAGACCCTTGATTTATCTTTGTCTAGACAAATCCTGACCACCACTAACAAAGGAAAACTTATCCTACCTATGTTTTATACTAATGATTGGATGCTTGTTATAAAAAATATCATAAAAAGAGGCATATGCATTTGATATCATCCTATACAAATATCGTCTAAGATTAAATGCAACACGCTCAACACTGCAAGCATTTATAATTGACAGAAATTACAATTTGAGCCAAAATGTTATATATGTTACATGATAGATAAATTAATAGTGTCAATAATAATCTTAGATCGTTTATTGATTCAAAATACTTCAAAAAAATAAACTTTACAAAATAAATTTCTTACTAATTGAAAAATAAAAAATGTGGGTTTGGATGCGGATGCGGAATTTGAAGGATGAAATTCATGTGTTTAGGGGATTTGGTAGAATTACGATTTCATTGGCACGTTTGATTGCACAAATTCATAGAATTCATGGACCAACTTTATAAGGATTTATGGACCAATTTTATTTTAACCTTAAAAACCATATTTTCTCCAATACTTTCTCCAACGTTTGGTATTCTTTTAACTTTTGGAGCTCATACTCTTGTTGTCTTATATACTTTGCATCTCTTGTTCATCGAAATCGGGATACATCATATCTTGGAAAAATCTCGTTTAACACATTGATTCTTTATAAATTATTTTATTTCAATGATGTCATCATTATTGATTTTTTAATTAATTGTTGCGATTGATTTTGAAATTGTAAAGTCGTTGAAGTAGATATTAGGCTAATTTGGATGTTTTGATTGATTAAACAATAGTAACGAAATTCGATATGGAGGGTCGAGTTAAAGGATTGAGTCTTCATTTATTCCTAATGCCAACCCTAGCCACGTTATAATTATCCCCAAGTAACCTGGTGCTGACACTATTGATAAGTTTCGTCCTATTGCTTTGGCAAATTTCCACTTCAAAATAATTGGAAAAATTCTAGCTAATAGTCTAAGACTTGTTGCCTCTAGAATCATATCTCCTCAGCAAAGAGCTTTTCTTAAGGATAGAAGTATCTTTGATTGCATTGGTATAACCTCAGAAGCAATTAATTTGCTGGATTATAAATCTTTTGGTGGTAACCTGGCTATGAAATTTGATATTCGAAAATCTTTTGATACTATCAACTGGGAGTTCATCATTCAATCCATGGTGCATTATGGTTTCATTGAGAAATTTGTTGAATGGATTCGCACTATTCTGCACTCTGCTAGATTATCTATTGTGGTCAATGGTAAAGCAATGGGTTACTTTGGTTGCACCAGAGGTGTTCGTCAAGGTGATCCTCTTTCCTCAATTTTGTTTGGTTTGGCAGAGGATGTTTTAAGCCGCGCAATCTCTACTGCTTTCAGCCAAGGCTTGGTTCATCATATTGCCTCTCCTAGAGGTATTGTTGCTCCTTCTCATGTTCTCTATGCGGATGATATAATGGTTTTTTTGTAAAGGTACAAAGCGTGATGTCCGGGATATTATGACTATTTTTGAAGAGTATGGTAATAATTCTGGTCAGCTGATCAGCGCGGCTAAGTGTGCAACTTTTTCTAGCAAACACATTACAACAAGGGCTTCCATTATTGCTGCTTCGTATAATATCCCGATGGGCACCTTGCCTTTTCGGTATCTTGGGGTACCTATTTTCCAAGGCAAGCCAAAAAAAGCTCATCTTAATGGTATTATGGATAGAATCAAGCTAAATTTTGTGTCTTGGAAAGGTAAGTCTTTATCTATGATAGGTAGAGTTGAAATTGTTAAAACTATCATAGCTAGCTCTGCTCTTTATAGTTTTCACGTTTATAAGTGGCCTAGTTCTTGCATTAAAATCATGGAACAGTGGATTCGAAACTTTGTGTGGACGGGAGATATACACTCTACTAATCATAATGTTGTAGCTTGGGACAAAGTTTGTCTTCCGGTGTTGGAAGGTGTTTTGGGAATCAAATCTATTAAGAGTCTTAATAAGGCGGCTATTATGAAGATGAATTGGAAGGTAATGACTGGAACATCTGAATTTGATAACTTCTTTCGTGCGCGTTTTAAAAATCTGCCTACAATAAATCTTCCGTGTGGCATGGTTTTAAGGAACAAGGGAAAATCATTTAAGAAAAACTCGTCTAGTTAATCGGTGATGGTAGCAATACATATTTTTGGAACGATGTTTGGTGCATCAATATGGACTACTCGCTTTCAGATTTTCTAGACCTTGATAACTCGAACCTTCACAACTCTGTCGCAGATTTTATTGATGAAGGTAAGTGGTGCTTCCCTACTTATATGCCTGAGATTCGGTGTCACGTTCAACAGAGAATAAGTGAAACCCCGATTGCTCCTCATAAAGCTGATAAACAAGTTTGGTCTGTCAGCAAGACGGGTAATATTACGATAAGAGAGGCTTATGACTTTCACATACCTAGATCCTCTGAGAATCTGGACTTCAAGGACCTTTGGACGGTAAAAATCCCTCCGAGACGTGCTTACATTGCTTGGAAATTGTTTCACCATAGAATTGCTACTGATGACAATGTTAGGGTTCAAGAGATAGATGCTGCTAACTGCTGCAATTTATGTCCTATGCCCAACTGCAATAAGACTCAAAATCATCTTTTTTTCAGATGTTGGTTCGCTAACCATCTTTGGAGTTGGATCATGCATGTTTTTAACCACCATCTGAATTGTGGCACCATCGAGCTGTTGTTTGCCTCTGCTAGAATGTTCATAGGATGTTCTCAAACTAAGAACCTTCTCTGGATCACTGTGATTAGATGCATTTGGATCATTTGGTTATGTCGCAACATCCTCAGGTTTGAGCACCGTATTCTATCTCCTGTTCTGGCAGTGAATCGTCTGAAATGCTTTATTGTTGAATCTAGAAAATATAGTGGTGGTTTCTCTTACAATACGTCTGCAGACAAGTGTATTCTGGATTCTCTGAGTATTCAGAGACTAGATCCTAAAATGCCAAAAGAAATCTCGGTTAAGTGGCTGGATCCTTCTTCGGGCTGGATTAAGGCCAATATTGATGGCTGCTCTCTTGGTAATCCGGGTGCTTAGGGTTATGGAGTGGTTTTCCTTGACTTCCGCAGCAGGGAAAGAGGGTGTCTAGCTCAAAAATTGGGCATCACAAATTCCACCTTCGTGGAGCTTTGGGGCGCAATCTATGCTCTTAGATTGGCACAGTCTAAAGGAGTTCAGCGTCTTTGGCTAGAGTGTGACTCTACCTTTGTCTTAAAGGCCATTGTCAACCCTAATATGGTCCCTTGGTCGCTCTACACCCACTGGAATAATTATTTGAAGTTTACCTCTTCAATCTGTTTTGTGTGCACTCATATGTACGGCGAAGGCAACTCGGTGGCAGATTTGATGGCTAAGCATGGTGCTCAGGTGGAATCTCGTTGGTGGAGTGATCCACCGGTTTTTGTTAGACGGGATCTTAATATAGATAGATATCTTTTGCCGTTGTATCGCTTTAGTAACATGTAATTGTGTGTTTTATACTCTTGTGTACTTTTCTTTGTTCTTTTCTTTTGTCTCTTCTTGCTGGAGGTTAGGTTTTGCCCCCCTCTTTCTCTTTTTTTTATCTATTTTCTAATAATATCTGCTCCCAGTCCTTGGGTAGCTTTCTTTAAAAAAACAAAAAAAAAAGGATTGAGTCTTCATCCTAAAAGACCATGATACTTCCTTTACATAATATGAACCTTGTTTGACCAGGTCATCATTCCTCGAAGTATTTTTTTGCTTTCTCTAAAACAAAAATCTAAATTTTATATATTGTCAACTGTATATATAATTACAGAAAAACTTCCTCTAAAAAAGAAATTATAGGTAAGCATCACCGGTAGGTAAATTTAGCATAAATTTTGAGCCGTTTATACACAATTATTTCTTTCTATAGATATTTGCTACCTATTTTAATTTTCAAATGGGTTACTTAGTTTTTGTTACTCATAATTTTAGTGCTAAAGAGAAATACAACCGGATCTCAAAAAAACATTTAAGGTAGTGATATTTGAAGATTCAGAGCGTCCATAGAGGACTAAAATTATTAAGTTATGATGGTCACTGCACAACTCAATATGGGACCTAATATTATTACCGAGGTGCGCAAGTTATAAAATGACAAAAATTATGGGACACGCAAAAAAAAAATGTTAGTACCAAAAAATCAAATGTATTGAATAACATCAATATAAATCAACTGGACAGAGCCCTTCTCAGCTACATCCTTTCAAAAGAAACAACAAAATAAACAAAACAGAGGAATATCAGTATTAATAATGCTAAGAGCTAAATACTTCTGACGTAATATTGTTCATGGACTAATGTTGAGAAAGGAAATATTGATACATACTCCTTCAAGCTTTACTAATATTCTAGATTCATGGACTTATGTTAGAAGAGGTGTTCGGATTTTGTTGGATACCTGCAAAAGAAACAATAAAAGTTTATAAATTAAACCATCACCGATTTAATATATATATATCAAAACGGCATAAAAAACCTACATTTATGTTAGAAGGGATGCTGGGATTTTGTTGGATACCTGCAAAAGAGACAATAAACTAACTTGGATCAGTCTACAAAACCATCACTGGAAAAGAATAAGAGAAAAAAATTAAAAACCGCATAAAGAAGAGGTGTTCGGATTTTGTTGGATACCTGCAAAAGAAACAATAATTTATAAATTAAACCATCACCGATTGAAAAAATAAAAATAAAAATGGCATAAAAAAACTACATGGACTTATGTTAGAAGAGATGCTAGGATTTTGTTGGATACCTGCAGAAGAGACAATAAAATAACTCTGATCAGTCTACAAAACCATCACTGGAAAAGAAGAAGAAAAAATCAAAACCGCGTAAAGAAACTACATGGAAACAATGGGTTGGGATTTTGTTGGATACCTGCAAAACAGAACATACAATAAACTCGGATCAGTCAACCATCACCGGAAGAAAAAAAAATAAAAACGACGGAAAGAAAACTATGTGGAAGAAACAATGGGGTTGGGATTTTTCTTGGATGCTTTATATACAGATACATTGACCTCATAAATAAAAAACACTTTGTTTTGGAAATGACATTAATAAATATCTTTAAATATATGAAATTTCTATAATATCAAGTTATATTTACCTAAAATATCTTAATCTGCGGTTGAGAAGTTATAGTTATATATGCAGGAAAAAAATTATTTTTGGAATTAATATCTTATATTAACCAAAAAAATGTGTAAAGATTTATCATTTCTAAAAAAGACAACTTTGTTTTATTTTTTGGCACATTATTTTATATTTGGGTTCATTTTTTCTTTTCTTTTTTCGGATCCATTTAGGATTTGTTTTTATCATATTTAGGAAATCTTTTCATTATTGAGCAAATTTAGAAAGATATTTTAGATTATTGTCATTTTCTATTTGTTATGGAATGTATTTGTTTTTCAATTAAATTTGGTATACAAAATCTGGGGCATATCAAAATATAACAAAATTAAAAATGCACCTTATTTAATTAATTTTTTTATTTTATATATGTTTTGTTTTGGTACAAATAAAATTAAGAAAAGTAGTGGAAATGATGTTTACTAATCATTGTTTTTTTTTCTCAATTTTTTGTTTTGCTCGATTTTTTATATGCTAATCAATATTTGCTCCCATTTTTTTTGTTTCAAATTTTAATGATTTATAAAAAAAATTGTATGCAAACAGGATCAACAATAAAGTTGTTCACAAGAGAGATATATTATACGATCGAAAGGTTAGTGCTCGCGATTGATTTAATCTAATTTTTTATTTTAAGTTTTTCATCAATGGAAATGTAATCATGTGAATAACTTATTCGTTAGCTTCCAAAAAAATAAATCGTATGTATTTTCTTTTACCCATAGTTTGGAGTTGGAAGATTTTATTACAAAAAATGTAAATGGACATTGGATTTTTTTTTTTAATTCATATGATGGATCTAATTTTATAATGATATCATGATGAACATTACATATTTAATTTTATCATGATGAAATAGTTTTTTTTTTTGTAATGTTGAAGTTGTTTATATTTGTCTTGTTATATTTCCAATATTAAATAAGATTTACTAAATTTAGGTAATTATTTTCTAAAATGTGATTTGTCAAATAATATTTCGTGGGCCCAAAAGATTCTACTTATTATTGGCAAAAAAAAATCCTGATTTTTTTTTGTTTAAATTTAATAAGTTTTCCAAAAAAAAATATGGTGGGGCCAGAATCAACCAGAAGCGGGAACTAACGTGGAGCTTCGGTGAATGAGAACGCTTTTAAAACTCTGTTATTATATAGAGAATTAAGTTTCCCTTTGTACGTTTGGTTGCCCGAATTCTTGGAATCACGTTTCCTACGGGATTCAGTTTTCCAACAAATCCTCCATATGGAGTTGACCCCTTCCCCTAAGATTTGTTGGGAAACTTATCAAGATATTTGTGGACCCATTTTTTTTTTAATCTAAATCTCATATAAATGCAATTTTAAGATTTGAGGGTCATGCCAAACGGTAGAAAGACTTTAAAACAAGAAAATTCCATAAATCTTAGGAATTTTAATTGAGTTACCAAACACACAAGAAATTTACATGAATCCCACAATTTGTAATCCCATGGGATTATAAATTTCTGGAAACGGTAAATTCTACAAACAAACTCACATGAAGTTTTATGTATTTGGAGATTTCGTCAGTGCACCCGACCATTTGCAAATACACCCAAGTATTTGAACTTGTTGATTTTTGTCTCAAGGATGCTTGGATATCACTTCACATCACAAGCTGCTTTTTGACTTCTGAAAATAAAAAAAGTCAACAGTTTAGTTGGGTATATGATTTCAGAATGATTTTTAAAAGTAAAAATGCTAACCTACTGTGAAACAATAACATTTTGCTTCAAACTTCTGTTTTTGGAGTCCGAACAAGCTATTAAACAAAAGTGACCTTAGAGCATCTCCAATAAACAATGGAAATATTACCTTTTTCATGAAATGTATGATTTTAGACTTCCGCTTAACATAAATACATCTTTAGTAATTTGGTCTTACAAGCTATGAGAGATGAGATACTAAATACAAAGATGTTAAATAAAATCTTAATCACACCTTCGGATTCACTTCCATGTCAAATATTCTGATAATTTTTTTAATCACTTATTTTCATTAATTAGCTATGGCGTCCCATATTTGCTACATACGTAAACTCCTCTAAGCAAAGGTCTTAACATGACTTCCAAATAGGTAAACTTTTTACACTCGCTGTTGGAGATGATCTTAGGAGAGCAGAGCAGAGATCAGAATCGACTCACCAACTAAGACCTATTCAATATGTTATTCGGACTCCGACAAAATTATCCATATTAAGTATGCTTACTAGATCCATAAACTCATACCCCTTCTCAAAACAAAACCACCCCTATCAATTTTGCAATCGTTAAATTCTTACTTCTTTTAGGTAAAACACCTCCATTAGAGTACTCAGCTATTGAACTATCACCACCATCATTCCTTGCGATAAGTTTTATTTGTCTTGATACAATACTATTACTCATATTTTCTTTTACTACCCAAATATTAAGCACAAATAATCTTATATCAGTCATTATATTAGACGCATAAACCCATCAACATTTAAACTCCAAAAAAAATAAAAAATAAAAATTAATTAATTAAAAATCCATCTCAAATATCAACATAAAATAAGAACTCATTTCACAAATCATTGAAAAGTCGATTGGACCGTAAATCATTGAAAAGTCGATTATGGATGATAGAAGCTAGTGGCATGTTTGAAAATTTCTTAGTAGTGATTGTTTTGTTGATTAGTATACGAGATCCGAGAGATCTAAGACCCTTCCTGAATGCAGTCGCCATTTCGGGATAGAGATGCAGTTTTTCTTTCTTTTACTTCTTTTTGGCTTGAGAGGAAAGTCAAAAAGAATTACATTTTTTAAGTTTTACTAGTAACTGTATGCATTGGGTCCAGTGGGAACTTTTAATTTGGTGCGGTGGGCTTCCGTTGCCCAGATATATCCAAATTTCTTGAAAATATTCTTGGATATTATGGCCATTCCTTCTATGAAAACAATTCTTTTGGTTTAAAAAAATATGAAACCAAATGAATCTCCGGGACCTGATGGTTTCCCAGTAAATTTCTTCGTACATAACTGGAATTAAATGGGTGTACAAGTGATAGATACAATCCAAAGTTTTTTCAAAGAAATAAAAATAAATCCTGGTTTAAATAAAACTCACCTCTTTTTGATTCCTAAGGTAAAACACCCTTAGAACCCTAGTCAGTTTAGACCAATAGGCCTTTCCAACACAGTTTACAAAGTTATAGCTAAACTATTAGCCAACAGAATCAAACCTTCTTTGGAAAAGATTATATCACCTTTTCAATCAGTTTTTTTTATCTTTTAGGAAAATTTCTGATAATATTATTATAACTCATGAAACTATTCATTTATTGAAAAAGAAAAAAGCTAGAACGAGAGTTCTAGGGATCAAAATAGATATGTCTAAGGCTTTCGATAGAGTAAACTGGAGTTTATTGATTTCTTCTCTTAAAACCTTTGGTTTCAATGCAGAGGTCTGTCAGATTGTTGAACAATGTATCTCAACAACTTCTATCTCTATCCTTTTAAATGGAACACCTGATGAAGCTTCTAAACCTACTAGAGGTTTACAACAAGGAGATCCCTTATCGCCATACTTATTTATAATCTGTATGGAAATTTTCTCAAGACTTCTCCTAACTCGGGAACAAAATAAAACTCTTCACGGTGTTAAGATAACACCCAAAAGTGAACCAATATCTCAACTTTTCTTCACAGATGATTGTTTGCTCTTTGTGAAAGCTGACTTATTATAGTGTAGAAATTTATTAGACACAATATCAATCTTTAGTAAAGCCTCGGGCCAATTAATAAACTTCGAAACATCTGGTGTGTTTTTTAGTAGGAAAGTTGAATCAAAACATCAAAGGATGATGTCTAAAATGTTAAAGATAAAACATATAAACCTCATAGACCTATACTTAAGAGCTCCACTTTTCATGAAAAGGTCAAAAATCAAAAATTTCACCCCAATTCTGGAAAGAGTAAAATCTAAGTCTAAAGGATGGAAAAGCCTAGTTCTTTCTCAGCCTTGTATATATGTTCTGAACAGAGCAGTACTTTTTAATTTTCAACTTATCTAATGGGGTGCTTTCTCTCACCTAGGAAAATAACAAATAGAATAGTTGCCATTCAAATAGACTTTTGGTGGGGAAAGGATGCTTGAGGTAAAGGCTACTACCCAAAGGCATAGCCAACACTATGTAAACCCATCCTTAGAGGAGGTATAGGATTTAGGAATGCTTGTAAATTTAATCTTGCAATGCTAACTAAGATTGCTTGGAGAATGTTAAAAGAACCAGATGCTCTTTGGGTCAAAACTATGGGTTCAAAGTACTTTAGAAACAAATCACCTTTTAGAACTAAAACCTCGGTAAAGGGATCTTGTACTTGGAACTGCATCAGACAAGGACTAGAACTAGTGCAGAAATACAGTGTATGGGAAGTAGGAAATGAATAGGATATTAATAGTTGTAATATTTCAGACAGGGATGGGATTTTTTCATATTGCTCCCGTATGGACGTGCCATTTCATATTACCGAACTAAGGAACTTTATACTGGTATTGGTTAAAAGAAATATCTTAATGACCCATAAGTCCTTTTGTTGTACAGGACAACAAAAATATTATCGGTAATAAGAGCGATAAGGAGAGTGTGTTGGATCATATGAAATTTATTACAAATCAATACGCAGCCAACGTCCATACCGAATCAACAAACTTGCGGACGGTAATATGAGCCATGATCAACAAACATTGATAAGTGATACCCATATCGTATGATCCAATATACTACCGATGATAAGTTTGCGCAGACCGACCATATATAAATAGGTGGGGTTTTTGTGAATCTCTGGAAACAAAAGGATAAGTTTGTGACCATGTCCATTATTCTGAAGGGGTCATTCGAATCACCATCATAGACTATCCCACGATACCCATATCGTATGATCCAATATACTACCGGTGATAAGTTTTTACAGACCGATCATATATAAATCGGTGGGGTTTTTGTAAAGCTCTGGAAACAAAAAGATAAGTTTGTGACTGTAGATGCATTTTACTACAAACTACATCCAAAGGATAGAAACCATCTACTCATGCAAGTGAAAGTAAGAATAATGATAATACACACAAGGATATACGTGGTTCAGTATGATTACCTACGTCCACGGGGGTGAAAGGATGAATCTTATTATTTCAAGGGTTACAATGGTGTTGCTCTCCAAGTTGAAATCACTTACAAGATGGGCTAGTTCTCAATTCTCTCCTTCCTTAATGTGATCCCAAGTCTCTCTCTCTCTCTCCGAAATTAAAACCTCCCTCTCTTGGATACAAGTTCTTCTAATTATAGGGGAGGCTACATACAACCAAACTATGGTGTTGGTCACAATATATCTATCTTGAAGTCCTGTATCGGGCCCACTCGTATCGTCTCTCCTTCTGAAAATATGACCGATGTTCTTTGATTCCTTTGCAGTCTCTCATCCGAGCCGATCCATTCGGGTATTCTCTTGGTGCGATGTCGCCCTTCCAGTCTGTCGCCCATGCAGTTGGCCGATATGACACGTATCTTCTTATCCCTTTGACTACCGCTCCTCGTTTGACCCAATATTTCTCATCTGTCAGCTTTGTCATATGCCTGGGGTCGAGTCTTGTCCGACAGCTATAGAGTGGTCATGCATGATCCATGTGGCTCTTTAAATCTCGCGCCATCCAGCCTCTATCCTGTGCTTCTTGTCTCTTTATGTTTGGGTACATCATAGCTTTGAGATGTTGCCACCTATCCCTGTGGATAATCTACACCTACATTTATGCCCCTTATTTCGCTCGTATGGTAGACACGAGTGGAAGAAAGTCGTCCCAGCTTCCCACGTCCTCGTTCATGCCGCGAATTCCGCTATGCAGTCCCCCATTTACTCCACTTTTTTACCTGTAACCGTCGATGTCGGTTACAACTTCTCTTCTTTAAATAGCCCATTTCCAGTTCTCTTTCTTCTTCTTCACCAATTTTTTTTTTTAGTTTCCAGACGCTGCAAATTTCTCTTCGAGACTCTCCATTACCTTTCTTCCTCTATAGGACTTTATTTTCTTGATTTTCTTCCCTTACCTCTTCATCACCGATTGCTACAGTAGATGTGGTTACGTTCTCGTCGTCCCAACCTTCTTCACCGATTTCCAAGTTCTGCACTATTCCAGTCAATGGCTTCTTCTCCCTCCATGACCGAGAAAAGGTGTTTTGATGATGTTTTTTCCGAGATTGATGCTTTTCCCCTTTATTCCATGTTTTCGTTTGATAATCCCTCCAAGTACGATGATCGCGCCATGAAATCTATCTTTCCTGATGATTCTCCTTTTATTTCGTGCAGGTCCGAGAAAATGGGGAAAGATCTCTCTGATGAAGAATTCATTGAGCAGTTGAAGGAGAAGTACGATCTTCAAAATTATGAGGTTACCCTGATCTCGGGCCAAAACAACATTCTGAAGAAGTCCGACGTGGAGAAGTACGATCAGTAGGCTGAGTGTGTGGTCATTACTCAGGACCATCTGGATCTAGGACTTCGTCTTCCTTTGTACAACCCAGATAGCCCTTTTTATTATGAGGTTCTCTCCAAGCTCAATACTTATCGTGCCCTAGCTCAGTGGACTGACAACACTTTTCACATTATGGATGAATGGAGAGCCCGCCGAGATGGTCATGGTTCTACCACCGAGTGGTCGACCTACAAGCCCGAGCACGCTCTAGAGTATACCGTTACCAATTTCCTTGCCAACTATCGAGTCGGTTGCTCAACCAACGGTGATCTTACCTATTTTGCTGCCAGTCCACATCGTCACAGAACTATACCCAAGAATGTTGATAGGATGATGCTGGATGATCCCATGGGACAAAGTTCTAACAGGCGACTACGTCATACCAATGACCCAATTTATCCCCGAGTTCCACTTCTTGTCTGAGGTCCCATTTTACATGGTAGCTTCCCTTCACCTCCACTTCCCGTCAAGCCATATCCTTTATGGGTGGTTAACGACGATAGGGATGATAAGGTATGTGCTTCCTTCCTTTCTGGGTGGTTAACGATGAAAACTTCCCACCGGGGAGCTTATGAAGACTTTATGCTTATCAAACTGCTGGTGGGAGAAGAAACGAGAACTTTACCACACCTTGTGAAGACGCTGCTACTGCTGTAACTTTGCATGTAAACTAAATGACTCAAAATAACAACAATTTCGGCCATCAGAGTTCATACTAGCTTCAACTACAACACTTGAACGTGTATACATGAGCTTTGGATTGTCTCTGAAAGCCTCCTAGGCAAGGTATCCAGAGATTTAAGTCGGATCCCCTTAGTTGGCGCCAGAATGTAGATGTATTTTACTACAAACTACATCCAAAGGATAGAAACCATCTACTCATGCAAGTGAAAGTAAGAAAAATGATAATAGACACAAGGATATACGTGATTTGGTATGATTACCTACGTCCACGGGGGTGAAAGGATGAATCTTATTATTTCAAGGGTTACAATGGTGTTGCTCTCCAAGTTGAACTCACTTAAAAGATGGGCTAGTTCTAAATTCTCTCCTTCCTTAATGTGATCTCAAGTCTCTCTCTCTCTCTCTCCGAAATCACAACCTCCCTCTCTTGGATACAAGTTCTTCTAATTATAGGGGAGGCTACATATAACCAAACTATGGTGTTGGTCACAATATATCTATCTTGAAGTCCTATATCGGGCCCGCTCGTATCGTCTCTCCTTCTGTAAATATGACCGATGTTCTTTGATTCCTTTGAAGTCTCTCGTCCGAGCCGATACATTCGGGTATTCTCTTGGTGCGATGTCGCCCTTCCAGTCTGTCGCCCATGCAGTTGGCCGATATGACACGTATCTTCTTATACCTTTGACTACCGCTCCTCGTTTTACCCAATATTTCTCGTCTGTCAGCTTTGTCAGAGGCCTGGGGTCGAGTCTTGTCCGACAGCTATAGAGTGGTCATGCCCGATCCACGTGGCTCCTTAAATTTCACGCCATCCAGCCTCTATCATGTGCTTCTCGTCTCTTTATGTTTGGGTACATCATAGCTTTGAGATGTTTCCACCTAGCCCTGTGGATAATCTACACCTACAGTGACCATGTCCATTGTTCTGAAGGGGTAATCTGAATCACCATCATAGACTATCCCACACTAATTATCGTGCTCACAAACTTCATCACCATCATCCTGACCTTTTTCTTCATACAACCAACGTCCATGACTGATCAACAAGAGCAAGCCTTGTTCCAAAGCTTTATAGAACCCCCTCTTCTGCATCAAGTGGATAAATCGGATGTACCCCTAAATTCTATAATAACAAGAGATGTCTATTGTCATTGATCAAAATATTCTTTTGGAGGTGGAAGAAGAACAACAATATTTATCTTATAAACAGCTGGAGCAAGCATCAAGGTGGTTGGATGAATTGCAGCGAAGCAGTAATATTAATATTCACAAAGGTCTATAATTCTTAGTCATGATTAGTGCGATTATACAAGTATTTCTTAGTTTTTAGCGCTCACTAAGGTGTAGTGTTTCCTTCCAATCTATCCCTGAAAAAGGCAAATCCACTTGGGCTGGAATTCCTTGCGTTATCCACTCCTGCAAAGGAGAACCTACACGAGCATTGATGCCTCCTTAATTGAGAGGTATAACCAATGTAAATATGGTACAAGAGCTTGAAATAATGTAAATATTTTATTGTGTACGGGTCCTATAAGAGTAAGAAACGTCTTCTATCAACAAAGTACATGCCTCACCATCCGTGAAGAGAAAGGCATTCCACGTTATGGGGAATCTAGTTCAATTATGAATTTCCTTGAAAAAGAATTTTATATTATGGGCTTGGACATATACTATTTGGTTGAGAAGCCTGCTACAAATATTTTTTTCTATAGATTAAAGTTGCCAGTTTCTTCTTGAATTAGGGTGAGATCCGTAAAAGGTTCATTGTTTCTGGTGTGACGATGCCAACACGTCAATGATATGGTATTAAACCAATACGCGATTAAACTTCAGTAGGAGTGGCTATATGTTGACATAAAACGAAATATGTTTTTATGTTATCAATAGTTTGAAAGAGTTTTCTTGCCATTTACAGGTTGAGTTTATACTATGTAGATATGGTTTGGGATAAAGGATGTCATGGTACTATAAATGTGCATTGGTGCACATCCAATAGATAATAAAAAGGAAGATATACAGATATGCCATCAATTTATGAACCGTTTTCCTATCATGTCCGTTTTTTCTCATATTTACAAAATTGTCCAACCGTTAAAGGTCCGTTAAATTGCCCGTTACTAGGCCCACCAAATAAGTCAATAACTCATCACTTGGAAACAAACAACAAAATTAGGCAATTTTTCCATTGATCTCCACCGACTGATCACTTGGATATGTTCTCCCCCATCCATTACTTTACATCGTAACTAGTCGTTCAAATCGTCCAAATGAACAATACCAAAAAAAAACTTAATTCATTTTTTCATTTTCATCCTCCCTAATAACCTCCAATTTTTTTTTTCCTACTTCTTCTTCTTTTTTTGGCTGATGATTTGCATAAAGTTTTTTCTGTTTTTGTTTATCAGGAGTTACTTAGAGTTTAATAATGGTTTTTTATAGTTTAAGTACTTGAATCATGTTGTTTAGTTCCTAATTAATTTATGGTTTTATTGATGTTCAATACATAATCTCTCGGAGGCGATCAGATTTACCAGCAAAATAAAAAAGTGTTAATTTGTTTGTTTGTAGATGATAGGTTTAGGTTTAAAAGGGTACTGGTGGTGATGGGTTTATTTCTCAATGGAAGCAAAAATCAATTATAGGTTTGTAGATAGAGTTGGCGGTGATTGGTAGTTGTGTTTTATTTAATTGTGGAAGGTGGAAACGTAAGTTACTATTTTGGTTGCAGGTGGTTTGTGGTGTTTTGGGGTTCTAATTAAAAATGTTAAGATGGGTTTGATGGTTTCTTTGTAAGATGGATTTATAGCAAGGTCTCCATAAATGACGGTTAAAGAAAGAAAATTATTTAATTTTTTTTGTTTGCAAAAGAAGATTCGGGTTGAAATTTTAGTGTTAAGCTATTCGAATAATTGATGTTTTGTTTTTGATCGATTAATTATGATTCACGCTGTGATACTCTTTTTTTTTTTTTTAAAAGAAGTAACTTTGTTCAAGGTATTGGAAGAATTGATGTTTACTATTGGAAGAATTGATTTGTCTTCCCTAATTTTTGACATGCTCAGCAAAGACTAAGTTGTTCTTGATAGATTTAGTACATGGAATTTTGAGTTTTTAAGCAACAATTTCAGAAAGAGATTGTGTTTGCTCTTTCAAACAAAATTTGGAAAGAAGCGAAGAGGACGACTGTGGAATAAACTAGGTCATGAACGAATTTTATTTCACATGTGGCATTTTTTCCCTTGATTATTATTGACTATTAACAGTTAGCCCCTTGAAAAAACGGGACGGAAAACGTTTTGTTGGGACAGTTTTGTTATTAAATAAAAAAAGCGGTCGCTTCTGTAAGGTGCACCTTAAATTGGAGGCACATCTGTAAATCACCCGGATAAAAAAACAAACTGATAAGGAAACATGGCACAAATCACAAATGCTTACATGATTTGGAAAATATAATATAGTTATACAACAAATGTGTAACTAACGAAGTGACGATCTACACATTAAAACTAAAAACTACAAACTTAAGAAAACAAAAACAACAAGAAAAAAAAAATATTAAAATAAAAGACTACATAGATAACCTATGGAATGTGTTAGTGGCATGGACATCATGAGTACAATTTTCCGACTGTCCACCAAAATTCTTCAACGAAACAATGCTCCTCATGTGAGGAATAATGCCAACCCATGTTTTCCACGGTACTGTCCACCAAATTTTCTTCCAAGATCTGGTGAGTTTATGTTACGCAATAAATGCATATTCTTCCACAATAAGAGATCCTTGTTATTTCCAAAGGCTATCGGGTTATAAGTCGGCCATTCATCCCCGTCCTCTTCCAAGAAAATGTTCATCAATTACATTCCCCACCAGGTTCCCATGTATAAATATATTTTTTTGAAATGGGTGCCATAAATCTATCTGTGGCTTATCAACCGCCTCATGGATGTAGTAAAATAAAAGGCGATCTCCGAACATGACCATCCCAAGTGATGGGAAAAAAATCTATCAAAATTTCACCCCCATGAATATGATGCGGGGGTGGAGAATGTGGATTGAACGTATCAAAGTCCAAATTGAAAGATACTATGCCAGTATCTCGCTGACAACAATCCTTCCAAAAAATACAACCATGTGCGCACACACCTGAACTCTGAAAAGTATAAGAAATCTCCCCTATATTCCTCCATCCCCTCTCATCTCCTAGAGTGTTTATTTGAACTTTACCATCCTTGTCAATGCGAACTACCTTGTACGAATTGGTACGTTGACAGTAGCCGAAACCCCCAATTACGTTGTATCGTGGATACCATGAAATTATTTGATCTTGTACAATTGGGATGCTTAGTTGTGGAAGATGGAGGTGATCCCGCGTTGTTGGATTCATAATGTAAACAGGATCTTGTATGTCGTGGTGTGAAACATAAAAACATACCAGACCATTGCAACATCCAACTATTGGGTGTAAATTAATCCATTCATAGGTTCCATCATCCGGGACGTGATTATTGTTGGTTGTTATGATCAGATTGAAATCTTCCTCATTAATACGTTCTCTATAGAAGAGTCGAGTAACTTTGTCTTTCACCATTGCTTGTGTGACACCAAAAATTGAAAAGAAGAGGGTACCCAAATACACCATAATATTTTATTTTGATCAAAACCTATACAAGACCTACTGTGTATAAACCTCTTGGAGCAACAATCACTCAAGGAATATTTCAACACAATGTCCACTTGAAATAGGGTTAGTCTGTACTGGCCCAACACGTGAATTATTATATCAGATAAGTGGAGAAATCCAATACAGTTTGTGTGACCGTCTATGGATATGAGTCGAGACAATACTACGACAAATTGTTCACTTGATAACCGAAACCTTATAAGATAAATATCAAGTGCCTAATTAACATACAAGTGTATTTACTTTAATTAATTATAATATAAAAACAATTATAATGCGAAAATAAAGTAAAACACACACACCAAAATTTTGTTAACGAGGAAACCGCAAATGCAGAAAAACCCCGGGACCTAGTCCAGTTTTGAATACTCAATTGAATTAAGACGCTACAAAAAGTAAACCTGCAACTTCGTGTAGACAATACTAAGTAAACTAAAATCCTAGTTACTCAGCCTCAGTAGTATTCTTGATTTGATAATATCTAGAAGAATCGAAGTTCGCAATAGATATTTGTTACCCAATATCCTAGCAGAACATGCGTTCTCTTTAGGATTAGATCTAATATATCTTCTTAATGGTTCACAACAACTTCTTCTTTGAATCTTCAATCTTCAATTTAATCTTCAAAGTAATAATCTTCAAAAATACAAAATTGATTCCTTATTAATTTGTCCCACGGAACAGAGTCTTTTAACAATGGAAAATCAATGAATCTATCTTACGGATCTAGAAAGACTTAGATCCGTATAAACATTGATCTTTGATCTAGTTTGAGTGAGCCTTATATCAGAAGAGAAGGTTCTCAAGAATAAAAAAAATAGGTGCAATCAAAGATTCAACAACCGTTAGTCAATCAAATCAATAATCAAAAACTGAAATAACAATGCAATCTTCTAGTTTCCCACCAACGGTACACGCTAGAGATTATCAATCCCAAAGAAGACTTTAAACTGAGCGGCCATAAGAGATTTCGCCTAATTAGGTTACTATCCTCTCCGAATAGGCGGCTTCACCAGTAATAGTACAATAGATGAAGTTTACTATCACGAAGGATTAGTTTGCTAGAAATGCAAACTTCAAGTATTTATAGTCAAGGAAGTTTGGACACCAAGGAATTTCCAAAACCAAAAATATTTTCAAGATATGCAATATATTTCCAAAACCGGTTTATATATATATGGTATCTAACTTGTAATTTGGTGCACATGTCTAGAGGATCAGTTCCCTATAGTTAAAATCATGCTGCACCTCATACAAGGATCGATTCCCCTTTGTATGTGTTTCACCTCTTACTAGGATCGGTTCCCCTTTACCCAGTGTTAGGTTTTACACACACAAACTTGATCATACCCCAGGTGATTACTTAAGATCGGTTTCACTAATAAAAGTCATACCAATACATAAGTCATACCTCATGTGAATAGTTTTACCAAGAACACAAACAAGTCATGAGCGGTTATACTAATCACACATATTGGTCGTTCATAAGATATGCAATGAAGAACAACCCCAATAACGCCTGGAGATTTCCTTTACGGTTCACAACACAAGATCATGAACTTACTTCCTTAAAACACATGTAAAAACATTGTTTCCTAGGATGAAATCTTCACATCATACCCATACATAATCACAATTGCATTCAATAGATTATGTTCATAAGTTCCTTGACAATTTTCTCATACAAATATAATTTTGCATGTTATGTTTTCAATCTAAAAGATTTGAAAGACACAAGATACATATGGAACAAGTCAAGTCATAGTTACTAACCTCAATCTTAAGGATGATGTCTTTGTTGTCTTCAATCCATCTTCAGATCTTTGTGAGTAACTGGAGCACAATACTTCTATCATTTCTAGTCTAACCTATCGAAGTTGACTATAGTTTACATAATAACGACTCGAGTTTTGGAACTAAATATGACAACCAATCTTGACATACCAACGCTTGGTGGGTTCAACCGAGCAGTGCTCTAAAAATCTCCGACTTTGTCAATTTAGTGACAAAACTCTATTACATATGGATATAAACGAATTACAAACATAACTCATTCTACATACGCTAAATTCACTTTTCAATGGCATAAAAACCTGGAGATATTCAAAAATAAATGCCAGTGTTGACACTACAATAACAAAGCGCATACTCCCCCTAAAGGTGAGATATGTAGATTTTCAATCCACGCGTCTTTGTTATACCATTCATATTATATGTTACTCCCCCTTAGTCTGTGCTTTTCCTCTTTCGTTAGATAAATGTTCAAGCACCATTGTCCTCTTCCCTAGTGACACCAATCAACATAAAATTGATAGCAACATCATCTGTTTAATCCATATATCCCCCTCCCTTTTTTGTCAAAAAAATGACAAAGAAACGAAAAAATAAAGGACAACACGAAAAGGATCTTACAAATCTCAAAATAGACTTGCAACCTGTTGAGTCAAGCACAAGGGTTCCACATACCATTTTTGATAACCAATATCAAAATCGAAACTGAAAAGTAATTATGTTTTGGTATGTCATCATGGAAATAATTTCCCGGAGCAATTTCCCTAACTAGTTTAGCAAACCAAAAATCAACTAAGTACCTTAGTTCTTTTGCTAAACTCATTGTATAAATACAACCGCTTCATTCGATAATACTAAAACAAAGATAAACTCCATTTTTCTCATCAGGTTCTAATTTTACATATCACTTAGACCTTTAGATTTTAAACAAGCCAAATACTAGGTTAGTTAACTAGCATTTCCTTGTTTAGGAATTCGGCTAGACTTGAATAACCGAAACCTCACTTCGATAAGTCTAACTAAGATAAGAATTAACTTGGTTTCTCTTATCCGGAATCGAATTAGACTACAAAACTCATCCCATACACTTTTAATTTCGGTAAGCCATAAATAATTCGTACAAACCAAAGTAAATCAACTTGCATAATTATTCACCTCAACCAGAAGCAATTGAAACAACATAGACATTAAAAGCACCGCAATTGCCCCGAATTTTGTAAGCCTAAACAATTGATATCACAAAACGAAGCAAGAAAACAATAGTTTTACTTAATTAGAACTAATTGAATCACACACAACATCAATTGTACCGAAATTTTGTAAGCCTAAACAATTGATACCACACAATGAAGCAAGATAACAATAGTTTTTCTTAACCGGAACCAATTGAATCACACATCCACACACATCATGGAATAAACATCAATTGTACCAAAATTTTGTTAAGTAAAAGCAACAAATATATATAATATAAACTCATGCTTTTTTTAAACAGGAAAATAATTAACTAACAAGATTGTTACCTCAAATTTCGCATCCACTTGATCTCCTCATTGTTTTTCTTATCCTTTCGCAAAGACAAGATAACAGCAAGCGAAACCTTTACAAGAGAAAGGTTGAAAAGGTTTTAACTATTACATGCCAATAGAAATAAGCTAATACCAAAGACTCGTATGTATAATATATACACAACTTATGAGAAATAAATTGATAATAGTATAATCGTGACTCACATATGGGATTAATTGTCATCATCCTTTTATGATTATTTGATTAAGTAACCCAACAAGTTAGATATGAAATCCGCTAAATCAAAAGTCACAAAATCATAAAAAGGTAACCCGATTATGAGACATATCTCATATAACGATGACAACACGGAGATACATTCATTTGTTCAAGAACGTTTAACACGATATTCTGAATGTCATGAGTATTGAAACTTATCATTCGAGTGTCATAATTATGACTATCTTTTGATACCATCCTGGTTGTCTTTAGAGGAGACTTTGGACTCCATTTAAAAATGGGTTTTGATGAAGCAGCTTTGTTCTTCCTATTATTTCTTTTTGAAATCCAAGATGAATCTCTTGAGGAAACACTAGGGTAACTGAAATGTTGAAAACTCTGAGAGTTAGCCTTTCTCCAATTTGGAACATCAGATCTAGTCTTTACAAAGTTAGCTTTCCTTTTGTAATTTGAGCGATTCTGAGAAAACTTCGTAGAAACCTGATAAGCAAACATTGAACTATCATTACAATAATTCTTTTTGTTAATTTTTAGGACAATCATGTTCTGATTTAGCATTATTGAGTTCATCCAATTTTACAGACACACATGCATCTATGGATTTTTCATTCCTTTTACGAAATATGCATCCTCTTTCCAAGTGTCCTTATTTCCACAATAAGAGCAATGCTTAGTAACATACAAACCATGGGGTTTAGTATTACCTTGATGTGGAATTTGTTTCATTGTAGTTTGACGGAATTTTCGTTTTCCATCTTTTGTTGAAGATGAAGGTGCTACGGATTTTTCTTTTATGGAAGAGCAATCTTTTATGGCGACTTTTGAAGAAATTTCTTCAGCAGAGTGGTCGGTTGTCAGCCGAGCAAAAATAGTTTCACTTTCTTACTTAACTAAAATAAATGAAGTATGTGATAAGAAAGAGTTCGTATCCATAGAGAGGCAATTGTTGTTATGCAAATTTCAGTTTCTTAGTAACCAATATGGGGATTTTGATTTTTCAAAGGAATAAAACTAAATTGAAAGCAAAGTAATAATAAAAGTAATCAATAAGGAGAAGATATTGGTCACGGGATAGTATCATTCACAAACATGCATTTTCATCAATGACTAGAATTGGTATTTTAATCTCTCATTTACTAAAAGTCATAGGATACCTTGATCGCAAGTATATCCCGCTAATTCCATGATTTCATCACAACCACATTAAAATATGCATATGTGAATTCTTCCTAGAAAGCAACCTAAAGTGTAAAAACACAATTAAGTTTAACTCCCTAAAAGCAATAAGTTCTATGGAATAAGACTAATCAAGGCAATCAAATATGTAAAAGCACTAATTTGATTTAACCAAGGTTATGATTCATTTGTGACTAGTAGGATATATCACTACAAGCACTACCCACAATTATGCTACTTAGAATCAGGGATTAACAACATTTTCGAATTGAAAACCCTAATATAGCTTTAGAAATGAATGCAAATCGGATTGATTCCGGACTCAACCAAACAAACAATCCAATCATATCACAATATAAACCATGAATCATAAACAATAAATTACTGAGACAAAACTAATACATTGAATCAAATCTTATTTGTGAAATCCTCTTTAGCCCATAACCAATAATATGTTTAGTTACTCATAACTTTTGAGTTCATCATAATCATAATCAATAATAAAATGAAGAAGATGAAAAATAAACGAAAGCAAACCCTAGTAGAATCGCCGCTCTCCAAAACTCCAGTAGAAAAATATGTCATCCAAGAAAAATAGAAACTTTATCCTTTTATAGCTTTTCATATTTCCAAAATTAGGTCTTCAAAGACCAAAGTCCAAATGATCCAATAGTAAGATGTCCACTAAGCCCACACAAGAGAAATACCCATGTAAAATTTTGTTCCCAAAAACCGCTCGCCGGAAAACTGGTGCAATTGCCGGAAGTTAACAGGAATCCGGCACCAGAACATATCTCAGGTGACCGGAAAAGTCCACCCGATCACCAGTCAAACTAGTTAACTTGATCAGGGGTCAATAAGTGAGGCGAGTCAACTCAAGTCAGGCCAGTTAACTCCATTCTTGGCTTCAAGCACTACCCAAATACTTATATCCTGAAGCTACATCTCCACATTCTGCCAGTCATAACTCCATTGTATGTTGCAGCTTCTCATTACCTGCCATATCAACCATTCCACCTGCAATTCAGTTTCAACAGCTGCAATTCATGCCAACTCTCTTTGCATTTCCCCTGTAACAATCAGCTTCCATCCTATAACTACTTCACCAGTTCTTCTTAAGCTGTATATGCTCCATTCCAGCTACCATTCAACACCACCTGAGCTGCAAGCTCTATCTTACATCTAATAAAGCCAAACAGTATCAACCACACAATCAATTCATAACCTTGTCATATGCTCAATCAAACCACCAAAAACATAGCTCCTTCTCAACTATGATTCAATGGCATGTCCATCAGTTCAATGGCCAGCAACACAATTCATTCCTGCAATAATTCAAACACGCATTCGTTACCAGCACACATACTATTTCATTTGGCTGGTGCAAGCCTGCAATATCCAGCTATGTAATAGCTGCAAACTCCACCAGCTGAAGCGCCATCTCTCAATTCAAACACAACTTCTCCAGCTCCACTTCAGTGCATCAGTCCATAGAACCAGTTGCAATTCCTCCTTCTTGCAATTATACCATCTACTGCTCTCACATAGAACTCATAACCATTACAACATCATCTTTCAGCTGTTGCACTTTAATTCCATTGCATATGCACTTGCAACTGTAGTACCTCATTTCAGTTCATCGCCATACTGCAGCTCCAATAGCAACCATCACTACTAGTTCAGCTGTAACTTATCCCCCCTTCTCAAGCTTTGAGTACTCAGATGTAACCCATCTTTTTTGTCAATTTCACATCCACCATAGTGTCCATGGCTACTTCAGTCTAATTCTATCATTTATCAGGTTAACTCCACCTGCAATTTCATACAATCACCACCAAATGCAGCTGCATTCACTTCCCTAAAATTCAACACAGCTCCAGATACAACCACCACCATCAAACTCAGTCAGTTGTCACTATTTACTAGTCACAGCAACACAAACTTCATTCTTCAGTTCAGTAGTGAAGTTTATGGCACCAGATAAACCCTCTATTTTCATGAAACAAAAATTCAAACCAAAACCCATTCTTCTTAAGATCCTTATAACCAGAACCCATCACAATTTCACCCAAATCTCCTCTGTCTCTCATCAGAATCGATGCTAACAGCTTCTGTCTTCATTTGTTCTCAAGCTTAAATGGAAAAAGAACCAATTCCTTATCACATCTCAACCACGCTGCGATTTCTAACTCCTCTCCATCTGATTAAAACCCATAACTCAAACTTAATATGAGCAGCAACAAATCCCCTAACTCATCCATCAATGAACCCCAAATTTAACAATCTCAGACACCACCATCTTCCATCTCTGCTACAGTACAAAAACCCTAACCTGATGGTGAATCGATGGCAGTAATTTCATTATATTCTTAACATCAACAACAACAAGCATCAATCTCTTCTTATGGTTCTCGAACTAATCCCTAATTTCTTCATCAGTAGCTATGTAACAATCGAACATCTTTGTGGATGGGGAAAAATGATTTTTTGGTTTTTACGGAATTGAAGAGTCGACCGTGTGGAGACTCCTTGAACCGAGCAAAATGTTGAACCTCGCACGGATGCACTGCAAGAAGGGAGTGCTTTGAATTCGAGAGATCAATCTGTAGTACTCCGGCCTAAACCAAGACAATGGTCGTTCCAGAGTAAATTCGGTCACAAGAGAGGATGGGTTGATCTGTAAGATGGAAGCTGAGAAATGCGTGAGATCAATGGTGATATGAGATTGTAGGTGTGTTATGATTTCAGCGTGAAAATGCTATGAATGATTGAATTTTGCCTGATTGAGAGTGATTTCTGTGAGTTCGTGTAGACGAAAGATTATCTGTATGAACTTTGATGATAAATTGCTCGTTTAGGCAGTTGCTTGAATCTTCGAAATGTTCGAATCCATTTCAATATTGTTCGATTGCCCTTCAATCAGAATTCAGAGACGTTTTATAGTGACAGAATTGAAAACACCATGATCCCATGAAGCGTGACAGTTGCTGGAATCAGAGAGTGGGAAAGTGGAAAATCGTGTTAAACCAATTACTCATCGTGCGGAGACTTGGTTAATTCTCCACCCACTACTTTGATGATTCTTCCAACTGATTGCACGACTTGCTCACATTCTCATCGTGGGTGAACAACGTGCCATAGACCGCCAGAACAAAACCCTAGTTAATATCCCCCCATTGTGACACGATTGAAATCTCGTGATAGTGGAGTCAGTTGCTGACTTTGTGGGACGATGAGTCCATGTAGTGCTGAGTTGAACACGTTTTAGCAAATGTTCCAAAACTCATGAATTAAATGTATGTCCGCTGAGACGAGGTACCATAACCTAAGACCAGCAAACTGTGTTGCTGAATTGTCGAATATTGATAGTTGAACCAATATTCTTTGATTCGAGCAAATATTGCTAGTCTGAACAAATTTTGCTAATTTAAGTGAATATTTCCGGTTCGAGCAAATATTGCCAGTTTAATGAATTTATTGGTAGCAGGTCCGAATAAAATAATAATTTAATTTACTGACTGCTGGGTCGATCAAAATAAATAAAAATGTTAATCATGAAATCAACATAAAATTATCGGAGTGTTTGAATCTGCTCAGAATCACGTTTATGCAGAGCTCTAGATTCAAAACCCTAATTTCACCGAAATGATGATTTATTGCAAATCAACATGGGATGACAGGTTCACCATGTAATTCCCAGATGCTCGAATGAGCAGAAATACCAAAGTCTCTTGAGGACCAATTGGTGATATAATGATTGAATGCTGGTTTAATCATTTACTGAAATAATGCTCGTGTGAGCAACGAATAATAAAACCTGGTATTATGAAAACGTGATGGACCGACCAAGAGGTCATGAGACTGTCTCCTGGTGCGTGTGGAACCAGTGGATGGTCGTCTGAGCAAACTTCCAATAGTTTGGAAAGAGTTTGAACCCAATATGAGCAGTTGAGCAAATTAGGTTAAAATCAGTAAAACATTTGGGATCAGATGTTTGCAAGCCCCAGGGTCACCCTTTGTCGGTCAAGGGGATGTGCCCATGTCACCACAATGTTCGTGTTTCAATCCTGAGAATTTTGATATTTTCTGGTGCACGTTTGAGCAACATTTGGAGAAAATATGCAAAATCCATGGTTTTGCTGAAACTGGGAACAACATATGAGATGAGGGAAAATAAATAAAACAAGGAATTACAAGTTGTGGGACTGGCCACGGCTAGGGCATGACCGGCTGGCTGACACGCGATCCCTCATGCTTTTCCCTGTTTCATGTGATTTTATGTATTTTTCTATGATTTTAAGGGAATTTTACATGAAATCAGAGGGATTTATTGAAAACCAAAATATTTTATTGAAATCAGGGAGTTTTCATGAAATCATGAAACAAAATACCAAATAATAAATAAAACACGTGGGACCGGCTAGGTTGAAACACTAGCTAACGTCCTTTAGTAGAATTGACGTAGAATTCTCATACGGACTCGGATGTTGATGGTCCGCCCCTCCATTCCGTACGGAAAAGAATTTCCTATCTCCCTACGAGGGAATATTTAGGTTTTAGGCTCGTTCGTGAGGTGAAAACAGCCCGAGAGTAAAATTCAGGAAGATTTCAAGGGATCAGTCCCATGGTATTTTTTCCTAATTTTATCATGTTTGGTAAAATCATGTGATAAAAATACATGAAATTAGGTAATTTTAGGAAAATTCATGAAATCAAGGAATCTTCATAATTTGTGAAGGAATAATAAAATAATGGGGAAGTGAGGTGTGGACCGGCCACAGCCAGGGCATGACTGGCCGGCCGGCGGTCCCGTGTCACATTTTCCTAATTTTATTATTTTTTGATAAAATCATGTGACTTGGGTAAAAAGACATGAAATTAGGTAGTTTTTCATGATTTTAGAGAAAATTTATAAGAAATCAGGGAATTTTCATAATTCAAGAGAAATAATAAAATAATAAGGACATGAGGTATGGGACCGGCCACGGCCAGGGCATGACCGGCCGGCCGGCGGTCTCATGTCACCTTTTCCTAATTTTATTATTTTTGATAAAACCATGTGGTTTGGATAATTTCTTTGAAATAAAGAAAATTGCTCGAACGAGAGGATTTTCACGAGATCAGAAAAATAGCAAAAATATGATAAAATATAAAATTAGGCCCGGTACTGGTCACGGCGTGACTGGACGGCTGGTGAACCCAGTCCCCTGGTGCTTTTGCTAATATTTTTTTTTTATTATTATTATTTTCTTTCCTATTTTGCATAGGTTTCTCGTTCGTTCATCGGTCGTGCATTATTTGCTAATTACACTTGCACCATTTTTGTCAGGGCTTATTCGATACTCAGATGCCTGTTTCGTCGGATATTTATCACTAACCCGTGGCATTCTGCTGGGAAGAACCACGAATTGAAGTGACGAAATATAACAGAGAATCGTAGAATATTGTTGGATATTCAGACGATGGTTGGTAGAATATTGCTGGATATTCAGACGATGGTTCGTAGAATATTGCTGGATATTCAGACGATGGTTCGTTGAATATTGCTGGATATTCAGACGATGGTTCGTAGAATATTGCTGGATATTCAGACGATGGTTCGTAGAATATTGTTGGATATTCAGACGATCTCAGATAATTAATTGATGACTCTAGAAGGGCTCCCTGTCTAAGAGCATTAATCATCTGAGGGTTTGAGCAATATGAACTTGCTGAAGTGTCATATTGCTTTTTGCATAGTCGGGGAAAACTGGTTGCATCCCGAAGACGTTGTCGCCCAATCTTTCGATTCTATACAACATGAGATATGTCGTGGTCTCAGCTGGGAGACTGCACATCTGCATCTTCTTTGAGAGACTTTCTCCATCAAAGGGTTATGAGATGTGCCGTGGTCTCAGCTGGGAGACTGCACATATACATCTTCTCCGAGAGACTTTCTCCATCAGAGGGTTATGAGATGTGTCGTGGTCTCAGCTGGGAAGATGTACATCTGTATCTTCTCTGAGAGACTTTCTCCATTAGAGGTGGAATGAGCTTTCATGCATAGAGACATGAGTCTCGATACTCATCCGTTTGCCGGATCCGGAGTAATTACTGAAATTTCTCAGTATTCATGAGATGTGCCATGGCCTCAGCTAAGAGACTACACATCTTCATGTACTCTGACAAACATCCTTCTCAGTCAGAGATTTATGGCATGAGCTTTCAAGCTTTAATCGAGAGACATGAGTCTCGATATTCATCTAATTTCCGAATCTGGAGTATAGTTTTACAACTCTACCCTTTGTCGAAAATCCACCATCTACATTAAGTCCCCTGCTTAGTGAGGAACAGTCATGTTCCTCAGTCAGCATTGAATGGTGATTTTCCTAGTGTAAATTGAACTTAGTTATAAGATGTGATGTTACCGGATTTCGACTGAGTGAGCAAACCGCGGTTTGAGCGAAGCCCAGTGGAATAATAAAGCGTCACCCAGTGAACATGAATTTGTGTAGAACCGCTGATTCGATGGCGGAACCATGGTTGGTTTAGGATTTACGGGCTGGGCCCAAAAAAGAAATCCTTAAGGAATTAGGTTTTGGAAATAAAATTAGGTATAAAAGGGAATTAATCCTTTTTATTTCTTCACGCACGTCCACCACCATCTTCCTCTTCCTCACCTCACGTCCGAGCTTCAGCAAGAGAGAGCAGGTGAAATTCGCCAGAATTCCACCGTCGGCGCCGTCCGTTCGATCGTCCGGCCATATTCCGGCTGGCCACATCCAGGTTTTTTTTTTTTTTTTCAAATACTTGCTGATTTCATGAGTTTCTCATGATTTTATCATGTAAAAAATTTATACATGGGTATATGTTAACGTGAGTTTTGTAAAAAAAAAAACCCTTATTTTATTAAACGTATGTTCGTTCAATCATTAGTTTTGAAACTTAATAATAAATCTATGATTTATGAGAGATTTTTCTTTGAAAATAGACTTGTGTCCAGTGGTAAAATTTTGTTTATGAGCTTTCATGAGAAACAAAACTTTATGTTAGGAGTTATGAGCTTTCACAAAACCGAAGTAGGCCTCGCTTTAGAAAATAGAGTTCGTTCGAGGAAAAGTAGATTTTTTTATGCACATAAACTTATGTCCAGTGATAAAACTTTATGTATGAGCTTTCATGAGAATTAGCATTTTATCACAAGAGGTGTGAGTTTTCACAAAACTAGCATAAACCTTCGTTTTTAAGAGAAAAATGCTAATACGAAGGAAATAGATTTTATAAATTTGTAGCCGTGACATATGTATATAACTTGTGTTCAGTGATAAAACCTTATGTATGAGCTTTCATGAGAATTAGTATTTTATCACAAGAGGTGTGAGATTTCACAAGACTAGCATAAACCTTCGTTTTCAAAAGACGAAGGAAAATAATTTTTTTTTTTTTTACATATGTGCAACCATGACATATAATGTGGGATATGATAACATGTGTAATCCATATGGATTTGTTCTTATTAAATAAATTCTTGAAAATTTACGTGAATAAGTTACATTAATTATTGTCTTTGGTAAAATCAAGACGCGGGTTTTGAGTAACCTCCGAAATTAGACAATTTATTTATGATGAAATAATGTCTTGTTATAAACCTCAAAGTTCAGTTGTGTGCACGTTCATATTATGAAAATTATGTCTATGATTTTATGAGAAAATCAATTTTTATGAACTAATGAAGTTTCGTTCGTTACTACAGGTTTCAAGAAATGAACTAATTTCGTGTGGTAATTCTCACGGGTGCAATCACTGTTGTTTAGTGAAATTGAAAGAGGTAAGAGTTAAGAATTACCATTTTGAATGCTGGAATTCCCGTTTGCATGAACCCATCATCTCGCCAAATTTTCATTCAGACGAATAAAAAATAATCATTGTTGTGGATTTCCCAGCTGCTTTGCAAGGATGTCTGATTCCCTAGCTCATGATGCTTCCAGAGATGAAATGTGTGTAGATGATGACGCCTCCAGAGAAGAAACATGTATGGATGAGACTTATGTTGGCGAAGAAGAAGAAACACCTGGAGTCAAGAATGTTCCAAACATAGATGATGCATTCTTTGAGGTTCAGGACACTGAAAATCGTCTTAAGTCCCCGGTGTATCGTCTTTTGATTAATCCCCGAACAGTTACACAGAAGAAACTAGTGACTCCCCGAGCTGCTATCCAGTTTTGTCTTGAACGAGGTCTCTTCCAAGCTTCAATGATCGAATTCAAGCTCTCTCGACGACCTTTAGAGAAGTTTTCTGGATGGTCAAGGCACATGCTGGGATTTCCTCGTGTTAGAGATATGTTGGATAGAGTGCAAGTTACCAAGGCCATTCAGACAGCTGGAGACTTATATATCTTTCATGATATACGAGGTATTGTAGCTCTTCTTGCTCGCTGGTGTATCCCAACTCACACCTTCATATGCAGCTGGGGAGAGTTTACCATCACTTTGGAGGATGTAGTTGCTTTATTGCATCTTCCAATTACATGTAACTTTCCTGAAGAACTTTGGACGGCAGAGGAGAAAGCAGTTTCCAAAACCTTAACAGTTGAGATGGAGAGGATCAACAAGGTTTTTGGTAAAGGTTGTTATGCTCATTGGATAACACACTGGTGGCCACGAGACGTCCCTATTGATGAACCCGATGGTATGTTGTCTATTGCAGCTTTTTTGTGCTTATGGCTGTCCAGGGACGTGTTTGAAGATGTTGGGACCTTGTTGAAGCCGTTTGTAATCCCTTTTGCTATTAAGATAGATCAAGGTGAACAACTCCCGTTAGGTAGCTTATTCCTGGGCTCTTTGTATTCTAACCTAGATTCTTTGGTTATAGACTCCAGCGTTTTGAACGGCTTCATGAAGATTGAATGCTACGCCAATACG
Source organism: Papaver bracteatum (assembly GCA_023529315.1). NCBI lineage: Eukaryota > Viridiplantae > Streptophyta > Magnoliopsida > Ranunculales > Papaveraceae > Papaver > Papaver bracteatum. Next base: position 1,585,475 of record JAJJWX010005066.1, read on the forward strand.
ATGTTTCTCCAAGCTTTGATGTGGGAACGTTTCGAAAATTAAGCTCCTATTCCCCGTAGTATCTTGTAAGGTCGAAAATCTGCTGATGTCGACGTATTTTCCATGAGAAGGACAACACTAGGATCATGCGCTGGTCTACAAAGCAAACTCAGTCGAAGACGCGCCTTATTGATGTGTTAGATAACGAGTCCGAGTTTAATTTCCGTCCTTGGGTGGTGATTCCTCCTTACATTTCTCAATTGACAACTTTCAATACTGGAGAAAGTAAGTATTTGAAATCCGGTGCTGATTTAAGCGATGGAGAAAGATCTTTCATGCTGAGTTGCACTCCCAGTCATCTATTATCAGCTACATATGAAGATTTTTCGGTGGAGGAGTATAACATTGATAGAACTGCTCGTCAGATGAGTATGGACCAATGCTTTCCATCTTTCCGGAGGAGAAAACCATCGAACCACGTATGTGACTCCGAGTTACATAGATTTCTGGGACCAGCAGCTTAAGACTTGTTTAGATCATACACATGTTGCAGGAAGCTCTTATTGGTTCCCTTGTGCTGATCGAACCACGTATGTGACTCCGGGTTACATAGAATTCTGGGACCAGCAGCTTGAGCGTATGAATAATTATGTGACGGTGGTCCAACCTTTAGTGAAGGAATCTCCTTCTTCTGAGATGAGTGCTTCCCGTCCAAGATTGAGAAGTATTTCTGGTGGTGAGAAACGAAAGACATCTCCAGGAAGTTTACCGGTATGTATTTTTGCGTATTCTTCATATAACCTGTATAATTGCCTTTAATCATCACATCAATGTCTTCTTGTAGGATGGTCGTGCCGTGAGATCCCGAATTGAAGTGAACTTCTCAGAAGCAGAGGCGATTATTCACGGTGGAGAAGGTAGGAGCAAGAATTGCAAGTTGATTCCAAACACCATAAAGTCCCCAGTTGCTTTTCTGGTAAGTTGTTGATACTTTTCCGCTGTGACTTCTTCTACCCGCTTTACCAGGACCAACATTTGTCATTTGGTTGTAGAATTTTGCTCCATCCATTATTGATGGTCTTCATTTCGCCCATGGTCAAACAACCCATGGACACAATACTGATGAGGAAGTTGATGTAAGTATCCTTCTTCAAATTAAACCATCATGATATGTCTCGGGATGATTTGATAGTGACCATTGTTGATGTATTCAGGAGGAATTCATCGTGGATGAGGAGGATGTTGATGTACCGCCCTCCTCATTGAGTTATAAGAATGTGGAAATCTCCCTAAATTCTGAACCAAATGAAAATATGGAGAGTTCTCAGATTTACGAACCAAATGGAAATAACGGAGTTGTCGATGATGATTCCATCACTGCCGAGACCTTAAGTGGTTTGGAGCCTCCCCTAGTAAGTATTTCTCCTGTGTCTTCTCCATAGAAGTATAAATTTGCTGATTTGTGCATGAATGAATGAAAACCCATGTGACCATGTACATAATTTCGGCGAAATACGTCGTCAGGAAATTTCAAGCTTCAATTTTTAATGAAAATACCATAAATCCTTCGTCTGGAACCGGAATTTCAATGTATGCATATGCATTTTCAAGCCCGCGAAATTTCCCAGCTTTAGGAAAGAATATTTTTAACTTCTAAGCACGTTCAGGGCCTTAAAAAGGCAATATAGTAAACTTCCAGAAGACTTTCAGAACTTTTCCAGATTGCGCGTTGTTTAAAGTTTTAGACATATCTCCTTTACCGTTCATCCAATCATCATGAAATTTTGATATGTTGTAGAAAACTTCCATACGAAGAGAACCCTTGATTCTTCACCAATTTCTCCCAGTTCATCACGTCATATTGGGCAGTGTACAATCTTCTCAAGCGAATTTGTTGTAAAACGTGATTTTATGACTTTCACATTATTTGTTGATATCTAGCACGTTTAATAAGAGATTTTGATGATGCTTGACCATTTGTATGCTGTAGTTCATGACTTCCTTTGGCTTCATACTTGGATGATCCTAATCTCATGTAATCTTTGTATTAGGTGCAAAATACCGAAGTTGAGAATAAAGGAACCCAGAATGATGAGATGAGCGACCCTGAGGCTGTTGATAAGGAGGCAAATATATATTCTCTTCAAGGCCATGAAAGTGTTGTTGATGGAGTCGTGGAAACCCAGATTGTTGCTGCTTCAGTAATAGAAGAATCCAGGACACCAGCTGAAAACACCGGAGAAACTGTTGCTTTGATTGCAGAGGCCGCTCCAGTAATCGAGAACTGTATAGTTGTACATGAATATCCAAGTGCATGAGTGGATTTTGATCCTCCATTCGATGCCTCACTCCCATACCATGAGTTAGTTGGTGGATTCACCGTTCCCATTGGGTATGTGGGTTTGTATAAGAAAATATGGGAGAAGTTTGGCCCCATAATTGTCGACAGGAATCCTGGGCGTGCTTATGCTTTAACAATGCAGGTAGGTGTGCTCTTGCGTATTGTAAGCGATATATGCACTAGACCTAGAAATGCCGTAACTCCATATGTACTCTTTGATTGGGAGTTCAACTTGGAGAATTCCGAGAGACTTGGCTTCAATGTGGAATGGTTTCATAAGAAAATGAATGTTATTAAGGATTCATGTGAAAATAACATACTCTTTCCCAATGATGTTGTGATGGATAAGGAAGAAAAGATTGCTAGACTGACTGAAGAGCTGAACAAGGAGAAGGCAGCCTTACAAGTTTTGAAGGATGCAGAGGCACAAAAATCTTTCTTTGCTTATTTTCATTAATGAATTTCTGAGAGATGTTAGGTTTTATTTGGGTTTTGATATCATGGTTTTGGATTGGTAGATGGTTAAGGATTTTCTTTTGAACTTGATAGGAATTTTCTTTTAAGGAATATGAATTGAATTTTGATAAATTGCTGAATTCAAATACTGATTGCAAGTATTGCAAACGTTTTGGAGGAATTGAAATACAATGAAAGAAAATCCTAAAATGCCAAATCCAGATGTCATGAATGCTCAGATGCCCAGTACCTCAAATGCCCAATAGTCTTAGATAAATTCCTTAAGCCAACTCTCGTGAATTATTGGTAAGGTTCGTCTATCCATGTTGATCAGTTTGTAGTATCCTCCAGTGATGGACTTAGAGATCATGAATGGTCCTTCCCAATTAGAGATCCTTGCAGAATGGAGATCCCATTTAGTTGCTTTGAGAACTAAATTCCCTTCCTTGAATTTGTTCGGATTTGCAGTCCGTGCCTTGAATATTTTGCACTGATTCCATGGCTGTGGTACATACAGACATTCGTGCAGAGAAGAGTATCCAGCATATTTTCTGTCATGCTTAGCCAGGTGTTCGGTAATAAACCTTTTGACGGAATGATCAGCATGGAGCTGCCCTAAACCCAACCATTGGGTATAATATTGCTGAGGTGAAGTTATCCATTCGTAACTCCTAATCATTGCTAAATTGTTCATGAGAAGGAGTCCCTGGATCAATGTATTATATTTGAACATTGGTAATATTGGAGCGTGAGGAGGGATAAGACTTGCATGATCTTGAAACCTTCTGACAAAGGTGTGTGAACTTTTTCCAGGTTCTTGTGTAAGTCCTACTAGAGTTTTGATTTCCTCCAGACGCTCAAACGGTGGAAAATCTTCCGCTTCCTCTTCCGACTCAGAGTCTTCATCAGTGGTGGATTGTGCTAAAGGCACCAGAGTTATCCTTCCAGCATGGATCCAAGTCCTTTAAAGGATCATGTCATATCCAGGGTCTTCTCGGATTATGTAGAACTTAGTCTCAGTGCAGACCAAATTCTCTGTAACCTTGAGAGTGATGAAGCCATATGCGTCTATGTAAATCCCTTCATGGTCTTTGATTGCTATGGGAGCATAAGTAGCTTCTTGTCGAGTAATGCCAGCATCCCTAAGAGTTTTCAAAGGGATGATGTTGACAACAGTTCCAACATCAACAAATGCCCTTTTGAATTCATATCCTTTAATGTGCACTGTGGTGAGCAGTCCCCAGTCATACATTTCTTTGTCGGTGGCTGAAGGTTCAGAAGGTACATCTGGAATCAGCAGGCATTTCCCAGAAATTATGTAATTTAAAGCCGTGAACAGGTCCCCTATTTGCACTTTTGACAGATAGAGCAACTCGCAGACATGCTCCATCAATGACTGAACTGCTTCTTTGACCGGTGCTTCGGAAATAGAGAACGTCCGGACAGGGAGGGGGTCTCTGTGCACCCCTTCGGATCCAAGATTAAGTTCTCCTGACTCAACCTTCTCTCTTAATATGCGTTTCAAAACTTTACAGCTGCTTGTCGGATGATTCACGAATCGGTGGAATCGGCAATAACGAGAATTTTCCATATCTTCCTCAATTGGGTCCCTCCTAACGTATGGAAGTTTGATTGCACCATCTTGGATCCAGGAATCTAGTAGTTCGAGAACTTCTCCAATGGCCAAAGGAAAGTCAGTTGCATCGTCGTCAGGAGCTTTTGTGCGTTGGCTAGAAGTCTGTGCTTACGCCTCTGATTTGTCATTCTTTTGGGTCTTCAAAGGAGCGACAGCATGCTTGTCTGTGGATTCATCTTTGCGCTTCCTTCCTTCTAAAACAACGTTTGTAGAGGGCTGTAGGTTGTACTGTTTGATGATCAGACGCCTACCACCTCGAGTGTCACGTGCGTCCTCAGTCTTCATGGGTTTTGCTCTTTCCAGCAGAGCAAGTGCGGTGGTTGCTGATCTCTTAGCTGCTTCATGAAGTTCTGAGAAAGTCTGGAATCGAAGATTCTCTAGCAGAGCTCTGTATACCAGGAGCATGCCGTTGATGCAAAAATCTACTAGATGTTGTTCTGTGACATTTGTGTCATGACAATCCAGGGCTTGGACTCAGAATCTTTTCACATAGTCATTGGGATTTTCACTGACCCTCTGAGACATCCTTCCAAGGTCAGATAGAGTAACTTGTTCTGACACGAAGAAGTATTTCCTGTAGAAGGCGCCGATCATTTCTCCCCAGTTGTTGATAGTCCCTGATGCAATGTTGTTATACCAGGTATATGCTCTGCCTTTCAATAATTTTGAAAACTCCTTGAGACGAACAACATGGTTATGTTCATGTTCTCCCAAAGCTTCGAGGAAACGGAAAACATGTTCTCGAGCGTTGCTGGTTCCATCATACAGAGTAAAAGTTGGAGAAATGTAACCTTTAGGAAGAGGGATCCTCTGTGTAGAGACGAGATAAGGAGGTTGGCGATGATGGACGTGTGATGTGTTGCCCTTTCCATGGTTCCCCAGAAGACACTCCAGGTCTTCACGGGAGATGAAGTTTGATGACTCCTTTGTTGACGAATTGCCTACAGCTTTGCCGGCTTCGTCATCATCCACTGTATGAATTGGAATTACCTCAGGATCAGCGGCATCTGAGGACTTCTCATTTTCTTTCCCTTTTTCTTGAGCCTTCTCTGACAGCTTATCTGTGAGAGTCTTCAGATGGTCCAATAATTTATGTTGTGCTGCATCCATGTCCGTATGATTCTTTGCAAGAATCTCTTGTGTTTTGATGAGATCAGCCATGGTAGGTGGTGTATTTCCTCTGATTTCTTCGGGATTTCGACCGAACAAAGGATGACCTTTTGCGTTGGTATGAGGAGGAGTAACGTCACCACCATCAGTGTTAGTGACCGGAACAGTTTCCGGGATGTCCTCATTGTTGCTAGTGTTAGCGATATTTGCGTTAGGATTTTTGACCGATCCTGACATAAGACCAACCATCTTGTGAAAATGAGACTGCAACCGAGAGATTAATCTCCCACTGTGGTCGCCAATCTGTGGATGGGGAAAAACGATTTGCTGGTTTTTACGGAATTGAAGAGTCGACCGTGTGGAGACTCCTTGAACCGAGAAAAATGTTGAACCTCACACAGATACACTGCAAGAAGGGAGTGCTTTGAATTCGAGAGATCAATCTGTAGTACTCCGGCCTAAACCAAGATAATGGCCGTTCCAGAGTAAATTCGGTCACAAGAGAGGATGGGTTGATCTGTAGGAGGGAAGCTGAGAAATGCGTGAGATCAATGGTGATCTGAGATTGTATGTGTGTTGTGATTTCAGCTTGAAAATGCTATGAATGATTGAATTTTTCCTGATTGAGAGTGATTTCTGTGAGTTCGTGTAGACGAAAGATTGTCTGTATGAACTTTGATGAGAAATTGCTCTTTTAGGCAGTTGCTTGAATCTTTGAAATGTTCGAATACCTTTCAATATTGTTCGATTTCCCTTCAATCGGAATTCAGAGACGTTTTATAGTGCCGGAATTGAAAACACCATGATCCCATGAAGCGTGACAATTGCTGGAATCAGAGAGTGGGAAAGTGGGAAATCGTGTTAAACCAATTACTCATCGTGCGGAGACTTGGTTAATTCTCCACCCACTACTTTGATGATTCTTCCAACTGATTGCACGACTTGCTCACATTCTCATCGTGGGTGAACACACGTTCCGTAGACCTCCAGACCAAAACCCTAGTTAATATCCCCTCATTGTGACACGATTGAAATCTCGTGATAGTGGAGTCAGTTGCTTACTTTGTGGGACGATGAGTCTATGTAGTACTGAGTTGAACAAATTTTAGCAAATGTTCCAAAACTCATGAATTAAATGTATGTCCGCTGAGACGAGGTACCATAACCTAAGACGAGCAAACTGTGTTGCTAAATTGTCGAATATTGATAGTTGAACCAATATTCTTTGATTCGAGCAAATATTGCTAGTCTGAACAAATATTGCTAATTTAAGTGAATATTGCCGGTTCGAGCAAATATTGCCAGTTTGATGAATTTATTGGTAGCAGGACCGAATAAAATAATAATTTAATTTACTGACTGCTGGGTCGAGCAAAATAAATAAAAATGTTAATCATGAAATCAACATAAAATTATCGGAGTGTTTGAATCTGCTCAGAATCACGTTTCTGCAGAGCTCTGGATTCAAAACCCTAATTTCACCGAAATGATGATTTATTGCAAATCAACATGGGACCAGCTAGATGGGATGACGGGTTCACCATGTAATTCCCAGATGCTCGAATGAGCAGAAATACCAAAGTCTCTTGAGGACCAGTTGGTGATATAATGATTAAATGCTGGTTTAATCATTTACTGAAATAATGCTCGTATGAGCAACGAATATAAAACCTGGTATTATGAAAACGTGATGGACCGACCAAGAGGTCATGAGACTGGCTCCTGGTGCATGTGGGACCAGTGGGGATGGTCGTCTGATCAAACTTCCAATAGTTTGGAAAGAGTTTGAACCTAATATGAGCAGTTGAGCAAATTAGGTTAAAATCAGTAAAACATGTGGGATCAGATGTTTGCAAGCCTCAGGGTCACCCTTGGTCGGTCAAAGGGATGTGCTCGTGTCACCACAATGTTCGTGTTTCAGTCCTGAGAATTTTGATATTTTCTGGTGCACGTTTGAGCAACATTTGGAGAAAATATGCAAAATCCATGGTTTTGCTGAAACTGGGAACAACACATGAGATGAGGGAAAATAAATAAAACAAGGAATTACAAGTTGTGGGACTGGCCACGGCTAGGGCATGGCCGGCCGGATGACACGCGGTCCCACATGCTTTTCCCAGTTTCATGTGATTTTATGTATTTTTCTATGATTTTAAGGGAATTTTACATGAAATCAGAGGGATTTATTGAAAACCAAAATATTTTGTTGAAATCAGGGAGTTTTCATGAAATCATGAAACAAAATACCAAATAATAAATAAAACACGTGGGACCGGCTAGGTTGAAACACTAGCTAACGTCCTTTAGTAGAATTAACGTAGAATTCTCATACGGACTCGGATGTTGATGGTCCGCCTCTCCATTCCGTACGGAAAAGAATTTCCTATCTCCCAACACGGGAATATTTAGGTTTTAAGCTCGATCGGGAGGTGAAAACAGCCCGAGAGTAAAATTCAGGAAGATTTCAAGGGATCAGTCCCATGGTATTTTTTCCTAATTTTATCATGTTTGGTAAAATCATGTGATAAAAATACATGAAATTAGGTAATTTTAGGAAAATTCATGAAATCAAGGAATCTTCATAATTTGAGAAGGAATAATAAAATAATGAGGAAGTGAGGTGTGGACCGGCCACGGCCAGGGCATGACTGGCCGGCCGGCGGTCTGATGTCACCTTTTCCTACTTTTATTATTTTTTGATAAAATCATGTGACTTAGGTAAAAAGACATGAAATTAGGTAGTTTTTCATGATTTTAGAGAAAATTCATAAGAAATCAGGGAATTTTCATAATTCAAGAGAAATAATAAAATAATGAGGAATGAGGTGTGGGACCGGCCACGGCCAGGGCATGACCGGCCGGCCGGCGATCTCATGTCACCTTTCCCTAATTTTATTATTTTTGATAAAACCATGTGGTTTGGATAATTTCTTTGAAATAAAGAAAATTGCTCGAACGATAGGATTTTCACGAGATCAGGAAAATAGCAAAAATATGATAAAATATAAAATTGGGCACAGGACTGGTCACGGCGATACTGGCCGGCTGGTGATCCCAGTCCCCTGGTGCTTTTGCTAATATTTTATTATTATTATTTTCTTTCCTATTTTGCATAGGTTTCTCGTTCGTTCATACTGGTCTGTGCATTATTTTCTAATTACACTTGCACCATTTTTTTCAGGGCTTATTCGATACTCAGATGCCTGTTTCGTCGGATATTTATCACTAACCCGTGGCATTCTGCTGGGAAGAACCACAAATTTAAGTGACGAAATATAACAGAGAATCATAGAATATTGCTGGATATTCAGACGATGGTTCGTAGAATATTGCTGGATATTCAGACGATCTCAGATAATTAATTGATGACTCTAGAAGGGCTCCCTGAGGGTTTGAGCAATATGAACTTGCTGGAGTGTCATATTCCTTTTTGCTTAGTCGGGGAAAACCGGTCGCATCCCGAATACGTTGTCGCCCAATCTTTCGATTCTATACAACATGAGATGTGTCGTGGTCTCAGCTGGGAGACTGCACATCTGCATCTTCTTTGAGAGACTTTCTCCATAAAAGGGTTATGAGATGTGTCGTGGTCTCAGCTGGGATACTGCACATCTACATCTTCTCCGAGAGACTTTCTCCATCAGAGGGTTATGAGATGTGCCGTGGTCTCAGCTGGGAAACTGCACATCTGCATCTTCTCTGAGAGACTTTCTCCATCAGAGGTGGCATGAGCTTTCATGCATAGAGATATGAGTCTCGATACTCATCCGTTTGCCGGATCCGGAGTAATTACTGAAATTGCTCAGTATTCATGAGATGTGTCGTGGCCTCATCTAAGAGACTACACATCTTCATGTACTCTGAGAGACAGCCTTCTCAATCAGGGATTTATGGCATGAGCTTTCATGCTTTAATCAAGAGACATGAGTCTCGATATTCATCTAATTGCCGAATCTGGAGTATATTTTTATAACTCTACCCTTTGTCAAAAATCCACCGTCTACAAGCTTCATCTCTTGCTCTGCTCAAACTCAGATTCAATAGATTCTCCCATCACCAGATTCAAAGTATCATCTTCTCTATCGATGCTTCAACCAATTTCTCTTCTCTTTCTCTCTTACAGTAGCCACTTCTCTGAATTTTAGGTACAAAAATGATTGAGAGATGATTTCTCTCAATTTTAGGGTTGTGTAGGAATAGAAGTGGATATAGCCACCCAGGTAGATCAGATAAGGGGTAATTCAAATAACATGGCATGTCAGTTCTATATAAGTGACAACCCATTTGCTTCTTTCTTAACTGTCAGTTATGGTGACGGTTCATTCTTCACCTCCTTCTTCCGCACATCAGCCCGCTCCAAACATAGCTCCCATGTGAATTGGCCTCTTTTCCTTTTACACTCCAAATAGAAGTTTTCTCATTCTTTTGCTCCCAAGGACTCCATTGCACCTAATAACTCAAAACTAAACATAAGAGATGCAATTCCCAAGGATAATAGCAAAGAAAGCATAAATACTAGATATAAAATTAGGTGTTTTACAACACCTATCAAATTCCCCCACACTTAGACTTTGCTAATCCTCGAGCAAATCAAACAAAACTTATTCTAAAGGAAACATACAACTCCCATGATAGTTTCCTAGAGATATACCCACAAAACCTACATTTCCAACTTACTAGTTCTCCGAAAAGATAGTATCCAATGCGCTAAGAAGACATAAAGATTATGCACACTAGTCATAACAAGTTAGACAAAATATGAACACAATCTCATTCTTATAAGTTGAGAGAGAAATAACCATCCCTTATCGAAATAAATTCGGGTTCAGAGTGATCAAAAGTCTCGACTCTTCCTTACTAGAAAGGGTTTTATGAAATTGCTCTCAATAATAAACAGCTCTTTATGGGTCACACATGTGTCCAGGTAGTAATGAAGAGGGAATCCCGCGACACGTTGAATAGTAGGAAGGCAAACCCTCTGAATTGTTTTGAAAACCCACATCTTTATTCATTTTGAAAACCCTTTTTTTGACGATATCTAAGAAAGGAAATCAACCACTTAACGAAGGTGGGAATATGCTTACTTACCTCGTTATCCATTCGGCGTGCAGTTAGCACCACTCTCACAGCATCCATAGGAACGTCTTCGGTCTTCAATCCTTGTCTTCATCTTCGACTCTTGATGATGAAATCTTGAACTTCATAGAATCTTGACATCGTGATTCTTTCCTCTAATTCCTTGTTGCTTGAAACTTCATTATGAATATTCCTTCTTTCATTTGTCTTTATTGAAAGAATACAAAACCAAATATGAACTAAACAAACTAAAATATGATGCAATGAATATTTTTTCTTCTTTTTAAATCAGATACAAAATAAATAAAGTAAATACAAAATGAAAAAAAAAAAGACAACTAATGATGAACCTAATGAACTTTTCTCTTGTCTCCTTTTTTTTCCTTTTTTTAACAAACGCAGGATAAATAAAGTAAATACAAAATAAAAACAGACAAAAAATTAAATCTAATGATGAACCTAATGAACTTTTCTCTTGTCTCTTTTTTTTCAATTTATTTTTTTTTTATTTTATTTTTTGTGATAAGGGAACTAGCATAATGATAACCATGTCCCCATTTATTTATTTTTGAGACAAGAGAATATAATACAAAGTAACGAAAAAAAAATATGCAAGTACAAAGGCCATGGTGTAAGTACTTTACCGCTCAATTCTTCACAACTTGTATGTCTCGATATCATAAACTTCTTGAATTCTCATCTTGATAATCTTCGCTCTTGTACAATAGTCTTCAACTTATCAAAATTGTGCTTCTTGTCTTGTTGCTTTACTTGAATCTGAAATCTGCTCATTTTTGTACCGTTGCTTGTAAACCTTAAACGTCTTCAACTTTCCTTCGAATTTGTGATGCTCCTATTGTTGATGATGATGGTGTTTTTATGGACCTGTTGGTGTAGAGAGAGATAAAGTGGATGGTGCTAACTGCGAACACGATTACAAGTGATATGTAAGTTAGAAATTCGATGTCACCATCATGATTGATAAAATAACACTCAAGAGATCAAAATAGTGCTTCTATTGGTGGGAGGTTGGGTAGCTCACCATTCTACCCGGAATCGACGTACGGTGACACACACTCTAAAAGAACATATTTAGACTGGTACAAAGAAATGAAGGTTGTTTCCTCTCATGATGTAACATTGGGTAGTCTCCACTATAGGGGACCACTACTCTAATACCGAATTCAGTCTGCACCTTATTTACCACTGGCATGGTTAAATCCAACTTTAACTCTCATACAAGTAAGAAACCCGATCATGTTCTCTGTCATATCTAAGTTCAGTCACTCTTATGAGAATCTCGATGTAATCTTAGCGACATGTATACTATGTGACTCTAAACTAACCACAAGTTGGAGTTTTCATTCACTAATTTACACAAAATTTGAAAACTTTGAAAAATTTTCAATGCAAATGCTTAAGCACTCCCCCACACTTGAACTTTACATTGTCCTCAATGTAAATTGAGTCATCCAAAGTAAGTCAAGGTGGGAAATTACTTACATGATATGCGACAAGAAATCAGAAAAAGTAAAAACAAGACAAGAAAAAGCTAAAACAAGACAAGAAAAAAAATAAAAAAAAATAAAAGTAAGACAAGAAATACTCATCCTATGGGTTGCCTCCCATTTAGCGCTTGTTTTAAAGTCGTCAGCTTGACTATTTCCTTGCTTTCTATGACTCCTCCAGAGGGAGTGCATCCATAAAATTAGCTCCTTCCACCACTTCAGAAGTGAAATTATCATAATATGGTTTCAACCGGTGCCCATTAACTTTAAGTTCCTTGCATGTAGCTATGCTACGAATTTCTACTGCACCATGAGAAAACACGTTAGTAACAATAAAAGGTCCAACCTATCGTGACCTTAATTTACCCGGAAATATATGCAAGCGAGAATTAAACAAAAGCACTTTCTGCCCAACACAAAATTGTTTTCTAGAAATCATAGTATCATGAAAGGCCTTCGTTTTCTCCTTGTAAATGCGAGAGCTTTCAAATGCATCATCGCGAAGCTCCTCTAGCTCTTGGAGTTATAACTTCCTTTGCTTTCCATCACCATCCATCTCCATATTGCAATGCATAATAGCCCAAAACGCCTTATGCTCAATCTCCATGGGTAAGTGACAAGGTTTACCATACACAATCCTAAAGGGAGACATCCCGATAGGTGTCTTGTATGTGGTTCTATAATCCCAGAAAGCATCATTAAGTCGCATGCTCCAATCCCTCCTTGTTGGATTCACATCTTCTCTAGTATGGACTTCACCTCTCGGTTAGAAACCTCGGCTTATCCATTTGTTTGGGGATGATAAGGTGTTGCAATCTTATGCGACACATTGTACTTCTTCAACAAGCTTTGTAAAATCCTGTTTTTGAAGTGAGAACCCCCATCACTAATTATGGCTCTTGGAATCCCAAACCTTGCAAAGATATTAGCTTGCACGGAATCTGAAACAACTTTGGAATCATTAGTTGGGGTGGCCTTAGCTTCCACCCATTTAGAGACATAATCAACAACAAGTAAGATGTAAAAATTTCCATGAGAGTTGACAAAAGGACCCATAAAATCAATACCCCATACATCAAAAACTTCAATAAATTGAATAAAAGTTTGTGGCATTTGATTTCGGGCACCTAGATTGCCTGTTCTTTGGCACCTATCACAAGTTATACAAAATATATATGCATCCTTAAACAAGGTTGGCCAATAAAAACCGCTTTCAAGTACCTTGTGAGCGGCTCTCTTACCTCCAAAATGTCCTCCGCAAGCATAGGAGTGACAAAATGACAATATAGAGTGAAATTTAAATTCGGGAATGCACCTTCTTATTACTTGGTCGCTGCCATGTTTCCATAAGTATGGATCATCCCATATGTATCGGTTCCCTAACCTCTTAAGTTTGTCCCTCTCAGCACGAGACAAGTTCTTTGGGATTTGTTTAGTTACCAAGTAATTCACAATGTCAGCATACCATGGTTCTCCAAAAGCAATTGAGAATAGTTGCTCATCCGGGAAACTTTCACGCAATGGGATAGCTTCCTTATCTACTGCAAGACGGATCAAGTGATCCACAATGGTGTTCTCAATTCCTTTATTGTCTTTGATTTTAATATCAAACTCTTATAAGAGTAAAATCCATCGTATGAGCCTTGGTTACGCTTCTTTCTTCATTAGCAAGTACCTAAGTGCTGCATGGTCAGAAAAGACAACAACTTTTGTACCAATTAGATAAGAGCGAAACTTTTCCAAAGCAAATACAATAGCTAACAACTCTTTTTCATTGGTTGTGTAGTTTTGTTGGGCTTCATTTAACATTCTAGAAGCATAATAAATAGCATGAGGTATCTTCCCCACACGCTGCCCAAGCACCGCACCTACCGCATAATCACTTGCATCACACATGAGCTCGAAAGGCTTGCTCCAATCCGGTGGTTTAATGATAGGGGTTGAAACCAAAAGTTCTTTCAAACGATTGAATGCCGTCATACACTTTTCATCAAAGTTAAAAACCACATCTTTTTGCAATAAGTTGCAAAGTGGTGATGCTACTTGGAAAAGTCCTTGATAAATCTACGATAAAAACCTGCATGACCAAGAAAAAAGCGTATCTCCCTCATCATAGTGGGAGGGATTAGAGCACGAATAAGGTCTATCTTAGATTTATCAACTTCCAAGCCTTTAGAAGATATTATATAGCCTAAAACTATGCCATGAGTTACCATAAAATGGCACTTCTCCCAATTTAGCACAAGGTTTGTTTCAACACATCATTCAAGGATTAATGACAAGTTGTTCAAGCAAAGGTCAAATGAATCACCAAACATACTAAAGTCGTCCATGAACACTTCAATTATGTTTTCAACATACTCGGAGAAAATACTTACCATACACCTTTGAAAGGTAGCTGGAGAATTGCACAAGCCAAAAGGCATCCTTCTATAAGCAAAAGTACTGAAAGGACAAGTGAAAGTAGTTTTCTCTTGATCCTCCGGTGCTATCATAATCTGATTGTAACCTGAATAACCATCAAGAAAATAATAATACGAATTTCCAGCTAAACGTTCATGCATTTAATCAATAAAAGGAAATGTAAAATGATCCTTCCTAGTGGTGGCATTCAATTTCCTATAATCAATACAAACCCTCCAACCGGTTTGCACACGAGTTGGGACGAGTTCATTCTTATCATTCTCCACCACTGTCACACCTAATTTCTTTGTTACAACTTGTACCGGGCTCACCCACTTGCTATCGGATATGGGGTAGATAACACCCATGTCCAAAAGCTTGAGTATCTCCTTTTTCACAAATTCCATCATGGGAGGGTTCAAACCACGTTGCGCTTCCCTGTACTCCAGACGGATCTTGTGCATACAGACGGCAGGGCTTATACCCTTGATATCGGTGATTGTCCATCCTATGGCCGTCTTGTACTTCCTTAGCACCCTTAGAATTTTTTTCTCCTGTAATTCACTGAGCTCGTTAGAAACAATCACAGGTAACTCTTCATTCTCACCCAAGTACAAGTACTTTAAGTGATCGGGAAGAGATTTCAATTCTAACTTTGGAGATTTAACAATAGAAGGTACAATCTTTTCATCACTGCATGGTAAAGAAATAAAAGAGATATTATGAGTTTCCGGACATCCTTGTAGTGAGTTAAGATCACCAAGGGCTTCCTTGACTTCATTACCACACTCTATACCGTTATCCAAGGATGTAGTTAAAACGGTTTCCAAAGCATCATCATTATTCAATTCAAACACTTGTTGTGCCAATGTATCCATAACATCAACGGAGAAACAAGAGTGGACATCACTAGGATCTCATCGTCTCGAAAATGTTAAAACGTATTATTTCTCCATCAAACTCCATAGTCAATGTTCCCTTGTCCACATCAATAATGGTTTTAGCCGTTTTCATGAAGGGACGCCCAAGTAGCAATGGAAGAGATGAGTCCGGTGAACCTTCATCCATCTCTAACACACAAAAGTCGGCTGGAAATATAAGTTGATTAACCTGCACAAGAACATCCTCAACTATACCCATTGGGTAGACATTAGAGCGATGGGCTAATTGCAACATAATTCCTGCCTTTTTAAGAGGACCTAAATCAAGTGAGTTATACATATATGCAGGCATAACATTAACTGATGCACCTAAATCTAACATTGCTTTGTTAAAAGTAGTGTCACCAATTGTGATGGGAATGTCAAAGCTACCGGGATCCTTGCATTTCAGTGGGAATTTGTGTTGTAAGATTGCCGAAGCATTCTCCCCAACACTTAGCACTACATTTCCTTTGAGACTTTGCTTATTGGTACACAAGTCCTTCAACACCTCTGCATACTTGGGAACTTGCTTGATAGCATCAATGAGTGGTATGTTCACATGGATCTTCTTGAGAATGTCTAAAATCTCCTTTTCTAGTTCCGCCTTCTTGGAATTTGTAAATCTGCGAGGAAAAGGTAAAGGAGGAATATAAGTAGAAACCAGAGTTTTAGAGTTAGGAATAGGTACCTCAGAAGTTTGAGGAGAATCATCATTCTTATCCTCCAAAACAGGTTTCTTTGGTGTTTCCACCTTGCCCGAATCAGTAACCTTGGGTTGCACAAGTTGTGTACCACTTCTCAACGTAATTGCATTGACACCCTCATTTGGGTTGATAGGTTGAAAAGGGAGTCTCCCACTATTTTGTGCCTTCAATTTGTTGATATCAATCGCCATGGAGCCCACTTGAGTCTGCAACTCCTTGATAACACTCTTAGTTTCCTGCTGACTTTCTTTGAACATGGTAGAAATTCCTTGCATCATTGTTTAGAGCTTTGCATCGATATCAGAACCTTGATTTTGCACCGATTATTGTGGTTGCTGAAATTGTTGTTGTTGCGGCTGGAATTGTTGTTATTGAGGTTGAAATCCAGTCGGATGGTTGAAAGTAGGTTGTTGAACTGCACCTTGCTTGTTGGCATAGCTGAAATTTGGATGATCTCTCCATCCCGGATTGTAGGTGTTGGATTAGGTATCATACCGTCTTTTATGATTTGGATAGACCGTACTAGCTTTCTCCAACTCTTCACCATATGAAGGTAAAATAACTGCATCCATCTTTTGCATCATTTGCTCCATATTATCCATCCTTTGATCACGGTGTGATGATGATGAATTACTAACTTCATGCACTCGCCTAACCATTGGTTCACTTCTTGTGTAAAAATTTTGCGAGTTCGCAGCCATACTTTCAATCAACTCGGTAGCTTGGGCCACCGTCTTGTTCACTAGTGCTCCACCACCCGCTGCATCAAGAAGATATCTATCACTTGCTTGGAGGCCTTCGTAGAAGTATTGGATTATCATAACATCACTGAATTGGTGGTGTGGAAAGCTTTCCACCAATCTCTTGTATCGCTCCCAATATTCATACAAGGATTCTCCGACATGTTACTTTATCCCACAAATATCTTTGCGAATTTGAGTAGCCTTTGACGCAGGAAAATACCTCTCTAGAAAGAGTTTCTTCAACCCGTTCCATGTAATGACACTTCCGGAAGGCAAATAATACAACCATTCCTTAGCATTGTCCGCCAAATAAAATGGAAAAGCTTTCAACATTGCTCCATCCGCATTAGTATCCACTGGAAGCATGGCCATGATAACGTTGTGGAAATCCATGAGATGCTTGTTTGGATCTTCATTTACCATGCCATGGAACTTTGGTAACTCTCTAATCAACCCTGGTTTGATCTCGAAGGTTGAGTTGGTTTGAATACACCATCGTTGTGCATCAAGCCTATGATAAGCCAAATCCTTGAGTGTACGATTTGCATCACCCATTGCTTATTCTTCTTCAACTAGTGGTTCTTCTACGAATGGAACCTCTTGTTCTTCTTCTAGTTGTAACTCTTCTTCCACTTCTAACTCTTGTGCTTTCGTTGTGTCTTGACTTGGTTGGAGTATTTTGCCTCTTCTAGTAGCTATCCCGCACCTTGGATAGTTCCAATCTTTAGAAGCCAGGAATTAGGTACCTGAAAACAATTCTCACAAACAAGATAAGAAAACAAAAAGCAAAGATAAAAGAAGAAATTTTAAAAAGAAACTAAACACTTTATAACAAGCCGTATGCCTCCCCGGCAACGGCGCCAAAATTTGGTCGGTTGTCAGCCCGAGCAAAAATAATTTCACTTTCTTACTTAACTAAAATAAATGAAGTATGTGATAAGAAAGAGTTCGTATCCACAGAGAGGCAATTGTTGTTATGCAAATTTCAGTTTCTTAGTAACCAATATGAGGGATTTTGATTTTTCAAAGCAATAAAACTAAATTGAAATCAAAGTAATAAATAAGGAGAAGATATTGGTCACGGGATAATATCATTCACAAACATGCATTTTCATCAATGACTAGAATTGGTATTTTAATCTCTCATTTACTAAAAGTCATAGGATACCTTGATCGCAAGTATATCCCGCTAATTCCCTGATTTCATCACAACCACATTAAAATATGCATATGTGAATTCTTCCTAGAAATCAACCTAAAGTGTAAAAGCAAAATTAAGTTTAACTCCCTAAAAGCAATAAGTTATATGGAATAAGACTAATCAAGGCAATCAAATGTGTAAAAGCACTAATTCGATTTAACCAAGGTTATGATTCATTTGTGACTAGTAGGATATATCACTACAAGCACTACCCACAATTATGCTACTTAGAATAAAGGATTAACAATGTTTTCGTATTGAAAACCCTAATATAGCTTTAGAAATGAATGCAAATCGGATTGATTCCGGACTCAACCAAACAAACAATCAAATCATATCACAATATAAACCATGAATTATAAATAATAAATTACTAAGACAAAACTAATACATTGAATCAAATCTTATTTGTGAAATCCATTTTATCCCATAACCAATAATATGTTTAGTTACTCATAACTTTTGAGTTCATCAAAATCATAATCAATAATAAAATGAAGAAAATGAAAAATAAACGAAAGCAAACCCTAGTAGAATCGCCGCTCTCCAAAACTCCAGTAGAAAAATATGTCATCCAAGAAAAATATAAACTTTCTCCTTTTATAGCTTTTCATCTTTCCAAAATTAGGTCTTCAAAGCCCAAAGTCCAAATGATCCAATAGTAAGATATCCACCAAGCCCACACAAGAGAAATACCCATGTAAAATTTTGTTCCCAAAAACTTCTCGCCGGAAAACTGGTGCAATTGCCGGAAGTTAACCGGGATCCGGCACCAGAACATATCTCAAGTGACCGGCAAAGTCCACCCGGTCACTAGTTAAACTAGTCAACTTGATCAGGGGTCAATGAGTGAGGCGAGTCAACTCAGGTCAGAACAGTTAACTCCATTCTTGGTTTCAAACAACACCCAAATACTTATCTATTGAAGCTACATCTCCACATTCTGCCTGTCATAACTCCATTGTATGATGCAGCTTCTCATTACCTGCCATATCAACCATTCCACCTGCAATTCAGTATCAACAGCTGCAATTCATGCCAACTCTCTTTGCATTTCCCCTATAACAATCAGCTTCCATCCTATAACTGCTTCACCAGTTCTTCTTAAGATGCATCTGCTCCATTCCAGCTACCATTCAACACCACCTGAGCTGCAAGCTCTATCTTACATCTAATAAAGCCAAACAGTATCAACCACACAATCAATTCCATAACCTTGTCATATGCTCAATCAAACCACCAAAAACACAGCTCATTCTCAACTATGATTCAATGGCATGTCCATCAGTTCAATGGCCAGCAACACAATTCATTCCTGCAATAATTCAAACACGCATTCATTACCAGCACACATACTATTTCATTTGGCTGGTGCAAGCCTGCAATCTCCAGCTCTGTAATAGCTGCAAACTCCACCAGCTGAAGCGCCATATCTCAATTCAAACACAACTGCTCCAGCTCCACTTCAGTGCATCAATCCATAGCACCATTTTCAATTCCTCCTTCTTGCAATTATACCATCTACTGCTCTCACATAGAACCCATAACCATTACAGCATCATCTTTCAGTTGTTGCACTTCAATACCATTGCATATGCACCTGCAAATGTAGTACCTCATTTCAGTTCATCGCCATACTGCAGCTCCAATAGCAACCAGCACCACTAGTTCAGATGTAACTTATACCCCCTGCTCAAGATTTGAGTACTCAACTGCAACCCATCTTCACTGTTAATTTCACATCCACCATAGTGGTCATGACTACTTCAGTCCAATTCTCCCATTTCTTAGGTTAACTCCACCTGCAATTTCATACGATCACCACCAAATGAAGTTGCGCACACTTCCCTGAAATGCAACACAGCTCCAGAAACAACCACCACCATCAAACTCAGTCAGTTGTCACTATTTACTAGTCATAGAAACACAAACTTCATTCTTCAGTGCAGTAGTGAAGTTTATGGCAGCAGCTAAACCCTCCATTTTCATGAAACATAAATTCAAACCAAAACACATTTTTCTTAAGATCCTTATAACCAGAACCCATCATAATTTCACCCAAATCTCCTTTGTCACTCATCAGAATCGATGCTAATAGCTTCTGTCTTCATTTCTTCTCAAGATTCAATGGCAAAAGAACCAATTCCTTATCACAGCTCAACCACGCTGCAATTTCTAACTCTTATCCATATGATTAAAACCCATAACTCAAACTTAATCTGAGCAGCAACAAAGCCCCCAACTCATCCATCACTGAACCCTAAATTTAACAATCTAAGATACCACCATCTTCCATCTCTGCTACAGTACAAAAACCCTAACCTGATGGTGAATCGATGGCAGTAATTTCATCATCTTCTTAACATCAACAACAACAAGCATCAATCTCTTCTTCTGGTTCTCGATCTAATCCCTAATTTCTTCATCATTAGATATGTAACAATTGAACAGCTTCATCTCTTGCTCTGCTCAAACTCAGATTCAATAGATTATCCCATTACCAAATTCAAGGTATCATCTTCTCCTTCGATGCTTCAACCAACTTCTCTTTCTCTCTTACAGCAGCTACTTCTCTGAATTTTAGGTACAAAAATGATTGAGAAATGATTTATCTAAATTTTAGGGTTATGTAGGAAAAGAAGTGGATATAGCCACCCAGGTAGACCAGATAAGGGGTAATTCAAATAACATGGCATGTCAGTTCTAGATAAGTGACAACCCATTCGCTTATTGCTCAACTGTCAGTTATGGCAAACTAACGGTTCATTCTTCACCTCCTCCTTCCGCATGTCATCCCGCTCCAAATATAGCTCCCATGTGAATTGGCCTCTTTGCCTTTTACGCGCATGTTGATGGTGGTTTTTAAAGAAGGGGTAAAATCATAAAACCCCATGACCTAGTGTTACCCGCAACACATTAACTAAGAGCATTTAACTCAGGTGTAAATAATTAATAGGGGTATTTTTTCAAAATACCAGATTAGGGTTTTCGACACAGAACCCTAATTCCAAAACCAAGACGCACACTGCGCACCATGGCAACAATGCCAAACCAAGCCGCACACTTCGCACCATGGCAACAGTTCCAAGCCAAGCCGCACACTGCGCATCATGGCAACAATGCCAAACCAAGCCGCAAAATGCGCACCATGGAAACAATGCCAAACTAAGCCGCACACTGCGAATCATGGCAACAATGCAAAACCAAGCCGCACACTGCGCACCATGGCAACAATGCCAAACCAAGCCGCACACTGCGCACCATGGCAACAACGCCAAAACCAAGCCGCACACTGCGCACCATGGCAGCGATGCCAAAACCAAACTACACATCACACTCATTGGCAACCATGCCAAACTAAGCCGCTATGCCATTGGCACATGCCAAATATAGCGCCCTAGGCTTGCAAACCATGCAACCTAGGACACACATGCCATTGGCACATGCCAACATGCTCACTGGTAGCTTTTCCTACCAAGGCCACGACCCTAATGGCCACGCATGCCATTGGCACATGCCAACATGCTCGCTGGTAGCTTTTCCTACCAAGGTCACGGCCCTAACGGCCACGCATGCCAATGGAACATGCCAACATGCTCGCTGGTAGCTTTTCCTACCAAGGCCACGGCCCTAACGGCCACGCATGCCATTGGCGCATGCCATTGGCACATGCCAACATGCTCGCTGGTAGCTTTTCCTACCAAGGCCACGGCCCTAACGGCCACGCATGCCATTGGCACATGCCAAACACACACGCTGGTAGCCTAACTTGCAAATCGTGCAACCTACCACCAAGGCATTCCGCACATGCCATTGGCACATACCAAACACACACGCTGGTAGCCTAAATTGCAAACCGTGCAACCTACCACCAAGGCATTCTGCACATGCCATTGGCGCATGCCAAACACACACGCTGGTAGCCTAACTTGCAAACCGTGCAACCTACCACCAAGGCATTCCGCACATTCCACACACGCCACTAGCAGCTCTGGCATTTCCACTTACAACCTACCACCAAGGCATTCCGCACATGCCATTGGCACATGCCACGCACGCCACTAGCAGCTCTGGCATTGCCACTTGCGCTCGAAGTACAACTCGCAACAAGGGCATTCCGCACATGCCAATGGAACATGCCACACGCGCCACCAGCAGCGCCACTTGCACTCAAGGTGCAACCAACACTCGAGATATCAACACAAACTGGGGGATGCTTTCCAGGGTTTTGGTTTGGCGGTCACAGCTTGCAGTGTACACTACGCTCACATTAAGAAAGCGTGAAAAGGAATAAAGCGGTCAAATAAATGAGGAAATAATGGTGAAAACGTTTTCACCCATAAACACCTTGCGGTTACCACCTCCTCTCATTATTTCACCCTTTACTCTCTTCCTTCATGAGGCCAAGGTACGTTTCAATCTCGACTTGTATAAATAGGTCTTACCTATTTCCACCATACAACAAGTCTCGGTCAGGAGAAAAATACTACACTCTCAGAAAGGCAACTTTGCAAGCTCTCCCAAAAGCTTTCATCTCTTGCAAGCTTCCCAAGCTTCTACTTTCCGATACAAGTCAAGATACTACTCTCCCATAATTATTCTGGTCTCAACACCTTTCTTTGCTTCCCTCCCCAAATCAACCCTTCTCCTCCACTTTGTGACCGAAGCAAGTCTGGAACGGCCATTTCTTGGTTTAGGCCGGACTTGTACAGATTGATCTCTCGAATCTATAAAGTGCTCACGTGCAGCACATTTGTTTAGGGTTTGAACCAGTTTCTCACTCACTTACCAAATTTACCGAAATCGGCATAAACAATTGGTGACCACAGTGGGAGGATTGATCTATCGGTTACAATACCAACTCCGACTCCTGATTTCGTTTCCCGAACGTCAAATCCCAACATGGTGGAACTCAGGTCCGGAGCGGCTACCGAGAACACCATCACAGAACGCGCCCCCGATGTTAGTGTCTCTCCCAATAATGTTGTTATGTCACCGGCTGACAACAGCAACATCGAATGCACTCCCTCAAGTGTAACACCGCCAATCACCAGGGCCAGAGCCGCTTCCTACTCTAGCGTCTCTGCACAACCCTCTAATCACGGCAACGAAAATATCTTTTCGAGTGTCGCGCCACCGGTCACCAGGGCTAGAGCCGCCGCCACGACCCCAAATGCTTCGTCTAGCATGGCGCCTCCGACCACGACCAAGATCCCAACTACCCCGCCAACGGGACGAGAAACCGGAGGGACAAGAGGAAGTCGCCCTTACGTCACCATCGCTGATCTGATGGAACGACAAGAGATGCTCGCCAGAGCCCAGACAGATATGGTTTCAACACAGAAGGAGGTACTCATCTTTCTCAAGACCCTGACATAACGACTACCACGTGAGTCGCGCCCTCCAGAGCCATTTAAGAACGTCTCCAACAACCCCGATGCCAGCACCTCGGCGGAGCACGCCTCCATGGATGAGGAAACTCGCACTAGAATCCCATTGTAAAGAAATCAGCCACCCAACTTTGTCACGAGAGAAGATTTGAAACAACTCCTCCGCAACCAAATCAAGAATGATGAGTTGGATGTGCATCATCACCAACCCCCTTACCCATCCGAAATACAGAGATTCCCTCTCCCAAGGGGGTACTCTTTTCCTCAATTTACCCTGTACGATGGTACCGGGAACGCACGTGAGCATGTTTCTCGCTTCCTGGAATCCCTAGGTAAACATGAATATAATCACGTTCTTCGTTTAAGGGAATTCTCAAAATCACTTACTGGAAGGGCGTATACATGGTACAACAGCATCCCACCGAGCAGCATTCCCAACTGGAGTAGCATGGTCACTGCGTTTTACAAGAAATACTTCTTCGTGTCTGAACAAGTTACTTTTTCAGACCTCGGAAGAATGTACCAGTGGGATAACGAACATCCGAATGATTTCTTCAAAAGGTTCAGGGTTCAAGCACTCGACTGTCACGACCCAAATGTGATCGAGCAACAATTGGTGAACGCATGCATCAATGGTATGGTTCCAATCTACCGCTCCCTGCTAGAAAACTTGCGTTTCCAAATGTTCTCCGAACTCCATGAAGCCGCCAGACAATCTGCAACAACATCACCAGCATTACTGGAAAGAACTAGGCCAACTCGAACCAAAGACGCGCGCGAAACCCGCGGGAGTAGACGCCTCATCAGAAAACAATTTAATGCCGGCTCATCCTCCGTGAACATAGTAAACGAAAGAGGAAAAAGAAAAGCCGCAACTACGAGCCACCAGCCGAAACATGAAGCGTCGGCGCAATGGGAACCATTGCAACGGAAGATCGTCACTAAAACTCATGTGAAGCATCGTGAGACCGAAGGAAATACCCTTGATTTCCCATTCCCCATCGAAGAGGTGATTGACCTCCTAGAATCCTGGGTTTAAGATGATGTCATTAGATTGCCATCTCTCAGACGTCCACCAACTGAGGCTGAGATGGCGAACCCCAAATACTTCCATTACCACAGGTTCGTTCACCACCCGACTAGTGATTGCAACAGACTAAAGCATATTTTCAAAGAAAGGATAGAAGCAGGAGAACTCCAACTAGGAGATGAAAGAGTGCATCGAGACCCACTCCCAATAAGAAACTGCGGGTCCTCTGGGGACTCCGTGCACGAGACTGTACAATCCATGATGCAACATGTATGCGAAATTCTCTACCTTTCCAAGGTGCAACGCCAAGATATTTTTGAAGCTCTCAATCGTGTTGTATTTGGAAAACGGCTTTTTCTCTCCTCGAAATCCACGCCAGGGACCCAAGCTTTCCAAATAGGCGAAGCAAAAAAGGAGAACTGGGGACTTCTGACCACGTCCTGTTTAAGAGGTAATGAATTTGACGACACGCTCATCGACACGACCTCTGACCATAACATCATTACTTTCAAGACACTAAAGGCAGCCGGATTTACAAAACAAGACGCTACCTATTCCCTGTCTGTGATTAAGAGTTTGAGAGGAGAAGTTTTGAACGCGCATGGCTACATCAACCTAGAGATCAAGATGGGAGACGCTACAACGCATAGAAAGTTCCACATTATCAAAGAACTAGATCATGACATGATTTTGGGACGCTCATAGGTGCTCGACAACAAAGCAAAATTGGATGTACACCCTCCGCCGACGTCCACACCCGAAGGAATTCCCAAAAAATCATCCCACGGGTTATCGCATCAACGAGCTATTGAAGGAACCCAAGCATCCGGAGAGGACCCGTCGATGCTAACCCATGATTTTAAAATGCAAGTAAGTTTGACCGAGAAACCTTTTCTGCAACCAGTCTTTCCTTCCCCCATTCTGCCATGGGGACTCGGCGCGATTACTGGCGCAAACACTGTCAAGAAATGTGAATGGGGAGCTGGACCATTCGAACACTTTGCAAGAAGCTTGGAAACTTATATCGAAACCAACAAAGCCAAGGCTCAAATGGTTACACGACGTCTGAACCCGTTTTCAATCGGAGATGTAGTGGTTAAGGAAAGCTCGTTTCAAGTTGGGAGGATGACAGTAAAAATGGATTTGCCCAATGAAGGTGAAGGCGAGCTGTATCTAGTTGCGGATTCCCTTTTGGGAGGATATTGCAAGCTCATCAATACAGACACACCTGAAGGCATGATAGTTCACTCACGATGGCTCAAGGAATCCAATCCCTAAAATGTTGTACTTCCCAATCTCTCCCTTTTCAGTACTTCCTTTAACAACTCCTCTTAATAGATGTAATTCCCCAGGATGAATACACAGTTTGTATTTTTTCCCTAGGGATTTCCCTCTTGTCAAAATAAAAATAAAAATAAAAAATAAAAATAAAAAATAAAAAAATCTCTCCCCGAGAGAATCCTTCAGATATCAGAGAAATACATCATAAAAACCCAGAAAACCATTGCAGAGCCATCATACCACAACCTCTTTCAAAAAAAAAAATATATATATATACATGTAGAAAAATGTTGATTGATGAAGAAGAAGGAAAATATGAGTTTACAAAAGCAAAAGGACACCATGGGAACCAAAGCAGCTAATAGAAATAACAAAGGAGAAGAACTAGCCCTCGAAGGATGGGGTACAAGTCCCCTTGGGTAAGACTATCTTCAAGCATTTTCCCCAGCAATCCCTCGGGCAACAAAGGTTCCATTCAACGGTGTTAGCAACAACAACCTCAACATCCCATCCCGAAGCAACCACGGCAGCAGCAGTGTCCTCCCTGACGACTGTTCCAGCATACGCCACCATGACCCCTCCGGTCTCACCAACGACATCTTTGGGATCAACTTCAGAGGGTGTCTCGTTTCCGTCATATGCTCCTTCGAAGGTTTTCTCAGCGACACTTCGGAGAAAGTCTTTTTATTCATCCACATCAGGGTCAAGAATCATGGCGCTCTCCTCCAAGACCACCATATGTTCACTTTTCCGACGCTTCAACCTGAAAACAGTCCGATCCGCCTCATGCCCGGATCGAGGAGAGGCTTTTCCACACTGAAACCTTTCAACATTCTAGGACTCTTCCTTGTTCTCTCGCCCCTCCTCCATGCTCACTAAACCCGAGAAAGTCTGAATATGCACCTGTTCTTCGTGGGGATAGATGGAAGGGAGGTCCTTAATGATTTCACTAGCTTCGTGGAACGGAGATTCATCCCCAACCAATGCCTCCTCAAGAGAAGAAGACCGATCTTCACCAAGTCCGAAATCCTTCTCCGAAGAGTTAAAGGCGCATCCATCCCTAGAGTGTCCCATCATACACTGCAAAAGGTGGAAAAAATGACCCAGTTCTATCATATCTATGAACATATAAAAGAGGATAACACGATCAGAGAAGAATAAGAAAACATACCGAAGATGATTTATCTCTGAGCGACATGGCAAAAAGAGAAACTCGACAAGAAGAACCCTTTTCTCAAACGAGGAGACGGTGCAATTATTTTTGGGTATAAATACGGAATCTTAAAAAGGGAAAGGAAGCAATGAGGGACATAACACTTCAATATTTTAGCATGAATAATGCCCTAATTGAATCCGCACGTGAAGGAAAGCAAGGTAAGGAAAGTTTGCTATCTGTAGAAACGCCTACTCCCTCCTTGTCCGCACCGTCCCCACCAATTGCACCGACTTCCCAATGACCACCCAAGTCACGTCTGCAAGCACGCACAACTTCCACACCTTGAGCCGGTCCCACCAGCTAGCACACTCAGTTTCCAGACTCACGCCAACTTCCCAACGTCGCCCAAGCTGCACCGGCCCCACCAATTGTGCCAGCCTCCCGATTTGTGCAAAACTGCCAGAGGAAAGGATTCCAAATCCGATTTATAAAAGGTCAGACGAGCCTCCTCAATTCTCTTTACGGTTTGTTGTTGATAGTTTGTCACCATCTTATGCTTACCTCGCAACAAAGCCCCTATTCTGAGCTAAGTAGGGGACTTAATGTTGATGGTGATTTTTAAACAAGGGGTAAAATCGTAAAACCCCATGACCTAGTGTTACCCGCAACACATTAACTAAGAGCATTTAACTCAGGTGTAAATAATTAATAGGGGTATTTTTTCAAAATACCAGATTAGGGTTTTCGACACAGAACCCTAATTCCAAAACCAAGCCGCACACTGCGCACCATGGCAACAATACCAAACCAAGCCGCACACTGCGCACCATGGCAACAGTGCCAAGCCAAGCCGCACATTGCGCATCATGGCAACAATGCCAAACCAAGCCGCACACTGCGCACCATGGCAACAGTGCCAAACCAAGCCGCACACTGCGCATCATGGCAACAATGCCAAACCAAGCCGCACACTGCGCACCATGGAAACAATGCCAAACCAAGCCGCACATTGCGCACCATGGCAACAACGCCAAAACCAAGCCGCACACTGCGCACCATGGCAGCGACGCCAAAACCAAACTACACATCACACTCATTGGAAACCATGCCAAACTAAGCCGCTATGCCATTGGCACATGCCAAATATAGCGCCCTAGGCTTGCAAACCATGCAACCTAGGCCAAGTAGGCCACGCATGCCATTGGCACATGCCAACATGCTCGCTGGTAGCTTTTCCTACCAAGGCCACGGCCCTAACGGCCACGCATGCCATTGGCACATGCCAACATGCTCGCTGGTAGCTTTTCCTACCAAGGTCACGGCCCTAACGGCCACGCATGCCATTGGCACATGCCAACATGCTCGCTGGTAGCTTTTCCTACCAAGGCCACGGCCCTAACGGCCACGCATGCCATTGGCACATGCCAACATGCTCGCTGGTAGCATTCCGCACATGCCACACACGCCACTAGCAGCTCTGGCATTGCCACTTACAACCTACCACCAAGGCATTCTGCACATGCCACGCACGCCACTAGCAGCTCTGGCATTGCCACTTGCGCTCGAAGTACAACCCGCAACAAGGGAATTCCGCACATGCCAATGGCACATGCCACACGCGCCACTAGCAGCGCCACTTGCACTCAAGGTGAAACCAACACTCGAGATATCAACACAAACTGGGGGATGCTTCCAGGGTTTTGGTTTGGCGGTCACAGCTTGCAGCGTACACTACGCTCACATTAAGAAAGCGTGAAAAGGAATAAAGCGGTCAAATAAATGAGGAAATAATGGTGAAAACGTTTTCACCCATAAACATCTTGCGGTTACCACCTCCTCTCATTATTTCACCCTTTACTCTCTTCCTTCATGAGGCCAGGGTACGTTTCAATCTCGACTTGTATAAATAGGTCTTACCTATTTCCACCAGACAACAAGTCTCGGTCAGGAGAAAAATACTACACTCTCAGAAAGGCAACTTTGCAAGCTCTCCCAAAAGCTTTCATCTCTTGCAAGATTCCCAAGCTTGTACTTTCTGATACAAGTCAAGATACTACTCTCCCAGAATTATTCTGATCTCAACACCTTTCTTTGCTTCCCTCCCCAAATCAACCCTTCTCCTCCACTTTGTGACCGAAGCAAGTCTGGAACGGCCATTTCTTGGTTTAGGCCGAACTTGTACAGATTGATCTCTCGAATCTATAAAGTGCTCATGTGCAGCACATTTGTTTAGGGTTTGAACCAGTTTCTCACTCACTTACCGAATTTACCGAAATCGGCAGAAACGATTTTCACCCATAAACAACTCCAAATAGACGTTTTCTCATTGTTTTGCTCCCAAGGACTCCATTGTACCTAATAACTCAAAACTAAACATAAGAGATGCAATTCCCAAGGATAATAGCAAAGAAAGCATAAATACTAGATATAAAATTAGGTGTTTTACAACACCTATCACAAAGTCTTTAGGCTTTACAAACTTTGTCTCCTGTTTAGCATTCAAATTTTGTTTACCTTTGTAGCCCAATCCTCGAGTGTCATGAGGAACTCTATTTGACTTCAACATTCAGTCAAGTTATTTTGTGATACTATCAAACCTTTTCAAGTCTGTTTTTAGACTCATATTCTCTTTCTCCAACATTTTTATTTTTTCAAGAGCATCATCTAGATCAACCTTAACTTTATCAATTTGAACTTTATAATCTAAAAAAAATTCAGATTCGGTAGAATTACTTACCTCAGTGTTCTTTAGGTTCTCCAGTAAGGTATATAGTTTCCTTTCTCGATCATGACTTTCTTCGATTTTCTCTCTGTAACTTCTCATGCATTCACGATAATGACCACCACCAATAATATTTATATCGTTATACATATCATCAAGTTCCTTTTTCAATCTTTCATTCTCTTCACGAAGATCATAGTCAAGTGCCTTTGGCTCTAGAGCTTCTCGATCATCACCTTTTTGTTTTCTGTATTCTTCCGAGACTTCAAGATAAGTTTGACCATTGCTTACACGTTCTATATCCTTATATAGAATATCAAGTTTTCTTTTAAGATTTGCATTCTCTTTGCAGAGTTTATCACATTCAAGTATCTTTGATTCTAAAGTTACTTCAGAATCCTTTTCTGGTGTGTAATCAATAATTGCATGAAAAGCTTTGTTCTCTTGATCCTTGGAACAATTAGAGCTATCAAAATTATTTTGTTCTTTATTCTCTACACACTTCTGTGATTTTTGAGAAGAATTCCTTTTCTTTTGTCTAACTTTCTAAATTCTCGTGCAGTCGTATCAACACTGCAATTCTCAGTTTTTGTATCTGATTAGTTACATCTTTAAGGGTAATACCCACTTCATTCTTGAATTGATTTTAAAGGTCAAAGATCTTTAATTTTCCAACTAGAGCGCTTCTAGATAGTGTGGAAAGATCATTAGTGTAGTTGCGGATTATCTCACAACTACACCCTCATAAGAATCCATTAAAATGATTCCTAAATCTAATTAATTTGATATGAAACTAAGAATTTAAATACTAAGATTGTAAAGGAGACACAAAGATTTTTACGTGGTTCGATCAATGTGATCTACATCCACGGTGCTTCACTAGTGATTGTATTTCATTACATAATTTTACAATTGAGACTCCATTAATGAATATTTGGAGCTCTAGAATTTTTGGGGAAGAAGATGATAAAGAAAATAAAATCCCTCTCTAAAATTTTCTCTCTCCTCCTAAAATCATCCCCTCTCTCAAAATGTGTCTCTCCTCTTCCTCTCATGCCTAAATGGCTATTTATATGATTTTACACATTGGATAACAACTAATCTTTCCCTTAATTTCGGATCAAAGAATCATCATACGAACCTTCGCAAATTTACTTCACGAACTTCCTTTACTCGTAAAACGTTCTTCGTGATTTCTTTATCTTCGCAAAATATTCTATACTCGCAAAATGTATTTTATCTCCACAATTTCGTAAGTTATCATTTGTTGTGATATTCCGCTCCTACATCTTGCCTCTTTTTTCTTGAATATTGCTTGAAGAGCGATCTTTAAGAAAAAATCCGTTGTTGTAGTAATCTTTGATCTTTGTTGATGAAGGAACGAGCGAAAGAATACTAGTCTTGAAAAGTATATACTTGCCTTTATTCTTTTGCGAAGTCCCGGAATGTTGCGAAGTAAATAAGAAGTATCAACCATTTAAGTATAAGAAGTATGAAGTATCCTTGAAGAAGTATAAGAAGTACTTAATCCTCGAAATATATAAGAAGTATGAAGTATCCTTAAGAAGTACTTAATCCTCTAAATGTAAGAAATATTGCGAACCCATCATGTGAAATCTCACTCCATGTTCTTTGCCTCATGCTATGCTGTAATGCAAATAAAAATTTAGATTAGTATTCAACATTTCTTTTATCAAAATTTCTTATTTTTTATTTATATGCTACTTCAAAATCTTTTTGTTTGTATTGATTTCCTTTGTATTATCTATTTCATCTCTCTTGACAAATATTTTTCCATGGAAATGATCCTAATAGGTACCCCCTCATATGACGCACTGAGGTGCTTTGCCTTTTACGAGTATACGCCATAAAGGTTTGCCAGCTACTACTCTCCATGTCGAATATCATATCATTGGAAATAAAGTAAATTTTTCAAGAGAAATATATAAATTGATTTGTGCGAGATGTTTTTCTCGGTTTCTTTTGTAATTGTGAAATCTTGAGATCTTTGTAATTGTATCATCTTTGTAATTGTGTGATTGAATCGCTTTTTGTAAATCAAATCAAAAATCTTTTATTTTTCGTAAGCAAATAAAATGTTTAAGGAAAGAGGTACTTAGCTTTTATGTGAGTCGTTGTTGTCTCTTGCGAAGTATGTGATTTGCTTGCGAAGCTAGCATCGTCTTGCATGTTCTCATATCATACCAATTATTCTAGCCCACTCTTGCGAAATAGAATTCTGCTGTTTTGCGGACTTTTGCGAAGTAAACGAACATTTACGAAGTATTGGTGTTGCGAACGTTCGCAAAGTGAATATTTTCGAAGTGTAAAAGTAGAAATGCTGCTTCTGCGAACGTTCGTAAGATTTGACCCTATGAAGATGATATTCGTAAGTATATGACAGAAAAGAATTTTGATGGGGACCATCTTCGTAAGTATATGGGACCATCTTCGTAAGAATTAATGTGGTAACACTAAAGTGGGGTAATATACTTCGCATATACTTAATTTGGTGTGATTTCCTGTAGGTAATCATAGTGGAGCTTTCTTCGTAAGTTATCATAGTGGAGATTTCTCATCTTCGTAAGAATTAAGTATATAATTAAGTATATACTCCAAATAGTTGTATACTGGACTTCGTATACTCCAAGCTGGGACGTATAATCATTTTGCGAAGTACATAACTTCATCTTTCTTCGTGAATTTGACTTATCTTCCTGGATGAGTTGTCAACGAACACATACATGCTTTCTTGGTCGACGACGGAACGTTTAATCAATTACTTGTAGTTTTCACAAGTTGAAGCTGTAATTGATCGACTCGGTGGAATTGAATGATCCGCCATTGAGAAATGAACAGATGGAGATCCTTGTACAGATCCAAATGAACTCACACGAGTTAGTGAAGCTGATCCCTAGAAAAAATACTAGATTGAGATGTGAAATTCGAACTAGACGATGCGAAACCGGACGAAAGGCTTGAATTAGCCGATGACGAATTTGTAAACGATGAACCATAACATCTCCCTGAAGATGATATTAAACCTTCAAATCCGTTTTCTACTCCATTATTGGATCTACTTCTGGGAGACGCCATTACCGTTTCAGATTGAATTTTCTAGAAAGTGAAATTGGGGAAGAAAATTGAATTTTCTAGAGAGAGAAAGGGGCCAATTATGAAACGAAATTGTTGATCCAACAAGTTACAGGAAGGATAAATCCATTTAATCTTTCCCTGTTTCTAGCGCCAATTATGTAGTTGCGGATTATCTCACAACTACACCCTCATAAGAATCCATTAAAATGATTCCTAAATCTAATTAATTTGATATGAAACTAAGAATTTAAATACTAAGATTGTAAAGGAGACACAAAGATTTTTACGTGGTTCGATCAATGTGATCTACATCCACGGTGCTTCACTAGTTATTGTATTTCATTACATGATTTTACAATTGAGACTCCATTAATGAATATTTGGAGCTCTAGAATTTTTGGGGAAGAAGATGATAAAGAAAATAAAATCCCTCTCTAAAATTTTCTCTCTCCTCCTAAAATCATCCCCTCTCTCAAAATGTGTCTCTCCTCTTCCTCTCATGCCTAAATGGCTATTTATATGATTTTACACATTGGATAACAACTAATCTTTCCCTTAATTTCGGATCAAAGAATCATCATACGAACCTTCGCAAATTTACTTCACGAACTTCCTTTACTCGTAAAACGTTCTTCGTGATTTCTTTATCTTCGCAAAATATTCTATACTCGCAAAATGTATTTTCTCTCCACAATTTCGTAAGTTATCATTTGTTGTGATATTCGCTCCTACATCTTGCCTCTTTTTTCTTGAATATTGCTTGAAGAGCGATCTTTAAGAAAAAATCCGTTGTTGTAGTAATCTTTGATCTTTGTTGATGAAGGAACGAGCGAAAGAATACTAGTCTTGAAAAGTATATACTTGCCTCTATTCTTTTGCGAAGTCCCGGAATGTTGCGAAGTAAATAAGAAGTATCAACCATTTAAGTATAAGAAGTATGAAGTATCCTTGAAGAAGTATAAGAAGTACTTAATCCTCGAAATATATAAGAAGTATGAAGTATCCTTAAGAAGTACTTAATCCTCTAAATGTAAGAAATATTGCGAACCCATCATGCGAAATCTCACTCCATGTTCTTTGCCTCATGCTATGCTGTAATGCAAATAAAAATTTAGATTAGTATTCAACATTTCTTTTATCAAAATTTCTTATTTTTTATTTATATGTTACTTCAAAATCTTTTTGTTTGTATTGATTTCCTTTGTATTATCTATTTCATCTCTCTTGACAAATATTTTTCCATGGAAATGATCCTAATAGGTACCCCCTCATATGACGCACTGAGGTGCTTTGCCTTTTATGAGTATACGCCATAAAGGTTTGCCAGCTACTACTCTCCATGTCGAATATCATATCATTGGAAATAAAGTAAATTTTTCAAGAGAAATATATAAATTGATTTGTGCGAGATGTTTTTCTCGGTTTCTTTTGTAATTGTGAAATCTTGAGATCTTTGTAATTGTATCATCTTTGTAATTGTGTGATTGAATCGCTTTTTGTAAATCAAATCAAAAATCTTTTATTTTTCGTAAGCAAATAAAATGTTTAAGGAAAGAGGTACTTAGCTTTTATGTGAGTCGTTGTTGTCTCTTGCGAAGTATGTGATTTGCTTGCGAAGCTAGCATCGTCTTGCATGTTCTCATATCATACCAATTATTCTAGCCCACTCTTGCGAAATAGAATTCTGCTGTTTTGCGTACTTTTGCGAAGTAAACGAACATTTGTGAAGTATTGGTGTTGCGAACGTTCGCAAAGTGAATATATATTTGCGAAATGTAAAAGTAGAAATGCCGCTTTGCGAACGTTCGTAAGATTTGACCCTATGAAGATGATATTCGTAAGTATATGACAGAAAAGAATTTTGATGGGGACCATCTTCGTAAGTATATGGGACCATCTTCGTAAGAATTAATGTGGTAACACTAAAGTGGGGTAATATACTTCGCATATACTTAATTTGGTGTGATTTCCTGTAGGTAATCATAGTGGAGCTTTCTTCGTAAGTTATCATAGTGGAGATTTCTCATCTTCGTAAGAATTAAGTATATAATTAAGTATATACTCCAAGTAGTTGTATACTGGACTTCGTATACTCCAAGCTGGGACGTATAATCATTTTGCGAAGTACATAACTTCATCTTTCTTCGTGAATTTGACTTATCTTCCTGGATGAGTTGTCAACAAACACATACATGCTTTCTTGGTCGACGACGGAACGTTTAATCAATTACTTGTAGTTTTCACAAGTTGAAGCTGTAATTGATCGACTCGGTGGAATTGAATGATCCGCCATTGAGAAATGAACAGATGGAGATCCTTGTACAGATCCAAATGAACTCACACGAGTTAGTGAAGCTGATCCCTAGAAAAAATACTAGATTGAGATGTGAAATTCGAACTAGACGATGCGAAACCGGACGAAAGGCTTGAATTAGCCGATGACGAATTTGTAAACGATGAACCATAACATCTCCCTGAAGATGATATTAAACCTTCAAATCCGTTTTCTACTCCATTATTGGATCTACTTCTGGGAGACGCCATTAAGTTTCAGATTGAATTTTCTAGAAAGTGAAATTGGGGAAGAAAATTGAATTTTCTAGAGAGAGAAAGGGGCCAATTATGAAACGAAATTGTTGATCCAACAAGTTACAGGAAGGATAAATCCATTTAATCTTTCCCTGTTTCTAGCGCCAATTATGTAGTTGCGGATTATCTCACAACTACACCCTCATAAGAATCCATTAAAATGATTCCTAAATCTAATTAATTTGATATGAAACTAAGAATTTAAATACTAAGATTGTAAAGGAGACACAAAGATTTTTACGTGGTTCGATCAATGTGATCTACATCCACGGTGCTTCACTAGTGATTGTATTTCATTACATGATTTTACAATTGAGACTCCATTAATGAATATTTGGAGCTCTAG
Source organism: Papaver bracteatum (assembly GCA_023529315.1). Lineage (NCBI taxonomy): Eukaryota > Viridiplantae > Streptophyta > Magnoliopsida > Ranunculales > Papaveraceae > Papaver > Papaver bracteatum. The sequence continues at coordinate 1,621,165 of JAJJWX010005066.1, forward strand.
AATTTTTGGGGAAGAAGATGATAAAGAAAATAAAATCCCTCTCTAAAATTTTCTCTCTCCTCCTAAAATCATCCCCTCTCTCAAAATGTGTCTCTCCTCTTCCTCTCATGCCTAAATGGCTATTTATATGATTTTACACATTGGATAACAACTAATCTTTCCCTTAATTTCGGATCAAAGAATCATCATACGAACCTTCGCAAATTTACTTCACGAACTTCCTTTACTCGTAAAACGTTCTTCGTGATTTCTTTATCTTCGCAAAATATTCTATACTCGCAAAATGTATTTTCTCTCCACAATTTCGTAAGTTATCATTTGATGTGATATTCCGCTCCTACATCTTGCCTCTTTTTTCTTGAATATTGCTTGAAGAGCGATCTTTAAGAAAAAATCCGTTGTTGTAGTAATCTTTGATCTTTGTTGATGAAGGAACGAGCGAAAGAATACTAGTCTTGAAAAGTATATACTTGCCTCTATTCTTTTGCGAAGTCCCGGAATGTTGCGAAGTAAATAAGAAGTATCAACCATTTAAGTATAAGAAGTATGAAGTATCCTTGAAGAAGTATAAGAAGTACTTAATCCTCGAAATATATAAGAAGTATGAAGTATCCTTAAGAAGTACTTAATCCTCTAAATGTAAGAAATATTGCGAACCCATCATGCGAAATCTCACTCCATGTTCTTTGCCTCATGCTATGCTGTAATGCAAATAAAAATTTAGATTAGTATTCAACATTTCTTTTATCAAAATTTCTTATTTTTTATTTATATGCTACTTCAAAATCTTTTTGTTTGTATTGATTTCCTTTGTATTATCTATTTCATCTCTCTTGACAAATATTTTTCCATGGAAATGATCCTAATAGGTACCCCCTCATATGACGCACTGAGGTGCTTTGCCTTTTACGAGTATATGCCATAAAGGTTTGCCAGCTACTACTCTCCATGTCGAATATCATATCATTGGAAATAAAGTAAATTTTTCAAGAGAAATATATAAATTGATTTGTGCGAGATGTTTTTCTCGGTTTCTTTTGTAATTGTGAAATCTTGAGATCTTTGTAATTGTATCATCTTTGTAATTGTGTGATTGAATCGCTTTTTGTAAATCAAATCAAAAATCTTTTATTTTTCGTAAGCAAATAAAATGTTTAAGGAAAGAGGTACTTAGCTTTTATGTGAGTCGTTGTTGTCTCTTGCGAAGTATGTGATTTGCTTGCGAAGCTAGCATCGTCTTGCATGTTCTCATATCATACCAATTATTCTAGCCCACTCTTGCGAAATAGAATTCTGCTGTTTTGCGGACTTTTGCGAAGTAAACGAACATTTGCGAAGTATTGGTGTTGCGAACGTTCGCAAAGTGAATATTTGCGAAGTGTAAAAGTAGAAATGCTTGCTTCGCGAACGTTCAGTAAGATTTGACCCTATGAAGATGATATTCGTAAGTATATGACAGAGAAAAGAATTTTGATGGGGACCATCTTCGTAAGTATATGGGACCATCTTCGTAAGAATTAATGTGGTAACACTAAAGTGGGGTAATATACTTCGCATATACTTAATTTGGTGTGATTTCCTGTAGGTAATCATAGTGGAGCTTTCTTCGTAAGTTATCATAGTGGAGATTTCTCATCTTCGTAAGAATTAAGTATATAATTAAGTATATACTCCAAGTAGTTGTATCTTGGACTTCGTATACTCAAGTGGGGACGTATAATCATTTTGCGAAGTACATAACTTCATCTTTCTTCGTGAATTTGACTTATCTTCCTGGATGAGTTGTCAACAAACACATACATGCTTTCTTGGTCGACGACGGAACGTTTAATCAATTACTTGTAGTTTTCACAAGTTGAAGTCGTAATTGATCGACTTGGTGGAATTGAATGATCCGCCATTGAGAAATGAACAGATGGAGATCCTTGTACAGATCCAAATGAACTCACACGAGTTAGTGAAGCTGATCCCTAGAAAAAATACTAGATTGAGATGTGAAATTCGAACTAGACGATGCGAAACCGGACGAAAGGCTTGAATTAGCCGATGACGAATTTGTAAACGATGAACCATAACATCTCCCTGAAGATGATATTAAACCTTCAAATCCGTTTTCTACTCCATTATTGGATCTACTAGGAGAGACGCCATTACCGTTTTGATTGAATTTTCTAGAAAGTGAAATTGGGGAAGAAAATTGAATTTTCTAGAGAGAGAAAGGGGCCAATTATGAAACGAAATTGTTGATCCAACAAGTTACAGGAAGGATAAATCCATTTAATCTTTCCCTGTTTCTAGCGCCAATTATGTAGTTGCGGATTATCTCACAACTACACCCTCATAAGAATCCATTAAAATGATTCCTAAATCTAATTAATTTGATATGAAACTAAGAATTTAAATACTAAGATTGTAAAGGAGACACAAAGATTTTTACGTGGTTCGATCAATGTGATCTACATCCACGGTGCTTCACTAGTGATTGTATTTCATTACATGATTTTACAATTGAGACTCCATTAATGAATATTTGGAGCTCTAGAATTTTTTGGGAAGAAGATGATAAAGAAAATAAAATCCCTCTCTAAAATTTTCTCTCTCCTCCTAAAATCATCCCCTCTCTCAAAATGTGTCTCTCCTCTTCCTCTCATGCCTAAATGGCTATTTATATGATTTTACACATTGGATAACAACTAATCTTTCCCTTAATTTCGGATCAAAGAATCATCATACGAACCTTCACAAATTTACTTCACGAACTTCCTTTACTCGTAAAACGTTCTTCGTGATTTCTTTATCTTCGCAAAATATTCTATACTCGCAAAATGTATTTTCTCTCCACAATTTCGTAAGTTATCATTTGATGTGATATTCCGCTCCTACATCTTGCCTCTTTTTTCTTGAATATTGCTTGAAGAGCGATCTTTAAGAAAAAATCCGTTGTTGTAGTAATCTTTGATCTTTGTTGATGAAGGAACGAGCGAAAGAATACTAGTCTTGAAAAGTATATACTTGCCTCTATTCTTTTGCGAAGTCCCGGAATGTTGTGAAGTAAATAAGAAGTATCAACCATTTAAGTATAAGAAGTATGAAGTATCCTTGAAGAAGTATAAGAAGTACTTAATCCTCGAAATATATAAGAAGTATGAAGTATCCTTAAGAAGTACTTAATCCTCTAAATGTAAGAAATATTGCGAACCCATCATGCGAAATCTCACTCCATGTTCTTTGCCTCATGCTATCTTTGTAATGCAAATAAAAATTTAGATTAGTATTCAACATTTCTTTTATCAAAATTTCTTATTTTTTATTTATATGCTACTTCAAAATCTTTTTGTTTGTATTGATTTCCTTTGTATTATCTATTTCATCTCTCTTGACAAATAATTTTCCATGGAAATGATCCTAATAGGTACCCCCTCATATGACGCACTGAGGTGCTTTGCCTTTTACGAGTATATGCCATAAAGGTTTGCCAGCTACTACTCTCCATGTCGAATATCATATCATTGGAAATAAAGTAAATTTTTCAAGAGAAATATATAAATTGATTTGTGCGAGATGTTTTTCTCGGTTTCTTTTGTAATTGTGAAATCTTGAGATCTTTGTAATTGTATCATCTTTGTAATTGTGTGATTGAATCGCTTTTTGTAAATCAAATCAAAAATCTTTTATTTTTCGTAAGCAAATAAAATGTTTAAGGAAAGAGGTACTTAGCTTTTATGTGAGTCGTTGTTGTCTCTTGCGAAGTATGTGATTTGCTTGCGAAGCTAGCATCGTCTTGCATGTTCTCATATCATACCAATTATTCTAGCCCACTCTTGCGAAATAGAATTTTGCTGTTTTGCGGACTTTTGCGAAGTAAACGAACATTTACGAAGTATTGGTGTTGCGAACGTTCGCAAAGTGAATATTTGCGAAGTGTAAAAGTAGAAATGCTGCTTCTGCGAACGTTCGTAAGATTTGACCCTATGAAGATGATATTCGTAAGTATATGACAGAAAAGAATTTTGATGGGGACCATCTTCGTAAGTATATGGGACCATCTTCGTAAGAATTAATGTGGTAACACTAAAGTGGGGTAATATACTTCGCATATACTTAATTTGGTGTGATTTCCTGTAGGTAATCATAGTGGAGCTTTCTTCGTAAGTTATCATAGTGGAGATTTCTCATCTTCGTAAGAATTAAGTATATAATTAAGTATATACTCCAAGTAGTTGTATACTGGACTTCGTATACTCCAAGCTGGGACGTATAATCATTTTGCGAAGTACATAACTTCATATTTCTTCGTGAATTTGACTTATCTTCCTGGATGAGTTGTCAACGAACACATACATGCTTTCTTGGTCGACGACGGAACGTTTAATCAATTACTTGTAGTTTTCACAAGTTGAAGCTGTAATTGATCGACTCGGTGGAATTGAATGATCCGCCATTGAGAAATGAACAGATGGAGATCCTTGTACAGATCCAAATGAACTCACACGAGTTAGTGAAGCTGATCCCTAGAAAAAATACTAGATTGAGATGTGAAATTCGAACTAGACGATGCGAAACCGGACGAAAGGCTTGAATTAGCCGATGACGAATTTGTAAACGATGAACCATAACATCTCCCTGAAGATGATATTAAACCTTCAAATCCGTTTTCTACTCCATTATTGGATCTACTTCTGGGAGACGCCATTACCGTTTCAGATTGAATTTTCTAGAAAGTGAAATTGGGGAAGAAAATTGAATTTTCTAGAGAGAGAAAGGGGCCAATTATGAAACGAAATTGTTGATCCAACAAGTTACAGGAAGGATAAATCCATTTAATCTTTCCCTGTTTCTAGCGCCAATTATGTAGTTGCGGATTATCTCACAACTACACCCTCATAAGAATCCATTAAAATGATTCCTAAATCTAATTAATTTGATATGAAACTAAGAATTTAAATACTAAGATTGTAAAGGAGACACAAAGATTTTTACTTGGTTCGATCAATGTGATCTACATCCACGGTGCTTCACTAGTGATTGTATTTCATTACATGATTTTACAATTGAGACTCCATTAATGAATATTTGGAGCTCTAGAATTTTGGGGAAGAAGATGATAAAGAAAATAAAATCCCTCTCTAAAATTTTCTCTCTCCTCCTAAAATCATCCCCTCTCTCAAAATGTGTCTCTCCTCTTCCTCTCATGCCTAAATGGCTATTTATATGATTTTACACATTGGATAACAACTAATCTTTCCCTTAATTTCGGATCAAAGAATCATCATACGAACCTTCGCAAATTTACTTCACGAACTTCCTTTACTCGTAAACGTTCTTCGTGATTTCTTTATCTTCGCAAAATATTCTATACTCGCAAAATGTATTTTCTCTCCACAATTTCGTAAGTTATCATTTGCTGTGATATTCCGCTCCTACATCTTGACTCTTTTTTCTTTAATATTGCTTGAAGAGCGATCTTTAAGAAAAAATCCGTTGTTGTAGTAATCTTTGATCTTTGTTGATGAAGGAACGAGCGAAAGAATACTAGTCTTGAAAAGTATATACTTGCCTCTATTCTTTTGGGAAGTCCCGGAATGTTGCGAAGTAAATAAGAAGTATCAACCATTGAAGTATAAGAAGTATGAAGTATCCTTGAAGAAGTATAAGAAGTACTTAATCCTCGAAATATATAAGAAGTATGAAGTATCCTTAAGAAGTACTTAATCCTCTAAATGTAAGAAATATTGTGAACCCATCATGCGAACTCTCACTCCATGTTCTTTGCCTCATGCTATGTTGTAATGCAAATAAAAATTTAGATTAGTATTCAACATTTCTTTTATCAAAATTTCTTATTTTTTATTTATATGCTACTTCAAAATCTTTTTGTTTGTTTTGATTTCCTTTGTATTATCTATTTCATCTCTCTTGACAAATATTTTTCCATGGAAATGATCCTAATAGGTACCCCCTCATATGACGACTTTGAGGTGCTTTGCCTTTTACGAGTATACGCCATAAAGGTTTGCCAGCTACTACTCTCCATGTCGAATATCATATCATTGGAAATAAAGTAAATTTTTCAAGAGAAATATATAAATTGATTTGTGCGAGATTTTTTTCTCGGTTTCTTTTGTAATTGTGAAATCTTGAGATATTTGTAATTGTATCATCTTTGTAATTGTGTGATTGAATCGCTTTTTGTAAATCAAATCAAAAATATTTTATTTTTCGTAAGTAAATAAAATGTTTAAGGAAAGAGTTACTTAGCTTTTATGTGAGTCGTTGTTGTCTCTTGCGAAGTATGTGATTTTCTTGCGAAGCTAGCATCGTCTTGCATGTTCTCATATCATACCAATTATTCTAGCCCACTCTTGCGAAATAGAATTCTGCTGTTTTGCGGAATTTTGCGAAGTAAACGAACATTTGCGAAGTATTGGTATTGCGAACGTTCGCAAAGTGAATATTTGCGAAGTGTAAAAGTAGAAATGCTGCTTCTGCGAACGTTCGTAAGATTTGACCCTATGAAGATGATATTCGTAAGTATATGACAGAAAAGAATTTTGATGGGGACCATCTTCGTAAGCACCATCTTCGTAAGAATTTTGATGGGGATCATCTTCGTAAGTATATGGGACCATCTTCGTAAGAATTAATGTGGTAACACTAAAGTGGGGTAATATACTTCGCATATACTTAATTTGGTGTGATTTCCTGTAGGTAATCATTGTGGAGCTTTCTTCGTAAGTTATCATAGTGGAGATTTCTCATCTTCGTAAGAATTAAGTATATAATTAAGTATATACTCCAAGTAGTTGTATACTGGACTTCGTATACTCCAAGCTGGGACGTATAATCATTTTGCGAAGTACATAACTTCATATTTCTTCGTGAATTTGACTTATCTTCCTGGATGAGTTGTCAACGAACACATACATGCTTTCTTGGTCGACGACGGAACGTTTAATCAATTACTTGTAGTTTTCACAAGTTGAATCTGTAATTGATCGACTCGGTGGAATTGAATGATCCTCCATTGAGAAATGAACAGATGGAGATCCTTGTACAGATCCAAATGAACTCACACGAGTTAGTGAAGCTGATCCCTAGAAAAAATACTAGATCGAGATGTGAAATTCGAACTAGACGATGCGAAACCGGACGAAAGGCTTGAATTAGCCGATGACGAATTTGTAAACGATGAACCATAACATCTCCCTGAAGATGATATTAAACCTTCAAATCCGTTTTCTACTCCATTATTGGATCTACTTAGGGAGACGCCATTAGAGATTGAATTTTCTAGAAAGTGAAATTGGGGAAGAAAATTGAATTTTCTATAGAGAGAAAGGGACCAATTATGAAACGAAATTGTTGATCCAACAAGTTACAGGAAGGATAAATCCATTTAATCTTTCCCTGTTTCTAGCGCCAATTATGTAGTTGCGGATTATCTCACAACTACACCCTCATAAGAATCCATTAAAATGATTCCTAAATCTAATTAATTTGATATGAAACTAAGAATTTAAATACTAAGATTGTAAAGGAGACACAAAGATTTTTACGTGGTTCGATCAATGTGATCTACATCCACGGTGCTTCACTAGTGATTGTATGTCATTACATGATTTTACAATTGAGACTCCATTAATGAATATTTGGAGCTCTAGAATTTTTTGGGGAAGAAGATGATAAAGAAAATAAAATCCCTCTCTAAAATTTCTCTCTCCTCCTAAAATCATCCCCTCTCTCAAAATGTGTCTCTCCTCTTCCTCTCATGCCTAAATGGATATTTATATGATTTTACACATTGGATAACAACTAATCTTTCCCTTAATTTCGGATCAAAGAATCATCATACGAACCTTCGCAAATTTACTTCACAAACTTCCTTTACTCGTAAAACGTTCTTCGTGATTTCTTTATCTTCGCAAAATATTCTATACTCGCAAAATGTATTTTCTCTCCACAATTTCGTAAGTTATCATTTGCTGTGATATTCCGCTCCTACAATTAGCTTCCATGATGGCATGATTTTTAGATTCGTATCTTGGTAGTAAAGACCTTAGAATTTTACACATAATATTTTTATCTGAAATAGTTTTTCCTAAAGCATAAGAGGCATTCACTATTTCAAAAGTTTTATTATCAAACTCATGAAAGGTATAGTCTTCATCCATACGAATATTTTCCCATCTAGAAGATAGGGTTGGAAGCCTAGATTCTTTTTCAGAGGAATTCCCTTCAAATACGATATTAAGAATATCCCAAGCCTCCTTCGATGTTTTACACTTGGTTACATGATGATGGAGTTCTCGAGTTACAGCATGTATAATGGCGTTTAATCCATAAGAATTTTGCTTCGGAATCAATTTTTCTTCATTACTGAATCTTTCAATTCCTTTATTCTAAACTTAGTGGTTGAGTTGTCCACCAGTACTTTTGGGGTACATAACCATCAATAACTAAAACCCAAGTGTTAAAGTCACGAGCTTGAAGAAAAGACTGCATAGCCATTTTCCACCATAGATAGTTTGAGCCATCAAACCCTGGAGGTACGTTAACTAAATCAATTATCATTTGATTCACAACTTTATAGGTTGGATCACACCAAACAAGGATTGTTATATCTTTTCGTGTTTGCCTGCTCTGATACCAATTAAAAAGACGAGGGTAACCAAATACACCACAATCTTTTATTTTGATCATAACTTATACAAGAACCACTGTGTATAAACCTCTTGGAGCAATAATCACTCAAGGAATATTTCAACACAATGTCAACTTGAAATAGGGTGAGTCCGGACTGGCCTAACACATGAATTATTATATCAGATAGGTGGAGAAATCCAATACACTTTGTGTGACCGTCTATGGATATGAATCGAGACAATACTATGACAAAGTGTTCACTTGATAACTGAAACCTTATAAGATAAATATCAAGTGCCTTGTTAGAGCATAGCTCGGTTGAACCCACCAAGCGTTGGTATGTCAAGTTTGGTTGACATATTGTAGTGAACCAAAACTCATTTAAGATTCGCTTGATTTAAATGTACTAGAGTCAACTTCGTATAGGTTAGCTTGAAATTATTAGGGTGAGACATTACAAGTATTGCGAATAAGTGAAGAAGTACGGAGATACAACCACAACATCATCCTTCCACTTGAGGTTAGTGATATTTGACTTGAACTGTTTCATTCCCTAACGTGTCTTTCAAGTAGTGCATATTGAAAACATAAAACTGCGAAGCATGAACACTCTAGATAGACATAGTATTAAGGAATACAATATGAAGTTTCTTGCTTAACCATTAAACTTTGTATATGAGACATCGACATAATCGTATGAATGCTATTGTGATTATGTATGGGTATGAGGTGAGGATTTCATCCTAGGAAATAATGTTTTTACATGTGTTTTAAGGAAGTAAGTTCATGATATGTGTTGTGAACCGAAAAGGAAATCGCCAGGCGTTATTGGGGATGTTCTTCATTGCAAATCTTATGAATGACCAATATGTGTGATTATTATAACCACTCATGACTTGTTTGTGTTCTTGGTAAAAACTATTTACATGAGGCCTAACTTATGTATTGGTATGACTTTTATTAGTGAAACTGATCTTAAGTAATCACCTGGGGTATGATCGGGTTTGTGAGTGTCTGAACAAATTTGGGAAAGGGGAACCGATCCTATGAAGAGGTGCAGTACATCAGAAGGGGGAACCGGTCCTTGTATGAGGTGCAACAAGGTTTATATAAGAAAGGGGAATCGATCCTATGAACATGTGCAACACGTTTTTAGGCAAGGGGGAACCGATCCTATGGACATGTGCAGTGCATACAAGTTAGATACCAAATATATGTGGGGAGCCAATCCTAGTACCTAACAGGGGCGGAGCCAAGAATCATGAGAAGAGGGTGCAAAAATTTACTATAGGAGCAACCAAAAATTCAAGGGGGTGCAAAAGTGTAAAAATGGGCTTATTTGTTAAAAACAAAATCTTATGAGGCCTAAAATGGGCTTTGGAGCCAGCTGGGCAGGGGGTGAAAATGCAACCCCTTGCAATAGGCTAGCTCTGCCCCCTGGTACCTAGTCAGTCGAATCTTTGGTAAGCTAGTGTGACTATGCACAGTACTCACATGGAGGTAGAACCGAAACTTGTTTTGGTAGAACCGTTACCCCCATGGTTTGTGATTGAGTGTTACTTGATCAATCACACAGTTCTTGAAAGTCAGATGAACCAATTCTAAACTTGTATGGAAGTGTGGTAAATCAGTTTCAAGTGAGCAAGCATGGAAAAGACTTGCAAGAGTAAGATATCGTCACACTTTGAACATGATGCATTGATGTTTATTCTATGTTGTTCAAAGATATTCTTTAGCGGCTAAGAAGGAAGTATATCCCAAGATCGAATTTAAATAAGTTAAGAATCTTTTAATTAAGGTTTTTAATTATATATGGAAAATAAGAATTTGTAATGTGCATTTGCTAGTTAAAGATTTTCCAAGGAGATTTCGACCATTATTTTTGGACAGTGCATTCACAGGAATTATGAAAACCGAATTTGGGTTAATATGGAAAAATATCTTGAGAATATTTTCGGTTTTGGAAATTCCTTGGTGTCCAAACTTACTGGTCTATAAATACTTTGAGTTTTCATTTATATCAAACTAATCATTCGTGATAGTAAACTTCCTATGTTGTACTGTTACTGGTGAAGCCGCCTATCGGAGAGGAGAGTAATCTAATTAGGTGGAATCTCTTACGGCCACTCAATTTAAAGTCTTCTTTGGGATTAAGAAGCTCTAGCGCGACCCGTTGGTGGGAACTAGATATTGCGGTTTATCTTTAGTTTTCATATTGATTTGATTGACTAACAGTGGTTGAAATTTGATTGCACCTGGTTTGTTTATGCTTGAGAATCTTCTCTTCTGATATAAGATTCACTCAAACTAGTTCAAGGTTTCAACGGGGATCTTTAGACTGTTGTTAGATCTAAAGATGATCTTGTGATAATCCATTGTTAACAGACTTCGTTATGTGTGTGATTGATCACAAGAGATTCAAGTAGTTGTGTGTAGGTGTTTATTGAATATCTAAGAAGATTTGAAGACAAAGAAGAGACAGAAGATTTCTGACTTGGTTTTATAATCTTTGGTGTGCACAATATTTGTTTGAGTAACATAGGATAATTGATTTATCCTTTGGATATTTTAATAGAATAATTGAGAAGATCGGCATCAATACTTGTCATTGGGATTAGAGGTATTGATTTGCTTAATCTTAGCGATTACGGTAGTTGCAAGAAATCCTACACTACACCCTTGATAAGAATTTAAAGTAATTAACACATATTTGAAGATTAAAAACAACACTTTATTATTTGATTCTCAGAAATGTTTACAAGAAATAGAAGAAATCAAGAATACAACCGCTCTCTTGAATTTTCTCTCTCCTCGAGACTTTCTCAACACTCAAAAAATACATCATTCCCCCTCTGAATCTACTGGGTCTCTTTATATAGGGTATTTACATAGTGGATGACAGTTAAGCTTTCCTTTAATTTCGGATCTGACTTGCGATATTATCGCAGTAGTTATAATGTCAATTCTCGCAAGAGTTGTAACCATCGCAGGACAATCATGCTCTTCTAGTGTTTCTTCAATCGTCAGCTATTACGTCACTCTTTAAATTATCTTGTGATACTCACAAAGTGTTGTTGAAGAACTCGCGGTGATGTTCGCATGAGTGTTGTTAATCTCGTAAGAGTAATATGATGCATGTCGTAGGTGCACAAATTAATTCACTTATCTTCTACTTTACTAATGATTAATATAGCAGTAAATAAGGTTTGTTCCCACGAAGAGCAGGGAGTTTCAGTTGTTGAAAGGGTTACTAAAGGGGGGTTTTGTTTTTTAGGTTTTGAAAACAAAATAAATAAGAAAGTAATTGAAATTTAGTTTTAAACAAAAAAGAGAAATTATGATCAAGGAATCCTTCTTCGTTACTAAATATTCATTAAATTAATATTCATCTATTTTTCATTCATCACAGATTATTATCAACCATAGGATAACAGCTAGATCAGTGTTAACCCCAAAATTCCTTAAATCACTAGACACGGAAGTTCTCGACTACCAGATTCTATTCAACGAACCACCAAGTAGTAGATCACTCAAGGTGTAATCCAATCGAACACTTTAGGTTTTGTGAATTATAGGTTGATCTTAGTATTTAGACTCTTAGATCAAGGTCTACTTTCTAGGGTCGTTTTTACACGCAATCGCTCCACAGAATCCCTCTGCAAGGTCTCACGATTTCTACTTTTGTACAAGTTATTCGACGATTACTTATCTCCTAACTCAATACTAGCATTAGATTAATTAATAAAACAATTTAGTTGGCCACCCAAACAATTTTAGAATTAATCTTAAACAATAATTGTAGTAAAAACACACAAAAATCATGTGAAGAACTCAAAATAGGTGTTTATAAGAATTTAAATCATATTTAGAACTTAGAATTCATCCCTAATCAACTAAGTAAATTAGCCAGACATAATGGAGTTTTATCATAAACAAATCAGGGAGAAAGTAGATTTCAAACTACAAACTAAAAGAAGCTTGAGCTATGTCTCCCGAAATCGCCACGAACTCGATCTATTTGTGCATGAATCGAACTCCTTAAGCTTCTGGATATTCTATCAGGAATTTCGTCGAACAGGTTGCGGGCGTGAAAGTGAGGGTGAGGAGATGAGTTCTGCTGGCTCTTTGCACCTCTATTTATAGGTTTTTGTTCCTCAACTTTCGAATATGATAACTCCCAAATAATTCCTGACCGACTAAAACACTATATCATGTATTAATCTTCAGCATCCATCATAAAAATCCAACGACAACAGTGCTACTTGGTGACTGTTTTGCCGACCTAAAACTTATCTTAAACTCTGGATTCTCGCCCAAGCTCTAAACTTCCAAATATTACCCAATCTCTACAGCCGCGTACAAGTGATTCATGTTTATATTAGACACGGAAATAACCAACAGATCTTCCATAGAGTCCACAATAATCACGGCAGTTCTCAACTACTTTCCCGGTCAAGTATCTTGCTAACAGCATACCAAACTCCTCACTTCTCGAAATTCTGACATGCTCCATGCACCAGCAAACCTGCCCTGCTCGAACTGAGATCAATGGCAACGGACAATCTTCATATTCCTTCATCACCCTTAACAGTCGATACCCATTATCAAGCTCAGCTAAACTCCACCATCTCTGTCTAACTCTGCTTCCATACTCAACTTTCTCGAGTTGCAGCGCTCTCCATCGTCTCATCAACATACTGCCATTAATAGCAATAACCCATCTCCATCGATACTGGCAGCAACAAACTCGTCGGTCAATGGCAGCAACCATTATCTCCATCACTGCAATATAAATCATTTGAAGCTCAATACTCTTCCTGTCCCTGCCATCACTAGCTCGAACAAAACCCAGCTCAGGTTATATGATGCTCATCTTTATTTCCCAGAGACAACGACCACAGTTCTCTTGCCATGTTCAACTTCTCAAACTCGAGCTCCATCAGCATTGCAGCAACAGAATCCGTAGCATCTCCCTTCGTTATTCTTCTTTCCTTTAGCCAGCTCCTACACTATCGAACAATGGCAGCAAGCCATTTTTCTCAGTTCGACTTCCATCTCGAGCTCAACATCTTCTCTGTCAATCATTCAGACGAACTAAACACACCCACCAACTGATCTTTTCCATCTTCAACCTCTCATGCAGTACACAGCTCCGTTGTCCATTGACTGCCATTAAACTCCTTCGAACATCACCACCAGCTAACCATTCTTCCATTACTCGAGTTACAGCCCTTTCGTATCTTCATCGCTGCCAATGAGTATTCTTCATCTTTAGCTCATTCTCATTCAGGCACGGAGCTACATGCAGTCTAAGGGGGACAGCAGTCCCCCCTAGAATTTTCTAATTACAGAATTTTTTTTTTTTTGATAGGCTAAAGCCAGACCCAGGCCCCTACCCGAATTCAGCCAGCTGGACTAGCCCCACTGCTAGACTCAACCCCGTTAAACCCCTCTATACAACTAATTAAATACAAACCTCTATTACGGTGGGGATCGAATCCCTGACTTCCTCCTTATTGGAGTTGATGGGATACCACTGAGCTATGGTCTTTGACCCTTCCTAATTACATAATTAGGCTTTGCATAATTACCATTTTAGGCTTGAAAAATTTAAGTATTTATAGATTTTCCCCTCATATTTTTGTATATTACATAGAGAGCCTTGAATCCTCTACTATACACTTTAAAAACTACTGATATTAGGTACTTATCGTACAAAACTTGGCTTAAATATCAAAATTACGTAGGAAAGAACCGAAAAATATCAAAATATTAAATCCAACCATAAATCTAAACATCTAACAACTTATTGAATATTTTGGTGACATCATTTGAAGGAAAATATCAAGGCCTAAAAAAAATTTGCGGCCTTCGGCCGCCTGCTTTTACAGCGAAACTACTGTATATATATATATTTGTCCCCCCTAGAAAAATTTCCTAGCTCCGTCCCTGTTCTCATTTACGTAGCCATTATGAACAGCTCTGTCTTCGTCTCATGAGAAACAACAGCGCCAATAACCACCGAGCCATCACTGCCAGTCGAGCTCCATTCCCGTATAGCTCGTTACTCACTGAATTTGAACCCAGATCGAGCAGCAACCCTATCTCAGTTTCCGTGAATAGCCATGAACGTCATGCAAAACCGGAGTTATGAAGATGATGGCAGCCCCTAGTACATCCGTGACTGCTTTTATAAGAATTTAAAATCCAGGTTTCCCCCTTTGTAAAGACTTGACTACCGTTAGCAATTCCTGTGAACTTGGCCACCGTTACCCCATAACAGAATGGATACCCCTTAACGTACAAGGGGCTGCTAATAGCACTTTCCCTTAAAATGACCATTTTACCCTTTCATTCATTCAAGTTCTTATTTTGCTCATAACTTTCTCATACGATGTCGGAATGGCTCCATTCTTTCGCCATTTTCTTCGTCTTTTCGTCATCTTCAAGATGAATAGTATAAATCTTGTATTTGAATGAGTTTCACTTGGTATTTTTCCATTCTCCACTTGTAGCTAGCTTCTTTTAGTGCACAATTAAGTGCCAATTCACTTCTTTTGGATGATTCACCTAGCAAAACACAAATAAGAGAAAACAAACGTAATATACAATAATTTGCAAGAATATAAGCAATTACTAGCATGGATTCGACACTAAATAGATGCAAAATATGCACTTAACAAATTCCCCCACAACAAACTAAACTAAACTACAACAACTCCATTTCGCCGAGGATACGGTTACTCTTAGCATGAATAACAGGCCTTTAAACCCCTAGGTGTCCCTAGTGGACGAGTTATAGTCTCTTGAGGGCTTACGAGAGATATACCCACAAAACCTACTCCAACTTCAAAGCGTTCCAGCTTCCCAAGCATCCAAAGAGCTATGAGGACATAGAGTTTCTGCATGCTAGTAATAAGAAGTTAGAAATACCAAAGAACATATTCATTCTTTAATCTTGAGTGAGAAATAACCACACCATAATGAGAGAAACGCGCGTTTGAGAACGATCAATAAGCATTTCGCCTCGACTTCTGCCTCACTTAAAAGGATTTTATGATAATTGCACTCAATAAGACGGCTTTTTTATGGGTCTCATATGTGTGTAGGTAGGAATGAAGAGAGAATCCTACACACGTTGAATGGTGGGAAGGTAACCTTCCGAATTATTTCTGTAGACTCCACAAAATCGTGGAAAACAAAAAATATTTTTCTGATGATCTCTAAGAAAGGAAATCAACCACTATAGCAAGGATGGGAGTACTTACCACCTTCACATCTGATTGTAATGATGAAAGCACCACTCTCACAGCATCCAATAGAAACGTCTTCCTTCCTTCGGCTCGTCTTCTTCATCTTGGTCTTCGGTCTTCAACTGTTGATGATAAACTCTTGAACTTGTAGAACTTTGACAATTTGTACTCTTTTCCTTAATTTACTTATTGCTTGAAACTTATTTATATATTTTTCTTCCACATGGCCTTATTGAACAAATAACAACCTAAATGCAAATCTTTTTCTTTTCTTTTTCAATTTTTTTTTTTTTCAATTTTTTTTTTTTTAATAAAAAGATTGCAACTACAAAAAATGAAACCAAAATTAACATGGCCATGAAAGAAGTATTTTACCCCTTTGATCTTCACAACTTGTGTTGTCTTCGTATCTTAAACTTCAATAACTCTCATCTTTTGATTTTCTTCACTCTTGTAAATAAGTCTTCATACTTTGATATAAAATTCTGCTCCTTATTGTGTAAGTCTTCAACATGTATATAACAATCTGCTCATGTATATGTTGCTTTACTTGAATATGAAATCTCGCTCTTCCTTGAATTGTTTCTTGTAAACCTTAAACATCTTCAACTTTCCTTGTAGATTTTGATGTCGCTCCATTGTTGATGATGATGGTGTTTCTATGGACCTATTGTTGGCGAGAGAGAATGGTGCTAACTGCAAATCAAACTACAAGAAGGTGGTTTTCATCTATAGACGTCACCCTCATGATTGAAAAAATTAGCACTCAAGAGATCAAAAATAGTGCTGAAAATGGTGTGAATTTGGGTAGCTCACCATTCTACCCGGAATTAACGTACGGTGACACACACTCAAAAGAAAGCTCTTTAGTCAGCTACAAAGAAAATTTGGTCTGGTTCCTTGGTTGATATGAAAATGGGTAGTCTCCACTAATGATTGATCAGCAACTCTAATAATGCATTTCTCTCTGCTCCTAATTTGCATTATCGGCATGATTAAATCCATTATTTAGCACTCCAATTCGTAAGAAATCCGAATGTAGTTCTCTAACACTTCCAAGTTCAGTTATGTCGGTCAGAATCTCTATGTAAACATACCTAGAAGTATGCTAGTGACTCTAAAATCTCTACAAGTTGAAGGTTTTATTATGTAAAATTTTGAAAAATCTATATGCAAAATACTCCCCCACACTTAAACTTTACATTGTCCTCAATTTAATTGACTCATCCTAAGTAAAATCAAGGTGGGAAATCAAAATATGATATGAAAATCTAAAAAATAAAATACAAAGATAGAGATAGAGATACAAAACCGATGGATTGCCTCCCATTTAGCGCTTAGTTTTACGTCCTCATCCCGACTTAGAATTATCCTTACTACTCCTCCAGAGTGAGCAAATCGCGAAATTCTTGCACATCCATATCCACACACGCAATGCTTTCGTAGTATGGTTTAAATCTATGGTCGTTGACCTTTGAAGTTGTCCCGTCTCGGAGACTAGTTATATCAACTGCACCATGAGGATAAACATTAGTAACAACATATGGTCCAATCCATCTGTACCTTAGCTTACCAGGAAATAGTTTAAGATGAGAATAAAATAAAAGAACTTTTTGCCCCACAACAAAATTCTTCCGAGAAATCATTTTGTCATGAAATAGCTTAGTCTTCTCCTTGTAAATCTGGGAACTCTTGTAAGCATCAATACGTATCTCCTCTAACTCATTAAGTTGTAACTTTCTTTGTTTCCCCGCATTATCATAATCCATGTTGAACATCTTTATCGCCCAATAAGCCTTGTGCTCAAGTTCAACCGGAAGATGACAAGCTTTGCCATAAACCAACCGATATGGAGACATACCAATCAGTGTCTTATATGTTGTTATGTACGCCCAAAGTGCATCGTTGAGTCTATAACTTCAATCCTTCCATGTAGTGTTAACGGTTTTCTCAAGGATGGACTTAATCTCACGATTTGAAATTTTAGCTTGCCCACTAGTTTGTGGGTGATACGGCGTACCAATCTTGTGTGTAATGGTGTACTTCTTGAGAAGAGCATGGAAGGATTTCTTGAAGTGCGAGCCTCCATCACTGATAATCACTCTTGGTGTACCATGTCTAGAGAAAATATATTCCTTCACAAACTCACAAACAACTTGAGAATCATTAGTAGGGGTGGCTTTAGCTTCCACCCTTTTTCAAACATAATCCACAACAAGAAGTATATAAAATTTTCCATTCGAATTAACAAAAGGGCCCATAAAATCAATTCCCCACACATCGAAAATATCTACAGCAAGAATTGGTGTAAGTGGCATTTGATTTCGAACACCTAGATTGCCCGTTCGTTGACATCTATCACAAGATTTACAAAATGTATATGCATCCTCAAATAGGGTAGGCCAATAAAATCCACTCTCAAGGACTTTGAGAGTGGTATGTTTAGAACCAAAATGACCACCACATGCATAAGTATGGCAAAAAGTAAGGATGGATTGAAATTCAGAGTTAGGTACGCACTTGTGAATTATTTGATCAGAACCATCTTTCCACAAGTAAGGCTCATCCCACACATACTGCTTGGCTATCTTCTTAAGCTTAAGCTTTTGAAAATTATACATTGTACTAGGTACTTGCCCTGTAACCAAGTAGTTCATTATATCCGCGTACCAAGGTGTTGAATCTTCAATTAGGAAAAGTTGTTCGTCTGGAAAACGATCTTGTAAAGGAAGTTCTTCTTCGGAAATAACAAGCCTACTAAGATGATCTGCAATAGTATTTTCAACACCTTTCTTATCTTTGATTTCATAATCAAACTCTTGCAATAATAATATCCACCGTATAAGTCTCGGCTTAGCTTCTTTCTTCTTCATTAGGTACCTAAGTGTTGCATGATCGGAATACACAATCACTTTTGTACCCACCAAATACGATCTAAATTTCTATAGTGCAAACACTATATCCAACAATTCTTTTTCGGTGGTAGAATAGTTGATTTGTGCATTGTTTAGGGTCATATATGCATAATAAATCACATGTGACCTCTTGTCTACTTTTTGACCCAAAACAGCTCCGACTGCATAATCACTTGCATCACACATTAACTCGAACGGCAAATTCTAGTCAAGTGACTTAATAATTGGTGTAGTAGTCAACAATTCCTTCAGTTTATTAAAGGCATCCTTACACTTCTGGTTGAAGTTAAAGGCAACCTCCTTTTGCAACAATTTGCACATCGGCATTGAGATTTTGGAGAAATCTTTGATAAACCTCCTATAAAAACCTGCATGACCAAGAAACGAGCGAATCTCCCTCACCGAAGTGGGGTATTGTAAGTTCCTAATCAAGTTTATCTTTGCCTTGTCCAATTCGATCCCCTTAGAGGAAACGATGTGGCCAAGTATAATTCCATGGTCTACCATAAAGTGACATTTCTCCCAGTTTAAAACCAAATTAGTGTCTATGCATCTTTTAAGCACAAGTTCAAGATTATTTAAACAAATATCAAATGAATTGCCATAAACACTAAAGTCGTCCATAAATAGCTCAATGATGTTCTCCACGTAATCAGAAAGTATACTAACCATACATCTGTGAAAATTGGTAGGCGCATTGCAAAGACCAAATGGCATTCTTCTATATGCAAATATACCGAATGGACAAGTAAAAGTTGTCTTCTCTTGATCCTTTGGTGCAATAACAATTTGATTGTAGCCCGAATAACCATCCAAAAAAACAATAATAAAAATGTCCCGCTAACCTATCTAACATCTGATTAATGAAAGGCAAAGGAAAGTGATCCTTGCGGGTAGCCGAATTGAGCTTTCTATAGTCTATGCACACTCGCCATCCTGTTTGAACTCTTGTAGGAACGAGTTCATCATCTTGATTTCTAACAATAGTGACACTTGATTTCTTAGGCACCACTTGCACCGGACTAACCCATTTGCTGTCAGAAATTGGGTAAATCACCCCCACACTTAGTAACTTGAGGATATCTTTCTTCACGACCTTCATCATTGATGGGTTAAGCCTACGCTGAGCATCACGTACTGGCTTTACATCATCTTCCATAAGGATTCTATGAATGCACATGGATGTACTAATGCCTTTGATATCAGTAATCGTCCAACCAATAGCTGTTTTGTGCTCTTTCAGAACCCGAAGAAGGCGTTCTTCTTGTATTGCTGTGAAATTCTTTGCAATAATAACTGGAAGCTCTTCCCCATCACCCAAGTAAGCATACTTTAAGTGATCAGGTAGGGGTTTTAGCTCTAATTTAGGTGCCTGCATAACAGAAGGTAAAGGAACTTCATCAGTTACAGATAAAGAAATATAAGAGATATTACCCATTTTAAACTCTTGTGATGTCGTTAAAGCACCACATGTCTCAACAAGATCCTTGGGAATATCAATGTCCAAGTTAGGAATTCCATGGACGTCCAAATCAATGCTATTTTTTAGCACAGATTCAAGTTCACCTTCTTTGTTCAAATCAAACATATGTTGTGCTAACGAACCAATAACATCAACAGAGAAAGCGGAGTGCACATCACTAGGATAACGCATGGCCTCAAATATGTTGAAGCGTATAACCTCTTTGTCAAATTCCATAGTGAGTGTACCATTGTCCATATCAATCTTCGTCTTTGCTATTTTCATAAACGGTCTCCCAAGAAGTAACGAAGTAGATGAACAATAATCTCCATTATGCATATCCATAATGTAGAAATCAACTGGAAAGATTAACTAATTCACTTGAACTAACACGTCCTCCACGACTCCTTTAGGATATATATTGGACTTGTTTGCCAATTGAATATTTATCTTTGCCTTTTTTAAAGGTCCAAGATTCAAAGAATCCTAAACATCGGCAGACATAACACTTATGGATGCTCCCAAATCAAGCAAAGCACGCTCGAATCGTCGTTTACCAATAGTAATTGGCACTGTGAAGCCACCAGGATCTTCACACTTTGTAGGAATCTTCTTCAATAGCATAGCTATTGTACTTTCGCCCACCTGAGTAATTTCATTAGCAATCAACCTATCCTTCCTTGTACACAAATCCTTCAAAACCTTAGCATATCTGAGTACGGTTCTGATGGCCTCAATAAATGGGATGTTGATTTGTATCTTGCTGAAAATATCCACGATCTCCTTATCTTGAGCTTGCTTCTTTGATTTGGAAAAACGACTAGGTAAAGGAGGTGGTGTGGTAAAGGTGGGAACCGTGTCCTTAGGTTGGCCGGTTGAGGTTGGCTTTTCCTTTGGGATGGTTTCCTCCTCTATTTCCTTTTCAATGTCATTATTAATCACTTTTTGTTGTTGTGGCTTTTCAGTTTGCTTCCCACTTTTTAGAGTTACTGCATTAATGTGCTCTCTTGGATTCACAAAAGGTTGTGATGGAAACTTTGTCGAAGCTTGTGCTTTCATTTGGTTCATATCCGTGGCCAACTGTCCTATCTGCGTTTGAAAATCTCTAATAGCAGCGTCATTTTTCTGTTGATTTTGTTGTAACAAATATGTGAGACCTTGCATCATAGTAATCATCTTCTCGGATGTATCCTCCTTTTAAGCTTGAGGTTGTGATTGTGGTTGGAATTTTTGTTGAAAACCACCTTGCCTCGCATGAGGATTATGAGCTGCAGCTTGCTTGTTTACATAACTGAAATTAGGATGATCTTTACAACCTGGATTATAAGTGTTAGAATATGGATCATATCTTGGCCTTGGATTAGGAAATAGAGCATTAACCTCGGCCTCTTCTTCATATGGTGGAGCTACTACAGAAGCTATACGATGAATCGCCTTCTCAATTGTACTTAATCGGTGCTCTGTATTCGGAGACTCCCCCATCTCGCTAACCCTTCTGACATTTGAGTCATGTATTGTATAAAACTGTTGGGCATTTGAGGCCATACTCTCAATCAGACTAGTTGCTTGGGAAATTATCTTCTCGGTGAGTGAACCACCGGCTGCATCATCAATCAAATTCCTATGTTCTGGAAGTAGTCCTTCGTTGAAGTATTGAATGACAAGTGTTGAGGATATATTGTGTTGAGGGAAACTCGCAAGCAACCTCTTGTATCTCTCACAGTATTTATAAAGAGATTCTCCAGTGATCTATAGAATACCACTAATCTCTTTACGAGCAACAGCTGCCTTAGAAGCAGGAAAGTACTTCTCCAGAAATAGCTTTTTCATCTCAGTCCATGTTGTAACACTCCCTGAAGGAAGATAATACAACCATTCTTCTGCTAAGTCTTGTAAGGAGAATGGAAAAGCTTGTAACAAAGCCATATCCCTATTTTCGTCGGTACTTTGCCTAAGACTTGTCATTTTCTGTTGAAATTGTCGAAGATGACGATTCAGATCTTCACCTGGAAGTCCCTTGAACTTCGGTAGATGATGAAGTAGACTCGACCTCAGCTCCACTGGGTTGGTGATTGTAATGCACAGTGGTTGTGAATCTAAGCATGGAGACGTCAACTCTCCTAACTTCCTTTCCAGAGGTGGAGGTGGTGGTGGATTATTGTTACCGCCTACCATTGTTGATTAAGAAGGTTCTGGTTGCAACTTCTTACTTGCTTGAAGTGACGTTCCTTTACGAGTTTGAATTCCGCACCTCTCGTAAATCCAATCCTTCGATGCCAGAGATTAAGTAACTAAAACAAAAATCTAGGAAACAAAGTTAAAAACTAAAAAGAAAATCCAAAAACAAAATAAAACTAAAAGAAACAACTAAAGCTACCAACTGCTCCCCGGCAGCGGCGCCAAAATTTGATGTGTGTCGTAAGTGCACAAATTAATTCACTTATCTTCTACTTTACTAATGATTAATATAGCAGTAAATAAGGTTCATTCCCACGAAGAGCATGGAGTTTCAGTTGTTGAAAGGGTTACTAAAGGGGGATTTTGTTTTTAGGTTTTGAAAACAAAATAAATAAGAAAGTAATTGAAATTTAGTTTTAAACAATAAAGAGAAATTATGATCAAGGAATCCTTCTTCGTTACTAAATATTCATTAAATTAATATTTTCATCTATTTTTCATTCATCACAGATATTATCAACCGTAGGATAACATCTAGATCAGTGTTAACCCCAAAATTCCTTAAATCACTAGACACGGAAGTTCTCGACTACCAGATTATATTCAACGAACCACCAAGTAGTAGATCACTCAAGGTGTAATCCAATCGAACGCTTTAGGTTTTGTGAATTATAGGTTGATCTTAGTAGTTAGACTCTTAGATCAAGGTCTACTTTCTAGGGTTGTTTTTACACGCAATCGCTCCACAGAATCCCTCTGCAAGGTCTCACGATTTCTACTTTTGTACAAGTTATTCGACGATTACTTATCTCCTAACTCAATACTAGCATTAGATTAATTAATAAAACAATTTAGTTGGCCACCCAAACAATTTTAGAATTAATCTTAAACAATAATTGTAGTAAAAACACACAAAAATCATGTAAAGAACTCAAAATAGGTGTTTATAAGAATTTAAATCATATTTAGAACTTAGAATTCATCCCTAATCAATTAAGTAAATTAGCCAGACATAATGGAGTTTTATCATAAACAAATCAGGGAGAAAGTAGATTTCAAACTGCAAACTAAAAGAAGCTTGAGCTATGTCTCCCGAAATCTCCAAGAACTCGATCTATTTGTGCATGAATCGAACTCCTTAAGCTTCTGTATATTCTATCAGGAATTTCGTCGAACAGGTTGCGGGCGTGAAAGTGAGGGTGAGGAGATGAGTTCTGCTGGCTCTTTGCACCTCTATTTATAGGTTTTTGTTCCTCAACTTTCGAATCTGATAACTCCCAAATAATTCATGACCGACTCAAACACTATACAAAACTAGTGACAAAACCCCTAGGTGAACAAACTAGTGATAAGAAAAAACCGGTCATATTATTTTTAACAAATAAAAACCGTTTCAAAAGAAAGTGGCACAAAAACCCCAGGTCAAATAATTTTGAGTAAATTTAGTTTTTGTTATTTTTAAAAAATCCAAACATACCCTTTTACATTCTTCTTCTCTCATTTCTTTTTTCCTTCGTTAATCCGTCGCCTTGTCCCCACCACAATCAGGTCGATCTTTATCTCTTCTTTCTGTAAAATCAATGGCCGTCGTCTTCTTCATCGTCTCCCACTAGAATTCCAATCGATCTTAAACATATTTTATTTATAACTCTTCATCTTCTTCTTCTTCTGAGGTTCTATCTCAGTAGATTTATCAAAATCTTCAAAAATATGGAATGTGGATTCACAATTGCGATTATGTTCATCAATACTGAGACAAAGAATCAAACAACAACAACAGGAATTCTTAATTGGTACATCAATTAGAAGATATTTTACTACAACTGAAGGATCTAGATCTACTATCATTCATAAGCGAAGTATTGATATCCTTCATGATCCTTGGTTTAATAAGGTAGGTTTTATCTAATTTTATTGCTCTTTAATTGTTTGTCAAATTGCTTCAGATAGAAACGATTCTCGATGTTTCCAGTAATTTTGTGTATAATTGGGTAATTTTGTGGTTTAGGGTACTGCTTTTTCAATAACGGAGAGAGATCGACTTGATCTTCGTGGTCTTCTTCCTCCTAATGTTATGAGTTCTCAACAACAAATTGAAAGTTTCAGTAACTAATTTCATTGGTTTATTTTCTTTCTGTTTGTGAATTGTAGATTGTACATCTTATTAGTGAAGATGGAGTTTTGTTCTGTCACTCTCTAGTAGTTGTGGTAGTGATGGTGGTAGTAAAATGTTATTTTCTACCTTGTCTGCACTGAAACTTGTCGACTTAATGGATGATATGCTAAACCCACTGGGTTTCTGGTGTCGGTTGATGTGCTGGTAACTATGAACATGGTGTAGATAGTGTGGAAGGTAGTAGTAGTTGTAATATTACCTTTTTGGTGGTTTATATTGTGTTGACGTCCCTCATTTTCTCGTGTTAAGTTGAATTTGTTTACTTCGTCAAGGGAAAAAGAAAATAAAGCTGAAGGTCATTGTTTTTGATTGATTGGCAGTGGCTGACTTGAAAAGGCTGGAGGAGCAAGCAAGAGATGGACCAAATGATCCATATGCATTGGCTAAGTGGAGTATCAGAAGATGTCTTCAATACATCCTTGACAGGGTAAGTTAGTGTTTGTATTTGTATTTGCAAATGTGGTTTATGTTCCTCTTTTGATGAATATGATCACATTTTAGCAGCATCAGAAGATTGACATAGATAATGATGATTTTGTATCCCAGTATTAGGCACACTATTTGTTATTGCTTGTCAAGTGGGAAATGATTGTTTATTACAAGAAGATAACAAGTACAATTGTTAATTTTTTCCATTACAGTTACTCGCAAGTCTATCTTTTGTTTCACGTGACTTGGAATAGAACTTGAAAATAAATAAAATCTTTGTCTATGGGTTTCTTTATATGATTGATTAATTAAGAAATTTCATTTTTCTTAAAGAAGATATATTGGGTGCTGACCAACCCAGTCTCCATTGCATGGATCTCACCATTTTGAAATCAGTATAGGTTTAAGGTATCTTTAACTGGAAAATTTTGATGACTCTTTTCAGGATTTAGATGTTCTAAATATTTGGTGCCTGTTATGGTGATATAGTAGTTGGAAGAACATCTGTTACATCTGTACTAGAAAATAGCCCTTAGATCATCTGCACTTTGCCCCCTGTAAGTTTGTAACTGGGTCTTTGACTTTGCTATAGATTGTGGGATGCAGGTAATTGAGGTACAGTTCAAGTGGTTCAGGTGACGCTGAAATAAAACGAGGAAATGGAGTTGTGATACTAGTTTCGTTGAGATTTAAGATGTACAGGGATTGTATAGGCTGAAACTCAAATGAGGATGGAATGTATTTGTGACAGTGCAGGCGCGGAACTGAGCTTGAGGTGGTTCTACTGAGATGTCAATGGTGTTGGTTGTGAAACTGTAACTAAAATAGTGAATGGTTGTTGACTTTATAATTTGAGCTTTTAGTGTTGAGATGATTGCAGCAGTATCATTGCAATGGAGTTGTGGACTGACTGAGATGGTACATGAGTTACAAAGTCTGAAGCTGCAATGTAATTGTTTGGTTGCAGCTGAGTTGAAGGCATATAACAGGATAATGGTGCTGGTAATGGGGTATTGCAGGGTGGAGAGTTGGCTAGTAGTTGGAGGCTGGCTCGAGTCTGATACAAGAAGAGAAAATGTGTTAAGTGGTTCACTGTCTGGAGAAACTTAGAAAATGGGTAAGGAGTTGCTGCAAGAGTTTTGTGTGTTATCAATGATGGTTTATAATTTTCTTGTAGTTGAATTATAATTTTCTTGTGGTTTATAATGATGGTTTATAATTTTCTTGTGGTTCACTGTCTGGAGAAACTTAGAAAATTGGTTCCATCATATTTATGATGAAACCAAAACAGGTTTTATCCTATTTTTAGCTATGGATATGATGGTAGTGGTGGTACTGGTGTCATTGGTAGTCAAAGATGGAGGTGGTATGTAGTGTTGGTGCCAGTGGTGGCAGCAGTGGAAGATTTCAGTGGAGACATGGGTGATGACGTTCGGCAGTGGTGGTGGACGATGATGGTGCTGGTGGTGGGTGGTTGTGGTGTAGGTGGCGGTGCAACAGGTGCTGGCGGTGGCTGGTAGTGGTGGTGCAATAGCACGATGCTGGTGGTGCTGGTGGTTAGTGATGGCGGTGGACGGTTGTGGTGATGGATGGTGGAGGTAGCTGGTAGTGGTGGTACAATGACTCGCTACGGCGGACTGTGGTGGTGGTGGTGTCGGTGCAATGGTCATAATAGTTGGTTACGGTGGTGTTGGTCGCGGTGGTTATTGGTGAAGTGACAATATGTGGAAAAATGATGAAACCGATTTCGGTTTCATCTATTTTTGGTGAAACCAATTTTGGTTCCATCATTTTTTCAGTTTGGTTTCATCATTTTTTCATGAGAAATTGTTTGCACGAGAAATTTTGGTTCCATCATTTTTTCAGTTTGGTTTCATCATTTTTTCTCATTTCAGTTTGGTTGCATCATTTTTTCTCATTTCAATTTGGTTTCATCATTTTTTCTCATTTCAGTTTGGTTGCATCATTTCAGTGGTGGTGGTAGGTGGATGCGGTGGTAGTTGGCGACGGTGGTGGTGGTTTTTGATGGTGGTGGTGGTGATGGTGGAAGAGGTGGGAGTTGGAGACGGCGGTGGTCGGAGGCGGCGCGGCGTTGGTGGTGGTGGCGCGGCGTTGGTGGTGGTGGCGCGGCGGCGGCGGTGGTACGGCGGTGGTGGTCGGAGGAGGAGGCGGTGGTCGGAAGCGGAGGAGGTGGGTTGGAGGCGGCGGTGGTGGCGCGGCGGCGGCACAGTGGTGGTTCTGCTGGTGGTGTTATTTTGTGGTGTTGATAATATAATAGAAGTTTGTTTGCTTGAATCGAAGTTTGTGAACTTTGTTGATCAAGTGAAACCGGAGTAGTACGTGAACTTCAGTCCGCGAACCCAGTCCACGAACTGGCGTAGTTCTCGAACCCGAGAATTTCTGTTGGAGTTTGTAAACTTCGTCCGGGAACTTAAGTATGCGAACCCAGTCCCCAAAATTGAGTAGGTTATGTCTAAAAACGATGTTTATGAACTTATCTTAATAAACTAAGGAATGTTATTGCAAAATGTGGATTTATAGTTCATGAATCGATTCGAGTGAATCACATCGTTTTTGCTTCAATTGTGTATTGTGTAGTACATAAAGATCTAAGCAATTGAACAACTCTCTAACTAGTTTATTTGAGTCATTTGGACTAGTTATGGTGAAGAAGAATATGGTTGATATGAAAGTTATCATATAGCTAAGCATTTGGTTAACTATTGTTGAACCAACTAATGTACAAGTTTGGGTACAGTTACACAAGCCTAATGGTAGGCTAAGAAAGATACCTACGACTATGTCTAACTGCAAGTGCACATCGTCTATTGCATACAAGGCAAATACAGGTCGATCCCACAGAGACAAGGAAAGTGTAGAGTCGATTCAAAAGCTTTACTATAATTGATTCAGAGAGAGTAACCAAAAGGATTTTTTTTTTGTCGGTGCGACGAGATATTGTCAGAGACTTAAAACAGAAATTACATAGAAGTAAAAGATGTAATTAACTCAAGGTGTAAACACTGGAAATATGGATACTAGGGCATTCAAATCCACAACTAACCTACAATATGCATTCAACTTGTGATGTTATTCTTGTCCTTATAGAAGATTCAAGTTTACCTTGTATATAAGGTGTTTCTTCAATGGATAATTTAATCACAATTAAAGTATTTCTCCAAAGCATTAACTGTCTAGTTAAAGCACAACTAATCTAAGGATTAATAATAATATTTTTAAGCATGAGTTGCAGCATAATCAACATAGTGATATTCTAACTACAATGGATACATGGCATACATTGTGAGAGAAAAATGTTGATAAACTTGGATTAAATTATATCCTAAACAATTTTAAACATTCAAGAACAACACACAAGCATGAATAACATAGAAGAAGGCTAGGGCTTCATCTTAACCCTGGTAAATGAATTTAGAACATGATGAACATGATGAAAACAATTGTATTAAGAGACTAAGTGAACCAGCTAGTCTGGGATGATTTCTTCAACACAACAACACCCTCTATTTATAAACGAAATTCTATCAATCACTTGGATCCGAAAATTAGAGAGTACCCACTCACCAAAACATGTTTTCTTAATTTTGGGAGTGATTGATGGAGAGAATGGAATATATTGGAATAAATTTGGGAGTGATTAATAGAGATAATGGAATATGATAGTGGCTACTTTTGGGAAGAAGAAACGGATCCAAGGATTTGTTTTGGCTTTTGCTCGAATAGGAGATGAATATAAGATGTTCGGGTGTTGAGGAGGTGTAGCGAACTCTGATGTACCGTGTGGAGACGCGTTGGATGCTCATCTGTTATATCAAATCCAACGCTCAGGATGGAGATGGGTTTGGATCTTGGATCTTGGTTTTTATCACTTCTATGCCCACATCCTCTTCAAAGATAAAATTTCAAAGCCCACTTCTAGTTTAAGACGTGAAATCAGCATTCTTCACTTACTTCTAGTGCGAGCCTTTGTTGTCTCTCTTCCATTGTCACCAATTCTCCGCTCCTTTTGTTTCATTAATTCATCCAAGATTTATTTAGTACCTAAAAACACAAAATTAATTAACACAAATATTTATTCTTGAAAACAGTAAATATACATAATTTGGGATAATATATGATTTTAAAGCGCAAAAGATGAGTTAAATGCCAACAAAAAGGTGTATAAATATGCAATATTTGGAACTCATCACCTAAAAATGTGCATTACATGTGTGTATAACAAGCTATGTTTTCGATCTAATGGTTGATAAATATTAGTTTGAATCTAATCAGGTTTTCATCTAACGGTGAATATTGAATGCTTTGTTACTAAGCTAACATTGATTGCAAACCCTGATTTGAAAGACTGTATATGGGAGAACTCTAGAAAATGGGAAACCTAATCCCCACACATTCTGTGTGATACTAGTTTTCTAAGCTAGAGTCAATTCTCATTTAACCTTTGGTTTTCCTCTTCTAAAACCGGGTTAACGACTTAAAGACTTCATTGGGATTGTGAAGCCAGACCGATACTACTTTTCTTGTAGTTGTGTGATCTGATCTTGCTATTTCTATAGTACGAGTACAATTCTAATAATTGTCTTGAGATTTATATCTCTGATAGGCAAGATATAAAAGTAGTCACAAACACTTCGTCTCATCGTTTGTGATTCCACAATATATTTTTTCGCTGCGTCGATTAAGACTATTGTTAGGTGATTGATAAAGCTGAGTTGTTCTTTGGGAATATAAGTCTGATTTTATCAATTGGTTCATGTTCACCTTGATTTATCAAAAGACGGATCAAAACTCGTAGGTATATTCGTGGGAGACAGATTTATCTATTATTGTAGACTTTTTTGTGTGATAAAGATTTATTTATTAAAGTCTGCGACTTTGGGTCGTAACAACTCTTGGTTGTGGGTGATATCATCTAAGGGAATCAAGTACGTAGTATACGGCTGGGATCATAGAGGTATGAGCTTAATTGTACCTTAGATCAGTGTGAGATTGATTGGGGTTCAACTACAGTCCATACCGAAGTTAGCTTGGAGTAGGCAAGTGTCTGTAGTGGCTTAATACAGTGTATGTTTAATCTGGACTAGGTCACTGGGTTTTTCTACATATGAGGTTTCCTCGTTAACAAAATTCTGGTGTCTGTGTTATTTCATTTTCCGCATTATATTGATTATCTTTATAATTGAAAAATAATACAGGTGTTTATGGGTGAAAATCGTTTCTGCCGATTTCGGTAAATTCGGTAGGTGAGTGAGAAACTAGTTCAAACCCTAAACAAATGTGTTGCACGTGAGCACTTTATATATTCGAGAGATCAATCTGTATAAGTCCGGCCTAAACCAAGAAATGGCCGTTCCAGACTTGCTTCGGTCACAAAGTGGAGGAGAAGGGTTGATTTGGGGAGGGAAGCAAAGAAAGGTGTTGAGACCAGAATAATTATGGGAGAGTAGTATCTTGACTTGTATCAGAAAGTAGAAGCTTGGGAAGCTTGCAAGAGATGAAAGCTTTTGGGAGAGCTTGCAAAGTTGCCTTTCTGAGAGTGTAGTATTTTTCTCCTGACCGAGACTTGTTGTCTGGTGGAAATAGGTAAGACCTATTTATACCAGTCGAGATTGAAACGTACCCTGGCCTCATGAAGGAAGAGAGTAAAGGGTGAAATAATGAGAGGAGGTGGTAACCGCAAGGTGTTTATGGGTGAAAACGTTTTCACCATTATTTCCTCATTTATTTGACCGCTTTATTCCTTTTCACGCTTTCTTAATGTGAGCGTAATGTATCTGTCAAGTGTGACCGCCAAACCAAAACCCTGGAAAGCATCCCCCAGTTTGTGTTGATATCTCGAGTGTTGGTTGCACCTTGAGTGCAAGAGGCGCTGCTAGTGGCGCGTGTGGCATGTGCCATTGGCATGTGCGGAATGCCCTTGTTGCGGGTTGTACTTCGAGCGCAAGTGGCAACGCCAGAGCTGCTAGTGGCGTGCGTGGCATGTGCCAATGGCATGTGCGGAATGCCTTGGTGGTAGGTGGTAAGGTTTGCAAGTTAGGCCACCAGCGTGTGTGTTTGGCATGTGCCAATGGCATGTGCGGAATGCCTTGGTGGTAGATTGCACGGTTTGCAAGTTAGGCTACCAACGTGTGTGTTTTGCGTGTGCCAATGGCATGCGTGGCCGTTAGGGCCGTGGCCTTGGTAGGAAAAGCTACCAGCGAGCATGTTGGCATGTGCCAATGGCATGTATGGCCGTTAGGGCCGTGGCCTTGGTAGGAAAAGCTACCAGCGAGCGTGTTGGCATGTTCCAATGGCATGCGTGGCCGACTTGGCCTAGGTTGCATGGTTTGCAATCCTAGGGCGCTATATTTGGCATGCGCCAATGGCATAGCGGCTTGGAAATATGGCTTGTGGTACGTGTTGGCATGTGCCAATGGAACGTACGGCCATGTTGACCTAGTTGCACGTTTTGCAAACCTAGGGTGCTATATTTGGCATGCGCCAATGGCATAGCGGCTTGTGGTAGGTGTTGGCATGTGCCAATGGCACGTACGGCCATGTTGACCTAGTTGCACGTTTTGCAAACCTAGGGTGCTATATTTGGCATGCGCCAATGGCATAGCGGCTTGTGGTAGGTGTTGGCATGTGCCAATGGCACGTACGGCCATGTTGACCTAGTTGCATGTTTTGCAAACTTAGGGCGCTATATTTGGCATGTGCCAATGGCATAGCGGCTTAGTTTGGCATGGTTGCCAATGAGTGCGATGTGTAGTTTGGTTTTGGCGTCGCTGCCATGGTGCGCAGTGTGCGACTTGGTTTTGGCATTGTTGCCATGGTGCGCAGTGTGCGGCTTGGTTTGGCATTGTTTCCATGGTGCGCAGGGTTTGGCATTGTTTCCATGATGCGCAGTGTGCGGCTTGGTTTGGCATTGTTGACATGGTGCGCAGTGTGCGGCTTGGTTTGGAATTGTTGCCATGGTGCGCAGTGTGAGGCTTGGTTTGGCATTGTTTCCATGGTGCGCAGTGTGCGGCTTGGCTTGGCACTGTTGCCATGGTGCGCAGTATGCGGCTTGGTTTGGCATTGTTGCCATGGTGCGCAGTGTCCGGCTTGGCTTGGCACTGTTGCCATGGTGCGCAGTGTGCGGCTTGGTTTTGGAATTAGGGTTCTGTGTCGAAAACCCTAATCTGGTATTTTGAAAAAATACCCCTATTAATTATTTACACCTGAGTTAAATGCTCTTAGTTAATGTGTTGTGGGTAACACTAGGTCATGGGGTTTTACGATTTTACCCCTTGTTTAAAAACCACCATCAACAACAGGTTGTGTGTTGTTCAATCAATTAGAATATCCGACCTTTTGGTTGTTGATTTAAAGTGATTGACACTTGGATATTGGTCTTTATTACCATCCAAGTTATTTCTCTTTGATAAAGACTCGCAGATTTCTATTTGCTTGAGTATAGATCAAATTGAGAGATTGAGATAATAACTCCTTGAGATATTTCTATCTAGATTGAGTCTGACTGTCTAGTTGATTCTCTAGATTGTAACTCGGAGTTTGTCCATACAGATTGCTAATAAAAATATTGGGTGTGGTTGTTAGACCCCCGCTTCTTCAGTACCAAAGACTAATATCCAAGTGTCAATCAATGTAAATCAACAACCAAAGGTTGGATATTCTAATTGATTGATCCTCAACGCACAACCTGTATTATTTCAATTATAAAGATAAACAATATAATGCGTAAAATGAAATAACACGGACACCAGAATTTTGTTAACGAGGAAACCGCAAATGCAGAAAACCCCGGGACCTAGTCCAGATTATACATACATTGTATTAAGCCACTAAAAACACTAGCCTACTCCAAGCTAACTTCGGTCTGGACTGTAGTTGAATCCCAATCAATCTCACACTGATCCAAGGTACAGTTATGCTCCTACGCCTATGATCCCAGCAGGATACTACGTACTTGATTCCCTTAGCTGATCTCACCTACAACTAATAGTTACTTCGACCCAAAGTTGAAGACTTTAATAAACAAATTTGTATCACACAGAAAAGTCTACGGTAATAGATAAATCCGTCTCCCACGAATATACCTACGAGTTTTGCTCTGTCTTTTGATAAATCAAGGTGACCAGGAACCAATTGATAAACCAAGACTTATATTCCCAATGAACAGCTCAATATTATCAATCACCTCACAATAGTCTTTATCGACGCGGCGAAAAAATATATTGTGGAATCACAAACGATGAAACGAAGATGTTTGTGATTACTTTTTATCTTGCCTATCGGAGATAGAAATCTCAAGCCAATTATGACAATTGTACTCGTACGATAAAAATAGCAAGATCATATCACACAACTAAGATAAAAGTAGTATCGGTCTGGCTTCACAATCCCAATGAAGTCTTTAAGTCGTTAACCTAGTTTAGAAGAAGAAACCAAAGGTTAAAGGAGAATCGACTCTAGCTATGCAACTAGTATCACACGTAAGGTGTGGGGATTAGGTTTCCCAGTTGCTAGAGTTCTCCCTCATATAGTCTTTCAAGTCAGGGTTTGAAATCAATGTTAGCTTAGTAACAAAGCATTCAGTATTCACTGTTAGATAAAAACCTAATTAGATTCAAGCTAGTATTTATCAACCGTTAGATCGAAAACATAGATTGTTATACACACATGAAATGCACGTTAATAGGCTTGTGATAACCGTACCCAAACTTGTACATTAGTTGGTTCAACAATAGTTAACAAAATGGTTAGGCATATGATAACTTTCATATCAACCATATTCTTCTTCACCATAACTAGTTCAAATGACTCAAATGAACTAGTTAGAGAGTTGTTCAATTGCTTAGATCTTTATGTAATACACAAGACACAATCGAAGCAAAAACGATTTGATTCACTCGAATCGGTTCATGAACTATATAGCCACGGTTTCCAATAGCATTCCTTTGTTTATAAAGATAAAATCACAAACATCGTTTTTAGAAATAACCTACTCAAGTTCGCGGACTTAAGTTCCCAGATGGAGTTCAGAAGCTCCAGCAGAAATTCTCGGGTTTGAGAACTTCGCCAGTTCGCGGACTGTTAAGTGCATATTTTGCATATATTTGTGTCGAATCCATGCTAGTAATTGCTTAGTTTCTTGCAAATTATTTGTATATTACTCTTGTTTTCTCTTATTTGTGTTTTTTTAGGTAAATCATCCAAAAGAAGTGAATTTGCACTTAATTGTGCAAGGAAAGAAGATAGATACAAATGGAGAAGGGACAAATACCAATAGGAACTCGTTCAAGTATAAGATATCTACTTTTCATTGTGTAGAGGACGAGAAGACGAAGGCAATGATGAAAGAACGGAGTCATTCTGAGTTCGTATGAAGAAGTTACGAGCAAAACAAGAACTTGGAAAAATAAAGGGTTAAATGGTCACTTCAAGGGCCACTACTATTGGTATCCCCTCGTTCGTTAAGGGGCATCCAATCTGTTAAGGGGCTGCCATTTTCAAAGGAACTGCTAGGGGGAGTCAGGTCTTCTACTTAGGGGGAAGCCATAATTCAAATATTACTAAAGGCACCAGCAGTTTCTCTAGGGGCACCACCATCTTCTCCCCCGGTCGCCATCGACAGGTTCAGGCTATTTCTTCACGACAGCAATTTCTGTGGTTGTTTTGCAGAATTTGTTGAGCATCGAACATAGCTCATTGGGTCGTTAATATTGTCATAAGATGTGAGCCATAGTCGAGATGGAGTTCCCAAGAACATGGAAAGAACTGGAAGGAGGAGATACGCTGCCATTATTATCGGCCATTGATGGAGAGGAACTGTTGGCATGAAGGAGTTGCCTTCACTGCTGCCATTGACAGCATGTGATGGCGTTGATGATTCAAATGGAGTCTCGGTGATTGAGAATGGGTTGCTGCCATTATCGGCAGTAGGTGATGGATCGTGATGAGAGCTTCAGCAAAACAGAGATGATGAAGGGTGTTGCTAGCTGATCAGTGTCGATGGAAACTCGAGCTGACATACAAATAAGTTGAGTCTCGGGTATTGGCAGTCGGGCAGTTAAGGAGAAATGAAGATATATAATCGATGCTGTTACAGAGATGGACGGAGCTCGAGCTTTGCTGTTGTGATGATGGAGCTTGGGTTGTACAGAGAAGTGAACGAGATGGCATCCATGGAGTTCGAACGAGGAAGGTTTGGCTTACTGCCGTTACCGGAAACTGAAGATGATCGTGAAGAACGTATGGATATGGTGGAGTTTGATGGATTCATCCATGAAGTGACAAAGAAGACTGCATGCATGAAGGAGACGAAGATGGCAGAGAACGTTAAAGGGTGTTTGCTGCCGTTATTGATAGCATGGCAGTGACGGTACGAATTGATAAGAAAATGGAGATGAAGATTGGCGTTGTATCTATTGGCATCAGAGAGCAATGGTGTTGGCAGTGAATGCCGGAAACGATGATGGTGGTCCGAGATGTTGATGAAGTCGAAACTGCCAGGGAGAGATGAAGGAGACGTGTTGCTTCTGAAGTCTGGGACCGGTCTCCTAAACCTAGATACCAACTGAGTTATCTAGGAAGTTAAGAAACAGGGAACTCAAGTTTGATAAGGAATGAACTTGGATTGATATCGAAATTTAGTTTCTTGACCGAGAATTCAGTTGGAGAAACGAGCAGGTTTGCTACATTATCATATATCGAGTTGGGTACATAACTTGAATCAAAACAAGACACGTCAGTTAATTAAGCTTCCACCGAATTATAAGCCAATCAGAAGCCGCGTCTATTCTACTATGATGCTCCTAGTTACACCGAAGGAAAAGCACCTGTTTCACAAAACTGAAAACAGTGAGTGACCGAGTACCAATCCTTTTCTAACTAGAATTTTACGCGGAGAAGGTGTTGGTGAAGGCTATATATATTATATAGCCTTGTAGCCGAGCTTTAATAAACAACTTTAGAGAGAAAAACACACATAAGAGATGAGAGGTTTTATATTCTACTATTTTAGGGTTTACCTCTTCTGGGAAACCAAATTATTATTTTTTTTCATATATTTTTTATGGGTTTTAGTAAATCCATGTGTAGCTAAATTTTCAATGATTATTGATGATTTTAAAGTCTTGAATAATGGAACTTTAATTCTTTTCACAAATTTATTTTGAATTTAATTTTTTGGTCGCTTGTCTCTATAATTTTTAACGTCTAAGATTATTATTGGGTTATTCAATTGGCCATTTGAATTAACCTGATAATAATTCTTCTACTAGTATTGGGATTGGTGATAGGTGTAATAGTCACTAAATTCCATACACAAGTAGTACATCGCAAAAGAGCTGCAAGAGGGATTCATTAAGCAATTGTGTATAGAGATGACACTAGTAAGCAGACCGAGCTTATGCGTCTGATGCTAGGATCAACCTAATCCACAAAACATAATGCATTCGATGGGTTACACCTTGAGAGCTTATTCATGGTGGCTCAGATGGATAGAATCTGGTAGTCGAGCGCTTCTGTATCCAGTGGCGACAGGAATTCTGGGGATATCATAGCTTATTGCTATTCTACGGTTGGTGACAATGGAAATTCTACAAGAAATAAACAAGTACTTTTATTATGTTTCTTTTCAGTGATGGCGAATGATTCCTTGATCATCTTTACTTTCATATTATCTTTTTATTTTACTTTCATCAAACAATCCCCCTTATCTTATATTATTTTGCTGAACTAAATAACCTATCAATTACACAGCTCTTTGTGGGAACGATCTCTTACTACCGCTATATTACCAGTTAATTAGTGGGAAATATCTTGATTAATTTGTTGCACTTACGACACGCATCACGGACTGGGTTCACGGACTGAGTTCGCGGACTGATGCTCACGCACTTCTCCGGTTCTCTTGATCAACAAAGTTCGCAAACTTTGGTTCAAGGAATAAGGACTTATACACATATGTGTTTCCATAACAATGCTTATATCCTCCATTGGTTATATAGTTGTTATTCACAAACATTCTCAGAGGACGTTATATAGTTGTTATTCACAAACCATTTTTCGTCAGAACAATTTTCAAAGTGATTGAAACATAACATGACTTTCGTCACTAGGTAAAGATGAACTTGGCTAAAGCGAAAGGTTTACCAACACATATTTAGAGAAATAGATAGGCGAGGTATACTCGGATCGAAATACCAAATGTGTATAATCTTAGTCTATACAGCAAAATGACTTTTGTCTCAAGATAGGATATAAATAGACTTTTGAGTGATAGATAAGTTCAAGTCTCCACATACCTTTTAGTCGATGAAGATCCACCAGTTCCTTGAGTAGTCCTTCATCTTGTATGATGATTGCCATGGAGTTTTTGAGATCAACTACACTTTCTATCCTAGTCCGAGACCTTAGCTATAGTAGACTAGAAATCAAGACTTATAGTTTTAATCACTAACATTGACAAACATGCTTGAGATAGCAACGCATGCGAGTTCGACCGAGAAATGCTCTAACAGAAATAACACAGATACCAGATATTTTGTTAACGTGGAAATCGCAAATGCAGAAAAACCCCATGACCTAGTCCAGATTGAACACCATACTGTATTAAGCCGCTACGGACACTAGCCTACTACAAACTAACTTCGGTCTGGACTATAGTTAAACCCTAATCAATATCACATTGATTCAAGGTACAGTTGCGCTCCTTACATCTCTGATCCCAACAGGATACTACGCACTTGATTCCCTTAGTTGATCTCACCCACAACCAAGAGTTGCTACGACCCAAAGTTGAAGACTTTAATAAACAAATCTGTATCACGCAGAAAAGTCTACGATAATAGATTAATTTGTCTCCAATAGATAAACCTACGAGTTTTGTTTCGTATTTTGATAAAATCAAGAGAAGTAGTTTCGTCTGGCTTCACAATCCCAATGAAGTCTTTAATTCGTTAACCGACAAGGTCTCAAGAAGAAACCTACAGTTAAAGGAGAATCGACTCTAGCAAAGCAACTAGTATCACACATGAGGTGTGGGGATTATTTTTTCCAGTTGCTAGACTCTCTTTTATATAGTTTTCAAATCAGGGTTTGCAATCTAAGTTACCTTGGTAACAAAGCATTCAATATTCACCGTTAGATAAAAAACCTGATTTATCCAAGCTAATATCTTTCAACCGTTAGATCGAAACTTAGCTTGTCACACAAACAAATGACATGTATGCATTTAGGTTTGAGAAACCGTACCTAAACGTGTACATTTGTTTGTGTTGATGGTGAATTTTCAACAAAGGGAAAAACTGTAAAATCATGAAGCATGTTTTGACACGGCTTTAAGGCATGCAACGATTCATATTTTACGAAGCCATGATGAATATTTTTTCGAAAATCCCCACTAGTTGAGAGATTCGATCCCTGGCATTTTATTATGACCTCTATGCATAATAACATAATTGGGCGGTTCTCAGTAGATTGAGAGCTTAACGCCTTCGGGACGTCGGTGACACTTAATGTTCCATGACTGCAGGAGAGAGACCCACCTCCACATAGAAGAATAGTTGGGCGGCGGACGCCTTCAGGACGTCGGTGACACTCACCGTTCCCTGACTATGTGGAGAGACAGTACATATATTCAGGCGATTATCCGCAGATTGAGAGCAGTAACGCCTTCAAGTCGTAAACAACACTCGTGACTCCCTGACTATGCACCATTCAGAATGATGTGACGCTTCAACTGGCTAATAGCTTTTCTTCATTAGATTAATTCTGCCGTGACATTCACCACTGAATTCCCAGACTAATCTATTATTGCTCCTATTCCATGGTCGAATCCACGACCTGATCCTATGGAATGGAAATAACAATTGCTCATATTCCATGTTCGAATCCACAGCCTGATCCCATGGAATGGCAATAACAATTGCTCCTATTCCATGGTCGAATCCACAGCCTAATCCCATGGAATGGCAATAACAATTGTTCTGATTCCATGATCGAATCTACAACTTGATCTCACAGAATGGCAATAAACTACTATATTATCTCATTATTCCAATTTCATGATCGAATTCACTGCTAATCTCATGGAATGGTAATAGATAATTTTATTACTCTGATTCTATGGTCTAATCCACGATCCCATGGAATGGTAATGCATGTTTTATTATTCCGAGTTCATAGTCGAATCAACAACTGATCATATGAATTGATAAATAACTACTCATTTAATTGTTCCATTTCATGAATTATTCTACACTGAATTTCATGAATTAATAATAAATACCCAACCATCGGGAATCTGGATCATCACTGAGTAAGCCCCGCAAAAATGGTGTAAATGTACTCGACAATTATGCACGACTGAACACCCGGATGCACAAACGAGCATCCAAAAATATGGACAGATGAGTAATCCTACGCAAAATAGAAGAAAGCAATAAATAATAATAATATAATAAGAGGCGCCCAGGGGTCGGGCCCTCCGGCCGGCCATGCCCTAGCCGTGGCCGGTCCCATGCCTCTCCCATTATTTTATCTTATTTTATTATTTTCATGAACTCATGAAAAACTCCTTCAATTTATCACCTTTCTTGTTTGTGCAAAACTCATGAATTCCCCATAACTTCATGGACTCATGAAAAATAATATTATAAAATAGGAAAAGGTGTGCGGGACGGGGCAACCTAGCCGGACGGTCATGCCTAAGCCATGGCATGTCCCACACCTTACAATCCTTAGCCTTTTATAATTATTATTCCCTAATTTCATGAAACTCCTCCGTTTCAACAAAAACTCATGGATTCTCCATAACATCATGGTTTCATGAAAAATAATAATATAAAATTAGGAAAGTGTTGTGGAACCGAGCAACATAGCCGTCCAGACATGCCCTAGCCGTGGCCGGTCCCACACCATACAATCCTTAGTCTTTTATAATTATTATTTTCCTAAATTCATGAAACTCCTTGGTTTGAGCAAAAATCATGATTTCGTCATAACTTCTCAAATTTTGCTCGAATCATGAAAAACCAAATGCCAACATGGTCACACGACCGGCTAACCCCTCACGACAATTTTAAATATTAAAATACTCTTATTTTAATATTTGCAAAATATTGATCAATTGAGAATACATGCTCATTCCAACAAAAACCAAGAATTTCAGTCAAGATGAAACTCTTCTGAAAATTCACAATGTTGCTCGAACGCACGTAAAAAAATACTGACACTCTCATTACGGAGACACCGAAACCACGGAAATGCGTGATGCCTTCTTGACCGACCAGGACCATTCCTAGGGCTTACACAAAGCCGGTCCCACATGTTTCCATAATTCTGACCTAATTTGCTCAATTGCTCGTATTGGGCCCAAACTCTCTTCAACCAACCTGGGGATTGCTCAAACGACCAAGAGTTGGTCCCGTAACCACCAAGGTCCGGTTCCATGCTCTCTTGGTTGGTCCCCCATCTTTCATACTTAGGTTTTATCGCCTAATACTGAACCCATCAATATTTCAGTAAATGATGAAACCGACACTTAATCACCATTCTTTCACCAACCTTCCAACTGAGAACCCTGGTGAATGCTCACTCGAGCAATGGGCACCACATGGACGCCCATCATCCCATATGGTCGATCCCTCTATCACTCTTGACCTATTTTTAACGATTCATCAACCATGATCTGAAATTAGGGTTTCGAATAAATGTTATACGAATCATCATTCTGAGCAAGATTCAAACACTAATGAATTTATATTGATTCAGCAACCAACATCTGAATTAATCATATAATATTTGGTAATATACCAATATTTTAATATTTTATTGGGTCACGTCGCCAATAAATATTTCGTCAAATTGAGCAACACTTGCTCAAATATTGATCCAACTATCAATATTTAGTAATTTATCGGTAATTTGTCGAATTGAGCAATACTTGCTCAATTGCACGTCAAATTATCAATATTCAGTATTTCGTCAAATTGAGCAACACTTGCTCAGTTGCACGTCATATTGTCAACATTCGTTAATTTGTCGAATTGAACAATACTTGCTCAGTTGCTCGTCAAATTCTCAATATTCAGTAATTCATCGAATTGAGCATTACTTGCTCAGTTGCTCGAATATTGATCCAAACTATCAATATTCAGTAATTTATCAGTATTTCGTTGAATCAAGCAATACTTGCTCAGTTGCTCGAATAATCCACATATATTCAGTAACTCATCAATATTCAACAACCCGTCGAATTTACAATATTTGCTCAAACGAGTAATATTAACATTCATGAATCGCTGAGCATTTGTCAAACATGCTCGATTCAACAAAACCTAGGCTCATTGTCTAATCAGTCAATAAATGACAAACTAAATACATGTCAGTCATGTAGACTCCATGATTCGTGAAACATCAGTCACGTCAAATTGGGGTATAACAACTAGGGTTTTGGTCTGGCGGCGAAATGTGCGTAAGTTGTGTAAACGGTTGAAGGAGTTAGCAAAGTAGTGGGTGCACGATATGTCAAGTCTCCACACAACATGGAATTGACTTTACCACGATCTTCCACTTTCCCAGTTCCAATCATGAAACTGTCACACTTACATGGATCAAGGTGTTCATAACTCTGACAATATAAATAAGTCTCTAAATCTGAAAAGGCAAGGGTACCTCAATTATACCTCAAACTATTACTTTTCCTTCCTATAAGTCTTTTCCCCGAAAGTGATTGTATATGGACTGAGTTGAGACAATACAACAAATCGGTTCACACTTTGTGTGCTCGTCTATGGATACGAGATCAAGATAATACAACAACAAAGTGTGTTTACTTGATACAAAGGTTCGGACTTAACCAAACTCAATAGGATTCACGTATCAAGTAAATAAGAATTAACGTTTGTGCAATTTACTCTAATTATAATAAAACAATTATAATGCAGAAATATAAAGTAAATGACACAGCAAGATTTTGTTAACGAGGAAACCGCAAATGCATAAAAACCCCGAGACCTAGTCCAGAATTGAATACTCTTAGGATTAAGCCGCTATACAAAATAAACCAACTTCGTATAGTTGAGACCAAGCAACTAAACCAATAGTTCACCTAGTTCCGTCTGTATTCCCACGCCTCCAACCTGTAAACAAGTCACGTACTTGGACCAATTCCTTTGGATCGTATTCCAAACAGTAAAGGAACAACAAATTTGTTTGGTATCAACTCTCTTCAACCAAGTGATATGAGTTGCGCAAAGGTTCCCTTGTTTATCTTAACATAAAATCCTTTGCCAGGTTCCAAGATCTATCTTATATGCAATCACCCAAAGGAAATCGTTAAGATTAAGCAAATTAATACCTTTAATCACAAGGAAACGTATTGATGCCGATCTTCCTCAACTATTCTATCAAAATACCCAAAAGGATAAATCAATTATAGTCGGATCCTCTTTTTCCCGAACAAGTATTATGCATACCAAAGATTGTAAAAACCAAGTCAGAAATCTTCAATATCTTCTTTGTCTTCAAATCTTCTTAGATCTTCAATAAACACCTGCACACAACTACTTGAATCTCTTGTGATCAATCACACACAGAACAAAGTCTGTGAACAATGGATTATCACAAGATCATCTTTAGATCTAACAACAGTCTAAAGATCCATGTTGAAACCTTGAACTAGTTTGAGTGAATCTTATATCAGAAGAGAAGATTCTCAAGCATAAACAAACTAGGTGAAATCAAAGTTCAACCATCGTTAGTCAATCAAATCAATACGAAAACTAAAGATAAATAGCAATATCTAGTTTCCCACCAATCGCGCTAGAGCTTATCAATCCCAAAGAAGACTTTAAATTGAGCGGCCTTAAGAGATTTCACCTAATTAGATTACTCTCCTCTCCGATAGGAGGCTTCACCAGTAACAAAGACAAAAGAGTAAGTCTAATGTTACGCAGAATTAGTTTGCTAGAAATATTGCAAACTCAAAGTATTTATAGACAAGGAAGTTTGGACACCAAGGAATTTCCAAAACCGAAAATATTCTCAAGATATTTTTCATTACTCAACCAAATTCGGTTTTCATAATTCCTGTGAATGCACTGTCCAAAAATACGATCGAAATCTCCTTGGAAAATCTTTAATTAGCAAAGGCACATTACTAATTCTTATTTTCCAGATATAATTAAAAATCCTTAATTAAAAAGTTCCTTAACTTATTTAAATTCGATCTTGGGATTTACTTCCTTCTTAGCCGTTAAGGAATATCATTGAACAATATAGAATAAGCATTAATGTATCATGTTCAAAGTGTGATGACATCTTACTCTTGCAAGTCTTTTCCATGCTTGCTCACTTGAAACTGATTTACCACACTTCCAAACAAGTTTATAATTGGTTCATCTGACTTTCAAGAACTATGTGATTGATCAAGTAACACTCAATCACAACTCATGGGTTTACGGTTCTACCAAAACAAGTTTCGGTTCTACCTCCATGTGAGTATTATGCATAGTTACACTAGCTTACCAAAGATACGGCTGACTAGGTACTAGATAGGTTCCTCACATATATTTGGTATCTAACTTGTATGCACTACACATGTCCATAGGATCGGTTCCCCTTTTCAAAAACGTGTTGCACATGTTCATAGGATCGGTTCCCCTTTCTTCCATAAACCTTGATGCACCTCATACAAGGATCGGTTCCCCTTGTGATGCACTGCACCTCTTACAAGGATAGGTTCCCCTTCTCCCAGTAATAAGTTCGGGCATTCACAACCCGATCATACCCCATGTGATTACTTAAGATCGGTTTTGTAGCGCCCCCTAAGCTAGCAGCTGACTAATCCAATTAATTAACTAAATAAAGAGGCACTAAAATCTAAAACATACACTTAAGCATTCAATTAAGAAATCTGCTACAAAAACTTATCCCAAAACTAACCCGCTCAGAAATATATATACAAGAAATCCTCTCTAATGATACATATAAATTATTCATTTGGTTTACAAATAAAATATACAACATAATAAATATAACAGAAGTTAATCAACTAACGAAGTCAACCCGTGAGGCTTTTGCTGTGCAACTCTGATCTATCACAGAAACTGAAGTTGGGATAATTAACATTTAACCTTCTAAGTAATCATAGGCAAGATTTGGAAAACAATACATGTTTTTCCGAAAAAAAAATAAACAGTGACTAAGTCACTGAAATAATCATACATGTATATGGACAATCTCCTTCTTCAAACAATGTATAATATGGTTGTAAATCCCTACCCGGCAATTCACACCTATTTAGATATGGATGCCACCAAGACCATGGTGACCAATACTCTAAACAATAAAAGCTGAATTAAAGTAGGTATAAATGTGAAGGAGCGTATCCAATATACCACAAGTGGAAATTCTCATTTCCCATAACAATTCATATTGACAACAAAACAATGCAAGTCCATTCCACATCGTGGAAAGATTCACCGAATCGACAGGATTATCATAATGCATTTTAAACAAAACATGGAATGCAGAAACAAACAATACATGAGTTTGTTAAGCATAAAATTTTATAAAAGCAACAATAATGAATACAAAGAGTCAAATGCATTCCCACACCTTTTTGAAGACAGGCCACGCCTACCTCGAGATCCACGATCCACTGGTTCGTCCTTTGAATCGTTCGTTGTTAATAATTAACTGTTAATCACACA
The DNA here is from genome assembly GCA_023529315.1 of Papaver bracteatum. Classification (NCBI taxonomy): domain Eukaryota; kingdom Viridiplantae; phylum Streptophyta; class Magnoliopsida; order Ranunculales; family Papaveraceae; genus Papaver; species Papaver bracteatum. The sequence goes on from JAJJWX010005066.1 coordinate 1,665,948, forward strand.
AGAATTCTAAGATTCTAGCCAAAATGGCTCATTCAAGAATTATACAATTCTAACTAATAGTCCTAAGCCCATTTACGTTTCTATACCCTTTTTATTATCTATCTTTAGGCCATCTAAGGTTTAGTAATTCAATTAGTTTATTTCTCTGGTCCACTAAATAAGTTTAGCAACAACTACAACTTTATAGAAGAAGTCAATGACTAAATCAGACTAAGGTCCAATACATCAAAGTATGAAAACTAAACCTAAGCCCAAGCCCACAACACAAGGCCTGGCCTAACAAGTTCACTAACGGTCACTGACGGTCAAATGGGTCGACTAACAGTCCACGTCCAGTCAAGGTCAAGTCCAGGGTAAATGGTCAACTTAGTCAACAGATTCAAATCAGTCAAGATTCACTGAGTCAAATCGGTTAAGACAGGGAACTCGTTGAGTCAACAAGGTTCAACTCAGGTTATCAGGGTCAACTCGACTCAGTCAGATTAACTGAGTCAGCTAAACAATATTGAATCAGACTAAATAATCTCATTCAGATAGGCTAAGGGTCCTTCTCACAAACCTGTAACTCTAATTCACTACTCTCTAACTCTATAACCATACAACTTTACAATTCTAACTCAAATACAACTTCATTCTACTCAAAGCATAAATTCAAATCATTTAAATTTTATCTCAAAATTGATTTACAAGATAACAAAGTCTACCTGCAAAAGCAGTTTCCAAGCTACAACTACACACACCACTGCTATCTTTAGCTACCATTGATCTGCAATAACAATTCAACATTCACCAAACCTTCCTACACCCAACCTTCACCTGTAACAGCTCATACACCTCATATCCATCACCACCAACAAAACACAGTCTAACTATAACATCTCAGACTTGAACCACTTCTGCCAACCCATTCAAACAACAATAACAATTCAGTTCATTCAAAACAACAACACCATCTTCAATTAAATGCGACTCCAATTAGCCATGCACTTGCGAGCACCAACACTAACTCTGTGCAATAACACTAGCAACACATACACACTCTTTCCTTCAAATTCCTAAATTTTCTTCCCTGCCACTCACCTCAATTACCAATTCTAAGACAAAACCCAACTCCACCACAATACCTACCAACCTGGAGTATTCATTCCCCTTACAGAACCCTAAACATTCATCTAAAATACAATAGCATCAACCCATTCCACCTAAGTTCATCAGCAAACTCCTCTCCATTACACATTAGAACATACCCAAATCTTGTACCTCAATTATAAACTTAATACACAACCATAGTTCATCCAAACCCCAATAACAACATCACTTTAGCCACAAGGCATCAATTCAGTAAAACATATTACCACCACAGTCTCAACTCCATATTAATTTCATAATCTTCAACTTCAACAACAACTCATTAGACCACCAACAACATAGCCACATCAGTTACACCGGTGATTTCTCATTCATCACATCTGCAATGCATCACTCACAACTTCAGATAACCCCCAACAATAACTCAACCACAGGACAACCTTCAACTCTGCTCAATTGTCAACCATAATACTCAATCAACAATTAACTTCACTAATCAATCATAAGAGCAATTACCTCAGGAAGATTACACTCAAACAATTGAATTTGTATTACTCTTAATATTTTAACTTGATTCACAAAGCACCAATTCGACACTAAATACGAAATTTAAGCAATACAGAAACTTACTGATTCTCTAGCTTCCTTTGAATTGCTAGTTCACCAAGCCAATTCCACTGAAACCCTAATTATAATTTTTGGGGAAGAACACAAGAACTAACCCTTCAATTTCTCCAATCGAACTCTCAATTTAACACCACAAATTTCTTCTTCATGACATATTCCTAAAACCCATCCTTAATTTCATCCAATTATTCTTTGAATCTCAAATGAAACCCTAGCTCATTCATATCTCAAACCCTAATCTTCTCTGAAATCGAAATTGAAACCAAATAACAATTCTACTTCATACCCAATAAAAACCTATCTCGAATTACTCAACTCTTCAATCAAACTCATATAATTTAATCTTCAATTCAAAAGAACCCTAATCTCGTTCTTCTCAGGTTATCTCGAAACTCAAACAATCTTCAATTGATCTTCTTCATAGATTATAGTCACACCATCTTCATCATTCTGATCACTAGATTCAACAAATGATTCTCTCAAAGCTTACTTGAAATCATCTCTCGGTTTCAAACAGAAGAAAAGAGAAGGGAAAGAGGAGAAGCAGGGAAGAAGAGGAAAGAAGAAGAAAAGAGAAAGTGAGTCTTCTCTTGACACGTTGGGTGGTGATAAGGATAACTAAATTATTAAGGCGCCCACACTTTGGATAAGGGCAGCCAGGTCGGTCCAAGGATAATATCTTCTTCGTCTGGTATCCGAATAACACGTTCGAGTATCCCAATTTGCCTAACTTTCCGAGACCTATTCAATGGTACTAGTTTCATAGCTAGATAGTTGTTAGATTAATTCCTAATAATTAACGTTCGAGTTACACTAATCGAGTAATTATCGACTAATTCGTCACCTGACTAGTCTAATTGCGTTGACGAACTTAAGGATCCTTACATTCTCCCCACCTTATAACATTTTCGTCCTCGAAAATCACACCATCCTTCTAGTCTTCAGAAACTCCCCACCTTGTAGAAAAACATATCTCTTGTCTAAGCACAAACAACATAAAACAAAGCACAACCTATATGGCTTTCTACCACTAAAATCTAAAATTTGCAGCTCTAGATTCAACTACACTGATTTAGATTCTATCAAATAGGGAAGTCTAAGTTTCTTGCATGAAAATTTTCTATACTAATTTCTAAGTCAATAATTTACTGGCTCTAAGTATTTTGAAGGTATTCCATAATAAAGTTTCTCATTAAAATTTGGGATCTATTAGTTCACTAATAGAAGCAAGTCTCCCTTCAATGCCTAGTGATACAAGAATGCAGTTGCCATGTCTAGGTTCGCGACGCCTGACAGTGCCTACTACCTAACAAGTATCACCCGAACACATCAGAATTACCAACCTCACTATTCCCCAGTGCTGGATTAACTAAGTGCAAACTTATTACGATTAACCAAGTATTAATTTGATTTTATCAAAATTATTTAGTCTTTAACTTCTATCTTTACCAGTGTATGTTTGATAATTTACTTTGTAAAATATACATAAATAATTTACATCATTTTAAGTGATTTATTCATCAAAATTTAGTTAATTTAATACTAACTTATTATGCCTAATCAATCTCTCAATTCATTGTAACTAATTTAGCTTAAAATTTCTACTTCATAAATTATATAAATAGGTTACATCATTTTTTAGCAATTTAATCATCAACATTTATTTGATTTGATTTATTTATTTATTTTATCTATATAGCAATCCAATTTCGATTTTACGTTAATTTATAATATCTGATATTTTAAACTTTGATGTGATATCATATATAATTTTAGATTCATGTTCTATTACAGAATAACTTCATGTTATAACCATTATCCCAATGTTACTGTTATTATACATATTATTTTCGATGTATCTATTTGTTTATTTCATTATGTGACTTCATATAAATAATTAACCGCTAATAGTTTTATTATTATAACATTTATTTCTTATTTCTTAAACAGTTAAAAGTTAATGTAATTAATCATGATCCCAAGTTTAAATTTTATTATTAGCACTAGATTTTATTTGATCAATCTTTATTTCCTTAAATTTATATTATTGTTAAATAATCATTAAGTTGTACTATTAATAAAAATTACATTTTTTCTGTTACTATCCAATAATTATTATCCAAATGACATTTACAATAACTCTAAATTTTATATAATAATTAACATTATATAATATTATTATTTGCTTATCTTATCAAAAATTATTGTCTTAGTTATATTATCAATTTCATTATTGTTTTTACTCGCGTAACGAAAACACGGCCAGAATAACTACTTAGTATTGATACTTAGTTTAATTTTATTAAGCCTGAATTTTGTAAATATAATTCTACTTTCACGAAAGATGGTTTAAACAGATTTTATTTATTCAGATTGAATCTGTATACTATATCTTGTTAATTATCGGTGTTGGTAATTTAATTTGATTTAAATTTGAGTCTGCATAACATTTCAATATGTCTTAATAGTCTTTAGATTTTGGGTATTAATAATAAGTATCTATTTCACATGCAATTTTATTCTCCTTTAAGTTTAATTTTGTTCTAAGTATTCAAGTATTATAGATATCACTTCATGTGTATAATTTAGTAATTTAGTGAATCATTTATTAGACTAAAGATAATCTAGGTGTAAGATCATTCACATGTTTAATCTTTATTATGTGTCTTATACGACCTCACGTTCTTAATCCTACATAAGAAGTCTTATTTATCTATCTGGTTTAAACGCAAAACACAAATTCAAATTTGTTATTAATTATCTTTGCAAAACTTAATTATAGATAAACACTAATAATTTTCCATGGCTATTTTATCATAATCATTATTTTATCGCTATATATTTGTTAATGAGATTTTAATTTCAGTTATGTTCAATATAATATTAATTTAAATTCTAACAATTTAATTTCGTCATACAAATTTTCCATTTCAAAAGATGATTAAATCTATTTACGGAGAAGGTAAGTAACAATATACGAATTTATTTTCTTTTAATTCTAATATTACACTAAGCATCAGGATACTAATATTACTACTTCATGTATGTGTGCTTAATTTTAAAGATTTATTGAATCATTTATTCGACTAAAGAAAATTTCATTACATGGTTATGAACAAGTTGAGTCTTTTAATTATATACATTATATCTTCACCTTTTACGTCTAACGTCTAATAAGCATTACATTAGTTATCTAGTTTAGAAGTAAAACATATATTTCTAATTTGTAATTAGTTTAATTTACAAACTTAACCGTACACAAGCGTTATTAATTTTCCATAACAATTTAATTAATCATAATTATTATTTTTATCGTTATATATCTTGAATAAGATTTTAGTTAAGTTAAGTTCAATATAATTGATAAATGCTAACATTACTTTATTTAAATTATTATTATTATTATTATTGTCATCTATATTTACTATTATATTTTATTTTATTTATTATTATTAACATTGATTAACATTGATGATTGAACTATTATTTTAACAATTCTTACAAATATTATTAAGTTCCAAGAATATTATTATCATTTATGTAATTATAAATTATTAAGATTTATTAATAACGTTAATCTTACTATTTTCTAGTATTGGATTATCTACATTTTCATACTTTTTAGATTAATTATTCTCAAATCCTTATTAGCTAAAGTTATTGGTGTACCCTACAATTTTTACTTCACTACAAATACAAACAATCAAACAAACGAACCAATCAAACAAACAAACAATTATTTTAATTATTAATAGCTTTTAGTGATTAAGATTTATCTCACAAACCCAACCCAACCCAGTTCTAGACTAATCTAGTTCACTAATAGGCACTGGCTATTACTATCTTTCCCACGTAAGATCTAATAGTGAGCTCTGATACCAACTTTTGTAGCGCCCCCTAAGCTAGCAGCTGACTAATCCAATTAATTAACTAAATAAAGAGGCACTAAAATCTAAAACATACACTTAAGCATTCAATTAAGAAATCTGCTACAAAAACTTAACCCAAAACTAACCCGCTCAGAAATATATATACAAGAAATCCTCTCCAATGATACATATAAATTATTCATTTGGTTTACAAATAAAATATACAACATAATAAATATAACAGAACTTAATCAACTAACGAAGTCAACCCGTGAGGCTTTTGCTGTGCAACTCTGATCTGTCACAGAAACTGAAGTGGGAATAATTAACATTTAACCTTCTAAGTAATCATAGGCAAGATTTGGAAAACAATACATGTTTTTCCGAAAACAATAAACAGTGACTAAGTCACTGATCATACATGTATATGGACAATCTCCTTCTTCAAACAATGTATAATATGGTTGTAAATCCCTACCCGGCAATTCACACCTATTTAGATATGGATGCCACCAAGACCATGGTGACCAATACTCTAAACAATAAAAGCTGAATTAAAGTAGGTATAAATGTGAAGGAGCGTATCCTATATACCACAAGTGGAAATTCTCATTTTCCATAACAATTCATATTGACAACAAAATAATGCAAGTCCATTCCACATCGTGGAAAGATTCACCGAATCGACAGGATTATCATAATGCATTTTAAACAAAACATGGAATGCAGAAACAGACAATACATGAGTTTGTTAAGCATAAAATTTTATAAAAGCAACAATAATGAATATAAAGAGTCAAATGCATTCTCACACCTTTTTGAAGACAGGCCACGCCTACCTCGAGATCCACGATCGACTGGTTCATCCTTTGAATCGTTCGTTGTTAATAATTAATTGTTAATCACACAAGAATTCTAAGATTCTAGCCAAAATGGCTCATTCAAGAATTATACAATTCTAACTAATAGTCTTAAGCCCATTTACGTTTCTATACCCTTTTTATTATCTATCTTTAGGCCATCTAAGGTTTAGTAATTCAATTAGGTTATTTCTCTGGTCCACTAAATAAGTTTAGCAATAACTACAACTTTGTAGAAGAAGTCAATGACTAAATCAGACCCTAAGGTCCAATACATCAAAGTATGAAAACTAAACCTAAGCCCAAGCCCACAACACAAGGCCTGGCCTAACAAGTTCACTAACGGTCACTGACGGTCAAATGGGTCGACTAACAGTCCACGTCCAGTCAAGGTCAAGTCCAGGGTAAATGGTCAACTTAGTCAATAGATTCAACTCAGTCAAGATTCATTGAGTCAAATCGGTTAAGACAGGGAACTCGCTGAGTCAACAAGGTTCAACTCAGGTTCTCAGGGTCAACTCGACTCAGTCAGATTAACTGAGTCAGCTAAACAATATTGAATCAGACTAAATAATCTCAGTCAGATAGGCTAAGGGTCCTTCTCACAAACCTGTAACTCTAATTCACTACTCTCTAACTCTCTAACCATACAACTTTACAATTATAACTCAAATACAACTTCATTCTACTCAAAGCATAAATTCAAATCATTTAAATTTTAACTCAAAATTGATTTACAAGATAACAAAGTCTACCTGAAAAAGCAGTTTCCAAGCCACAACTACGCACACCACTACTATCTTTAGCTACCATTGATCTGCAATAACAATTCAACATTCACCAAACCTTCCTACACCAAACCTTCACCTGTAACAGCTCATACACCTCATATCCATCACCACCAACAAAACACAGTCTAACTATAACATCTCAGACTTGAACCACTTCTGCCAACCCATTCAAACAACAATAACAATTCAGTTCATTCAAAACAACAACACCATCTTCAATTAAACGCAACTCCAGTTAGCCATGCACTTGCGAGCACCAACACTAACTCTGTGCAATAACACTAGCAACACATACACACTCTTTCCTAAAAATTCCTAAATTTTCTTCCCTGCCACTCACCTCAATTACCAATTCTAAGACAAAACCCAACTCCACCACATTACATACCAACCTGGAGTATTCATTCCCCTTACAGAACCATAAACATTCATCTAAACTACAATAGCATCAATCCATTCCACCTCAGTTCAGCAGCAAACTCCTCTCCATTACACATTAGAACATACCCAAATCTTGTACCTCAATTATAAACTTAATACACAACCATAGTTCATCCAAACCCCAATAACAACATCACTTTAGCCACAAGGCATCAATTCAGTAAAACATACTACCACCACAGTCTCAACTCCATATTAATTTCATAATCTTCAACTTCAACAAAAACTCATTAGACCACCAACAACATAGCCACATCAGTTACACCGGTGATTTCTCATTCATCACATCTGCAATGAATCACTCACAACTTCAGATAACCCCCAACAATAACTCAACCACATGACAACCTTCAACTCTGCTCAATTGTCAACCATAATACTCAATCAACAATTAACTTCACTAATCAATCATAAGAGCAATTACCTCAGGAAGATTACACTCAAACAATTGAATTTGTATTACTCTTAATATTTTAACTTGATTCACAAAGCACCAATTCGACACTAAATACGAAATTTAAGCAATATAGAAACTTACCCATTCTCTAGCTTCCTTTGAATTGCTAGTTCACCAAGCTAATTCCACTGAAACCCTAATTATAATTTTTGGGGAAGAACACAAGAACTAACCCTTTAATTTCTCCAATCGAACTCTCAATTTAACACCACAAATTTCTTCTTCATGACATATTCCTAAAACCCATCCTTAATTTCATCCAATTATTCTTTGAATCTCAAATGAAACCTTAGCTCATTCATATCTCAAACCCTAATCTTCTCTGAAATCGAAATTGAAACCAAATAACAATTCTACTTCATACCCAATCAAAACCCATCTCGAATTACTCAACTCTTCAATCAAACTCATACAATTTAATCTTCAATTCAAAAGAACCCTAATCTCATTCTTCTCAGGTTATCTCGAAACTCAAACAATCTTCAATTGATCTTCTTCATAGATTATATTCACGCCATCTTCATCATTCTGATCACTAGATTCAACAAATGATTCTCTCAAAGCTTACTTGAAATCATCTCTCGGTTTCAAACAGAAGAAAAGAGAAGGGAAAGAGGAGAAGCAGAGAAGAAGAGGAAAGAAGAAGAAAAGAGAAAGTGAGTCTTCTCTCGACACGTTGGGTGGTGATAAGGCTAAATAAATTATTAAGGCGCCCACGCTTTGGATAAGGGCAGCCAGGTCGGTCCAAGGATAATATCTTCTTCGTATGGTATCCGAATAACACGTTCGAGTATCCCAATTTGCCTAACTTTCCGAGACCTATTCAATGGTACTAGTTTCATAGCTAGATAGTTGTTAGATTAATTCCTAATAATTAACGTTCGAGTTACACTAATCGAGTAATTATCGACTAATTCGTCACCTGACTAGTCTAATTGCGTTGACGAACTTAAGGATCCTTACAGGTTTCACTAATAAAAGTCATACCAATACATAAGTCAGGCCTCATGTGAATAGTTTTTACCAAGAACACAAACAAGTCATGAGCGGTAATATTAATCATACATACTGGTCGTTCATAAGATATGCAATGAAGAACAGCCCCAATAACGCCTTCAGATTTCCTTTTCGGTTCACAACACATATCATGAACTTACTTCCTTAAAACACATGTAAAAACATTATTTCCTAGGATGAAATCCTCACCTCATACCCATACATAATCACAATAGCATTCATACGATTATGTCGATGTCTTATATACAAAGTTTAATGGTTAAGCAAGAAACTTCATATTGTATTCCTTAATACTATGTCTATTTAGAGTGTTCATGCTTAGCAGTTTTATGTTTTCAATATGCACTACTTGAAAGATACGTTAGGGAATGAAACAGTTCAAGTCAAATATCACTAACCTCAAGTGGAAGGATGATGTTGTCGTTGTAGCTCCGTACTTCTTCACTTCTTCAAGTCTTCTCAATACTTGTAATGTCTCACCCTAATACTTTCAAGCTAACCTATACGAAGTTGACTCTAGTACATTTAAATCAAGCGACTCTTAAATGAGTTTTGGTTCACTAAAATATGACTACCAAACTTGACATACCAACGCTTGGTGGGTTCAACCGAGCAATGCTCTAACAATCTCCCCCTTTGTCAATTTTAGTGACAAAACTCTTATAATCATATGGATAAACAAATTATAAGAATTCATTACACATACACTTGATTCCCGAATTCAACAGCACATAACTTGCATTAATTCAATCCTTAAAATGTCGTTGTTGACATTAAAATAACAAAGCTCGTACTCCCTCTAAAGGTGAGATAGGTAGATTTTCAATCTGCATGTCTTTTTTATCCCAATCATATAATATGTTACTCCCCCTTAGTCTATGTTTTTCCTCATTCGTTAGATAAACTTTCAAGCACCATTTTCCTCTTCCCTAGTGACACCAATCAACCATAAAATTGATACCAGCATCACTTGTTTACTCCATATATTTCTTCCCCTTTTTGTCACAAAAATTACAAAGAAGCGAACAAATAAAGGACAACACGAAAAGAATTTTACAAATCTCAAAATAGACTTGCAAGCTGTTGAGTCAAGCACGAGGGTTCCACATACCATTTTTGATAACCAATATCAAAACCGAAACTACAAGTAACTACGTTTTGATATGTTATCATGGAAATAATTGCCCGAAGCAATTTTCCCAACTAGTTTAGCAAACCAAAAATCAACTAAGCAACTTAGTTCCTTTGCTAAACCGATTGTATAAATACAACCGCTTCATTCGATAAGACCAAAACAAAGATAAACTCCATTTTATCATCAGGTTCTAATTATCCATATAACTTAGACGTTTAGATTTCAAACAAGCCAAATACTAGGTTAGTTAACTAGCATTTCCTTATTTAGGCTTTTAGCTAGACTCGAATAACTGAAACCTCCACTTTTATAAGTCTAACTAAGATCAGAATTAACTTAGTTTATCTTATCCGGAACTCGAATTGGACTAAACATCTCGTCCCGTCAACATATTCATTTGTTAAGCCATAAATAATTCATACCAACCAATAAATCAACTTGCATAATTATTCACCTCAACCGGATGCAATTGAAACAACACACATAAATCAAAGTTTTATATTGCACCAAAATTTTGTAAGCCTAAACAATTGATACTACACAATAAATCAAAATAACAATTGTTTTACTTAACTAGAAGCAACTGAATCACACATACATAATGAAATAAACAAATCAATTGTACCAACTATTTCGTTTAAGCAAAAGCAATATATATATCAAATAAAAATAGGCTTTTCTTAAAACAAGAAAATAATTAACTAACAAGATTGTTACCTCAATTTCGCATCCAACTTCTCCAAATATGATTCCATCACTTTCTTCTTCCGGGAGAATTGATATCCGTCTTTATCATGTACTTAATGTACCTTGACAATCCCTATGGATTTTCTTAGATTTTCGAAAGTTTCCCTATCTAGGGGTTTTGTGATAATGTCAGCTAACTGACGTTCGGATGGAACATATTCCAATTTGATAATCCCATTCTCACATAATTCTCTAATAAAGTGATATCGGATATCAATATGTTTGGTTCGAGAATGTTCAACAATATTTTCAGTTAGTCGAATAGCACTTGAATTATCACATAGGATATTCATAGTAGGAATATTGATCCCATAATCTATGAGCATTTGCTTCATCCACAACAGTTGAGTACAACATGTACCAGCAGCATATATTTTGCTTCACAGGTTGACAAGGACTGTGAATTCTATTTATGCCAAGCAACAAGATTCTGACCAACATAGAAGCAACCACTAGAGGTGCTTTTTCTATCTTCTACACATCCTGCCCAATCAGCATCAGAATAGGCAACTAGATTATTGTTTGTATCCATAGAGTATGATAGACCATAATCTATTATACCTTTAACGTATCTAATGATTCTTTTCACATCTTTGAGATGTGACTCTTTATGGTCTACTTGAAATCTAGCACAACATCCCACGCTGAAGGCAATGTCGGGTCTTGTTGCAGTTAGATACAATAAACTCCCTATCATAGATCTATAGAGTTTTTGATCAACCGATTTTTCTCTTGGATTTGACTGTAGTTTTCCAGTAGTTGGCATTGGAGTAGCCATGGGTTGTACATCTTTTAGTTCAAATTTTTCGACTAAATTCCTTGCATATTTTTCTTGGGAAAGAAGAATACTATCCTTTTGTTGCTGAATTTGTAAACCAAGAAAATATGATAATTCTCTAACATTACTCATTTCAAATTCCCCACTCATAAGATTCAGAAACTCGTCCGTTAGAGTCTTTGAGGTGGAACTGTAGATGATATCATCTACATATATTTTTGCTACAAGCATATTTTTTCCACTCCACTTGGTGAAAAGATTTTTATTAGCACCTCCTACAGAGAATCCCTTTTGGAGTAAAAAGGATGTTAATTTATCATACCAAGCTTTGGGGGCATGTTTTAAGCCATACAATGCCTTCTTAAGTTTAAAATCATAATCAGGAAATAATGGATCTTCAAATCATTTAGGTTGAGCCACATAGACTTCTTATTTTAGATCCCCATTCAAAAATGCGAATTTAATATCCATTTGAAAAAGTTTTATCTTAAGATAACAAGCATAGGCAAGCAATAATCTTATTGATTCTAAACGAGCAACATGAGCAAAAATTTTATCAAAATTTATACCTTCTATCTGCGAATATCCTTGAGCAACGAGTTTGGATTTATTCCCGACGATTGTTTCGAACTCATCTGATTTGTTCTTATAGATCCACTTTGTTCCAACAATGTTTACCTCTGGTGGTTTAGGAACAAGTTTACATACTTCTTGTCTTTTAAACTGATTGAGTTCTTCATGCATTGAATTTACCCAGGCAGGTTCATTAAGTGCTTCATCAAAAAAAAATCGTCTTTATTGAGGAAAGAAAACATGAATAGTGACAGACATTCTGAAGTTCTCTTCGAGACATAACTCTAGCACTGACATCACCAATGATGTCTTCAGACGAGTGTCTTTGATGTACCCATTTAACAGGTTTTTGAACAATAGTTTCAGTATCATTGGTTTGTTCAACAATACTCTCATTATCATCCTTTTCATCAGTATCATTGATTAAAGGAACAACAGAAGTTTCAACGTTAGTCTATTTTTCTTTAATGACAGTTTCAGAGAGAGGAAGATCTGCTGCAGTATGATTATCTTGAGAAAAGTCACTAATATCATCAATAACCACATTAATTGATTCCATCATGACGTTGGTTCGGAGATTGTATACCCTGAAAGCATGACTGTCAGAAGCATACCAAAAATTATTAGGTATCCTAGATTGGGTTTTCTTCCATACCATAATTCATACAGGGTACTTAGAGTTTTTGATCTTAAATAGTCTCTGTTTATAAGATAACAGGCTGTAAAAACAGCTTCCCCCCAAAAGTTTAATGGTAAATTTTTGTTATGAAGCATGACTCTTGCCATTCCTGAATATTTCTATTCTTTCTTTCTGCTACTCCATTTGCCTGAGGTGTAATAGGAGCCGAGAATTGGTAACTTATTCCAAGACTATTACAATATTCATATACTTTAGTATCCTTGAATTTTGTACCACGATCGCTTCTAATTTTTTTAAGTCTGCGACCTTGTTCATTTTGAATTCTATTCACAATGATTTTGAACTCTTCAAGAGTGTCATTTTTGTGCTTTAGGAAAGCAACCCAAGTAAACCGAGTATAATCATCTACCATTACTAAAGCATACTTATTTCCTCCAACTGAAGCTTGTTGGATTGGACCAAAAAGATCCATATGAATAAGATCGAGAGGAGCATGAGTGGCTATATCTCGAGAAAGTTTGTGTGAAATTTTTCCTTGCTTACCTTTTTGGCATGCACCACAAACACCTTCTACTTTAGTGTTGATCTTTGGAACTCCTTTGACAAGCTCTTGATTAATGAGCTTTCCTAGCATTTGATAATTGATATGGACAAACCGTTCATGCCATAAATGAGTAGACTCAACCTTAGTTAAGTTAAAATATAAATTAGATTGTATATCTAGGAGATAACAATTATTCATACTTCTTCGTCCTCGGAAAATTACTTTTCCAAACTTATCTTCAATATCACACCTTTCATGTTGAAAATAACCTTGTGACCTTTATCACATATTTGACTGACTGACTGAAGATTAGCTTTCATACCTTTAATATAACAACATCATGAATTTCGAGTATACCTGGAAGTTTGATTGTCCCCTTTTTGCTGATAAGACATCTGCTTCCATCTCCGAATGTCACTGAACCTCCTTTGTAGTCTTCTGTATTTATAAACCAAGAGAGATCACTTGTCATATGTCTACTACATCCACTATCCAGAATCCATTGGAATGGTAAGGTTGTTTTAAGTGCAAAAGATCCAAGACAGTGTTCATTAGTCTTAGGATGGTATGTTATGTTCTTGAAAAAAATTCTTAACACGATTAATCAAATGTTTTACAAAGCAAATTTTCTGATTTAAACAATACCACCCCCTTTTAAAACATTTTCTGATCTGTTTCTTACAAGACTGTTTAGCATGTCCTGATATGAGGATTGAGTGTTCATGAGAATCTCTTGACTTAGATTCATCAGCATTTTTTACCAGTTTTCTATTAATCATGATATTCGTGATATCATCAGTACATAACCGGTTTTGTTCAATCCTTTCATCAAGTATCTTAACTGAAACAAATGAATATTCCTCATAGTCTTCTTTTAGATCGTTTAAAATCTTTAAGACGTTAATTGAATATTTCATAAAATTCATCTTCTTATAGGATGGATCGCACAAAACACAGATTGTTAGATCTTTTTGTGTTTGGCTGCTCAGATAATAATTGAAAAGGCAAGGGTACCCCAATTATACCTCAAGCTATTACTTTTCTTTCCTATAAGTCCTTTCCCCGAAAGTGATTGTATATGGACCGAATCAAGACAATACAACAAATAGGTTCACACTTTGTGTGATCGTATATGGATACAAGATCAAGACAATACAACAACAAAGTGTGTTTACTTGATACAAAGGTTCGGACTTAACCAAACTCAATAGGATTCACGTATCAAGTAAATATGAATTAACGTTTGTGAAATTTACTTTAATTATAATAAAACCGCAAATGCAGAAAAACCCCGAGATTTAGTCCAGAATTGAATAATCTCAGGATTAAGCCACTATACAAAATAAACCAACTTCATATAGTTGAGACCAAGAAACTAAACCTATGGTTCACCTAGTTCAGTCTGTATTCCCACGCCTCCAACCTGTAAACAAGTCACGTACTTGGACCAATTCCTTTGGATCGTATTCCAAACAGTAAAGGAACAACAAATTTGTTTGGTATCAACTCTCTTCAACCAAGTGATATGAGTTGCGCAATGGTTCCCTTGTTTATCTTAATTTAAACTCCTTTGCCAGGTTCCAAGATCTATCTTATAGTCAATCACCCAAAGGCAATCGTTAAGATTAAGCCAATCAATACCTTTAATCACAAGGAAACGTATTGATGCCGATCTTCCTTAACTATTCTATCAAAATACCCAATAGGATAAATCAATTATAGTCGGATTCTCTTTTTCCCAAACAAGTATTGTACACACCAAAGATTGTAAAAACCAATTCAGAAATCTTCTTTATCTTCAAATCTTCTTAGATCTTCAATAAACACCTGCACACAACTACTTGAATCTCTTGACATCAATCACACACAGAACGGTGTCTGTTAATAATGGATTACCACAAGATCGTCTTTTGATCTAACAACAGTCTAAAGATCCTTGTCGAAACCTTGAACTAGTTTGAGCGAATCTTATATCAGAATAGAAGATTCTCAAGCATAAACAAACTGGGTGCACTCAAAGTTCAACCACCGTTAGTCAATCAAATCAATACGAAAACTAAAGATAAACCGCAATATCTAGTTTCCCACCAATGGGTCGTGCTAGATCTTCTCAATCCCAAAGAAGACTTTAAATTGAGCGTCCGTAAGAGATTTCACCTAATTAGATTACTCTCCTCTCCGATAGGCGGCTTCACCAGTAACAAAGACAAAAGAGTAAGTCTAATGTTACGCAGGATTAGTTTTCTAGAAATGCAAAAACAAAGTATTTATAGACAAGGAAGTTTGGACACCTGATGCGTGTCGTAAGTGCAATCAAATTAATAATCTTATTTCCACACAATAAACTGGTAATATAATGGAAGTAAGGATCGTTCCCACGAAGAGCAGTGAGTTTTATTTGTCAAAGTGTCACAAAGGGGGGGTTTTGTTTTAGATTTCACTAAAGTAAACAATCAAAGCAAATAAAATTATATTGTAATCAATAGAGAGAGAGATGATTGAGGAATCCTTATTCATATATAAACCGTCAATGAGTTAATATATTCATCTATTCGTCATTAATCATAGATTATCACCAACCGTAGAATAACATGTACGCTTAGCTATTCCCAAAATTCTTTATATCACTGGATAACATGTGCGCTTAGTTACCAGATTTTATTCGTATGAACCACCTTGAGGTACGCTTACAATATGTAATTCATCGAATGCTTTAGGGTTTGTGAATTTAGGTTTGATCCTAGTAGTTAGACTCAGTACGCTCGGTCTTCTTGCTAGGGTTGTGTTTACACACGATTGCTTTACAGAATCCCTCTGCAAGGTCTCGCGCTCTCTACTTATGTAAGTAATTATTCAATAATTACGGATATCCTAACCCTTACTAGCAATAGATTAGATTAACAAATATATTTAGTTGGCCACCTAAACAATCTATCAATCAATCATAAGTATTTTAATAGTAAACACAAACGATAATCATATGAAGAAATCAAAATAGATTCATAAATTAAATCAAATCAAGTTTACAACTTAGAATTCAACCTCAATCAATAGGTGTTTAGCTACTCATGGATGTAGAAACATACATGATATACATATGAGAAAAGTAAGAGATAACATTATGATTGATGATCGCTCCGTGTGATGTTTATTCTCTCCAAACCCTAACAATTTCGTGACCTAATGCTATGATATGTTTTACATAACCTATTACCTTTTTTATAGGTTTACATTACTTGGTCTTCACGTATTTAATTAGGTTTAAAAACCCAACCTAAAATAACGAAAAAACGTTCCCAAACGTGCTCTTAAGCCTTCCAAGGAGTTTATACACGTTTCCCATTTGCTAAGTTCGCAAACCCAGTCCGCAAACTTCAAATTCCAGAAGATATTTTCTGAAATATGTCTGTGAACCCCATCCGCAAACCCAGTTCGCGGACTGCACTATCTTCGGTTTTCTATGGAAACTGTTTTGGCCACAACTTCATCACACGAACTCGGAATGACCTCATTCTTTTTGCATTATTTTTATCTTTCAATTTCTTCCAGATGATGAGGAGAAATCCTTAATTTGAATGAGTTAAGATTGGTATTTGTCCCTTCTCTTGATTTTGAGAGTTTTGCTCCTTTTCGTCGCTTTTATTCCACTTCCCTTGGAATTTGGCACTTGGATTCATGGAATACTTCTCTTCATAAATCTTTTTAGCACTTTATAGCTCCTTTTTGGATGATTCACCTAATAGAGGAAAATAAAAGAAAACAAGAGTAATAATACGAAAATATGCAAGGATAATAGTGACGAGGTGTCGAACTCGCAAAAATAAATTTCTCTACTTCTCTTTAACTAGTAAGTAGTATAATGTAAGTAGGATCGTCCCAAGGGAGGTATGAAGTTTAAGTTGTTATGCAAATAGTCTTAGCAAAGATGATTTTGTTGTAGAAATTCTGAAAATTGTAAAGTGTATTCAAATATGAGGTGGAATTGATTAAAGGTTCATTCTAGACCACGGAATACAAACCAAATTGATATATAGCCAAGTTCTTCGCATTATCTCGTTACTAACAACCCTAGAATAATTAGTACGCTCAACTATTCCGTTATTATCTCCTAAGCTCACCGGATACGGAAGCGCTCGACTACCGGTTTCTACTTGCCTAGTTTCCTAGAGGTACGCTTACTAGGTGTGACTTAAACAAGTGCTCTAAGTTTTGTGAGATAAGGTTGTTCCTAGTGATGAAATCAAAAGCATTAATCACCTACTAGTGTCAAATTCTACATATAGGTACTTAATAAAGTCCCATCATCAGTACCCATATATTGCTACTTGTGTTTATATTTCTAGACAATTACGGGTCGAAGAAAATCTAAACTAGCAATAAGATTAAGAATTAATGATTCAATTTCGAACTTAAACCCTTAACAAATAATCCATAAACAATATTAGCATGGTAGAAATCAATCAATAACACAAATAAATGCAAGAGAAAAAGTTATTTCATATCAATCATAGGTTCATATTTCGGGCTTTGAAATCGCCCTTAATCAAGAAGAGTTTTAGTTACTCATAAGTATAGAGTTCATCATCAAATAATAATGGAAATAAAGTAAAGAAGATGAAAATATAAAATGAAAGCAAACCCTAGTTGCGGCTCTCTCCCAAAACTCCAAGTAGAATACGTCCTAAAGTTATAGAAGTCTTTCCCTTTTGTAGCTTTTCTCCCTTCCAAAACTAGGTTAAGTCTCAAAAGCCCATATCAAATGTATTCACCAAGCCCACATAAGAGAAAACCCATGTAGAGAATATGCATAAAAAACTGTCGCCGGAAGTCCATAAAAGTTTCCAGAACTTGGCCGGAAAAGTCACCGGTCGTCGGTCAAACCAACGGTCAATTGAGTCAATAGTCAAGTTAACTGAGTCAAAGTCTGAGTAGTCTATGGCCAAGGCCACTTGCACTGGCCTGAGCTTGTTATGCACCATCATTGCACTTTGCGTGTATAGTGCTGCACCCTCATGGTGTTATCCTGCAATCCCAGCTTCCAAACCCTGCACACACTAACTTCATCTGAGCTGCAACCTCAATCTTGCACATCTATTTCAGTTAACTCCTCCTACACCACTCAAGTACCCTGTAACTCATTCCCATGTTATCTTCAAACATAACTCCAGTCCAGCTGAAGCATTTCAGCTTAGTAGCTGCAGCACTACCTGCAATTTCCTGTATCCTTTTTCTACTGCTCATGGTTCGCGACCTCAGCACTAGACATACGTTATTGGCTCTTCCCAAAGAATTCAGTCACTGAAGCTCAATCTCATCATTTTCATTGCCATTACCTGCACCTGCAAGCATAACACCATTACCTGCCACAACAAGCGTATGCCATCACCAGTTGCACTTGAAACAACTTCCAAGACCCAGTTCACAAAATCTGCAACAACACTAATTCCCATATCCATAAACCAATGGCTATTTTTCCCCTTCTTAGCTGACTTCTCGCCCTGCAACACTTGTAACTCAATAGCACCAGCTCTGCCTTCCTTGCCTGTAGTACTGCATCGCAGCGCAACCTTAAAACAGCAACTCATGCCACAATTCCTTGTAAACTGCAAGAACAACAACACCGCAGCAACTCCATCTCAGTCATTCCTTCACTGTATACAAACATTACTTCCCAGTTCAGCTGCCACTAGTTACTCCACCACTGCATCACTACCCTGCAACTGAACAACATCACTACTCCCAATACTGGTTTCTCTGTCACCAAAACCGACCACAAATCATCAGTACTGCAGCTTCATACCATACTTCGTAACTCGGTCAAGCATCACCTGAAATCATCACATCCATACAGCCCCCATCTCAGTTATACCACCTGAAACTCAACCCATTCGGCTTTGCCCTTGCTGGCAACTGCAGCTGCAACTCTTGACTGCTCTGAACCCCTACTTGATTCTGCCAAAATACACCCATAGATCTTCACCAATCTTCTCTAACTCGAGCTCAAAACCCTTTATACCCAGTGACACAAACCACAACAAAGAGATCGGTTTCCAACTGATGTTCAGGTAGCAAACACGCTCCAACATTGGCCTAAACTAATGTTATACTCGAACCCAGATTACACTTCCATGTAAAACACTCAAACATACCCATTTTGTTCACAACTAGATCCCCCTCTGCAACTGCAGCTGAAACAGCTTCCGTTCCGGGAACACCAAGTCGCCATCTCCAGCTGCACAGCAACAACTCCTGGTTTGCTTCTCCAGCTCAGATCATCATAAGCTGCAGTGCAACTGCAACTCCACCAGAACATTTGCTCAAACTCAACACCAGCTCCCTGCGATTCATAATTCTCCCAACTTAACTTCACATAAACCTCAGCTTCACTTCATGCCTGCAAAACCCATTTCATCTTCAAATGTGAGCTACTAAACCACCAAAGCACAGCATCTGCTCCATCTTGAGCAGCAAACCAGCTTCACCGTAGCAGCAATAGATCAGGTTCTGCAACTTCAGACCCAGTTGTATCTCCATATCACCAGTATCACCTAGTTCACCACCTAATTTCCTATCAAACACCATCTAAATCTCAATCAGTAGCACCCACAACCGCATCTATCTAATCTCATGACTGCAACCAACCATCACCTGATTCAGAAATAAACCCTAGCTTCTTTGTAGAATCTCCAACTACAATTTCGACTAAAACCCATCTTCATTCCACCATCGTATCTCATCACCAGCAGCTAATTCCTCATAGATCATTTTGAGATTTCATTGATTTCATTACGCACAGATCCACCTCTTTCTGCCAGCCGCCTTTTACTCCTCTCTTTTCTCAATTTCAGACAAAGAAATAAATGAGAAGAGGAATACTGATTTTTAGATTTTGTGTTGGAATGGGAGTGGATATAGCCACTCAGGTGAATTGGCTAAGGGGGTACCCAGATGACTCTAGGCACCCTAAGTGTTGATAATAGCCGCCAAAGAATGACAACTCCTTTTGCTCCAATGTGATTCTAATAGTGCATGCATATTGAAATGACGCTTTCGCCTTTCGTGCTCCAAATGGACGCTTTCTTTCAAGTTCTTCCTCCAACAACAACCGTCTTTTACTCCTCATATTCACTTATTTCCTTCAATGAGAGTCATCACTAAAGTCTTCGTGCTTTTCAGACAGAAAATTTGCATCACTAAAGCCGACAACTTTTCAGACAGAGATGAAGAAATGAAAGCAAATAATGAGAAATAATTCGCCTTGTCCTTTTAAGAAGCGTTTTTTCTTCTTTTGTTCCAATTGACTCCAAAGTACCTAAATACTCAAAAACAAACATAAGATACATAATTTACAAGAAAACTTAGTGAAGAAAGCATAAACAATAGATAAATATCAAGGTGTTTTAGACACCTATCAAATTCCCCCACACTTAGACTTTGCTAGTCCTCGAGCAAATCAAAAAAAATAATTATAAAACATACATACAACTCCGTCTCGTCGAGTCTACGGTTACTCTAAGCATAAATAACAAGCCTTTGAACCCCTAGGTGTCCCTAGTGGACGAGTTTTAGTCTCGTGAAGGTTTACTAGAGATATACCTACAAAACCTATTACTCCAAATTCCAGTTACCCGTGAAAAGTCCATGAACGAATCCAAAGTGATTATAGGAGGAGGTACCTTATGCAAATTCAATTCATATATAAGTACATAAAGTTTTTCTTATAAAGTCGAGCAAACCACAATACTCGGAATCTGACTAACCACAATCACAATGAAAATATTAAGAAGATGGATATAGAGGTAGATGGTGCGAATGTTTACAAGTGATCGGTATTTCCCATATCTGTCTGAAGGTCACCGCCAAGATGAACCTATGCACCCTATTAGATTGAGCTACTGGTCTAAATTCTAGTGTCAACACACTGGCATATACAAGGGAACCAGCGGTCAACAATCTTAATTCTACATCAACTCAACCGGCATAAACAAGGGAACCAGGAGTCGACTTTATTCAACACAATAATAATAATATTTTTTTTTTTACTTGACAACATGATTGGATCTTTTGGATCCATGCGCATGATTCTTGTCAGCAGATTACATGATAGTTCCCTTGGATCCTGCATTCCACGCTTGTTTAGGCGACAGAGACAGGGAGAACACACACATATTGCTTTATCCAAGTGTCATTTTTTTTTGTAGTAACTCAATCACTCTATTTCATCCTAGCAGTAATAACAAGTCGATGTTTAGTGACCCACCAAATCACTTAGATAACAATAGATAAATATGAAAAAATAAAAATAGAACGTGATATGGTGATATTCCGAGATATGGTAACAACTTATTTATAATTTATAATTTCTGAGCTATGTTCGTCCTTTCAATTAATAGGTTCCTCAACTCCTGCAATCAAGATGGTTTCATCCACTTACTTATGTTGGTAGTGTCATCCTAAAGGCACAAGTTTCTAGATTTTGAAGTTCATAAAGCACAATTTTTTTTCTTATTTTTCTATTTTTCTGATTTTTTTTTAAAGGCATAAAACAAACTATACAAACATATAAATGCTCCCCCACACTTAAACTTTACATTATCCTCAATGTAAAATTTAGTCATTCAAAGTAAAGTTCAAGGTGGGAAATTCCGCAAATGATATGCAAAAACAAAGAAAAATAAAAGATAAAATGCTGAAAAATAAAAAGATAAAGGTAAAGATACAAAACCGGGGGGTTTCCTCCCACTTAGCGCTTGGTTTAACGTCGTCAGCCCGACTTTCAGCTCCAATTACTCCTCCAGAGGGAGTGGATCACTCAATGTGTTCATATCCTGATTCTCCGTCACAAACTACTCATAGTATGGTTTCAAACGATGGCCGTTGACCTTGGAAACCAGCCCTGTTTTGGGACTAGTAATTTCAATTG
This sequence comes from Papaver bracteatum, assembly GCA_023529315.1. Taxonomy (NCBI): domain Eukaryota; kingdom Viridiplantae; phylum Streptophyta; class Magnoliopsida; order Ranunculales; family Papaveraceae; genus Papaver; species Papaver bracteatum. Next base: position 1,688,439 of record JAJJWX010005066.1, read on the forward strand.
CACCATGCGCAAACACATTAGTAACAACAAATGGTCCAATCCATCTGGACCTAAGTTTACCCGGAAACAATTTAAGATGAGAATGGAATAAAAATACTTTCTGCCCTACTTCAAAACTCTTTCGGGAAATCATTTTATCATGGAAAGCCTTGGTCTTTTCTTTATAAATGCGTGAACTTTCATATGCATCATTTTGTATCTCTTCTAACTCATTGAGTTGAAGTTTCCTATGTTCACCAGCTGCATCTAATTCCATATTACATACCTTGATATCCCAATAAGCTTTGTGTTCAAGTTCGACAGGAAGATGGCAAGATTTTCCATAGACAAGCCTAAAAGGAGACATACCAATGGGTGTCTTATAAGCTGTCCTATATGCCCACAAAGCGTCATTGAGTCTATAACTCCAATCCTTCCTTGTAACGTTCAACGTCTTCTCTAAGATGGACTTAATCTCCCGGTTGGAAATTTCATCTTGACCGCTCGTTTGTGGATGATACGGTGTGCCAACTTTATGAGAAATGTTATACTTCTTTAGAAGAGCGTGAAAGGATCTCTTGAAGTGTGAACCTCCATCACTAATCACCACTCGAGGTGTTCCAAACCTAGAAAAGATATATTCCTTCAAAAACTCACAAACAACATGAGAATCATTGGTAGGAGTGGCTTTAGCTTCCACCCATTTAGAAACATAATTTACAGCAAGAATTATATAAAATTTCCCATTGGAATTCACAAAAGGCCCCATAAAATCGATACCCCAAACATCAAAAATCTCAACAGCGAGAATTGGTGTTTGCGGCATTTGGTTTCTAGCACCAAGGTTTCCTGTCCTTTGACACCTATCATAATCTTTGCAAAATAAATATGCATCCTTAAACAATGTAGTCCAGTAAAAACCACTTTCGAGAACCTTGAGGGCTGTCCTCTTGGCTCCGAAATGGCCACCACAAGCATATGAGTAACAAAAATTCAGAATTGATTGGAACTCGGATTCGAGTACGCACCTGCGGATCATTTGATCAGAGAAATGCTTCCACAAATAAGGTTCATCCCATATATATTGCTTGGCAATCTTCTTGAGCTTGTGTTTTTGGAATGTAGACATGGAACTAGGTACTTGTCCCGTCACCAAGAAGTTAACAATATCAGCGTACCATGGAGTTGTGCCACCAACCGCAAAGAGTTGCTCATCCGGGAAGCTATCATGCAAAGGAATCGCTTCTTCGGACACAACCAATCTGCTTAGATGATCCGCTACAGTATTCTCACTACCCTTCTTGTCCTTGATTTGCATGTTGAACTCTTGAAGAAGGAGTATCCACCTTATGAGCCTTGGCTTAGCATCCTTCTTTGTTAGCAAGTATCGAAGTGCAGCATGGTCGGAGAAAACAACCACCTTTGTAACCACTAAATAAGATCTAAACTTCTCGAGTGCAAACACTATGGCCAAGAGCTCCTTTTCAGTAGTGGAGTAGTTGATTTGTGCTCCATTTAGAGTTCTATAAGCATAATAAATGGCATATGGAACTTTACCATCTCGTTGTCCCAACACGGCTCCAACGGCATAATCACTTGCATCGCACATCAACTCAAATGGCTTGCTCCAGTCGGGTGGTTTGATAATTGGTGTGGTAGTTAACAACTCTTTCAAGGTGTCAAAAGCTTCCTTGCATTCCTTGTCACAATCAAAGGCCACATCTTTCTGCAAAAGTCTACACAGGGGCATTGCAATCTTGGAGAAATCCTTTATGAATCTCATATAAAAACCTGCATGACCAAGAAAAGAGCGAACCTCCCTCACAGTTGTGGGGTATTGTAAGTTTCGAATCAAATCTATCTTAGCCTTGTCAACTTCTAACCCCTTAGAGGATACAACATGGCCTAGCACAATCCCATGATTCACCATAAAGTGACACTTTTCCCAATTAAGCACAAGATTAGTTTCTACGCATCGTTTAAGAATAAGTGCAAGGTTATCTAAGCACTTGTCAAAAGAATCACCATACACGCTAAAATCATCCATAAACACTTCTATGATGCTTTCTACATAATCTGAAAATATGCTTACCATACAACATTGGAAAGTGGCTGGAGCATTGCACAAGCCAAATGGCATACGCCTATACGCAAAAGTGCCAAAAGGACAAGTAAACGTCGTCTTTTCTTGATCTTCCGGAGCTATTACAATCTGGTTATAACCTGAAAAACCATCAAGGAAGCAATAGTAAGCGTGTCTAGCCAACCTTTCAAGCATTTGATCAATGAATGGTAAAGGAAAATGGTCCTTTCGGGTGGTAGAGTTGAGCTTTCAGTAATCAATGCAAACTCTCCAACCGGTCTGGATTCTAGTTGGAACCAAGTCATTATCTTCATTTTTCACCACGGTGATTCCGGACTTCTTTGGAACGACTTGAATCGGGCTCACCCATTTGCTATCGGATATGGGATAGATAATCCCGGCATCCAACAACTTCAGGATTTCTTTCTTGACTACTTCCATCATTGGAGGGTTCAAACGACGTTGAGCTTCTCTTGTTGGTTTTGCCCCCTCCTCAAGAAGTATTCGGTGCATACATGTGGAAGGACTGATTCCTTTGATATCGGCAATGGTCCATCCAATGGCAGACTTGTACTCTCTTAGCACTCGAACAAGTTTCTCCTCTTGCACCTCGGTAAGGTTGTTGGCAATGATCACCGACAACTCTTCCTTGTCACCTAAATATACGTATTTAAGGTGATCCGGAAGAGGTTTCAACTCAAGAGTAGGTGCCTGCACAATCGACGGTAAAAGTTTCTCATTAGAAAGCGGCAAAGAAACATAAGATGCATTATACTTTAGTGGAACTTCTTGTAATGAGTTAAGAGATAAAACAACCTCTTTAAGCTCATCACAAATAGACAATTCACTTTCAAGGTCTTTGTATTTTCCATAACCTAAACCTTCCACTATGGTGTTTTCTAAAGCATCATCACCATTTAATTCAAACATCTGTTGAGATAGAGAATCAATAATATCAATAGAAAAACATGAATGCACATCACTAGGATATCTCATAGCCTCAAAGATATTGAAACTTATGATCTCATCATCAAATTCCATAGTTAAAGCGCCCTTGAAGACATCAATCTTCGTTCTAGCAGTTCTCATGAATGGTCTACCCAACAGCAAGGGGGTAGTCGATGGTGAATCTCCATCCATCATGTCCAAAACATAGAAAGCTGCCGGAAATATGAGTTGATTAACTTGCACCAAAACATCTTCAATAACCCCTTTCGGGTAAGTATTAGACCTATCAGCAAGTTGTATAACAATACTGGTATCTTTAAGAGGACCAAGTTTCAATGATTCATAAACGGAGGCAGGCATAACATTAATGGATGCTCCTAAATCTAGCAAAGCACATTCAAACCTGATTTTACCAATAGTACATGGTATGGTGAAACTACCAGGATCTTTCAACTTAGGTAGGAGTTTCTTTTGAAGATATGCAGAAGCATTTTCCCCCACACTCATTACCTCATTACCGATCAATTTGTGCTTGTTAGTGCACAATTCCTTTAAGAACTTTGCCCATCATGGAACCTGCCTTATCGCCTCAATGACTGGAATGTTCACTTCAATCTTCTTAAAGATTTCCAAAATTTCTTGGTACAATGTCTCCTTGTTCGACTTTGCAAACCTTCTAGGAAAAGGAGGACGAGTAACATAAGTTGAAACATGAGTTTTAGATTTTGTTACCGGTTCAGCCTTTTTAGGGGTTGTTTCACCCTCTTCTTTCTCCAAATCAGGTTCATGTGACACCGGTGATGTTTCCGGTTTCTCTATTTGCTTCCCACTGTGTAGCTCAATAACATTGGCATTCTCTTTATGATTCAGTGATTGCAAAGGGAGTTTTCCAGATGCTTGTGCCTTGAGTTGGTTCATATCATTAGCCAATTGACTAACTTGGTTTTGCACATCTCTCATAGCCATATCGGATTTCTGCTGGAATTGGTTGAACCCTTGCATTGACTTTGTAATCTCTTGCATACTTTGCATCATAAGAGTAAACTTGTCATCCACACTTGTACCTTGAATCTATTGTTGTGGTCTTGGCATGAATTGGTATCCTCCTTGTTGATTGAAAGTAGGATTTGCTGCAGCTTGCTTGTTGGCATAGTTGAAATTAGGATGATCACGCCAACCTGGATTGTATGTGCTAGAGTACGGATCATACCTCGGCCTTTGCTGATTTTGGTACATAACACTTGCTTGCTCAACATCTTCGGTGTGTGATGACGGTATGAAGGCAGCTGCTATTTGTTGCATCATCCTCTCCATGTTACCCATCCTTTGTTCCATGTGTGGAGAATTGCCAACTTCATTCACCTTCCTTGCCATTGATTCATCTCTAGTGAAGAATTGTTGCGTGTTTGCAGCCATATTCTCCAACAAACTTGTAGCTTCAGCAATGGTGTTGTTGGTAAGTGCACCACCACTTGCGGCATCGATCAAATGTCTCTCATTGGAAAGCAACCCCTCATAGAAATATTGAATCACAAGTTGATCGCTGATTTGGTGGTGTGGACAGCTAGCTAAAAGCTTCTTGTAGCACTCCCAATACTCATAGAGAGTCTCTCCCGATATTTTCCTAATACCACAAATCTCCTTGCGAATCACATCTGCTTTTGATGTTGGAAAATACTTCTCAAGGAACAATTTCTTCATTCCATTCCATGTGGCTATGCTTCCAGCGGGTAAGCAAAATAACCATTCTCTTGTAGCATCTATAAGGGAGAAAGGAAAAGCTGTCATCATAGCCATATCCGCATCTGCAGTTGCTTGCTTCATACTAGTCACAACATGATGGAATTGTTGCAAGTGACGATTAGGATCTTCTCCCGCTAAACCTCTGAATTTGGGAAGCAAGTTAATCAATTGCGGCTTCAACTCAATGGTTCCATTCAGCTGAATACATAAAGGCTGCTGGTCAAGGTTTGGAGAAGTGAGATCCTTGAGTGTTCTCGGAGCAGGTGGTCGACCTCCCATTGTGTTGTCTTCCTCTTTGTCCGAATCCGAGAATTCACTTGGTGTAGAACTAGGAGGAAGTGGAGTGTTGACTTCTCGAATGAAATCTTTAAGTAAAGTGCCCGAATGAAGATGTATACCAATAGGACTTGGTCTGCCCTCTCCACGCATTCACCAAAGAAATAGTACCTGAAAATCAGATTCTAAGAGATTGAATAAGTAAACTGAAATTGAAAATAAAAGCAAAAGTAACAACTAAGAATAAAAATAACAACTAAACTTTCCACTGCCTCCCCGGCAAAGGCGCCAATTTTGACGAGGTGTCGAACTCGCAAAAATAAAATTCTCTACTTCTATTTAACTAGCAAGTAGTATAATGTAAGTAGGATCATCCCAAGGGAGGTATGAAGTTTAAGTTGTTATGCAAATAGTCTTAGCAAAGATGATTTTGTTGTAGAAATTCTGAAAATTGTAAAGTGTATTCAAATATGAGATGGAATTGATTAAAGGTTCATTCTAGACCATGGAATACAAACCAAATTGATATATAGCCAAGTTCTTCACATTATCTCGTTACTAACAACCCTAGAATAATTAGTACGCTCAACTATTCCGTTATTATCTCCAAAGCTCACCGGATACGGAAGCGCTCGACTACCGGTTTCTACTTGCCTAGTTTCCTAGAGGTACGCTTACTAGGTGTGACTTAAACAAGTGCTCTAAGTTTTGTGAGATAAGGTTGTTCCTAGTGATGAACTCAAAAGCATGAATCACCTACTAGTGTCAAATTCTACATATAGGTACTTAACAAAGTCCCATCATCAGTACCCATATATTGCTACTTGTGTTTATATTTCTAGACAATTACGGGTCGAAGAAAATCTAAACTAGCAATAAGATTAAGAATTAATGATTCAATTTCGAACTTAAACCCTTAACAAATAATCCATAAACAATATTAGCATGGTAGAAATCAATCAATAACATAAATAAATGCAAGAGAACAAGTTATTTCATATCAATCATAGGTTCATATTTCGGGCTTTGAAATTTCCCTTAATCAAGAAGAGTTTTAGTTACTCATAAGTATAGAGTTCATCATCAAATAATAATGGAAATAAATTAAAGAAGATGAAAATATAAAATGAAAGCAAACCCTAGTTGCGGCTCTCTCCCAAAACTCCAAGTAGAATACGTCCTAAAGTTATAGAAGTCTTTCCCTTTTGTAGCTTTTGTCCCTTCCAAAGATAGGTTAAGTCTCAAAAGCCCAAATCAAATGTATTCACCAAGCCCATATAAGAGAAAACCCATGTAGAGAATATGCATAAAAAAACTGTCGCCGGAAGTCCATAAAAGTTTCCAGAACTTGGCCGGAAAAGTCACCGGTCGCCGGTCAAACCAACGGTCAATCGAGTCAATAGTCAAGTTAACTGAGTCAAAGTCTGAGTAGTCTATGGCCAAGGCCACTTGCACTGGCCTGAGCTTGTTATGCACCATCATTTCACTTTGCGTGTATAGTGCTGCACCCTCATGGTGCTATCCTGCAATCCCAGCTTCCAAACCCTGCACACACTAACTTCATCTGAGCTGCAACCTCAATCTTGCACATCCATTTCAGTTAACTCCTCCTACACCACTCAAGTACCCTGTAACTCATTCCCATGTTATCTTCAAACATAACTCTAGTCCAGCTGAAGCATTTCATCTTAGTAGCTGTGGCACTACCTGCAATTTCCTGTATCCTTCTTCTACTGCTCATGGTTTGCGACCTCAACACTAGACATACGTTCTTGGATCTTCCCAAAGCATTCAGTCACTGAAGCTCAATCTCATCATTTGCATTGCCATTACCTGCACCTGCAATCATAGCAGCATTACCTGCCACAACAAGCGTATGCCATCACTAGGTGCACTTTAAACAACTGCCAAGACCCAGTTCATAAAATCTGCAACAACACTGATTCCCATATCCATAAACCAATGGCTATTTTCCCCCTTCTTAGCTGACTTCTCGCCCTGCAACACTTGCAACTCAATAGCACCAGCTCTTCCTTCCTTGCCTGTAGTACTGCATCGCAGCGCAACCTCAAAACAACAACTCATGCCATAATTCCTTATAAACTGCAAGCACAACAACACCGCAGCAACTCCATCTCAGTCATGCATTCATTGTATACAAACATTACTTCCCAGTTCAGCTTCCACTAGTTACTCCACCACTGCATCACTACCCTGCAACTGAACAACATCACTACTCCCAAAACTGGTTTCTTTGTCACCAAAACTGACCACAAATCATCAGTACTGCAGCTTCATACCATACTTCGTAACTCGGTCGAGCATCACCTGAAATCATCACAGCCATACAGCCCCCATCTCAGTTATACCACCTGAAACTCAACCCATTCGGCTTTGCCCTTGCTGGCAACTGCAACTGCAACTGCAACTCTTGACTGCTCTGAACCCCTACTTGATTCTGCCAAAATACACCCATAGATCTTCACCAATCTTCTCTAACTCGAGCTCAAAACCCTTTATACCCAGTGACACAAACCACAACAGCAGTATCGGTTTCCAACTGATGTTCAGGTAGCAAACACGCTCCAACATTGGCCTAAACTAATGTTAGACTCGAACCCAGATTCCACTTCCCTGTAAAACACTCAAACATACCCATTTTGTTCACAGCTAGATCCCCCTCTGCAACTGCAGCTGAAACAGCTTCCGTTCTGGAAACACCAAGTCGCCATCTCCAGCTGCACAGCAACAGCTCCTGGTTTGCTTCTCCAGCTCAGATCATCATAAGCTGCAGTGCAACTGCAACTCCACCAAAACCTTTGCTCAAACTCAACACCAGCTCCCTGCGATGCACAATTCTCCCAACTTAACTTCACATAAACCTCAGCTTCACTTCATGCCTGCAAAACCCATTTCATCTTCAAATGTGAGCTACTAAACCACCAAAGAACAGCATCTGCTCCATCTTGAGCAGCAAACCAGCTTCACCGTAGCAGCAATAGATCAGGTTCTGCAACTTCAGACCCAGTTGTATCTCCATATCACCAGTATCACCTAGTTCACCACCTAATTTACTCTCAAACACCAGCTAAAGATCAATCAGTAGTACCCACAACCGCATCTATCTAATCTCATGACTGCAACCAACCATCACCTGATTCAGAAATAAACCCTAGCTTCTTTGTAGAACCTCCAACTACAATTTCGACTAAAACCCATCTTTATTCCACCATCGTATCTCATCACCAGCAACTAATTCCTCATAGACCATTTCGGGATTTCATTGATTTCATTACAGATCCATCTCTTTCTGCCAGCCGCCTTTTACTCCTTTCTTTTCTCAATTTCAGACAAAGAAATAAATGAGAAGAGGAATACTAATTTTTAGATTTTGTGTTGGAATGGGAGTGGATATAGCCACTCAGGTGAATTGGCTAAGGGGGGTACCCAGATGACTTTAGGCACCCTAAGTGTTGATAAGAGCCGCCAAAGAATGACAACTCCTTTTGCTCCACTGTGCTTCTAATAGTGCCTGCATATTGAAATGACGCTTTCGCCTTTCGTGCTCCAAATGGACGCTTTCTTTCAAGTTCTTCCTCCAACAACAGCCGTCTTTTACTCCTCATATTCACTTATTTCCTTAAATGAGAGTCATCACTAAAGTTGTCGTGCTTTTCAGACAGAAAATTTGCATCACTAAAGCCGACATACTTTTCAGACAGAGATGAAGAAATGAAAGCAAATAATGAGAAATAATTCGCCTTGTCCTTTTAAGCAGCGTTTCTTCTTCTTTTGTTCCAATTGACTCCAAAGTACCTAAATACTTAAAAACAAACATAAGATACATAATTTACAAGAAAACTTAGCGAAGAAAGCATAAACAATAGATAAATATCAAGGTGTTTTAGACACCTATCAAATAACTAAAACAAGTATGGAATGGACACTAAAATCATATGAATTATGCACTTATCAAATTCCCCCACACTTAGCCTTTGCTAGTCCTCGAGCAAACTAAATAAAACTAATCCTAAATACAACAATTCCATGTCGTTGAGAAAACGGTTACTCTTAGCATGAATAACAGGCCTTTAAACCCCTAGGTGTCCCTAGTGGACGAGTTATGGTCTCGTGAGGGCTTACAAGAGGTATACCCCCAAAACCTACTCCAATCTCTCGCCTTGGAAGAACCACTAAGGATAGATACAAAATAGTAGCTAAATAATTAGCTTACATAAGTTCTTTAGCTGCAAACATCCCACATACATTCCAATCCGCACACACAAACAATTACTTACGTATGACATTCAACCTGATTGCTAAACTCTACTTAGATAGTCATCGTACTTGTTGCAACATTTGTCACAACACTCGCATACTGAAATCACATGGATAGATAAGAAAATGGAAATAGAAAAGTGAAGTGTGCAAATGTTGACTTAAGTGAAAGATGTTACCCACAATACTTGTGTGAATGTCGTCAAAGGATATGTATTTATTGTGCATAGTTGAGAGAAGCACCCATTTAACTTGACCACATGATTAGATACTCTAAGCGCATGTTTCCTTTTCAACATGTATGCAATAGTTACCTTGGATCCTTCGTTCCACGCTTGTTTAGGCGACGGAGACAGGGACAACGTTTCACGCATACTACCACCCAAGTGTCAAGAACCTCATCAATAGTCTTTTTGACTTGTTATATAGTGATGCTATGGTTTTTGTTTCATCGACTACATGATTAGATATTCTAAGAGCATGTTCCTTTTTAGAAAATATGTGATAGTTGCCTTGTATCATGCATTCCACGCTTGTTTAGGCAACGGAGACAGGGACAACGTTTCACACGTATTGCTATCCAAGTGTCGACAAATGAAGAGGAGCCTTATATATATATATATATATATTTATTTATTATTATTTTATTTTATTTTATTTTTATTTTTTTCCGGATCACTCTTTACAAGTGTAAGACAACTGTCTTATGGGGATTTTATATACTCAACCAATGATTACCTTGCTACAACATCCACGGCAGTATCAGGATCCCTCCAAATCACTTTAGAGAAACATATAACTGCAAAAATAAAAATAAAGTGATTCAGTAATGATTAATTGCGAGGATAAATCTTTTAAATGACCACCATAGCTTAGTTTCGCATTCAATTATGAACGTATATAATTAAGGATTGTAGAATGACAAAATGGAACACAATCTATAGCCGTAAGAACTATTTCAACCTAAAAAGGTTTAGAGTGTCATCCTAATAGCTCATAAGTAACTCCAAAATACGAAGTCTCAAGAATGCAAGAAATCAAAGAGTATTATTATTATTTTTATTTATATATGCAATCCAAACATGCTTAACTACTCCCCCACACTTAAACTCAACATTGTCCTCAATGTTCAAAACCGAAAATTCTGATTCCCGACATAACAGACCTGAAAAACTGTACAAATGAGTTGGGAACTAGGAAAAACATCCTAAACGAAATTTTTTCACCTACGTCTTTTCTATAACGTGTCAAAATTTCACAGTGTTTCAATAAAATTTCTGACTTTGGTGGCCTCCGGACTGATTGTCATGCAATCTGAAAAAGTTCTGGAAAAATACCGAAACTCAAATGTCCAGGCCTATCGCTCCAACTTAACAGACTACAAATTCAGATTTTCTTTTTGTAAAAGAAAGGTATGCCTGTCCTCTTTGAAATTTGGGGTCAGCCACTCAAATCGGACTCCGTATGAAGTCTCGGGAGCTATTTTCGTGACAAGTGCGCAGTCAGAATTTTCTGACGAGAATTCGTCAAAACTTTCATTATAAATATAGGACTTGTAAAATCTAAGATGGGAATGCAAGATATGATATGAAAAACTAAGAAAATAAAAAACAAAAGGGATAGAGATACAAAACCGATGGGTTGCCTCCCATTTAGCGCTTAGTTTAATGTCCTCAGCCCGACTTGGAATTCCAATGATGCTACTCCTCCAGAGGGAGAAAATCTTCAAGTCTCATTACTTCTACGTTATCCTTAGAGAAGTTTTCATAATAAGGGTTCAATCTATGACTGTTGACTTTGAAAGTTATTCCAGTTTTCGTACTAGTAATCTCAACTGCACCATAAGGAAAAACATTATAACAACATACGGTCCTATCCATCTGGACCTTAGCTTCCCAAGAAATAATCGAAGACGAGTATTAAATAAAAGAACGTTTTGTCCCACAACAAAATTCTTTCGATAAATCATTTTGTCATGAAAAAGTTTTGTCTTCTCCTTGTATATACGAGAACTCTCGTAAGCATCATTATATATCTCCTCTAGATCGTTTAGTTGTAACTTCCTTTGTTTTCCCGCATTGTCATAATCCATGTTGCACATCTTTATCGCCCAATACGCCTTGTGTTCAAGATCAACTGGAAGATGACAAGCCTTTCCATAAACCAACCGATATGGAGACATACCAATCGGTGTTTTGTACGCCGTTCTATATGCCCAAAGTGCATCATTAAGCCTATAACTCCAATCTTTCCGTGTAGTGTTCACGGTTTTCTCAAGAATGGATTTAATCTCAAGGTTTGAGATTTCAGCTTGCCCACTAGTTTGTGGGTGATACGGAGTACCAATCTTGTGTGTTATGTTGTACTTCATGAGTAGAGCATGGAAGGATTTTTGAAAATGTGAGCCTTCGTCACTGATAACCACTCTTGGTGTACCATGTCTAGAAAAAATGTATTCCTTCACAAACTCACAAACAACTTGAGAATCATTAGTAGGGGTGGCTTTAAGAATATGAAGTATATAAAATTTTCCATTAGAATTGACAAAAAGACCCATAAAATCAATTCCCCACACATCAAATACTTCAACAACAAGAATTGATGTGAGTGGCATTTGATTTCGAGCACTTAGATTGCCAGTTCTTTGACATCTATCACAAGATTTGCAAAAAATATATGCATCCTCGAATAGGGTAGGCCAATAAAATCCACTTTCAAGTACTTTGAAAGCGGTACATTTAGAACCAAAGTGACCACCATATGCATATGTATGACAAAAAGTAAGAATAGATTGAAATTCAGAATTAGGTACGCACCTGCAGATGATTTGATCAGAACCGTATTTCCACAAGTAGGGCTCATCCCACATACTTCTTGGCTATTTTCTTAAGCTTAAGCTTTTGAAAATTAGACATTGTACTAGGTACTTGTCTTGTAACCAAGTAGTTCACTATATCCGCGTACCAAGGTGTTGAATTTTCAATTGAGAAAAGTTGTTCGTCTGGAAAACGATCTTGTAAAGGAAGTTCTTCTTCGGAAATAACAAGTCTACTACGATGATCAGCAACAGTATTTTCAACACCTTTTTTATCCTTTATTTCATAATCAAATTCTTGCAATAGTAGAATCCACCGTATAAGTCTTGGCTTAGCTTCTTTCTTCTTTAACAGGTACCTAAGTGCTGCGTGATCAGAATACACAACCACTTTTGAACCCACCAAATAGGATCTAAATTTTTCTAGTGAAAACACTATAGCCAGAAATTCTTTCTCGGTGGTAGAATAGTTGATTTGAGCATCGTTTAGAGTCCTAGATGCATAATAAATCACATGAGACAGCTTGTCTACTCTTTGACCCAAAACGGATCCAACTGCATAGTCACTTGCATCACACATTATTTCAAATGGAAAAATCCAATCCGGTGACTTGATAATTGGTGCAGTTGTCAACAATTCTTTCAATTTATCAAAGGCATACTTGCACTCCTTGTTGAAGTCAAAAATAACCTATTTTTGCAATAATTTACACATCGTCATTGAGATTTTAGAGAAATCCTTGATAAACCGCTTGTAAAAACCTGCATGACCAAGAAAAGAACGAATTTCCCTCACCGAAGTGGGATATTGTAAGTTTCTTATCAAATCTATCTTTGCTTTGTCAACTTCAAGCTCTCGAGAGGACACAATGTGACCGAGCACTATTCCATGATTTACCATAAAATGGAATTTCTCCCAATTAAGAACAAGGTTAGTGTCTATGCATCTTTTAAGCACAAGTTCAAGATTTTGCAAACAAATATCAAATGAATCACCATAAACACTAAAATCATCCATAAATACCTCAATGATGTGTTCCATATAATCAGAAAATATACTGACCATACACCTCTGAAAAGTGGCAGGCGCATTGCAAAGACCAAACGGCATCCGTCTGTAGGCAAACGTACCAAAAGGACAAGTAAAGGTAGTCTTCTCCTGATCCTCTGGTGCAATAACAATCTGATTGTAGTCCGAATAACCGTCCAAAAAGCAATAATATGAATGTCCCGCTAGCCTCTCTAACATCTGATCAATGAAAGGCAAAGGAAAGTGATCTTTTTGGGTTGCGGCATTAAGCTTTCTGTAGTCTATGCACACTCTCCATCTTGTTTGAACTCTTGTAGGAACAAGTTTATCATCTTGATTTCTAATAATAGTTAACCTGCTTTCTTAGGTACCACCTGAACTGGACTAACCCATTTGTTGTTAGAAATAGGGTAAGTCACCCCCACACTTAGTAATTTGAGGATCTCTTTCTTCACAACCTCCATCATTGGGGGTTAAGCCTACGCTGAGCATCACGTACATGCTTAAAATCATCTTCCATTAGGATTATATGCATGCACATGGATGGACTAATGCCTTTGATATCAGTAATAGTCCAACCAATAGCCGTTTTGTGCTCTTTCAGAACCCTAAGAAGATGTTCTTCTTGTATTGGGGTGAGTTTCTTTGCAATAATCACCGAAAGTTCTTCTTTATCACCCAAGTATGCATACTTTAAGTGGTCTGGAAACGGCTTCAATTCAAGTTTCGGTGCTTGCACAATAGAAGGTAAAGGAACCTCATTAGTTATGGGTAACGAAATATTACCTGTTTTTGCTTTTGGTAGTGATGTTAAAGCACCACACATCTCCACCAGTTCTTTGGCTATCTCAACGTCCATGTTTGGATGTCCATGAACGTCCAAATCAATGCTATTTCGTAGCACAACTCCAAGTTCATCTTCGTTATTCAAATCAAACATTTTTTGTGCCAATGAACTAATAACATCAATGGAGAAAGCTGAGTGAACATCACTAGGATATCTCATGGTTTCAAAAATATTGAACCGTATGATCTCCTTATCAAATTCCATAGTGAGTGCACCACTATCAACATCAATCTTCGTCTTTGCAGTTTTCATAAACGGTCTCCCAAGAAGTAACAAAGTAGATGAGAAATTATCTCCATTGTGCATATCCACAATGTAAAAATCAACCGGAAAGATTAACTGATTCACTTGAACTAACACGTCCTCCACGACTCCCTTAGGATATATATTGGACTTGTTAGCCAATTGAATAGTAATATTTGCCTCTTTTAAAGGTCCGAGATCAAAGAATCATAAACATCGGTTGACATAACACTTATGGAAGCTCCCAAATAAAGCAAAGTACGCTCAAAACGTCGGTTACCAATGGTAACGGGAACTGTGAAGCCGCCAGGATCTTCACACTTTGTAGGCATCTTCTTTAATAACATAGTTGTAGCACTTTCGCCCACCTGAATGATCTCATTAGCAATCAACCTATCCTTTATTGTACACAAATCCTTCAAAACCCTAGCATACCTTGGTACGGATTTGATGGCCTCAATAAAAGGAATGTTGATGTGTATCTTGCTGAAAATATCCATGATCTCATTGTCTTGAGCTTCTTTCTGGGATTTAGCAAAACGACTAGGGAAAGGAGGTGGTATGGTAAAAGTTGGAACCATGTCCTTAGGTTGGCCATTTGAGGTTGGCTTTTCCTTTGGGATGGTTTCCTCCTCTATTTCCTTTTCAATGTCGTTAATAACCTCTTTTTCTTGATGTGGCTCTTCAGTTTGTCTCCCACTTCTTAGAGTTACTGCATTGACGTGCTCTCTTGGGCTCACAAACGATTGAGATGGAAGTGTTGTTGATGCTTTTGCCTTCAGTTGATTCACATCTGTGGCCAATTTTCCAATCTGAGTATGTAAATCTCTGATAGCATTATCCGTTTTCAGCTGATTTTGATAAGTTTTCTGCATGAATTAATTAGTTTTCTGAATTGCTCAATTTTCTGCATGAACTGATCAGTTTTCTGCTGACTTTGTTGAAACATAGATGACAAATCTTGCATCATGGTAATCATATTCTCAGAGGTGCCTTCATTTGGAGATTGCTGTTGTGTTTGGAATTGTTGATGAAAACCACCTTGTCTCGCATATGGATTAGGAGCTGCAACTTGCTTGTTTGCATAACTAAAGTTAGGATGATCTTTCTAACCTGGATCATAAGTATTAGAGTAGGGATCATACCTTTTCCTCTGATTTGGAAATACAACATTCACCTATTCGGCCTCTTCTTCATACGAAGAAATGAGAACGGCTGCCATCTGTTGCATCATCTTCTCAATATTACCCATTTTATCTTCTAAGTGTGAAAAAGAACTAACTTCGTTGACTCTCCTAGCCATCGATATGCCTCTTGCATTAAATTACTGCGTGTTTGTAGCCATGTTCTCGATCAGTTCTGTGGCTTCATCAATGGTTTTATTGGTTAACGCACCACCACTAGCCGCATCTATGAGATTTCTCTCCGATTGAAGCATCCCATCATAAAAATACTGCACTATGAGTTGCTCACTGATTTGGTGGTTTGGACAGCTAGACAACAACTTCTTGTACCGTTCCCAGTAATCGTAAAGAGTTTCACCAACAATTTGCTCAATTCCACTTATTGCTTTAAGAATAGTTGTTGATTTGGAAGCAGGAAAGTAATTTTCTAAGAACACTTTCTGCATATCATTCCATGTTGTAATGCTTCCCTATGGAAGGCTGTAAAACCATTCTTCCACTGAATCTGTCAAAGAAAATGGAAAAGTTGTAAGTAAAGCTCTGTCTTTGTCAGTTCCAGTTGGCTTCAAACTTGCCAACCTTTGTTGAAATAATAACAAGTGTTTATTTGGATCATCTCCAGGTATCCCTTTAAACTTCGGTAACCAATGTATCAACTGATATTTAAGTTCAATAGATTCATCTAAGTTGATGCAAAGTTTTTGTTGATCAAACGATGGAGATGTTAGATCTTTGAGCGTCCTCCTAGGAGGAGGAGGAGGAGGAGGTGGTGGTGGTCCGTCTACCATCTCTTCTGTAGAGGGTACTTGATGCAAGTGCTGACGTGCTTGTAGTACTGTTCCTTTACGAGTTTGAATACCGCACCTCAAATAATCCCAATCTTTCGGTGCCAGAGATTAAGCACCTGTAAAAACTAAAAAGAAATTCTAAAAACAATAATAAAACTAAAAGAAATAACAACTAAATCTACCGACTGCTCCCCGGCAGCGGCGCCAAAATTTGATGCGTGACGTAAGTGCAATCAAATTAATAATCTTATTTCCACACAATTAACTGGTAATATAATGGAAGTAAGGATCGTTCTCACGAAGAGCAGTGAGTTTTAGTTGTCAAAGTGTCACAAAGGGGGGGGTTTTATTTTAGATTTCACTAAAGTAAACAATCAAAGCAAATAAAATTATATTGTAATCAATAGAGAAAGATATGATCGAGGAATCCTTCTTCGTATATAAACCGTCAATGAGTTAAATATTCATCTATTCGTCATTAATCATAGATTATCACCAACTGTAGAATAACAGGTACGCTTAGCTATTCCCAAAATTCCTTATATCACTGGATAATACGTACGTTTAGTTACCAGATTCTATTTGTATAAACCACCTTGAGGTATGCTTACAAGATGTAATTCATCGAATGCTTTAGGGTTTGTGAATTTAGGTTTGATCCTAGTAGTTAGACTCAGTACGCTCGGTCTTCTTGCTAGGGTTGTGTTTACACATGATTGCTTTACAGAATCCCTCTGCAAGGTCTCGGGTTCTCTACTTGTGTAAGGAATTATTCAATAATTACGGATATCGTAACCATTACTAGCAATAGATTAGATTACCAAATATATTTAGTTGGTAAACACAAACGATAATCATATGAAGAAATCAAAATAGATTCATATATTAAATCAAATCAAGTTTACAACTTAGAATTCATCATCAATCAATAGGTGTTTAGCTACTCATGGATGTAGAAACATCCATGATATACATATGAGAAAAGTAAGAGATAACGTTACGATTGATGATCGCTCCGTGTGATGTTTCTTCTCTCCAAACCCTAAAAATTTCGTGACCTAATGCTATGATATGTTTTACATAACCTAAGACCTTTTTATAGGTTAACATTACTTGGTCTTCACGTATTTAGTTAGGTTTAAAAACCCAACCTAAAATAACGAAATAACGTTCCCAAACGTGCCCTTAAGCCTTCCAAGGAGTTTATACACGTTTCTCATTTGCTAAGTTTGTGAACCCAGTCCGCAAACTTCAAATTCCAGCAGATATTTTCGGAAATAGTCTGCGAACCCCATCTGCAAACCCAGTTCGCGGACCGCACTATCTTCGGTTTTCAATGGAAACTATTTTTGCCACACTTCTTCATACGAACTCGGAATGACCTCATTCTTTTTGCATTCTTTTTATCTTTCAATTATATTCAAGATGATGATGAGAAATCCTTAATTTGAATGAGTTAAGATCGGTATTTGGCCCTTCTCTTGATTTTGAGCGTTTTGCTCATTTTCGTCGCTTTTCTTCCACTTCCCTTGGACTTTGGCACTTGGATTCTTGGAATACTTCTCTTCATAGCTCTTTTTAGCACTTTGTAGATCCTTTTTGGATGATTCACCTAATTGAGGCAAATAAAAGAAAACAAGAGTAATAATACAAAAATATTCAAGGATAATAGCTAAAACAAGTATGGAATGGACACTAAAATCATATGAATTATGCACTTATCAACACCAAGGAATTTCCAAAACCGAAAATATTCTCAAGATATTTTTCATTACTCCACCAAATTCGGTTTTCATAATTCCTATGAATGCACTGTCCAAAAATACGATCAAAATCTCCTTGGAAAATCTTTAATTAGCAAATGCACATTACTAATTCTTATTTTCCATATATAATTAAAAACCCTTAATTAAAAAGATTCTTAACTTATTTAAATTGGATCTTGGGATTTACATCCTTCTTAGCTGTTAAAGAATATCTTTGAACAACATAGAATAAGCATTAATGCATCATGTTCAAAGTGTGACGACATCTTACTCTTGCAAGTCTTTTCCATGCTTGCTCACTTGAAACTGATTTACCACACTTCCAAATAAGTTTAGAATTGGTTCATCTGACTTTCAAGAACTATGTGATTGATCAAGTAACACTCAATCACAACTCATGGGTTTACGGTTCTACCTCCATATGAGTATTGTGCATAGTTACACTAGCTTATCAAAGATACGGCTGACTAGGTACTAGGATCGGTTCCTCACATATATTTGGTATCTAACTTGTATGCACTGCACATGTCCATAGGATCGGTTCCCCTTTCTTACATAAACCTTGTTACACCTCATACATAGGATCGGTTCCCCTTGTGATGCACTGCACCTCTTACTAGGATCGGTTCCCCTTCTCCCAGTAATAAGTTCAGGCACTCACAACCCAATCATACCCTAGGTGATTACTTAAGATCGGTTTCACTAATAAAAGTCATACCAATACATAACTCAGGCCTCATGTGAATATTTTTACCAAGAACACAAATAAGTCATAAGGGTTATACTAATCACACATATTGGTCGTTCATAAGATGTGTAATGAAGTACAGCCCCAATAACGCCTGGCGATTTCCTTTTCGGTTCACAACACATATCATGAACTTACTTCCTTTAAACACATGTAAAAACATTGTTTCCTAGGATGAAATCCTCACCTCATACCCATACATAATCACAATAACATTCATACGATTATGTCGATGTCTTATATACAAAGTTTAATGGTTAAGCAAGAAACTTCATATTGTATTCCTCAATACTATGTCTATCTAGAGTGTTCATGCTTCGCAGTTTTATGTTTTCAATATACACGACTTGAAAGATATGTTAGGGAATGAAACAATTCAAGTGAAATATCACTAACCTCAAGTGGAAGGATGATGTTGTCGTTGTAGCTCCGTACTTCTTCACTTCTCCGAGTCTTCACAATACTTGTAATGTCTCACCCTAATGTTTTCATGCAAACCTATACGAAGTTGACTCTAGTACATTTAAATCAAGCGAATCTTAAATGAGTTTTTGTTTACAAAAATATGACAACCAAACTTTACATACCAACGTTTGGTGGGTTCAACCGAGAAATACATCATCTCCTTGGCATACTCAAGTTGAAGATGCCCAAACGAACGACTGGCGAGCACCCATTATTCACGAGTTGAGCAGTTCTCTTACCAACGGGAAAATCAGTCTCAAGGAATTGAAGAACTTTTTTATACTGCATGGAGCATTGTATTATCGCAATCCATATGGATCCTTATCACGATGCCTTGGATATGAAGAAGCAAACGAGCAACTCAAACGCATACATGAGGAAGTATGTGGGAAAACCCTAGTGATCACACTTTACAAAAGACTTCAAAGACTCGGGTACTATTGGCCCTCCATGGAGACTCGGTCGAGAAAGTTGCAAGGGTCATGTCCCAATTGTCAGACACCACCTCATCACTTAGAGGTTCTAACAGTTCACCATACTTGGGACTGGAGAGAACCTTACATAAAATATCTTCGTGACAACGATCTTCCGTTAGAGAAAAAAGTTGCGGTCAAACTCATCTAGAGATCCAAACGTTTTGTCTACTTGGAAGGAATTTTGTATCACAAAAGCTTCGGTGGGAATCTACTGAGGTGCTTGGCTGAACATGAAATTCCTACAATCTTGAAAGAAATGCATGAAGGTGAACATCAAGGGAAGAAGAAATTATTTCTCCAAATCCATAAAAAATATTATTGGCAAACCATGGAAAATGACGTGGCTGCCTATGTTTGGAGATATCATCAATGCCAAGTTCATGGCAACCTCATTCACACTCCTTGTTTCCCATTACATTATGTGAGCAGTCCATGGCCCTTCTACAACTGGGGGCTGTATAACATCGGAAAGATCAATCCAGCATCTTCGAAGCAACATGAATACATCATCATAACAACGGAGTACTTCACCAAATGGTTCGAGGATATTCCTCTTCAAAGCACCACCGGAGTCACGATTGCATCTTTCATCAAAGAGTACATCATATTTAGATTCGACGTTCCTAAACATATCATCACGATTAATGGAACTCCTTTTGCCAACAAACATGTTGCAGAATTACTCAAAGAATACATAATCAAACATATTTTCTCCACACTATACTATCCCAAAGGAAACGGACAAGCGGATAGTACCAACAAAACCCTGATCCGGATTCTCAGCCGAACAGTTCATGACAATCCACGAACCTGACATGAGGAATTACCCATGGCTTTGTGGGCCTACCGAACCGCACCAAGAATATCAATCGGGACTTCACCATACTCTCTCTTTTATGGCGCTGATGTCATTCTCCCGGACGAAATCAAGTTTTCCTCTACAAGAATCGCAGCGGCCAGTAGAGTACAATTGGATGAAGACAAAATTACAGCCCCAACAATAGGATTCTATTTTTATGGAAGTTATTTTCATGTTTATAGGTACTAAGATATTCTTGAATTATTATTAAGGAAATGTATCCATATATAATCCGACAAAGATATTTTGTTAGTGTTGTTTAATACTAAATATAGATATTACTTTTTGTGTTAAATCTAATTTGAGAAAGAAATCTTTCCCATTAGATATGGATTATGGAGTCCTATTTGAAGTATCAACGATGATGATTTCTGTTTTAAAAAAAATTATGCTAAATTTAGGCGATAAAAATATGGAACCTATAAGGTTGTTGAAGAAACATAATTTTTTATTTTTTCTCCTTCTCTTTCTCATTGTCTTTCCGCTCTACTACTTCTGACTTTGTTAATGCGTTTTTACTTTTGTTACAGTGGTTGGAGATCCTTCCGTTGTTTCAGATGGAGAGGTGTACCAGGTACATAATCAATATCATTTGTTTTTTTAATTCATTTAATCTCTTCTTTTTCAGATAGGATTTTATGTCTTCGATATGTTGACGCCAAATATAAGAATCTTTTTTCCTCTGATCCTGATGACCTTGATATTGTTTCAGAGCATAGTGATGATATGCATTATATGGAATGTTGATGAAGTGAGTTTTGGCTTTGGTCTGCTTACTATCTTTCATATAAATTTGTTTCTGATTAGGTTTTTTACAATTTGATGTTTCAGTAATTATTTTATTTACCAATCTGGTATGAACTTGAATTTTGATTTTCTGTTTTTATTGTACGTTTTATTTTGTGGCTTTAGATTTTGACAGTTTGTTTTGATTTGATATTTTTTAGTAATTAAACATCGATGGAGCATGAAGAAAGTCAGAAATCTTCTTCACCACCAACAACTTCTATTATTTCAAGACCGGATAACCTTGATCGAGAAGTAAGTAGACATCCTCTGCATCTTTATCAAGGGTCGCTTACATACTGATTCGTAAGCTATTTATATTCATCGGTGATTACTTATTTTTGATTTTGTTGATATTTTATCTTATAAACTTAGCAGGTTAATCTTTTCCCACATGCCATAACAATCTAACTTTACTGGAAATATGATATCCATATTTGATGCAAACTCCTTGCCACGAGACTCCAATGACAAGGTAATTTTTTTTTTCCTACTCACTGATATGGACAACTTAACGTTGCATTGTGTTCTAACTGAAAGTTAATTCCAACGTCAGGGAAAAACATTCACATGCAGAGCAGAAATAGTTGGTTTGATTGAAGGCAAATAATGGTATTATCTGATTTGCAACACATGCCATGGAAAAATTATGTGCAAAGATAATCAATCATACTGCTTTCAATGCAACACTTCGACGATGCCAACTGAACCATTGTATGTACAAAATAATTTCAATGAAAATAATAGCCATGTATGGGATGTTTACGTGTATATATATAATCAATCTTATTGATACATACATATACAAGATTCATCTGAGAGTCACAAATAACAGTTCCAATGCAGTGTTTATTATCAAGGGAAGGGTAGCAGATCAATTCATGAATTACAATGTTAAGAAGCACTATAAAAAGGTATTAAAGATAGGTTCTGTTGTGTATAATCGTGTCGTCATCAATTGTTCCCTGAAGTTTATGTTAAAAATAAAAAACAGTCGTACTAATACGTTTGCATGATATTGAACAGGTGAACAAGCCTGATAAAGCATTGGCAGTGTTCGATGGAATGATAGGGAGAACATATGTGTTTGAAGTGCTGCTTACAAAATCCAATGTAGGAACCGGAACAAATAAATTCGTAGTCTTGGGTGTCTATGCAGATCTGCAAGTTATACCACGTAGGATAGAAATATAATTTTGTTTATTTTGTCGTAAACTTTATGGCGCTACCAGTCATAAAGTTTCATTATAAACATATGAACTTTTTATTATTTTTGCAGTAACATTGGTTTATTAATTCATATCTAGATTTAAAATGCGAAGTCTACCATGCCTTTTTCTGGTTTTGGAATATTATTAACTTTTCAAAATTTTGTGGTTATGAGGTTATAAATTTTCTTGATTGTTTTATTCCTTACCATGGTGGTTGAATTAAAATGGTTAATATGCAAACAAATCAATCACGCATCCATACGAAGACATAAAGACCCTGCTTGAAGTTACTGAGAAGATGCATATTTTTTTCGTTAACATGGTAGTTGGGTTAAGATGGGTAGTATACAAACAAGTCAATTATATATCTATTGGATAATGTTTATAGGAGTTATTGTGGTTTGAAGGAGATGTTCCGAATTTTTAAGGACACATCAACCAGACGTAAAACAAATGCAAAGTTTACATCGTCCTAAAATATTTTGATACAAGAAAAGTTCCAATCGGCTTCACATCCATCCTTATATAACATAAAAAAAATTATATATATCCAATGCTTTACTAAAAATGCAATGACATGCACTTTGGAAATCTTAGATTCGACCAATTACTATCAAGAAAAATATACTTAATATTTACCCTTTACTGGATTTTTCTAAACAAAAATATACTTAATATTTTCTCTACCAATTACTATCAAGAAATAGAGTTCCCTCTTAGACATATATATGGTTACTTCCTCTTTATATGTACATCGCCTTTGATTATATAACCAACTGAGGACAATGTTGCAATCAATTGAAATAACATTAATACACGTAGAATGATAGAGGTACTTTGTTCTCATATTTTTTATTTTTTATTGTATTTTAGTTTGTGCTTTATCGTAATTAAACTTAAATTTTGAAGGTATCGTGAAGAGTGGGTGATATGGAGAACAAAAATTTGGAAAATACAATGAAGGATCGAAAAAGACAATCATCATATGAAAGTGATGTAATTAAACTTCCCATGAAGTACCAAAAGCTCATAGGAGATGATGAGACCAGTTGTGGTTCTTATAACGAGCGAAAACTCAATGCACTATCAACAGGAATACGGTATATAACTGATCAGGTGTTTTTCTGCTTCTCATGCTTTGTTCATATTTTATTCATAAAGAATTATAACTGATCAGGATCTTTTCATTATTATGTCTTTAGTTTGTATTGTTTGTTGATTATTTTGGATCATGGGTTTTCATAAATCTGTAAATTATTTAGTTAATTTATCATTTTCGAATCATGGGTCCTCCAAAAGTTTGAGTTTTATGGATTTTTAAACAATTTAAGTCTGTGTTGGAATTTGTTGTGTTAAAATGATTACCAGAAACAAATCTAGCACGACTCTCTGAATGATCTGAATGATGTGCCTGATTGTCTGCATTTAAGTATACACCGATATTTGTGGTGTTGCTGGATATATTTTAGACGATCATTTGAGATTACCAGTAAAATGTCCCAGTTTCGGAGTGTTGAGTGTCTCTGCTATATTTTGTGTGTGTTTGTAATGCCATTGTTAGTGGTTGATAGCAAGATGGGAAATTTGTTGTTCATCCAGTTTTACGCTAAACAAATCCCCTGTTCTTGACAGGTAAGTTCTGGTAACTACGTACTAATTATACAATTTGCTATTAAATACCACAATTTCCTCCACAATACTCGATAACTAATGTTTGAGCACACAACTGATAATATGTTTGAATAGAGTTGGTCTTAGTGATAAAAGAAACCCTTATTTACATTATTCATTACTTGAAATTTACACCCGCTTACTCTGTGCTACCTAATTTTTTAGATGTATTAAGTGAAACCATTACGGCAAAGTATCGGAGTCCTTAGCCTAGCTGGTGTTTACATCTTACTTCTGGGATGCAAAACACACTTTGTAAAATTGTCCCTGGAAATGACTATTCATTCAATCGCTGCTAAGTTTACAGATGGCCATTATATATATATATATATATATATATATGTTGGCCTTCTTTCTTCTTTTTACATTTTTTTTAAGCAATCTTGTTTTTACATATGATTTCCATTGTTTTTTTTTTCTAATCAAGCTTCCTTTTTCTGTAACAGAAAAGTCTTACTATTATCTTTTTATGTAATAAATGAAGAATACATTTACCATAAACTCTTGAAAGAAGATAAATGATCCACGGACAAGGTTTGTAAGGCTAACCAAGTTACAGATATATTACCAAGAATCTCTATGTAAAAATAATGATGATGCAACTTCATGAATGTTCTTTAGATGTTTAGCAATATCTCAATTATGACTATTCGATTTGCATTTCAGGACGATGCAAACAACAGTTGGAGCTTTTGTGGTGTTATAACTATGCAGATGGGGAGAATCTGGCATAACGAATGGTGGAAATTACAGAAAATAGTAATTGTCTGCAACATTACTACGCTTAAGTACCCCACCATTCTTAGCACTGGAGCTATGGCGGTGTTGTAGACTATGCAGATAGGGACGATGATTAAGTACCATCATTTTGGTTATCATTCTAGATCCAGTGGATTATGATATCATTGGGGTATGTCTTATAGACAATATGTGTATTGATTACTCTGAAATCATGGGACAATAAAAACTTAAAAGATTTTATTGATTTTTAATAGATTTTAGATCATGGTTGTTTTGAAAATTTCATGTCTAACGATTTTTGCAAGAGTTAGTGGATTTGAATATATATACCGGCACTAAAGGTCTCTCTTGCATTCCACAGGCACCCGCAACATCCTTTTCCTCCATGTGGTGCGATTTTATCATCATGAATTGATAACCTGATAAATCATTTGAATGATGCAAATGGTATCTAAAATTATTTATTATTTCATGAGTTATTACATAGAAGGCAAGCGAGCAACAAGCTGCGCCGCAAGCCCTTTTTGAATGGCAAACCCTATCCTCTTAAACACAAACTCTCTATAATTGAATTAATTGTTACTGATAAATTGGTACCTGAGTGAATTTTCCCCCTTAATCATTTTAAATAAAAAATGATTCTATCGATGTTGTGATGTTGCTTCATTTGTTAGACTTAGAGTTTTTCTTTCCTATTTAGGATATGCACTTTAACCAAATATCTACAACATGAAAATGAATTAGAAATACTAATGTGATGCATTAATTTTCATGTTAGTCTTTTTAAAGGTTTACATTGTTTGTCTCCAATGACTACAGTAAAGGAAAGAAATTGCGGATGCACCTCTAAAATTGAGTGGAGGAAGAAATTGCGGTCGATTAAAATCTTAAGGTAATACATAAACCTTGGTGCAACTACATGCGGGAAAGAAAGCTAAATCATTTGGTTTTAATTTTAGTGATTCTCCCTGACATGATTTGCGTACAAGAAAAATATTTAAGGATAGTTGAGTTGAGGGTTTTCACAGCATATATATGGTTATATGAACTAAGAGAAAGTGGTTCTAACACACTAAATTAATGGCATATCATTTTTTAAATTTAAAGCGTTTTGTCCTGAGGATTTCTCTAATTTAATGTCATTGCAAATTCTTGAACTGGTATGTTTCATGTATTTCCCTTGCATGTATTTGGTTGTTTACTGGCTCCATTGAATGATCCTCTTGCAATGGCTCAGTAACCTTTACGATCCATCTTTATGTCTGGTGAGAGTAACTTTCTTGATGGTTATATAAATTGCTTAGCATTAGATTTGAATGTCATGGAGATATATTTTGATTGAAAATTTGGATGCATTTTCTACTTTCATAATCCAATGACAATTCTGTTCAGTTGCGGCAAGTGGTTTTGATGAATGCCGTCAAATTTTATATCACAATAATTATGGAAAATACGATATGACTTGCCCATCGCCTCTAATTTGACCATGATTTGTTTTCCTTTTCATTTTCTATGCATAATTTATCTTAATTCTTTGTATTTTTCCAATTCCATCCTGTAAGTGATACTTACTTTATTAATGGATCCATTGACGGGAATGTTCAATTCGAGTTGTTGATTGGGGCAGGTGTACCGGATATGGTAAATGCCATATACTACCATCCAAACGGAAAGGTGTGTTCTGATCGAGGTACCTTTAATGCATTTATTATATGTGTTATTAGTATATACAAGTATATTAATTCAAGCGAACCTATTGTTACCAGGAAAAGAGGTTCGAAGAGATACCGGAAATCAGTATAACACTAATTTTCTAATGAGGTGCTTTGTTGTCTTATATTATCATACAATATATTTATTGTGGTCTGGCATTGCTAACGATGTGTTAATTCACATTGTCGGAGGTCTCCAGCTTTGCATCTCAGTTCATTTCCACTGAGTTGGTGGAATCCAAGATTTTAAAGGGACCGAGGGTTAGAATCATCAGCCTAGGGAAATGGTACTTGTTTTGATAAGCCAGTATTGTCCACCAAGATGAATTTTCTTTCCTTGCAGTTTCTGCTCCTGCAACTCATGGCTAGAAGAAAACGGTCTTTTTCTTTTTGGCTTACTTACTATTTTCTTTTAATTGTATCATTTTAAAGTTTGAGGGGTGCATTGTGGTGTTGGTTGATGGCCACGATTCAAGTGTTGAATGTATTTTCCGTTACTCTTTTGTCATTCATTCGGATATTATAATAAGTCGCTCATGGATACTTTTATCAATCGCCTAATTTTGATAAGTCCAATAAATGATTTTAGACGAAAAAAGTTTTATATAATGATGAATATTTTTATTTTTCAACATTCCCTAATCTTCAATAGTGTTTACCAAATTTTGAGTTTGAATTAAAGAACTTTGAGTATAACATTTGAAGTACATATGTAGTCGGTTTTGACATTAGTTAAGCCTGTGATTAATACCAGCTAGCCAGTTAAGAGTTTATTCCATTATAACTGTTACTTCTCTTTTAACATTTTGTATTATTTACTACTTTCATTAGGACTACCACGGCTCGGTAATAAATGATCATAACAATTGTGTTATCAATGGGGTATCATTTTGAAAGAGTGGTTTTGTCTCCATTACAAGTTTGAATTTCTAAAGCGCATACACATGCAATGACTTTATATATGAATATTGTACATGAACTTATTTGTTATTTTTAACCAGAAATATTTTTTCTCATTGTCAGAGCAAGTGATTGTTGGTAATTATTATGACAGCTTGGAGTGAAGTTTCACCCTCTACAAAGCCCGGGTCTGCTAATAATATCTCTAAGTTCATCAGTATGGCCTGGAACATCTCAGAGTAAAAAAGATGAACCTGTTGAGCAGGGTCTATGATGCGCAATGTTAAACTGGAAACAATGTGATTGTTTATGGCGACCACAAATGAAGTGAGTGATGACATTCTTATTTGATGGTAATCGACCCCACATAAAGTAAGTGTACTCCTCCCTATATTTTTATGATTTTTTTTCTTCTCATTTTTGAGATTTTTATTTGGGGTGATTAAAAATTTGCAAGTGCAAATGGTAAACATGGATAAAATTGATGTCATGTTGAACATATTTGCAAGGAATCGTATGAAACTGGTGGGGATTTTAGGTGTTTACTATTTGCCAGATTTACTAATTGAGTACATCATAGTAAGTAGACCAATTTGTTTAGATTGTCAAATAATGTAATAGTCAGAAGATTGAATCTTTGGGATTTATATACAGAAAGGTAAAAGTTAAAACTTAGAATTTCAAGGTTGTTTCGAAAAAATTCTTACAGGGAATGTGTATGGCATTATAGCATAACTCTTCACAAAATATAAATGAAATTTTATGTCTAATCCAGTCTATTTATAAGGGATAATGGAATGCTAAAGTTTTGATTGTTTTTTGTTGTGTTGTTTTTGGTTGTTCTGAGTGTATCTTGCACTTTCTTAAATGTACTACAAAGTTATATGAACTCAATGGGATGCGCAATCTGTATGTCCAATCTAGATATATTGCATCTCGATTTTTGACATACTTGAGAAACCATAAACCTTCCATGAATGGTTCAAGTTGGTATGTATGTGCAACTACTGGTAGTTTATTGAAGTGACATTCTGAATTGTTACTCTTGCCTTCAATGCGGGTTGTCGTTCAATTTCATAGGTTTGTCGTGAATTATCGAAGGATGATGAAGGTTTTATTATGTCTCTCCACTAGTATCTGAATTATTATATTTTAACTAGACTTGGTAAGATGTGAAATCATTTTAGATGGCTAACCAACTCATGTTCTTTAGCTTAAAAGTGGATTGAAGTAGTAATGTAATCCAGCAAAGTGCAAATATGTGTTGTACTTTATCGTCCCTTTTTTTTTGTCTTATCTCAACGGTAGAGCACATAGATTTTACTCAGTTATGAGGTTGTAGGTTCGACTCCCACAAACAGTGACTGAATCAATGCTTTTGCCATCATCTATTATAGATCAGTGTAAGGTGCTCACACCTTCACAATAAGAAATTTTTTCAATCACATGATAGTTTATATAAAAAAGATAACCATTTAATTGAGATCCCTTCCAGGACGGGTGATTAAGGAAAGATTTTAAGAAAATCGTTTAACTTAGAAATCATAAAACTTGAAGAAAAAAATTGTACTATTTTTTTTGTCTTGGAAATCAATTGACTGAGAAATTAATGGCATATATGCAAAGTGTCTTTGTCTTTTTTTCGATAAAACAAAGGGCAATAAACTTATATTCCGAAAATTAGAGGGCCTGGTAAGTTAATATATGCCTCATTGCTAACTCATGGTTGTGGATTTTTGGAATGTATAAAACCACTATTTTTTTCAGATGGACGGCTACTATGTGCAATTTAGGCTATTCTGTGTATAGCATGGACTCCAACAATTTTTTTCGGTGCTAAAAAATGTCATTATATTAATTAAGTTGGACTCTTGCATTGTCCAGGGCATATTTATTTTTTTGAGGTGTAGGAAAGGATTTAAAAGGGATATTAAAGTAGTTGTTGATCGTGCATTATTGATCGGGTTTGACACTGTTCTAGTTCTTTTGTGCGTTGATAAACGATGATTGTTACTATTATCAGATACACAACTTCATTTTATTGAAGTTCGTTTGATGACATTTCTCAGGGAGAGAACTTGGAAATGTAAAAATTGTTACTATTATCAGGTACATGGAGTTTTTTTTTCGTTTTCATTAAACATAAATATTGATATCGTTCTTCTTTGATTAAAGTTTGTTTTGATTCATAGGGTAGCTTTTATCCCAATTGGGAAGTGGTTTCCTCAATCATATGAAGGAATGAATTTTGTGAAAAGGTTTTTGGTTTCGCATATTAAATCAAAGAACTCCTTCCATGGAATGCTTTCAGTCCTTTGTCCTTTCCAATTTGGACAATCAGTTAATAACTTATGATAGCCGCCCTTTTCTTCGTCTTGAGCGCGGTTCTTATAAGTTGATAAATACATGCCTCTTGAAATGTCATGGGAAAGTTTTCTTGGAAGAGGTGTAGAGACAATGAATGAATAAATTCCTTGGATTGCAGAACATAATTTGATTGAGAATATAATTAAAGGATCCAGGAAGTCTAATATCGAATTCAGGCATTGGGGAAATGTAATTGTCTTACTTGATAGTATGAGATGGACCTTGGCTTACACGATGAGTTGAATTTTGAATTCAAGACAATGATTCTTAACGGACAACGCCTAAAACAAGGCAAAAACCGTCCCACTCACATTGGAGTGGGATCCACTCTCCTGGAGTTAACATGGGTCCCACCCCAATGTGAGTAAATCTGTAACGTTGTAGTGGCGTTAAAGAAGTCACTATTACGAAGATTATTGTAAACTGAAGCTATTTGTTACAAATGGACTGTTACAAATATCTGAAAAATTAAGACCCTGGGATATTGGAAAAATAAGACACTAGAAATAACGACTGCAGTTTGCAGTGTTATGTTCTTCGTGGATTTTTCTTCCTGCAGGTGATAATTTACTCTGCAACTTCCTATTTTTTGCACAGTCCCTACCCCAAACTCTAGATCTCCTTCTCTGCTCTCAGGAAACTCTTTTTATACTCCATAGGTCAACAAATATCATTGTAATAACTCCAAATATTCTTTGATTACTTCGCTGCCTGTGTACGAGATTTTATTTCCATTCTTTTGTTTCTTCTCTTTTCAAACGTCTCTGCAGCTGTCGACAGGATCCCAACACGATGTTTTCTCGGCTTAGATGATGCGAAACACGCCGTAACCACACGCCAACTTCCCTACCACACGGAGATTCCCGTGAATAACTCACCCGAAAAGAATACTTCCCTGTTTTGGTCCAACACGTGTGATATTCCTTTTTTCGCGTTTCTAAAACACCTACCAGTCTTGTTTTATCCTAACAGGCTAATACCAATCGATTTCGGTGATTAAGTCACACTAAATATCCTCAGAAATCCCATCATACCTTCCTAGAAATAGCTCGAGAATAATATTCCCTGTTTTCGTCAAACCAAAAATACAACCCAATTACTTCGAATACAAACCATATACCAGCCCTGTTACGCCTGAACAGACTCACCCAAGAAGTTTCAGCCATTGAATCGGCTTAAATCTCATCCAAAACACGAACCCTAATTTTTTTTCTTGGCTGCAAAATATTCCCGCCAAAACTCTTACACTGTTTTCATCAACCGGTGATTATCCAGCCAAATTTAACTGAATCTGAGCCCATTACCATCTCTGTTTAGCCTTTAGGAACAAACCCATTTGATCTCAGCGCTTTAATCTTATTCAAACACCTCCAAATCTTCAACCCTAATTCTGCACCCATTTTCCCGCCAAAATTTGAAATTCGAACGAAGAAGATGACTGCCCCTTATCCAATCCGGGAGTGTGAATAGCAATTAGGGTGTAAATAGCAATTCCTGGGGTGTGAATAACCACAGGTTTCAAATAACAAAGAAGGTGCCCCTTAACCGACATTGAGAGTCCGAATAACATGTTTTCTCCGGGGTAGAAAAACCACTTTTCGAGCAACTTTCTCCATAAGAGATTATTCGACAAAAACACCTACAAACAAGATTATTAGTGATAAAATTGAGACCTAGCTAATATAAATATGGGTATAAAATGGTGCACTTACGTGCTTATCAGGCGGTTTCTATGTTGTTTTAGGTGTTGTCTATCTAGAATTTTAGAATTCAAGGACACAACATTTTCGTTTACATGGTAATTGCATATTTCTTCTTAATGGTCATATGAAGAATAAACGTGTTAAAATTTTGTATGAATTGCCAATGAACCATGTCATTGGTACAAATGTGTTGCAAGAGTAATTAGTGAACCGAAAACCTAATTAGACGTGAAATTTAAGGTGAAATGTTGATGTGGTACTATATATACAAATATATATTTTGATGTAAAAGCACATGCATGGCTTCATCCATGTAGTTGTGGGTTCGACTTCCATTGATTGCATGTAAGATAACTCTTCGTCCAAGGACCACGAACCCAACATTACAAGTACTCGACAAAATTTGTAAGCATTTAAAGTTATGTTTTGGGTACTAATGCCAATGTTATTATAAATTTTCACTTGAAAAAGAACCACGTATTTTTGCAACATGCTTACCTTTGCTTGAGTACGTTAATTAGTCGACTTATGATAATTCATCAACTAAAAATAATAGCATCATTGTAGGTTGGTGATGGTGTTGAAATTGAGACCATTTGAATATTTACACACTTACCTGACAGCTAACAAAGTGGTAGAAAATTTGGGGAAAGGGTCGACGAGGTATTCAAGTCGTCCAACTCACAAAGATGGGAGAACTACCCCACAAATTACTACTAATGTGTGCTAATTTGACGTTGTTTATGTGCTCATAGATTGCCTAGATATCTCTGATAGTGGATGTTAAACACTATAGTGGCTTAGATTCTAAATAGAGAGTTAGACCCGATAACTCATTCAACGCCAAATGGTTGCGACAACTTAAATTATCAAAACAAGGAATTATATCTATTTTCGTCTCTGATGTATAAATAACATAATGATCACCCAATTGAGTTACATTTTAAAAATACTAAAGGATTATGTGCCTTTTGTTACATGAGTAGAGCTTTCTCACTACAATAAATTTACAATTTACCTTTAGAGATTAAAAAAAAAAGTTCGGGAAGATGTGCAAAAACATGACAAAAAATTAGCCTTATAAAATTTCTCCTTTAAGAGACTATATATAAATCGTATACTACATTTATTTTCTGGCACAAATTCGTTCACGGATTTTTCCAAACTAAGCTAAAGCTGATAAGGACGATAAGTATTCTCATTTTTATTCTTTTTAATAAACTGAACAAGTGTTCTCATTGACTATCAAAATTTTAGGCAAATTTATGTATCATAATTTTTTATTTTTTATTTTTCAAGATACTACTTCAATTAAATTAATATATTTAATTATTTTGAATTAGATAGGTTTCTTCTTGATATTATAGTATCATACTTTCATTCTACTCTATAGGAACAGACGGTACCACACATGATAGATATGGAATCTTAAGTATATTTAATTAAACCCTAAATTTGTAACGAGTGGAGGAAACTATTAGTCTTTAGGAATGAATTGATCACAACTCTAGAAAAAGTGTGGCCTAATGTTAATTTATTCAAGAAAGGTTTTAATGAACCAGAAAACAAGGAAACATAAGAATATGTGAAATAATGGGGGGTCCTCTTTCAATAGTGGAAGGTAATATGCATACCAGTTGAACCTATAGGTTT
Source organism: Papaver bracteatum (assembly GCA_023529315.1). NCBI lineage: Eukaryota > Viridiplantae > Streptophyta > Magnoliopsida > Ranunculales > Papaveraceae > Papaver > Papaver bracteatum. The sequence continues at coordinate 1,721,711 of JAJJWX010005066.1, forward strand.
ATCATATCAGAAAGGTGAAGATTCGAAATGTTTTAAGCTTGCAACAATATGTCAAAGTTAACACTTCACAAAATTTACATTTGGATATTTATGATAATGAAATGCATGTTTTTTTCAAAGATGTTCCAATGAATTTGGGCCACGGGAACGGGTCGAAGCCCCGCCACACCAATCGTCAATTCCCACCAGACCCGGTGCGTAGCACGGGTTTCCAACTAGTAATTATTAATATTCTATATCTAAAGGGTATGCTAATGGAATTTGCAAAATTCCCATGGATTAATTATGAATTACAATTGTTTGGCCATGATGAAATGGTGGTTTACCATTTCGTACCGTAAAATATTGAATGGGAAAAAAAATCCGTATCCTTGTCATCCACTCAAGGTGTAGATCTTTATGACTACTTGAGATAATCCCACTGCTTTGCTTATAACCGATGAAGGTTTGAATGGAGCATGATCATCCGTAAGCATCCACATTTTACCAATTGATTATCTTTATTTTGTTCGGTATAAGTCCGCACTTGATCGATGTCGTATGCGTCAAAAATAATTTCACTTTCTCACTCTACTAAATATAAATATGAATGAAGTGTGTGATAAGAAAGAGTTCGTATCCACAGAGAGGCGATTGTTGTTATGCAATTTCCAGATTCTTAAGTAACCAAAATAACCCAAGAGTGTGTTTTGTTTTTATCAAAGTAATAAAATAAAATAAGGCAAAGCAAATAATAAGAATAATCAATAAGGAGAAGATATTGGTCAAGGGATAGTATCATTCACAAACATGTATTTTTCATCAATGATTAGAATTGGTAATTTAATCTCGCAATTATCAAAAGTCCTATGATATCTTGATCGCAAGAGTATCCCGTTTATTTCTTGATTTTATCACAAACAACATTAAAAGATTCTATTGTGAATTCTACTTAAAAAGCAACCTAAAGTGTAAAAGCACAATTAGGTTTAACTCCCCAAGAGCAATAAGTTCTATGAAATAAGACTAATCGATGCAAACAAACGTGTAAAATCACTAATTCGTTTTAACAAAGGTTATGATTCATATGCGATTAAAAAGATGTATCACTACAAGTATTACCACAAGATGCTACTAGAAATCAGAGATAACAACTTTTACGTATTGAAAACCCTAATATAGCTATAGAGAAGAAAACAAATCCAATTAATTCCGGACTCAACCAAACTAGCATTCAAATCATATGATAATATAAATAATGAATCATAAACGATAGAATTGAGACAAAACTAATTCATAGAATCAAATAACATGTTTGAGGAAATCAACTTTTATCCCATAACCAATAGTTGTATTTAGCTACTCATATTAATGGAGTTCATCATCATAATATTCAAAGAAAGAAGATGAAACATAAAAGAAAGCAAACCCTAGAAGTATTTCTCTGCCAAAGCTCCAAGAATAGAATAAAACGTGATCCCCAAAAGTTAGTAGAACTTTTCTTTTTGTAGCTTTTTCTCCTTCCAAAATTAGGTTTTGTCTTCAAAGTCCATTAGTTGGAAATTCACCCGGCCCACGAGTGAGAGAAACCCGTGTAGAAATTCTATCCCAAAAGTGCTCGCCAGAAAACTGGGTTTTTGGCCGGAAGTTGTCCGGAATCCGGCACCGAAAAGTCGTCGTCGGCCACCTGAAAAGTCCAACGGTCAACGGTCCAACTCGGAGTCAACTGATTGAACTCGGGTCAACATCGAGTTAGTGAACTCGACTCGGTCCAGGCTAGGCCATTGCAATCTTGCATAGGCCTTATGTAGTGTTGCACCATCATTGCAGCTTCACTTGCTCATAGCCAGCCATGATGGATGGCTTCTGTACCTTCCCGGCACTATCAATGTAACATAGCTGCAACTTCACTTACCATTATACAATTCCAAATACCTACTCCATCTCAAACACCCATTCCATCATCACTGGCACAACCATTTCGGCTGCCATTGTTTCAACTCCAGTTATGGCAGCTACAATTCTGTAGCCTCCAAGCTTAGCACAATCTACACTCCAGCTACACAACAACAACTCATTCACGCCAGCCAGTTCACTTGAAAACTTGCACCTCCAAGCACCAGTTCAATCAACCCTGCAATTACAATTCCATTTCCATACTCTTGACTAACTTCCCAGCAGCAGCCAACCTAACTTCCCTGTTTACTAACACCATTTGAATTCATTTTCTATGCAACACAGACCACCACCCATTCTCCTAACCACTTCAGTTGCAAGAAAACAACCTCAACATCACCTCCTTTTATCTTGTGTAACCATAACCACAACAAAATCCACTTGATTCTCAGCATACCATCACCAACAAAGTCAGCTACCACAGATTTCTACAGATTCCATAGCTTTGAAACAAACTCAATTCCTCATTCTGCTCCAGCTTATGCTCAAAAGTAACACCAGCTTCTAAATCTCACCTCTTCATCTCTGCAATCAGCTACATCTGTTACATGACACCATCCCTGGCAAACATTTCAACCAACACTACCAGTACCTGCTGCTCCAACTTCCTGCACCTGTAATTCAACCAAGCTGCCAGTCAATCACCCCTCACAACATCATTCAGTCATAGCCATCTCCTCTATGCTGACACAACACACAACACCCAGTACCAAACCAAATGCTTGTTGTTCTCACAAGCACAACAAAAACAAATCAAACCATCCTTTCTTCACTGCATACAACAACACAATACCACCATCAACACCAGAAATTTGTTCTTGGACCAAAGCCTCAAATATTGGCAGCTGCATCTGTAACCCATTATAGTCATCCAGCTGCAAAACCACTATTTCTTCAGAACCTCCATCCCAAATTCAAACTCAATCACTTCCAATTTCAGTTCTTCTCCCTTGTCATCTCGATGTCAACTGTACAAGATAAGTCCATGGCTAACACCCATCTAAGCATCTTGAATTAAACCACCATACTCATTCCCTGCAAAATCCAATCAAACCCTAAATTCCTTCTTCTGTAAATTCCATCAGCAGCCATCATTATTCTTTATCTCTAACAACAATTCCAACACAGACCCATTGTTCTTCTATGCTCCATTTAATTCACCAATTCGAAACCCAACTTCTTTATTCAACAGATGCATCTCTTGATTCAACAACAATGAATCAATCACAAACCCCTAAAATCTTCAGTACCCATCACTTCGATCTCCTCCTCCTCTTGGATTCAATTTCTCTGTTTCTTGTATTACCAAAGGCCCACTATTCTTCTCAGCCTCAATTTCTCGATCTCCATTTCTTAATTTCACCAGCAGCTGCGCTGCTTTTTCTCAAATTCAATACCAAATGATTGAATGAGAAATCTGTTTTCTCGATTTAGGTTTAGGTAATGATTTGGGGTGGATGAGTACACCCTAATAATAGAAACCTCCCCAGAATGGGGTTCTTATAATGGGTGGTCAATTCTTGATAAGGGTTAACCAAATTTCTAGCCCCTTATCATTAGTTGTGCTCCAAATGATGTTTGCCTGTGAAATGACCTTCTTCCCTTTTGCTCCAAATAAATGCTTTTCCACCTGCCGCAACCGTCCCTTATTTCTCATATTCACTTATACTCTTTAATGAGAGTCATCACTAAAGTTGTCGTGCTTTTCAGACAGAATTTGCATCACTAAAGCCGACATACTTTTCAGACAGAGATGAAGAAATAAAAGAAAATAATGAGACACAATACGCCTCAAACGCTTTTGCTATGTTTCCTCCTCTTTTGATCCAAATGACTCCAAAGTACCTAAATACTCAAAAACAAAACATAAGATACATAATGTACAAGAAAACTAGCAGAGAAAGCATAAACAATAGATAAATAATACGGTGTTTTAGACACCTATCAGATTCCCCCACACTTAGACTTTGCTAGTCCTCGTGCAAATCAAACAAAATAATTAAAAATCATACATACAACTCCGTCTCGTCGAGGCTACGGTCATTTTAAGCATAAATAACAAGCCTTTAAACCCCTAGGTGTCCTTAGTGGACGAGTTTTAGTCTCGTGAAGGTTTACAAGAGGTCTGCCTACAAAACCTAAATTTCCAACTCCGTTTATTTGTGACAAATCAATGAAAGAATCCAAAATGACTACAGGAGGAGGTACCTTGTGCAAATTCAATTCATAATTAGTAAATAAAGCTTTAATAGATAGTCGAACAAGCCACAATACTCAAAAACTGACAAACCACAATCACAATGAAAAGATTAAGAGGATGGATATAGATGTAGATGTTGGCGAATATTCACAAGTGATCGATGTTTTCCATATCTGTCTGAAGGTCACTGCCAAGCTGAACCTATGCATCCTATTGGATTGAGCTACTGGTTTGAATTCTACATCAACTCACTGGCATATACAAGGGAACCAGGAGTGACTTTATTCAACCAATATAATACTTTTTTTTTCCTTTTTTTTCACTTTTTTTTAGACGGCATGATTAAATCTTTTGGATCCAAGCGCATGCTTCTTGTCAGCAAGTACATGATAGTTGCCTTGGATCCTGCATTCCACGCTTGTTTAGGCGACGGAGACAGGGATAACGTTTCACACATACTGCTATCCAAGTGTCTTTTTTATTCCGTTTGGTCTAATTGGTCGGTCTTTTTTTCTTCTTTTTTTTCTTTTTTTTCTAGTAACTCAATCACTCTATTTCATCCTAGCAGTAATAACACGTCGATGTTTAGTGACCCACCAAAGCACTTAGAGAACAATAGATAAATATGGAAAAATAAAAATAGAATGTGATATAGTGATATTCCGAGATATGGTAACAACTATCATATTATTAGTGATTTCTGAGCTATGTTCGTCCCTTTTAGTTAATTGGTTCCTCAACTCCTGCAATCAAAATGGTTCCATCCACTAATGGTGTCATCCTAAAGGCACATGTTTCTAGATTTCGGAGTTCAAAAAGCACAAATTTTTTCTTGGTTTTTCTGATTTTTTTGTTTTTTTTTTTTACTAAAGGAATAAAACAAACTATACAAACATATAAATGCTCCCCCACACTTAAACTTTAAATTATCCTCAATGTAAAATTGAATCATCCAAAGAAAGTTCAAGGTGGGAAATTCCGCAAATGATATGCAAAAAATAAGAAAATAAAGATAAAAGCAAATGCTTAAAAATAAAAAGATAAAGGTAAAGATACAAAACCGGTGGGTTGCCTCCCACTTAGCGCTTGGTTTAAAGTCTTCAGCCCGACGTGCTCCTGGCTTGTTACACCTTAGCCGGCTTCCAACACATTATGGAAATCTGATTGAATGGTACTTGGATGTTTCCTCGCCTCAAAGATGTTGAAGTGTATGACTTCTTCATCGAACTCCATAGTCAAGGTGTCATTGTGGACATCAATCTTCGTTCTAGCGGTACTCATAAATGGTCTACCCAACATTAAAGGTGTAGACGAGGATGAATTCACATCACTCATGTCTAAAACGTATAAATCCACTGGAAATATTAGTCCTTTTACCTACACCAAAACATCCTCAACAATCCCTTTAGGGTAAACATTAGATCTATCGGCAAGTTGAATAACTATGCCGGTTTTCTTGAGAGGACCAAGATTTAAAGCATCATAAATTGAAGTAGGCATAACATTAATAGACGCTCCTAAATCTAACATAGCTTTTGCAAACCTTGTTTTACCAATAGTGCATGGAATAGTGAAACTACCGGGATCTTTCAATTTAGGTGGGAGTTTCTTTGTAAGATACGCCGAAGCGTTTTCCCCCACACTCATTACCTCATTACCGGTTAGCTTGTGCTTGTTAGTGCACAATTCATTTATACACTTTGCATAGCAAGGAGATCGCCTAATTACTTCAATGAGTGGAATATTCACTTGGACCTTCTTAAAAACATCCCAAATATCCCTATCTTGTTCCACCTTCTCATTAGCTTTAGCGAACCTTCCAGGAAAAGGTATAGGAGGAACATAAGTAGAAACAAGAGGTTTAAAGTTTGATTTAGTTACCTCGGGAGTTTGGGGAAAATCTGCGTTCTTTTTCTCCAAAATTGATTCCTTTGGCGCTTCTTCTTCACCCGAATTTGTAACTTCGGGTTGCACAAATTGTGTACCACTTCCCAACTTAATAACATTGACACCCTCTCTTGAGTTAAGAGGTTTGGAAGGGAGTGTCTCACCATTTTGTGCATGCAACTGATTAATCTCCTCAGCCATTGAACCTACTTGTTTTTGCAAGTCCTGGACCACACCCTCCGTTCTTTGCATAAAAGATTTCAGCAACTCTTCCATATTGGACCCTTGATTTTTAGGTGGTTGTTGTTGTTGCGGTTGATAAACTTGTGATTGCAACTCCTTAATTGCATTATCCATTTTTTGCTGATTTAAGATTGCTAGTTGTTGATTTTGTTGTACCACGGACATTAGAGCCTCCACCAAAGTAGCCATCTTCTCCAATTCTGGATTATGCCCTTATTGTGGTTGTTGCACTTGTTGTTGGAACTCATGCGGATGGATATAAACAGAACTTTCACTTGCAACTTGCTCGTAAGTGTTGGAGTAAATACCATACGGCTGAGTTGAGAATATAGCATTGACATGCTCTACGTTCTCATAAGTTGGGCGTGATGGTTTTACAACCACTGCTGCAATTTGTTGCATCATTGCCATCATATTGCTCATTTGTTGACGTAATTCAATAATCTCGTCAACTTGATTAACTCCCTTGGTAGGTGGTTCTGATCCACGACTTAAAAATTGTTGAGAATTTGCTTCCATACTCTCAATCAACTCCCTAGCTTGTGTCACCGTCTTGTTCATAAGTGCACCACCACTTGCAACGTCAATAAGATTCCTATCACTTGCTTGGAGACCTTCATAGAAGTATTGGATAATCATTGTGTCACTAAATTTGTGATGAGGGCAGCTTGCCACTAATCTCTTGTATCGTTCCCAACATTCATATAAAGATTCTCCCACATTTTGCTTCATCCCACAAATCTCCTTGCGAATTTGAGTAGCCTTTGACGCAGGAAAATATCTCTCTAAAAAGAGTTTCTTCAACCCATTCCATGTTGTGACACTTTAGGGAGGCAAATAATATAACCAATCCTTAGCACTATCCACCAAAGAGAATCGAAAAACTTTCAACATTGCACCATTCGCCTCAACATCCGCTGGAAGCACGGCCATGTCAATGGTGTGGAAGTCCATAAGATGCTTGTTTGGATCTTCATTCACCATGCCATGGAACTTTGGTAATTCTCTAAGCAGCCCCAGCTTGATCTCGAAAGTAGAATTTGTTTGAATACACCCATGTTGTGTATCTAGCTTGTGAGAAGCTAACTCCTTGAATGTGCGATTTGCATCACCCATTGCTTCTCCCAGTTTGTATTTCAGTAAGGTACCTGAAACACAATTCTCAAAACGAAATTAAAAACAACGTAAAAATAAGAAACCAAAACTATATAACAAGCCGAATGCCTCCCCGGCAACGGCGCCAAAATTTGATCGCTGTCATATGCGTCAAAAATAATTTCACTTTCTCACTCTACTAAATATGAATGAAGTATGTGATAAGAAAGAGTTTGTATCCACCGATAGGCGATTGTTGTTATGCAATTTCCAGATTCTTAAGTAACCAATATAACCCAATAGTGTGTTTTGTTTTTATCAAAGTAATAAAATAAAATAAGGCAAAGCAAATAATAAGAATAATCAATAAGGAGAAGATATTGGTCAAGGGATAGTATCATTCACAAACATGTATTTTTCATCAATGATTAGAATTGGTAATTTAATCTCACAATTATCAAAAGTCCTAGGATATCTTGATCGCAAGAGTATCCCGTTTATTTCCTGATTTTATCACAAACAACATTAAAAGATGTTATTGTGAATTCTACTTAAAAAGCAACCTAAAGTGTAAAATCACAATTAGGTTTAACTCCCCAAGAGAAATAAGTTCTATGAAATAAGACTAATCGATGCAAACAAACGTGTAAAAGCACTAATTCGTTTTAACAAAGGTTATGATTCATATGCGATTAAAAAGATGTATCACTACAAGTATTAACCACAAGATGCTACTAGAAATAAGAGATAACAACTTTTACGTATTGAAAACCATAATATAGCTATAAAGATGAAAACAAATCCAATTGATTCCGGACTCAACCAAACTAGCATTCAAATCATATGATAATATAAATAATGAATCATAAATGATAGAATTGAGACAAAACTAATTCATAGAATCAAATAACATGTTTGAGGAAATCAACTTTTATCCCATAACCAATAGTTGTATTTAGCTACTCATATTAATGGAGTTCATCATCATAATATTCAAAGAAAGAAGATGAAACATAAAAGAAAGCAAACCCTAGAAGTAGTTCTCTGCCAAAGCTCCAAGAATAGAATAAAACGTGATCCCCAAAAGTTAGTAGAACTTTTCTTTTTGTAGCTTTTTCTCCTTCCAAAATTAGGTTTTGTCTTCAAAGTCCATTAGTTGGAAATTCACCCGGCCCACGAGTGAGAGAAACCCGTGTAGAAATTTTGTCCCAAAAGTGCTCGCCAGAAAACTAGGTTTTTGGCTGGAAGTTGGAAGGAATCCAGCACCCAAAAGTCGTCGTCGGCCACCTGAAAATTCCAACGGTCAAGGGTCCAACTCGGAGTCAATTGATTGAATTCGGGTTAACACCGAGTTAGTGAACTCGACTCGGTCCAGGCCAGGCCATTGCAATCTTGCATAGGCCTTATGTAGTGTTGCACCATCATTGCAGCTTCACTTGCTCATAGCCAGCCATGATGGCTGGCTTCTGTACCTTCCCGGCACTCTCAATGTAATATAGCTGCAACTTCACTTGCCATTATGCAATTCCAAATACCTACTCCATCTCAAACACCCATTCCATCATCACTGGCACAACCATTTCGGCTGCCATTGTTTCAACTCCAGTTATGACTAGTAGCTACAATTATGTAGCCTCCAAGCTTAGCACAATCTACACTCCAGATACACAGCAACAACTTATTCACGCCAGCCAGTTCACTTGCAAACTTGCACCTCCAAGCACCAGTTCAATCAACCCTGCAATTACAATTCCATCTCCACATTCTTGACTAATTTCCCAGCAGCAGCCAACCTAACTTCCCTGTTTACTAACACCATTTGAATTCATTTTCTATGCAACACAGACCACCAACCATTCTCCTAACAACTTCGGCTGCAAGACAACAGCCTCAACATCACCTTCTTTTATCTTGTGTAACCATAACCACAACAAAATCCACTTGATTCTCAGTATACCATCACCATCAAAGTCAGCTACCACAGATTTCTACAGATTCCATAGCTTTGAAACAAACCCAATTCCTAATTCTGCTCCAGCTTATGCTCAAAAGCAACACCAGCTTCTAAATCTCATATCTTCATCTCTGCAATCAGCTACATCTGCTACATGACACCATCCCTGGAAATTTTTTTAACCAACACTACCAGTACCTGCTGCTCCAACTTCCTTCACCTGTAATTCAACCAAGCTGCCAGTCAATCACCCCTCACAACATCATTCAGTCATAGCCATCTCCTCAATGCTGACACAACACCCAGCACCAAACCAAATGCTTGTTGTTCTTACAAGCACAACAAAAACAAATCAAACCATCCTTCATTCGCTGCATACAACAACACAGTACCACCATCAACACCAGAAATTTGTTCTTGGCCCAAATCCTCAAATATTGGCAGCTGCATCTGTAACCCATTCTAGTCATCCAGCTGCAAAACCACTATTTCTTCAGAACCTCCATCCCAAATTCAAACTCAATCACTGCCAATTTCAGTTCTTCTCCCTTGTCATCTCGATGTCAATTGCACCAGATGAGTCCATGGCTAACACCCATTTAAGCATTACGAATTAAACCACCATACTCATTCCCAGCAAAATCCAATCAAACCCTAAATTCCTTCTTCTGTAAATTCCATCAGCAGATATCATTATTCTTTCTCTCTAACAACAATTCCAACACAGACCCATTGTTCTTCTCTGATCCATTTAATTCACCAATTCGAAACCAAACTTCTTTATTCAACAAATGCATCTCTTGATTCAACAATAATGAATCAATCACAAACCCCTAAAATCTTCAGTACCCATCACTTCGATCTCCTCATCCTTTGGGATTCAGTTTCTCTGTTTCTTGTATTACCAAAGACCCACTGTTCTTCTCAGCCTCAATTTCTCGATCTCCATTTCTTAATTTCACCAGCAGCTGCGCTGCTTTTTCTCAAATTCAATACCAAATGATTAAATGAGAAATATGTTTTCTCGATTTAGGTTTAGGTAATGATTTGGGGTGGATGAGTATACCCTAATAATAGAAACCTCCCCATAATGGGGTTCTTATAATGGGTGGTCAATTCTTGATAAGGGTTAACCAAATTTCTAGCCCCTTATCATTAGTTGTGCTCCAAATGATGTTTGCCTGTGAAATGACCTTATGCCCTTTTGCTCCAAATGAATGCTTTTCCACCTGCCACAGCCGTCCCTTATTTCTCATATTCACTTATACTCTTCAATGAGAGTCATCACTAAATTTGTCGTGCTTTTCAGACAGAATTTGCATCACTAAAGCTGACATACTTTTCAGACAGAGATGAAGAAATAAAATCAAATAATGAGACACAATACGCCTAAAAACGCTTTTTCCATGTTTCCTCCTCTTTTGATCCAAATGACTCCAAAGTACCTAAATACTCAAAAACAAAACATAAGATACATAATGTATAAGAAAACTAGCAGAGAAAGCATAAACAATAGATAAATAATACGGTGTTTTAGACACCTATCAGCACTCTCTCTTTAAACCAAAATTATGTCCTCTTTGATGTACTAAATATCGGTTTGTAACTGCGAAGATGCAAAAAAAGGTTAGCTTATGTAATAAATCATTTAAATTTTTTAACTTAAACGACAGAAACTCCAGGCAGGGTATAACCTATGTTGCGAGATGGTTCTGACAGTGATTGAAGTCTCCTTATTTGTTAGTGTTCTTCAAGACATTTTCCAGCAATTAAGTCCAATTCCTTGGCTATTTTATCTTTATGTGTTTTCTTTTCCCTATCCGCATCAAGCCAGCCTAGGTATGAACACAGATGCGACTAAATCCTTGATAGTGCATAGAAATCTATGGCAGTCTTGTGAAGCTTTCGACCTTCCAATTTCTAGCATCTCATGTAGTCTTCATTGTCTTTATCGATCAAAACATTGTAAATAGCAGTGCAATGATAATTACCATTGAAATTGATGTCCAGAAAGATAACATTTCTCTGCAATAGAAAGTATGAACATTAAGGACCATAATATGGAAAACATTAACATTAAAGTTTCGGTTCTCTAATTAAAAAATACGGATTAAGGACCGTAGTCCAGTAAAGATTAAAAAACGGTAAAGCTTTGGTCTTCTACTACCACTTTTTGAGCTCTTTCTTTATGCTTTGCTCTTCCTGCATCTCCATAAGGGTTTTCACTCCTATATCCCCATGTTACGAATACAAACCATGTAACAAAGTTTAACAAAGAGCATGTGAGATGGACTTTCTATTAAAACATGGTTAAAAATAAATTCTTTTTAAAATTATGTGTTCAATAACCTAGATTTAATTGATTGCAGTCTCAATCATATGAATTTCCAGCATGTACTTGTGTTTGATTACTGCCAACTCTTCTAAACTATCAGTAGAAGAAAGAAGAAACTGATACATCGAGTGGTACATCCTTACATCCATCAATTTAAACGAAGACATGTGCATATAATCCTGTAAAATAAAAGAATAAAACAGAGCTTGAATACAACAAATGTTAATTTAACTTGCGGAAGAAAAATAATCAACTTACATTAACTTTTAATTTATTACGCTGAGTTACCTTGTGCAGGTAGAATCCACCCGAATATGTTAAGATATGCATGTTTGTATTAAGAGATACTTGTTCGGTAACATCTTAACATATCTAAGACCGGTAATCATACCGGTCATAATCACTTAGTTTTATCGTCGTCAATGATCTTTTGAAATATTTACATTTGGTGTACCCATTCCAATAGTAGTGTATCTACCTCCACAATACTTGATTCCCAATGGCCATCTTAAGTTCTTTATGACAGTTGGGTCATTAACTACCGACTATTTCAGATCTGTAATATCAAGTTTCTCGTTATCCTCGTAAACAGTCATCTGATCCATGTTTTCGAACTCCCCAATTGTGATGCAGGAAAAATAGAGAAAAGTGACCATATTTTCTTGACATTTGATCCACGTTTTCTAACACCTTATTTATTACTAAGGTTTCGACATAAAATAATCTCGAACTAATATAAAAAAATAAGTATAGAAATGAAGGAGTGCATTGTTTACAGTAAGACGTAAAAAAAAAAAAAAGATAACCTAAAGCAAGTTCATACCTGGTTGAGAATTCTCGTTTGGCACATGTTAACAAATTAATAAAACAGTGAATCAATATCACGATACAATAGGTCAATCAAGCCGCTCATATGATGTTTGATGTTGAATACTTCCATACTTGAAGAAAATCTTAAGATGGATCTCATACTCATGCAACAAAATGTACGAAGGCCCGAATACTACATCATTTAGTTGAGAAACCGGCCGGTATGAATAGCAGTGCAATTCACGTGAAACATCAAAAAGAACTGAAATATGCAACCCGCTATCTAGATTTTGATGGTGTTAACCTGATTGTTTTTATATTGTTGGCCATTAGCTTGTTTTAAATATTGCAGATTGTAAAGCAGGTTAATACCTCAATTATTTTGTCTGCTCAAAAAAAAAAAACACCACATAAAGTTAATCCTCACCGTAACTATATGCACGCGTAGGATCACAAACCAATCAGGGGTCATTTATATTTCATCCCTTAAGTGCATATCCATGCCATATACCTAATTGGTTTTATAGTTTCCAGACTTTAAACCTTTTAGAAGCCTTGCATTGATCACCTTTTGTCGCGAATAGGGTGTAGTACAATTTTTCCAGTGTTCCTGTTATTGTTTGATTGCATATAATCACATTAAGATCCCGGAGACATGTGTGTAGAAAAAAATGAAACAGTCAGTTAGGATCTAGTATTTTCAGTCAAATGTATGCAGTACAATGATTAGCCGGTAAGTTAATCTTCCATATACATAATGTCTGGGAAAGAAAGAATAAGAAATGATGATGCACATTACGTTGGCTTCATATTTAAGAAACAATCTTTCGCCCACCATCCACTGTTCATGTATTCTAGATACTGGATACATGTATGCAACAAAAATGAAACAGTCAGTTAGGTATGTGATAAAACAATTAGCAGGTAAGTAAACTCCAATAATGGTATGCCTATTGTTGATCCTCCAGTTTCCTGTACTGTACTTATCGTATTTAACGGAAATATCAAGCTTCAGCAAGGATCTCACTTTGGGTGGATCTTTCTGATATATAACAAACTTAAAAAAAAAATGTTGAAATTCATAGAATTCATAACTCAAAATTCTGGTAAGTAATTAAAATCTAAAATTGAAGAAAAACATACCATATACCTTGCTCAGGGCTTCTCTCAATCCCCACAATAAGTTTCTTCTATAATGCTTGTAACATATTTCTCCCTCTAAATTTCTCTAAAGATTTATTTAGCATCTATATCAATTCCTTCCCGGAAAATTCCATGAAAATAAAACAGTCAAAAGAACGGAATCACACAATCAAGGTGCGAAAATCCTAGATTGTAATCAGTAAATATAACCGCATGAGTCTTTCTTTCCAAAAAGAAAAATTATATTCATTTGTCTTTCACTAATAGCTTCCTTTTCGCTGATTTCAAATCCACATCTGTAAAATAAAACAAAACAGATCAATCAGATTATAAACGAAGAAGAAAGTGCAAAAAAAGAGGGAGTGCGAATGAGAACAGAAAGGGAATTAAGTGGCAGTAAAAAGAAAAAGAGAAAAGTGAAATTAATATTTAGGGTTCGGTGGAAAAGTGAGACGGTTAAAAAAAGAGAGTAATGGGTCGAAAATACCTAAATTAAGTGTAAGTAAAAAGAAAAAGTGAAAAGTGAAATTGATATTTAGGGTCCAGTAGAAAAGTGAGACGGTAAAAAAAAAGAGTAATGGGTCAAAAATACCAAAATTAGGTCGTATGAAAAATCGCATGTTTCCTATTGGTCTGAATTAAGAAGTGGGCCAAAACTCTAGAATTCGAGCTGCATACAACTTTTAACCACAACAAAGTATTTTCTCCTGGAACTATATATATAATAATATAATGGTATGTTTTTTCTTTCAATTTTATATGGTCCAAAATCACTTTTACGGTTAGAGCGTCCACAATGGAATGACCATACTAAAACTATTTTTTTTGGGTTTGGGAGTGTTTCAACGCAACGGCGTGGAGCAAAATTATAGTCGGGCGCAGTTTTAAGATCCGCCCGAAATTGAGCGCACATTTAATCTCCGTGCCATTGACAGACGTACATAAAATTAGACGTCTGAATGGGGCGTAAATTAAAATTGCGCCTGATATGGGACGGATATACAAATTACGCCCCAAATGGGACGAACATGCTGGTAATCTCCCCACATACGAGCAAAGTTTAAAAGTACGCTGTGATGCCCCAACCTAATCACCTGCTTAGATAATAAAGATAATGACCTAATTGAAGCATCGAACCTAGATTACCGATTCTAAGAATCAGAATTACATAAAGTGCTAATAACAAAACTCAAACTCTCTATTATACAAATGACAACTCCCTTGAGTGATATGAATATATTAATGTTTGTTTTACAGAATAAATATAAGATACATATATATAAAAGATTCACAACATCTCTAACATCTCTAAGAGCTTTAAGATACGAAAACGAATATCTTCACGCGCACCACTTCTTCTGATTACTGAAAACTGAAGTGGGAATGAGTGAGCACATCATCCCAAAAGGGTGCTCAACAGAAACATGTAACTCTCAAGTAATCACTAACATGCTTCACAATTCTAAAGAATATAAATTGATAGGAATAAGAATAAACTAATCATACGACAATCTATGCATCATGAAGCAAATGTAACCCTAACCTCGCCAAACTCGTTGGAGAAGACGATGCGAGAGCAACCCTAATAAATAATAATAACATCGTCCACACAGAGTGCCCATACAAACCATGATTCAGAATATCACTATCATGATCAGAAAGTTAGAAAACAAGTATAATATGCACACGAGTGATTTCACCAAAATAAAATAGTATATATAATAACGAAACGGGGAAGAAGCCGCCCTACTAGGTAATATTATAACGGGGAAGAAGCCGCCCTACTAATATATTGAAACGGGGAAGAATCCGCCCTACTAAGTAATATTAAAACGGGGAAGAAGCCTCCATACTCAACTTAGCAAAGATTTGTGGGGAATCACAGACACTCCTTGCGGGGAAATCATACAACACATATTACACGCACATCAAGACACATACAAGCATTTACATTGATAGTAAAACACACAAACATGCCAAGAGTAATAAAGACTCATCATGCTCTCAATATAAAGAATGCTTAATGATTACAAGAAGGTTACAGAGCTCCCACCTGTTTGGATAACAAGCCACGCCTACCTCGAGATCCTCAATCCACTGGTTCATCCTTTGAATCGATCGTTGTTAATAAAGACTAACTGTTAATCACACAAGCATTCTAAGAATTTAGACAATAGGCTCACACAATATTCATAATATAATTTTATACAAGTTTCCAGTTATAAGCAGAGTCAAATAATTAACGGTTCTAGTTTTACTAATGGTTTTATAACCTAGTATTAAATGTTATTGGCAGAAAACAATATCTACCTCTCCAAATAGGGTCAATTTGGGTATCATCGGAAAGCCCTCGAAAAATTCTACGACTTTGCAGAAGGAACCGGAAGCTAATTCGGACCATAAGTGGTCCAAATATTCTAATTAAGATTTCTGGCCCTAACCCTAGCCCAACGGACCTGATCCGGCACGGCCCACTAAAGTGGCCTGCTAATCCACTTATCGACCCATCGGGTCAAATCATGACCCGACCCAAAACCCGATCCACGACCCATATAGGTCTGACTCATATCGAGTCAGATGAGTCGACTGAGTCAGAAGCTGACTCGGTCACCTTCTTCACTAGTTCTCTGAAATATTCTAAGGGTTGGAACTCAAAACTCAGCTCATGTGGTCAATTTATAAGGTGTCTATAACACAATCTATAAATCTAAATTAAACAATCTACGGCTCATTAGTATCATGGAATCACACTCTACAACTTTATCCTACTTAATAATTTCTAATTCTAACTCTAACTTATCTAGAAAGTCACCTACATATGACTACGCGTGACTGTTTCTACAAAAACACAATCTCAACAGGTCATTTTCTAACCTCCGTATGGACCGTATCTTACTCGTTTCTCCACCAAATTAAACAAACTTTATATGTACATAACCAAAACGTGATGAACTATAATTCTCTTTTATAGATCTATGTCTAAATCTCATTTCAAGGTACCTAACAAAGTCTCTACATAACGGTCATAAAATCAAACACGTTGTAAACAATTATGATTATTTTTCACCAAAACTAACATGGATTGATTAAATCTATTCCTCATGAAAACTCATACCCAGAACATCATTCAACATAAGGAAGTGAATAAAAGGGTTACCTTGATCAAATATTAACAACCTGATCACCAATATCTTCTTGTCACCTTAATTATCATGATTATCAAAAGTATTACCATTCACCATCTTTCCTTTATTAAGAACTTATTCTCTATGTTAATTAGAACTACTGATTATTTTCTCAAGAGTCGTGCTGTGACGAGGGTACCCTCGTGACAGCTTCCGTAAGGGTGCACCTTCGAGCCGTTGGATATAGTATCATAGATATATGCATTTCCCGAGGAAACTTTTAGAAAATAAAAATATCTTTATTATCTTTATTATTTACTAATGTCCCTACAGTTTATATTTTTTGCTCCTTAGTCCCTTCAATAAATTAGAGAGTTTACTTTGGCCCGCGATACATCCTTATTTAGGTGACGGGAGCTTTGGATTATTGATTAATTTAGAAGAAGAAGAAACTGGAATGTGCACCTTCACCAAAGAATCGTTTTAGCTACGGAAAATGGGTTAATCAACCAAAACTGTTTTAGCTAGCTTTCCCAACTCTGTTTTAGACCTAATTAAAGGTTGGTTGCAGAACACTTAACTCTTCTTGCTCCTAGTTATAGAAGAGACTTCATGTTAATTGGAGATTTCATGCTTCTGTTAATACTTTTTTTATTTCGTTTAATATTTGAACAAGTTTAATACATACGAAAGTAACCAAAAACTCCACATCCTTTTTTTATACAGTTCCAGGATCCCGTAATGGAGGTTTTAAAGGTGTGACCTTAACAGACAAGGTCAAAAGAGCTACACTGATGACTGATCAATTAAGGGTTTTGAATGTTATCACGTATTCCTTTTACTTGTTTTTCTTGTTGTTGGATGTTACTTTTGTTTCTTAGTACTGATAGACGAAAACTTCAACTAGGTCTCCTATTATAGGTTCAAAAGCTGATGGCTGTTATATAAGATACAAGTATGTTTCGAATGGCTAACTACTGACTCATCAAATGTACAAAGAGAAGCTAAGTACGGCTACAATTTAAAATTCGAATCCAAGTTCTAAAACTTTGTACTTCTATATCAGTACTTTAGTCTCAACAGGACAATGAAAGAACTCACAAATGGAAAACTGTATTTTATGCATTTCAAGAGTAACTTAAACATAAGATCGGTACTTTTGTCTCAACAAAGTTCAAAAATCATATTTCAACGATCTAAATGTATATGTCCAGTAAAAAGAAAAATACTCAAAAATCAATAATGCTCATAACTTTAGCCCACAAATTTTCAAGTAGCAGATTTGTTTCCTCCTGCCAAAACAAAGAATCTAAGTAAGTAATTAAAAACTAAAACAATCCAATCTTGAATAAAGTTGAGAAATTTACCTATTCAAAGTTAGAATCATCACTCGGGAGGTGATATTCTTCAGACTCGCACTCACTGCTAAGACTACAGGAAATATGTTACAAACAAATAAATATAGGTGTTAATACACTAAAATTTTAGCATGTACGTCGAACATGGCAATATATAGTGTGTATGTCGAACATGGCAATATATAGCGTGTATGTCGAACATGACAATATATACATTAGAAACATACTTGTAAATAATGTTTTCCACCACATGATTTGTATGACTACCCTGGATCGCTTTTGCGTAAGAAAAACGTAAATAAGAAAAGTTAACCAGAAAACATGTTAACCAAGTCGTTACATAATACTACTATGCAAAGATATGTACTAGTTTTTCCTGGTATAGGAATTGGTTTTTGAGATGACAGACTTTTACTAGATTTACGACGATTCCGTGTGCTGTATGTTTAACGAAATAACTAGTTAATAGCGCACAAATATATATTAAATGATGAATGTAAGACATAATAATACATACCTAGCAGAAGATTTTGATGTTATATCTGTAGCTGGACTAGTAGTTTTTTTCTTCCTATTAACTCGTTTATCGATACACGCCTTCATCCTACCTGGCCTCCCTTTAGTTTTGGCGATAGTTGGATCACGTATCAACTGCTTTTGTGGCATGGATGTATTCTCTAAGCACTCGTCTCTTGTTGGCATGGTCTGATCCGTAGACTTTACTGACAAATTTCTCATAGCATCGTCGACCTCTTTCAATGCTTTATCAAGGATGCATTTTGTCACATTGTACATTTCATTGGACGTTGAACCTTTACTTGCAATGTTAATAGCTTCTCGACAAAGGTAACTGTATCGAACACTAGTAGTATCACGACAAACATCTGTAATTTCTTCACCTTGATTATAAATCACAGAACCAGATTTTGCATCAAACGTCCACCTTTTTAGTATATATTGAGGTGGAATACTTTGAATATTCACCACAGAGAAATTTTTTAAGATATGTCTACACAAGTAGCCTGCAAATTCATATAACTGACAACTACATTTGACACTCTTGTCATCCGAATCGTATACAACTTTTCGTTTTTTCTTCTCATACCCAAACCGCCATACACGAAAAGTGGATTTTGTCCCATTTTGTTCGACTTGATCCTGGCAATAGTGAAATGCTTGAGCTAGTTGTTCTTGGAACTTGAGGAATACTGTCTTCGTGTAAATATCCAATGTATCTTGCTCTATATTCACCGAAAACCTCAACATGGGTTTTCTATATTTTGTTTCGTAGTCTTGATCGTTTTTAGCCTCTCGTCTAGCCAATATTGCCCTGTCAAATTGCTTAATGAACTCACAAAGCGGCATGTCTCTTTTCATAAAATGATCAAAATATGCATTTATACTTTCGATTCTCTGAGTTGTATACATATTTGCACAAAAGATATCGCGTGTATACACCGATGCCCATTTTTATTTTCTTTTATACAAATCCATCAACCATTTATTATCTTCTAATTCATACGTTTTAAGCATCGATGCCCAAGCAGATTCAAACTCCTCAATTGTCTCATTACCGTATAAGCATTTATTAAAATCATAAGTAAAATCAGTATATGCATTAATAATGTGAGATAAATGCTTAGCAGCTAGTCTACATATATGCCATAAACAATAATGATGGCGTGTACCTGGAAAAAAGTTGCGAATGCTGCATGTTATAGACGATTCTTGATCCGTTAGTATAACCTTCGGTTGCTTACCATGCATGGATTTCATCCACTTTTTCATAACCCAATCAAACGATTCTTCTGTTTCTGAATGAAGTAAGGCACCGCCAAACATAATAGTTTGGTAATGATGATTGATTCCTACAATAGGAACAAACGGCATGCCGTACCTGTTTGTACAATAAGTAGGATCAAAACACACAACATCACCAAAGTGAAAATAATCCATTCGTGATTTGGCGTCAGCCCAAAAGAAATTTGTCATCTGGCCTTCTGAGTCAACTTGAAGAGAGTAGAAGAATGATGGGTTCTCTGCTTGTTGGCGCTCAAAGTAGTCGAGTACAGCTTGTGCATCTCCACTTTTAAGCTCCAATGATCTCTTCACACTTAGATAATTTCTAACATCTTTTGCTGTAAACCCAATATTTTGAACTCCTCCAGATTCAAGACCGAAAAAATTCATCGCAAGATTCATCTTTATTCCTGACAATCTTATGTTATCAATAACCTTTTCATGACCTTCACTAATATGTCTTTGTGATCTAAGCTTATGTCTCTTCTTCGGAGATACAAGGATATGGTTATGTTCTTCTACGACAACTGTTACAACCCATATATCTTCCTTTTTCCTTATAATCATGTGTGCCTTACATCATGTTCTAGTATCAGCTTGTTTTCTCTTTTGTTCTTCAAAAGGCTTAGCTCTAGGATCGCGCATACCTTCAAGTGAGCAACAATAAGTACGCCCTATTACTTTCTTATCTTTACGTGATAAACTAGTAGAATGTTTCCGGACGCTAAACCCAATTTTTGCTGCATAACGATTATAAAAGGCATATGCATTATCTTGTGATTCAAACTCCATACCTACATATGGGCGAAATTCATTCATCTCATTCTCGAGAAAGCTTTTGCAATCGACTTCGTCTATCTTGTCATCACAATGGCCATGTTCATCCATGGTACTAGATTTCTCGTCAGTATGATAGTTACATTCTTTCTCCAGATGATCTAAATATAGATTTAAAAAATAATTTAAGAGTTAGTCCAGATGCTCGCAACATATACCAACCATATACTCGTTAATTAGCTGGTGATATAAGATAGTCGATCAATTGATGCATTAAAACCTAAAAACATAAAAAGGATATTTAATATAGAAAAATTAAAGAAATATGATGTACCGTCAATATAAGATGTTTTCTCCCCTTGATTAATCCCCTCAAAGTCATCATGATCCAAGTTGATCAAGTTCTTTTCCATTGGAAAAAAAAACCGCTATTGTGCTAGGTTTTCACGAAGAAGTAAGTTGTTTATTTCACGAGCAAATAAAGATATTAACTAGAAGGGCTTTAGAATGAATAAGATGGAATTTAGGGATTTATAAAACAAGATAAATAATAAAGATAATAAAAATATTTTTATTTTCTAAAAGTTTCCTCGGGAAATGCATATATCTATGATACTATATCCAACGGCTCGAAGGTGCACCCTTACGGAAGTTGTCACGAGGGTACCCTCGTCACAGCACGACTCTTTTCTCAAACTCATCCTCTCTGACTTTCACCTCTCCTTTCTCTCTAATCTCAATGATCGTAATATTTCCATCATAGTTTCTTACTCACATCCATCAACAAAACGTTTTATACTTTTCCAAATTATACCTATATACTTTCCTACTAAAACTAAATCCGTAACACCACCTCCTTCAAACTTTAGTGACTCATTTCTAAAGTGAAACCCAAGGTCTACAACACCTACTCTATCAAAACAAAAGGAAGAAGGAAGATAAGCTTTCTGATAAATTTAGTTTTCATAATTCAAATGTAAAACAGATATATTATTTCATGTCTAGCAGTCTACTAAGGGACAACCGTTTACTAATGAAAGGTCCAGTCAAAATAGAGGTCTGGTCAACAGAAGTCAAGTGCAGTCAATGGTCAACTCAAACGGTCAACGGTAGCTTGGTTGTTTTCTACTCTACCTTCCGAGTCTCGTATCTTCTTCGTATGGAGTCCGATTAGCGCGTTCTTGTAGTCAATTTCGCATAACTTTTCGAGATATATCTAGTGGTACTAGTTTCGTAAAAAGATCGTTGTTAGATTAATTTCTTCTAATTAAAATCTACGTTAACTAATCGAGTCATTAGCAACAAATCGTCTCTTGACTAGTCTAATAGTGTTGACGAGCTTGAGGGTCCTTACATATGCCCCATGAGGCGTAACTTAAATCTACGCCTGAACCAGGTGTAACTTTTGCATACATGCCCCATTCCATATTCTCATGTGCTACTCTAGCGTGTGGGTGAGTGTTTAACTCCAATGGGACGTTGACAGTGAAAAGTTTAAGAAAATAACCTTACTGCTTCCTAATCCAGGGCATGCTTGATGTGATACACTAACTTCTACATGGATCAAGTCCAATTTGTAGCGGTTAGTGGAAGTAGGATCACACCCCACCTATTGTTGGAGTTTCAGGATCTTTAACTTTTGGATGCAACTGCATTTCTCGTTACACAAATGGCATGTCATTTGGTTGACACAAATATTGAATAAAAAAAAATAATTGTGCAGGGGGTATAATAAGTCGGTGATTAAATTATTTAGATGATAACTTCTCTTGTTGTCTTAGACTTATCGACATGGATGGCCAAATAGCTATTTTAGTTTTGGGTGCAACATCAACAAAGATGTATAAATTGTATCAACAAAACAAGGAAAGAAACACCTGTACTAGTAGTGGTGCAAGTAGTCTTAGTTGTAATTATTATTGTAGGGGAAAAAACACCTTCTCAAAGCTGCCTTTTCACTGTCAACCACCATGGTCTAATAGAAATCAACACATTCCAGGAACAAACTTGTTATTTTCACTCCAAATCTTTTCCCCGTGAGTTAAGTATTCCTAATTTCTTTACTTTTCTGCGTTATTTTGCATCATATTAGACTCAAATAAATTTAAGGCACTTGATCATGTTTCTGCTAAGAAGTGACAAATCTAGAAGCTCTGGAAGTAGAGAGAAGTAACAAAAAAAAGGTGAACAAACAAAATGGTGGCTCGATGGCTTTAGCCAAGCAAACAAACAAGGACTAGCCTATGCCAGTACGTCGTGAACACATAGAAAAAAACACCAACTTTCTCATCAAACTGCACACAGATCCATCCCCTCAATGTTCTCAATTGGTAGTGTCTGACTTAAATCGGGAGAGGCATTCCCAAATCCATTATCTTTTTCAAGTCCATCAGTGTTGCTAAGACGCCCCTCAAAATCGTCTAATCTAGCCCCAACTTCTACAATCCAGCTTTCCTACCCATATCTATATCTCCTACAACTTTTCCCATATTTGGACTAATGAAAACCCACCACTATGTTCTTGGGGGTAAGCTGGACTCCTGAATAAGAAAGCAACATGGATGGCGCCCCACATAGGCATTGATATAATGTACGCCCCACACAGGCGCTCAAAAACTCATCCGCCTCATGTGGGACGGAGATACAAATTGCTCCCCATGGGCGTACCTTCAAGTTGTGCTTCAATCAAGCGTACGTTTTTTTTACGCCTCATCGCGGGACATAATTAGAAATTACGCCCGGTTTCAAACGTAGATAGTATTTACGTCTGTTATCAGACACATTCTTAATGTCCGTGCCACTATATTTGGTTTTCCTCCAGCTTCCAGACCAAATATACTCCAAAACTCAGAAAAATCCGACCAAATTTAGTTTTACTCCAACCCATTGTGATTGAATTTTGGACCAAATATGAGTTTACTCCACTTTTTACTCGTCTATTGTGGACGCTCTTAGACTAAGTCTTATGTGCTAGATTGTAGGTGCTAGATTAGCACATAAGTGTTGCAATTCCAAAAAAAAAGTGTAGCAAAAAATTTAACACTAGTTCTCTTTCCTAGCAGTTGCTAGCATGTGAAGTAGCATGCTAGATTGGTACGCAGAATGATTCGGCGTTAGGAAAAGTAACTTTTCATTTGAATGGTTCGATCTTTGAGAGATTTATTTTTGATCTAACGGCCGAGATTGGTTGCGCGGAACCATTCAGCGCAACGCGCTGACGTGGACTGCTAATCTAGCAGCTAGATTAGCTCTCCCATAAGACTTTGGAGGTAGTCCTGACTGCTAATCTAGCTGCTAGACTAGCACCCCATAAGACTTAGTCGTAGTCTCTCCCTGATCCATAGCTGTAGAGGACTGTATACAAGGACAACAAATAGACAGAAGTCAAGTCAAACAGTAAAGACTAAAACAATTAATATTCATATTCTGACGGTTGGAGTACGTACCGTATAGTATACACCGACCGTATGTACGAAAACCATACATTTTCACACTAAACAAACAATTAAACAAAAGGAAAGTTGCAGCGTCTCTCACTCTCTCTCTAGGGTTTAACAAGGTTTTATTGAAACACAAAAAGAAAAAATACTAGAAGGAAGGCAGTCTCCCATTTGAGACGAGCAGCCAAACCCCTTTGGATTGTGGACGAAACCTTCAAATACGAATTTGTGTTTCTCCGCTCGCTTCTGAATTTCTCGTTTTCTGAAACCTAGAATTTAAACTGTATGTTTCTCGATCAGTATTTATTTACCTATATATCGATTCGACTTATTTGTTGAAATCACAATCTTCAGAAGAAGTAGCCTAGATGACTACTACAGAGGTGAGTTCTAAGTGTTCTATTTCTGCTGTTCGGTCAAAATTCTTTTTCTTTTTCTTTTCTCAGTTTCAGAATGGTAATTGTGTTCTTTACAGTTGATATCATTTGTTAGTTTTTTTTCTTCTAGGGTTTGAGTATGTGTTTTGTTTTGTTTCGATGCAGGGTGCTACGGAGGCAGTAGAGTCTGTTAGTTTCAGCTTTTTAACAGATGAAGAGGTTAGAAAAATGAGTAGGAAGAAGGTTACATGCCCTATTCTTTATAATAACCTGGACGTAGCTTATCCCAATGGCTTGTATGATCCTGCAATGGGACCATTAGAGGATAAAGGACTGTATGTTCTCTCTCTTTCTCAAACTGATTCAAACTATTTCTTGTTTCATGTGGCACTCTCAAGGTTGTTTACTTTCAGTTAATGTCATATATAGGGCCTAATTTCAGTCAGTTACATAATCTCTTAAAAATGTGCAATGATGGTTTGGGTATTACCAGTGGCGGAGGCAGCTGGAAGCAAGGGTGTGCAACTGCACACCCTTCCCAGCTCACTCTTAAGCCTAAAATTTGGATGAAAATGGACTTACAAGCCTAATTAAGAAATCTTGCTACCCCTAGCATTATGTTGCTCCCCCATAGCTAGATTTCTAGCTCCGCCCCTGGGTATTACAAGAGAAGTGGGTACTGTTCACAATCAGTTTTCATTAGCAAAGACAAACAATCTCGAAATGAGACATTTAGTTGGAAATGGAATACGTGGGTTTCGGATTGTGAAAATGACTTTGTTGCTGTGTACTGTAGTAAGCATAATTTGTGCATTTCCCAGGGATATGGGAAGGTTGAACACCAAAATTGATCTAGCCACATATGGAAGTTCCTTCCTAATCCTACATAATCACCAATTTTTTATTTCATTTTGTGACTTGAAATGGGATACAACCAATTCGTATGTTTGCTTTACATATCATCTGTTCATATCTCAAAATGTAATGAATTTGTTCTATGTTGATTATTGGTTAATCGGTGACTGATGCAGTTACTTGTTTGCTTCTTTATAGTTGTGGATCATGTGGCCAGACTTATTTTGAGTGCTCTGGTCATTGTGGCCATATTGACCTTGCGGTACCAGTCTACAATCCCCTGTTAGTCAGGACTCTCTTCCAACTGCTCGAAAGGACTTGCTTCTTTTGCAAACATTTTAGGATAGAAAAGGAAAAGGTACTTTGCTGTATATACTAGAGGTTGCTAGATGATGTTTTTTTTTTTAATTTATTTATTGAGAATGCAGAAACAACAATGAAGTTGGTCTGAGATGCTAAACATCCTGGGCTATATCTTTTTCATTATCCTAGACACTATGATAATCTTTTCATTTTCCTGTTTTAGGTTCAAAAGTGTGTTGCCCAACTTGAACTTATTAAGAAGGGTGATATTACCGGGGCCCAAAACTTAGATATGGCTGAGTGTTCTGCATGGGAGGAAAGTGATGCTGACCAGACAGCATGCACCACCAAGCCATCCGAGGTGAGTTATAACAACAGTCAGAATTCCGAGCAGCACCACTGGTCGTCACTTCAATATTCTGAGGCTATGTCCGTACTGGACGGTTTGTTGGGGTCTAAGCCAAGTGCATGCCGTAGGTGTTCTGCAAAAAATCCCAGAATCAGTTGTCCAACTTTTGGTTGGTTCTACATGGTATGTTTTCTTCCAGTAGTGCTCCATTGTATTGGATTGTTAGAAACCTGCATGACTAAGAAGTATTATATTCATTTTATATTTTGTGCAAATCAATGAATTGCCTTGCCTGCCATGAAAGCTGTAATAGGTCCGGCATTAAGAACCTCAAGGTAATGCCTCCAAAAGGGAAATAATAATCGGTCTGTCTTAATCCTGTAATCGTTATTATGTTTTGGAAATAATATTATGATGCAACTATGCAAATGTAGGCAACCTGTTATAACCTTCTCGCTAGTGCGTAGATTGTTGAGGTATCGGTTTTCTAGTAATTCACCTGATCACCACTTTGTTGTTTGTTGATTTTCTCTGTAGAACATGTCAAAAGCTTCTACTCGAGCAAATGTTATACAAGGAGTTGAGCTGAATGAATCATTCGATGATGGAGCTGAACAAGATGTGATTGGAGAGGTAAGGCATTCTGGTGTTTCAGATTCCGAGGACGTGGAATCAGCTGGATCTGTCTATAATAGAACTCCGAGTCCTGGTAAAAAATCAAGAAACAAAGGAGTATCTGGACCTCCTTCCGAATACCTTAAGCAAAGCAATTTCTTTTCGGGTGTCCTATTACCATCAGAGGTAAAAAAAATTCCTTGCTACTAGTAGGCATCTGCTCTAACTTGGTTTGGTGTTCTGAATCAACATGGCATTTCTTGTTTATATTTCATTAAGACATTATGTGCAACAACAGGCGAAAGATCATATGAAGCTCGTGTGGGAAAATGAGAATCAAATCTGCTCCCTCATTTGTGACATTCAGCAGCAAGGAATGACTCAGAAGAGAAGTAGTTACTCTATGTTCTTCATCGAAGCCCTTTTAGTTGCTCCAGTCAAGTTCCGACCCCCCTCTAAGGGTGCTATGGTGAGTATTTTATTTTATTTTTTATGCTGCATGCGTAGGACATCTTATTTTTGCTTTTCCTTTTCCTTCCCCACATTCGTCTTTTCACACCGACTGATGTCCTTACCTTTAAACATAATATATTGCTCGAGTGAACTTTGAGCATAGAATCCTTCTGTCAGAGCCTCAGATATGTCTTTAGGGTTGTTATTCCGGATTAGCTATTGATTGACAGGACTGATGGCATCTATATGCTGTTTGGATGAGGCCAACTAGTTGATTATATCAATGCAGCTAACAGATTAGTGTTTGACTTGGTGTCCTATTATTTACAATATTATTGTGAGGTTTTGGTGTGAATAGCTAGACCAAAATCATTCAGCATAAATTCTCAAATGTTGGGCGAGCAAGAGCAAGTCATATGCTGTTCTCAAAACGTCCCACCTTCTGTCAGAGCCTCAGACATGTCTATTGATTAGCTATTGATTGACACGACTGATGGCATCTATATGCTGTTTTGATGCGGCCAACTAGTTGATTCTCAGTGCAGCTAACAGATTAGTGTTAACTTGGTTTCCTATTATGTACAATATTATTGTGAGGTTTTGGTGTGAATAGCTAGAGTGAAATCATTCAGTATAAATTCTCAAATGTTGGCCGAGCAACTTTCTCGTGTATTTTTCAGTGGAGGTCATATCCTTTATCTTGTAATTTCAACAATTGTAAAAATGAAAATCAGTCAATTTGGAACCATAGTCTAGGCTCTGTAGGTCATGTCCTGTCACAGCATTCTATTGCAAGTATGCTTTATCATCTTTATTTTGTATCGAATAAACAATAAATATCATAAAGTCATGAATTCTAATTAGCTTTTTTTAGATTTCAACAGTTCTTTGTTAGCACATAACAATGGTAACCACTCACTTATTCTTTTGATTTTTCTTGGATTGATGTGATATATGACTTGCAAATTGCAACTACTTTGACATGTAGAGCTTTTCAATCTTCAGATACTTATGTTTTCATTCTTCATTCATGAGAAATTTGTTTACGAGTATCAGTTTAATCCTATTTTAGGTGTCCGATCATCCCCAAACTGTGTTGTTGGGTAAAGTGTTAGAGTCCAGCATCAAATTAGCCAATGCACACATGAATAGCTCAGAAGACACTCGATTTGTTACTCAATGGAGGGAACTTCAAAAAAATGTAAATATCTTATATGATAGCAAGGCTGTCAAAGGTAAAGTTATTACTCTTTGTTCCCTTGGTTTCTTTCCCATTATGCACCTGAGAAGTATGGCGTTATTTATTTCACCATATATGATTTAGAATTGAAATCTAAGGCATTTGTGTTTTGTTGTTGTTATAAAAATTTCACCCATGTGAAACAGTGGACTCACATAACATAGCTGAATAATTGTAAAAGCACTTGTTTAGTTAAGTTTCTGTAAATACCTTTTGTATGTCCTGCATCCATGTCAGCAGAAGTCATAGGGAAGGTTCTCATCTATTGTCATACTTTACAGAGCTACCTCAATGTCCAAGGTTTGTTAATGTTAGTGTCTTTGTTCTTGGCTTGGTCTTTCTTGTTAAATATACGTTACTGTTATTATTAAAAAATTGTTCTAGGGAGGTTGTATGGTGGGCTTAATGCTTCTGAATTTGGTTTCGATAGACGTAATTTCCTATTGTGATAGTTAACCTCTCCTCTTTTCTTCTGTCTCTGTATATGTATTTTCAGTGATATTTGTACATCACAGTTCAAGCATTGTAAATTAATCTCCTTATTTGCTAATTATTCAGGAGGCGCCAAGGATAGTGCGGCTAATGGAGGAATATGTCAGCTGCTGGAGAAGAAGGAGGGTCTTTTTCGGCAAAAAATGATGGGAAAAAGGGTCAATCATGCATGTCGGTCTGTCATTTCTCCAGATCCCTATTTAGCAGTCAATGAAATTGGAATTCCTCCTTGCTTTGCACTGAATTTGACGTATCCAGAGGTGGGGATTCACATTTTTCGTCTTTCATCACCATCATGTATGCCTTCATTTCATGATTGAAATCAGGGCCGGTTCTGAAGGGGAGCAAGGTGTGCTCCTGCACAAGGCGTCCTATTTATGAAGGCGTATTTTTATGCAGTGTTCAATATTGGGCCCAATTGATTCATTATCTTTTTCAGTTCCGATGGAAAGTTCTCAACTTCCTAATACTGCTTAGCATACTTTCTTCTTAAATTGTGCGACACAAATTATTTCACTTTGATGTTATTAAGTAGATTTTATTTATGTGTGAAAAAAAAATGGATAAAAAGGCGCTCCAATCTCTTTCGCACAAGGTCGTCGAAACTTCAGAGACGGCCCTGATTGAAATTTGGAACGCCCTTTCTAATTCTCAAACAACCTGACTTGGTACACCTTTATATTTGGATTTGTTGCTTGAACATGATTCATTTTAGTCCATTTCTTGATTCTACAGAGAGTGACGCCTTGGAATGTTAACAAACTGAAGGAGGCTATCCTCACCGGCGGTGAGGAACATCCGGGAGCTACACACTACGTAGATAAGTATTCAAGTGTTAAATTGCCAAAAGCTAAGCAAAAGCGATTTGCATATGCAAGGAAGTTACCCACTTCAAGAGGAGTCCTTACACAAACTGGCAGGAGTGTTGAGCAAGAACTTGAAGGGAAGGTGGTGTACCGCCATTTACGAGATGGAGATATAGTGCTCGTCAATCGACAGGTACAGCATATCTTGAGAAATTTTAATGAGTTCGTCTCTTGTTAGATGAACATTTCTGTTTTGTATATTGCATTGTTTTTGTATATTGTGTATCTAACCAACAAGTGAGTTACATCTTTCACTGTTGCGGTTGAAGAGTAACATAGATGAGTCTCTGTTGAATTAGTTGGACCAATAACCATCAGGTGTATATTCTCCTATCTATTTAATAGGAATGTGAGAATATTACTGCCCTGTTACATGAGAAACCGTTGTATATCAGGTAAATTTTTATCCAAAGAGTGCGAAGAGAACTACTTAGAGAGTGATACCGCAGGTGTTTATTATGGTGAAAAAATGAACTACTCTGGAATTATCTGAATTCTTAGCTGATAATGTTTGAGAAATGTTTCTAATTGCTTCTTGGCTCACTTTATCTGGACTCGTTTATTATTGACAGCCAACACTTCACAAACCAAGTATTATGGCTCATGTTGTCCGTGTTCTGAAAGGGGAGAAAACACTACGTATGCATTACGCAAATTGCAGGTTTAATATCTTTTTATTCCTCTGTTTTATGACTTTTTAAAGATGCATTGCATATGTTTGGGTACTGGACTTAAAGTTTGCTGTATGTTTTGTAGTGTTTACAATGCTGATTTTGATGGCGATGAAATGAATGTTCATTTCCCTCAAGATGAAATTTCACGTGCAGAAGGTTACCATATTGTGAATGCAAATAACCAATACCTTGTTCCAACAAGCGGTGAACCGAAAAGGGGTTTAATTCAGGT
This sequence comes from Papaver bracteatum, assembly GCA_023529315.1. Lineage (NCBI taxonomy): Eukaryota > Viridiplantae > Streptophyta > Magnoliopsida > Ranunculales > Papaveraceae > Papaver > Papaver bracteatum. Next base: position 1,752,269 of record JAJJWX010005066.1, read on the forward strand.
TTGATAGTTGCTTACTGTTGGGTCCTTCAAGGTTCACTCACTCGCATATGCGACCTTCAAGTGTTACTATACATTTGAACCATTAAGCGAGAAACTGATTTTTCAAATTGTTTTGCTTTCAGGACCATATCATAAGTGCCGTACTTCTCACCAAGAAGGACACATTTTTTACTCGAGATGAGTACAACTACCTTCTTTACAGTTCTGGGGTGTCTGCTGCTGTTCGAAATTCATCTAGTGGTGCATCTCGCAAAAAAATATATATGATAAATTCTGAAGATGAGTTAGAAGGCGCTCCACCTGCTATTTGGAAACCAGAGCCGTTGTGGACAGGGAAACAGGTGCAGACCAAGTTGTTAACACGTGCCTGTACATTCTCTGTCTGGACACTTTGTGTTGCCAGTACAGAGGATCTTATGAAATGACACTTTTTTTTTTGGGTGGTGATTTTAAAAGAAAAATCTGATGTGGTTTCTATTTGTTTTTTTTTGCAGGTCATAAGCTCAATATTACACCATATTACTCGAACCAGAGGACTCGCTCCTTTTACCATTGAAAAGTCTGGGAAGGTACCATCTGAATATTTTGGAAACTCAAGTGGAGAATTCATGCTGCACATTCAGAAAAACGAGTTGGTGCACGGGGTGATTGACAAGAATCAGTTTGAAAAGCATGGCTTGGTTCATACTGTCCAAGAGCTCTATGGTTCAAATGTAGCAGGGATTTTGCTGTCTGTTCTAAGTCGATTGTTTACTCTGTATTTGCAGGTACAATTATTTTGTTTTGTTTCATTGTTGAACTTGATTTTGTATTAGTTTACCTGGTCAGTTGATGCACATTTCAATATTATGCGTATGACCAGATGCATGGTTTCACTTGTGGAGTGGATGACCTTCTTATAACACCTGATGTGGAAACAAAAAGGACGAGTATACTTGAAAAAAGTGAAGAAATTGGGAAAAAGGTCCATTGTCAGTTTGTTGGTTCTGCTGATGGAGATATAGGTTTGTTTATATTTAACTACCTTTGCTTTGTGATGTACTTGTGTTTGATGGAAACCATTTTGGCCGTAATGTTAAGGAATGTCTCCATTGTAGATCCAATGACTTTACAAGCAGAGACCGAAAAAACTATACGAACTAATGCTGAATCTGCAACAACCCGCTTAGATAGGATGATGTCCAGTGCTCTCAATGGCACAACCTCACAGGTGAACAAGGAGTTGTTTCCAAAGGGGTTACAGAAACCCTTTCCAAAGAACTGTCTTTCCCTTATGACTACAACTGGAGCAAAAGGTGGTTTGGTGAGTAGAAATTGAATCTCTTGGACATGGAACTATTATTCTTTAGGTAAAAAGTTTTTACTGCTGGTTTTGCACATAATCTGGGCAAAGGGTGACAAAAGCACCAGAGTGTGCTGTGGCTGCTTTCAATATATAAACTCTTGATGATTAGCAGTATTTTGGAATACTTAATTTTATCTTATTTTATTTTTAATAGGAATATGTTGAACTGCAATTCTTATTGTGTTTCAATTGGAGTCAAAGTAATCAAATTTGAGTAAATAATTTGTGTGGCTTCATTTGCAAGAATTCTGTTCATATATAGTTCGTCATTTAGATAAGGGAAGCTTACTGATGTCAGTACTCTGCTCTCAATTTTACTATATTTTAAAGTTGAAAGTTGGAGCTATTCGCATTGCACCAGCACTAGTTTATAAGCAGTTGGCATCTATGTGAGATTGAGTACTAAATATTCTCTATTGCGTTCGTTGCTACATTTACATGTCAAATGCCCTGCACTGTTTTTTTTTGACAATCTTAATCTTACTCATTATAGTTCTCTTTGTATGCTCGTTCAGTCTAATGATGGAAGGCATAGTTTCATACGTAGTTTGGTTGATTGGTGTCGGTATCTTCCGTTTTGCTTTGTCAATGGAGTAAATATGCTGTGAAAACACGTTTTGCTTTGTCAGTGGAGTAAATATGCTGTGAAAACACACTTGATAATTCTTGAAAGTTCTGCTGTTTCGTTTGTTCACATACAATCTGCAAGGCACTCCAGTGTCATTCTGTAGTGTTATATGTTTACCTTGCTGAGAAAAAAACTGTTTTAAGATTAAGAAGTTATACTTTTTCTTAATCAACTTACACTTAAGTCCACTTTTTTCGTGTTTGTGTTTTTGACTAATATATAATAGATATTGTTCTAATTTGATCTGGTTGCATTATGTGTGGCGCCTAATTTGTCTTTCCTTGCGTATGAACAGGTTAACTTTACACAGATATCCTCTTTGTTAGGCCAACAAGAGCTAGAAGGTAAACGAGTTCCTAGAATGGTTTCTGGTAAGACTTTGCCTTGCTTTCACCCGTGGGATCCTGCATCACGGGCTGGAGGCTTTATCAGTGATCGTTTTCTGACCGGTCTTCGCCCTCAAGAATATTACTTTCATTGCATGGCTGGTCGCGAGGGGTAAATATAAATTCTTTCTACCATAAATGACAATTTCTGTTGTTTTAAGGAGAGGCCTTTACAGAGTATTATAGGTTTTGGACCACCAACTGCCAAGGCAATCTTTGTACTTTAACAAATACAGTGTGATATCAGTTTCATAATGCAGTAATTCAAGTATAAAGATACAAAAAATAAACTCAACAAATACCAGTACCTTAACATTCTAATTGATAACCTTTCGATGAGAAGAAAGTGAAACATTTTTCTGATGAACATACTGAATTATGGTGCCAGGTTAGTTGATACAGCAGTCAAAACTTCTCGCAGTGGATACCTGCAGAGATGCCTTATAAAGAATCTTGAGTGTCTAAAAGTCGGTTATGATCACACTGTCCGTGACTCTGATGGATCTATTGTCCAGTTCTGTTATGGGGAAGATGGTGTGGATGTCCATAAGACTAGCTTCATTTCTGAATTCAATATACTTGCTGCTGTAAGAAAGTTGCTGTCATCTTTTTGTTTCATTTGATGTTCTCAAATTTAATGCTAGTTTTACACTTTCAGATTTTTTGTATTTGTTCTCTGTTCAGAATCAGGAGGTTGTGCTTGATAAGCTTGGTGGTGGCTGCAAAGATGCCCTCGTAATGAAATTTAATAATTATATTAAGGACATGCCAGAGCCCCTTGAAGGGAAAATAAATGAGTTTATATCTAGTTTGTCGAAGAAGCAGAGGGCATCTCTACAGCTCAGGAAAAAGAAGGACTTTTTAAAGTTAATGAAGCTTAAGTACTTTAGAAGTCTTGCTCAGCCAGGAGAACCTGTTGGTGTTCTTGCTGCTCAGTCCGTAGGAGAGCCATCTACTCAGATGACGTCAGATACATTTCTTCTTTTTCCTTTTCTTTATTTTTTATCATCATGTAGGTGCATTTCTAGTAGAGATGGTAAAGTCGTCTGGAGTTGAACCCATGGCCTTAAGTTGAAACTCACCTACCACTCACTTTTAATAATAAACGGTCTTCTGTTACCATGATTTTGGTAGTCTCATTCCTTGCCATTAGGTGCTTGTAACATCTATCAATTGAACAGTACTTGTGGGAAGCTGATGATTTTAATTATCATCTTTCAGCCTTTTCTTCAACCTTATCACTTGTCCCACCTTTATGTCAGATCTCACCCTATATTGCAATGCGAGGATCATCTCGGGCATAGCCTAGACACGGCGAGTTGAATTTGCATGAAGAAATAGGCACTGATTGTTTCCCTATTTATTCGATGTTAGTAGTGAAATGAACTCGTTTACAAGAGACAACCTGGGGGGACGAAACCTCATAAGGCTAATGGACACCCTCTTTGACCCTGAGTATAGACTATCAGCTATTGAATGGAGTTGGTTTGTTTTGCAGATAGTTTACGTTATAGAGGATCACCCTTTTCCTTTATTTCCGTTGCCATGTTTTGAGCGCTATATTGGAATATTGAAGTCTCTATTTTTTTTGTTTTGCAGTCTCAATACTTTCCATCTTGCCGGTCAAGGTGAAATGAATGTCACTCTGGGTGTCCCTCGGTTGCAAGAAATTCTAATGAGGGCTTCTGAGAAAATCCAGACTCCTGTTATGACCTGCCCCTTGCGGAAGGGGAAGACAAGGTAAGTGAACACTTTATTCAGCCATTGCTTTCCTATCAATAGGTTTAGCTTTTGAACTTAGAATCTGTAGTCTGTTGCTTATATCACTTAATCACTATCCGGAGCGACTGTTTATTTCATTTTTGTGTACGGACTTCATTCTAGGATCTAGGATTTTTGCTCATGAATTTATTCAAACCATGCCTTGCCTAACCATCATTAGAGTATGCAAGGATTTGAAATTCACAGGTGTCAGCTTGTATCCTGTTTATTGGAAGAAATTTGGAGCAATTTCATTCTGTTGTTAAATACCCTTAAAGATGACCAAAATTATCGATTGAATCTCAACTTAGTGCCTGGATTGCATGCTCTTACATTTATGGAATATAACCTTTTGCAGAGATGATGCTGATCGCCTGGCTGCTAAGTTAAAGAAGGTGACAGTAGCTGACATAATTGAGAAAATTGAGGTCAACGTTGTGCCCTTTTCTGTTTATAAACAGCAGGTCACAACTGTTTTTAAGCTGAAGATCAAGGTCTTTGGACCTGAACATTTCCCACCCTATATGGATATTACACTTGAAGACTGTATGCAGACCTTAGATGTTTTATTTGTGAGGGAGTTGGAAGACTCTATAGAAAATCATTTGATCATGGTATCCAAAGTCAGTGGCATTACAAATATGGGTCGGGAATCTGAAGCTGTGAATGAGGAAGAGAAAGAGAAAGAGGAAGATAAGGATGATTCTAGTAAGCAATCACATAATACAGGGGAAGAAACTGATGACGATGAAGGGGATGCCAATGATATCGAAGCAGAAGATCTTGGTGTTGATGCACAGAAAAGAAAAGAACAAGCTACAGATGAGATGGATTATGGCGAAGATGGGATGGAAACGGAGACTTCACTTGTTGAGAATGTAGATGCTGAAGGTTCGGAAAGTGAAAGTGATGATGTTGGGAATAAAGAAAATGACCAAGGTACGGATGGTGAACCTCAGATACTTGATGCTGAGGAAGAACCAAAATCTGTACCAGCATCGAAGTCATCAGACAAGAGGGAACCAGGATCTGCAGCCAAACCGAAAAAGGTGTCCAAAGCAAGGCGGACGAAAAAGGAATCCGATAGAGTATTCTTTGTAGAAGCTAAGGGGTTGGATTTTGAAGTCCATTTGAGATTTACCGATGAACCTCATATTATACTATCTAAGGTATTATTCATATCTACTAATATTTTCTTGTGACTGGCCTTGCACGTTTGTTTCCTGGTCTTATCACTTTCACGTAATTATGTACTTGCGCTGTACAGCAGTTTGAAAGTTCTCAATTGTCCTTTTTATTAATGATTTGTTTGTCCTTTTATCTGGAGATTTATTCTGATCAAAATTCACATTGACATAATCTAAAAGTTTGATTTCTTTCATAGATATGACGAGATCAATGCTAAACACTTGTTTTAAATATTGCCACAGGTTGTCGAAAAGGCAGCAAAGAATGTCTACATAAAAAGATCAGGAAACATAGAGCGATGCTCTGTTATCGACTACAACAGAGATGCTAAACTCGCAGCACTACAGACAGCCGGGGTGGATTTCGGTGCTTTCTGGGACATGATAGATGATCTTGACATCAATCATATTGTCTCAAATGATATGCACACAGTTCTTCGAACATACGGTGTGGAAGCTGCTAGAGCTACAATTATAAATGAAGTGAAAGGTGTTTTTGATGCATATGGGATTAAAGTCAACATCCGGCACCTAACTCTGATTGCCGATTACATGACCCACACAGGTGCAATACGTCCTTTCAGCAGGTATGGAATTGCCAGCTCTACCTCACCTTTTAGTAAAATGTCCTTTGAGACTGCAGCAAAATTCATTGTTGATGCTGCATATCACGGCGAGGTTGACGATTTAGAGTCACCATCAGCAAGGATTTGCCTTGGTTTGCCTGTAAAAGTAGGAACAGGCAGTTTTGATTTGTTACAACAGGTATTTTGATTTTGTATGTATAAATGGATCCTACAAATACCTGCAATTTTGTTTCGCTGCTGCTGTTATCAGCATATCTAACTTTTGTTGCGAGTTTTCGGAACTGGTAAGGTGGGGGACATAAATTCTGATGCAAAATGTTGTTCTTCATTTATCAAGGCATATGTTTGGCTGTAGTTTGAGATTTTGGGTTTCTTTTTCTTAAAACACTTAAACTTTGTGACCAGTGGAAGCAAATGGTGTACCAAAAGATAGTGTTGACTTTCACTTTGTTTGTTTTCTCCGGATTCACCCGACTCTTTGAATCTGACTAAAATCACCCGACTCATTTGAGTCTGACTCAATATGTTTTGTTTTCCGAGTCAGATCCGACTCATTTGACTCAAAAATATGAATCGGTGGTGTTCCCATATTCGGGATTATTTTATTGAGTTATTTTGTAAAAGGGTCGTCAGTTTGTTACCTAATTAGGGTTTATTTTATTGAGTTATTTTGTAAAAGGGTCGTCAGTTTGTTACCTAATTAGGGTCTGGATCGTGAAAGATGCAGTTGATGTGTTAGGGTCGTAGACTAACCTTGACTGTTTAATTTATTACTAGAATACCCTTGTGAAACTGTTAAAAGACATTATACCCTAACTTAGTTAACACCTAACGGAGCCATTTCATCGAACATCTTTACTACATTTTCACACTTCTAATTTTCTCCAAACCCATATGAAAAAAAGTTTGCTCTAGCGGCGCTAGAGCCCTTGGATGGTGAATCCAAGGGTGGTGGTTCCCAGTTCAGTTTTTTACTCCAAGGGTAAAAATGAAATTTCCATCATAAACCACCACCACCCTTAGATTCACCCATCCAAGGGCTCTAGCAGCTGCTAGAGCAAAATCGCCTCCAACCCATATTAGGTTGCAAAGTCGTAGTTCCATGTATTCCTCTATATGCGTGTACAGTAAAAACGATATCCTTATGTCTAAAAGGGTTTAAAAATTGGGGACTTGATTTGAATAAGTCTTTCGTTTGGTTTGAATCTTATGAACTCGGGAGGGATTTACGAATGGGTTGATTGTTTGTTTTTCTATTTTATAAATATAGGGCTTAACATATCAGATAGAAAGGGTTTAGTTTTTTTGAGTTGGTGGTGATCGGTGAAATTGAGAGCTAAAGAATGAGAACCCTTTTCTTCTCTATGTTTCTGTTGAGAGAATCTAATTGAATTTAGTGTATGGGTTTACTATGTTCTCCCGTTTTAAGTTCGTGATTTAGTAGTTAGTACAGTGTTGTTATGTCGAATTAGATTCGAAGAATGATAAGTGAAGTTTGCTGGTTTTGCTGAAGAATCGACGGAAATTAATGGAAGTAGACGGAAAAGGGGGAGAGAGCTAAATGCTTTGACAGAATTTAAACTGACAAAATTTAAACTGTCAATTGATGCAAGGTGTTTTAGATAAACAAAAAAAGTCAGATAACCACCTTCTAACGGTCTTTGGTTAGTCAACGACCCTAAAGCATCAATTGCATGTTTTAGGACCCATACCCTAATTAGGCATCAAACATGCGACCATTTTACAAAATATCTCTATTTTATTACCTTACTCAAATCCGACTCAGTTTGTGAATAAGATTTGACTCAAAATAAAAAACGAGATTCAGACGCCGAGTCAACAAAAAAACAAACACTTTCTTTCTCTTAGTTGGAACTTTTCTTTTCTTAGCTGATTCAGTCTCAACATATACTTGATATATTGTTGTTACAAATGGGGTCTATTTTTTGTGTTGTTACAAATGGTGTCTATTTCGGCTAATTTTCTGTGGTTGCAAAGTTGGATATAACCTTTATTTATTATTAGACAGAAAAGCAAAGCTTGTAATAAATCAAATTGGAATATAGGCCGATCACGTATGAAATAAATAAATTATGATATGAATTTCTTATCTAACGGTTTTAACATGCCAGAAAACAATAGGTCCAAATAACGTTGTCATACGTTTTTTATTTTATTTTGTTAATTCATTCATTTTGATTTTTTTTAATTATAACTAGTTTGAAACCCGTACTATGCACCCGGACTGCTGGATTTTTTTCATATTGTTGGTTTATATCCACTGAGGCGGTCCAATAAGAGTTCAAATAGGCTAATATAAAATTAATATCCAACAAATTGACAATTAACAATTAAATTAAAACTATGTAATTGTAAATTTCTGATAATCAAATGTGTAATATTATTCTTTTCTAAAAATCTCACATGATTTGAAAACTAATTTCAAGCAATCGAATAATGCAGTAACCAATTCTTCAAATAAACTAAAATAAATCAATCTAAGTAATCTCAAAAGTAAAATAGTTTAACTATAAATATTAAAGCGTAATTATAATTTTTTATTTAGTATTTACCCGTGCTGCATACCGGGTATGATGAGAATTGATCCCATTTGGTGAGGCGGGTTTTCGCCGCGCAGCTGTTTAAGAAGGGATACCAATTAACAAATGCTTACACCAATTATCATTTAGTAGTTTAAATGTTGGAACTAAATTCAACAATTACAAACTGTTTAAACTTTTGGAGATTAAAAAATCCGCTTAAAGTAAATACAATTGAAAGTAAACTTCATGGCATTGCCAATATCATTATCTAAAAATTATTCGTAAGGCTAAATTTGAAGTTTGCTACTCAAAGTAGCACTATACCTACCATTATTCTTGCTAGATTTTAGAATGGGAAATTTTTTTTGTAGCCCAATTATTATTTTTCTTATATTAGAAACCCGTCGTAAAAATACTCTATATTAAAAACCCAAAATTAGTTTTATCACTACTAGTTTTACTATACTAACCTTTTACCAAAGTAATTATCTTATTTTTTATATTAGTAATTATCCAAATGTGAATTTGGTCTACGGTGAAAAAAAAGTCAAAACCCAAGGTTTAGGAAAATCCCAAAAATTAAGCTCGCCTAGTTTTTATCGTCCCGCCATCTACTCATGACGTGCGTCATATTCTCCCAATTGGTTTGTTCTTCCAGTTTCTTCTTCTTTCTTCAAGCTAAACGAAAAAAAAACAGAGCTTCTGGTTTTCACGCTAACCCATGCGTGAACTTGAACAATCTTAACTATCACGGTATGTGAAAATTAGGTTTATCGCCGTTACGATTGCTAATTAACACATGCATGTTTTGAATGTGTGAATTTTTTTTGATTTAATAGTTTTTTGATTTGCAATGAAGAATTTATTTTTTATTTTTTCTTCTTTAGTTAGTCTATCTGTGATAATCAAATTAATTGGGTTTTTTCTTTTTTCTGTCCAAAATCAGTTCCTTACCTGATGTCATTTAACACTAATTTCATGGTCATTACCATGGGTTTTTCTTCATGAAAGGGATAAGTTAGAGATTAAGAAACATGGTGATAAAGATATTGATTGTAACGAATCCAGTGGCGATGATGATTTCGTGAAGCCGAAGAAGAAAAAGAAAACCGAGGACTCAAGTAAAGATGGTGCTAAACGAGGCACAAGTAAGGACACTAAATCAGGTAAATATCAGAAATTTTTATGCGATTGTGATTTTATAATTAGGTTGATAATATTCGATTAGCAGATAATTTGTGATAAATTCAAATATCCCTGATTTTGGTGGTGATAATCGATATTTTTAATGTAGTTAAAATGTGATAGTTGTCATTATCGTCCCATGAAATTGATTTTGGTGGTGATAATTGATGTTTTTAATGTAGTTAGGATGTGATAGTAGTCATTATCGTCACATGGATTTGATTTAGTGGTGATAATTGATGTTTTTATTGTGGTAAGAATGTGATAGTAGTCATTATCGTCCCATGAAATTGTGATAGTTATACTTATCCCTGGAGCATGATGATATTTGAAGTTTTCACTACCTAATAAATGATTTTGGCTTAGTTGTTTACTGTGAAAAGTTAGTTGTTCAACTAGATGATCTTTGAAGTTTACCCATTAACGAATTGCTTTATCTGTATTTGGACCAAACTTTTGTGTTAATGGCTCACTTTTTTCTCATCTTGTTATGATGATCATAACTGTGGAACTCGTGGAAAAGAGGGGTAACTAACTGTTATGATGCCAGTAACTCATGAGAAAGAGGTTGTTTCAGGGTAATGAAATTCTGAAGATGATTTCGAGAAAGTTGTTCGGTAAAAGGAAAAACAAAAGCCCAATAGCATCAACATGCTAAAGCATCCACAGGTAAGAAAACAAGTACATGGTCGACTTTTTATTTTGTTAGAATGGTGAAATTTTAATGTATGTAGTTAGGAAATATCTTATTTAGTTTCAACCATTATTAAGGTGGTTTCATGGTCGCAAATATTTTTCTTTGTGAAATGTTTAGTTTTCACATATTGTTGTTGCGGAAATATGTAGTTACCACCTCCAACAACCGTGAAAACAACATTTATCATCCGAAGTTATAGGTTATTGCGCTTGAGTTCTTCGTATTAACGTATTAAGATGAGCTATTTTTCTATTTTTTTTTAAAGATACTGCAAGGCTGTTTTAGAGCAAACTTCTAAAGATGATTGGTAGATATATGGTCATATTCCTTCAACAAAAGTTATCCCGGCCTCATATTCAATCCTAGCAATGGCGGTGTATTATGAACTCGGTTATGGATGTGCATCAATGCCGATCGGTAGACTTGTCATCTGAAATGATTAATTTGTGGGAAGAGAAGGTAAAGATGGCAACAGAAATGCAGTTGACTGCTGCAAAAGATAAATTGCAAGGAAAAGTATTCGTCTTACTCATAGAGTTAGATACCGAAATGTACTTAAATATAGGCGAAAATTTTCATGGAATTGTATAGACTTTTGCATAGTTAAACAACTTCGTTGTTTCTTTAATGATTTGATTTGATGGTGTCATTAATCATACTTTTGCTTAATGATTGAGCTAAAATCTTTTGTTTTGAGCTGTGCCGTGAATTTAACTGGGTTAATATTGTGCTTAATAGTTGAAAGGGATAAACACAACGTTAAGGTGCTATGCTAGACTCATGAGCCACCCGAGAAAGGGCTACTATATATTCCATATGCCAGCACTATTGGCTACTACTTTTCCACTCCTTTGAAATGAGATACCTCAAACAATTTTGCTCATGTTTTTCATCTTCTGCGGGAAATTCAGTTTTCACTTGACATGTGAACTTTTGAAATTTCACAAGATTGGAAATTCAATCTTCACCTGACGCGTGAACATTTGAATTTTCACAAGACTATAACTTGTGATAATTCAGTTTTCTTTTAAATGTACATTATTAACGATTAGTGAAAGCGGTGTTTATCACAATTTGCGATAATTACAATAATCACGTATAAACTGCATTAATATTGCCACAGAGATCAATTTTTCTTGTTCAAGATTAGAATAGCTTGAAGTGTCCATTGATGGGTGACTATAAGAAGAAGGAAAGAAAACCAGAAAAGATAGTTAACAAGAGAATTCCAGAGAGATCCCAAAAATTGAAAAAGTTAAAAATAATTAGGCAAAAAAACTGGCAGTTAACCTGAATAACGATAAGACATTAATGTGCGGAAATAACCGTAAAATAGATTTTTCTTTAATCAACTTGAACTATCCAAGTCAATGGAAATCTTTATCTTTCTAAAAATAATATAATACGTAACTAAGTAAGGTTAATTTAGTCCATCCAAAAATATGAAAATATAGATCCAATCTAAATCTACTGTTTTTGACCGTTGATCTTATAATTTGGGCTATTCATATATACAATCTTAATGATGGGTTTCCGGGAGAGAGAAACCAAATTTGGGTTCCTCAGAAATTTCCACATAATAATATTCTACCTTAAAATCCTAATAAGGACTTCCAGTTCAGTTAAATGATGTTTGTACTTCACCCTCTATACACTTCACCATCTGCCTTACGTACCATATCACATGATTCTGTTAAGAATCAAGTAACCAACTCAACTACTCTTTCAGACTCCAACTCACCTCAGTAAAATTAAAAAAATTACGCTACTATATAGTTATATCAATAGTGGGTATAAGAGATACTAAATAAATAATAATATAAAATATGTTGCAAAATAGTGCAAAACATATGAAGTGCTTCGAAGATGATGTAATCAAAAAAATGTACTGACATGTTTTTATTCAGAAATCATATATTAGATATCTTAAAAAACCTTCGTGATTTAGGGGCGGCCTAAACAGAATTACAAAATGACAAAAAATGTCATAATCGGTAGGTTATTTCACAATCGGTAGATAACTTCCGGGGTTTTTTTTTAATGGCCAAACTGCCCTTTACAACCGGTATATAACTTTATAATCAGAAGTTAATCCACAATCGGGGGTCAATTTAGTTTCTTTAACTTCCGAATATAAAGTATCCCCAAAATAAAATATTTTATCTTTTGAATTTTGATTATCCTATAATCGGTAGCAAATAAAGTTATCTTGACTCCCGATTAAAGTAGACCTTTGGCAAAAACCATAATCGGTAGGGAATTTAGGTTATTTAACTCCCGAATATAGAGTAGCCCCAAAATGAGATTTTGCAAAAAATTTTTTTTTTTGGAATTTTGGTTGAGCATATAATCGGTAAGAAAGGAAGAGTTATCATGACTTCCGATTATACAGTGGCACTCTTTGCAAATATCCTACCATAATTGGTAGTCAAGATAGTTCATATAACTACCGAATATAGAGTAGCCCCAAAATCAGATTTTGCAAAAAAAATAAAAAAAATTGGAATTTTGGTTGAGCCAATAATCAGTAAGAAAAGAAGAGTTATCATGACTTCCGATTATACAGTGGCTCTCTGTGCAAATATCCTACCATAATCGGTAGTCAAGATAGTTCATATAAGGGATATTTAACGTTTGGTACCCAGTAAATGTCCAACACCTAGCTTTGGTACCCAATATTTGAAATATTAAGGGTTGGTACCTAGACTAGTTAGAGACTGTCAAGTCAAACGGTTGACTTAACCTTCTTCTACTTAAATAATTAAAATTATTAATGAATATTAATTTTTAAACAACGTCAACTCTCCGTGACATATAAAGAAATAAATTCGTTACACCTCTCTGACACCTTCTCTACCACGATTTTCTTCTTTCTCTCGAGCTAAAAATAAATAAATCCATAGCCAAATCAAGTTCTGAACCCGACACCATCATAAGCCTGCAAAATTTCTTCAGCTTATACCAACACCACCAGTACAAGCATCATGGTCGGATACACAGCAACTGATTAATTTCTCCAAACCATCAATTCATAATTCCCCAAATTATTCAGTACTAACGGAATTAAATTTCATTCAAATTGAAGTCAACAAAAAAAAATCCCAGAAAACTCAAAACTTGATAGAGCAGAAATAACATCAACAGGAAATTTTCCCGAAAACAACTTCCACTCATCTTCACCACCACCACTAATATCCACCATAACTAGCAACCCTCACCATTAATCAAGCAAATGAAATCCCGGTAAAATCCATCTTCTATTTCCTGAAATTATACTTATTTCAATCCCCCATTAACGAATTAACAATCAAATTAAAAAAAAAAAACTGAAACCATTTATCAATTAATATCTCCACTCAAACAATCAATCAGATAAGGGTAACCAAATCCAACTAGAATGCAATCAATTTTATACACATAATTAGATCAATATCCCCAATAAGATCCTTTTTTTTAACTCAATCAACAAATCAATAATCCAAAATATTCAAAACCTAATTTCCTCGATTAAACCATGAGAAGATTCAACAAATCTCCAAAAATATAATCAAAACCATAAACATATCACCACTGATAATAATAGAAATCAATAATTAAACCTACCTTTTCACCATTCATGAAGTTTAGTTCTCGAATTGATTTGGAGGTCATTTATGTTTTTGAGTCGCAGAGACGGACAAGTAAAGAATGTAATGGGATTAAAACGGAAGTTTAGTCTTAGGGCTTGAATAGAGAAGATTTAATCGTGGACCTTTATTTAGGTGCCATGTTTCTGTTCAGACACCTGTAATAACGGGCGTTAGGGTATACATAGTTATTGTTAATCTTTTTTAAGGCTATTGTGGTAATATGGAAGGTTCTGTCACTGTAATACTATCTCAGTCAAGTCAACCTGCTTACTTCACGGTCAATGAAGGGTCAAGGTACCAACCCTTAATATTTTGAATATTTGGTACCAAAGATAGGTGTTGGACATTTGCTGGGTACCAACCGTTAAATAACCCTTCATATAACTACCGAATATAGAGTAGCCCCAAAATTAGATTTTGCAAAAATCCTTTTTTTTTTTGAATTTTGGTTGATCCTATAATCGGTAGTAAATGAATTTATCCCGACTTCCGATTATCCAGGCTCTCTTTGCAAATATCCAACTAATGGTGTCTCTTGAAGAAACCCTATGGGAACAGACACGTTTAGTGAAAATTTATGGAAAACCGAATAGGTCGAACACAGTCGAGAGGGCTACGCCCCCCCCAGACCCCCACGGATAGCGGCAAACAATCTTGAAAATATCCAACACATATAACTACCGAATATAGAGTTGTCCCAAAATGAGATTTTGCAAAAATCCTCTGTTTTTCTAATTTGGTTGAGCCTATAATTGGTAGTAAAAATAGTTCATATAACTACCGAATATAGAGTTTCCAGATTTTCAACCTATTTTGTCTTTTGTGTCGCCCATAATTCTGTTGGGGTCGCCCCTAAAGATGCCAGGTTAAAAAAATGATATCAATATTAAATATATTGCAAACTCTAAATAGTACAAATATTATGAAGTGTTTTCCGTCTAAGATGTTGTAATCAAGAAAATGCACCGATATATCTTTCTTCATAAATCATATACTTGTGTTAAGAACCAATAAGCGACCAAATCAATTGCTCTTCCATGATCCAACTCTTTATAATCAAACGAAAAATCACGCTCACTATATGGTTGTATCAATATATGATATCAGAGACACTATAAAAACATAATATCAATAAATAAATAAAATAGATGGCCAATTATACATAGTGAAAAGCATATGAAGTGCTTCCCTTCGAAGAACATATAATCAATATATCTTTCTTCAGAAATCATATATTTGAGATACTAAAAAAATGATATCCATGTTAAATGTATTGCAAACTATAAATAGTGCAAAGCATATGAAGTGCTTCCCGTCGAAGATGCTGTAATCAAGAAAATACACCGATATATCTTTCTTCATAAATCATATACTTGTGTTGAGAACCAATAAGTGACCAAATCAATTGCTCTTCCAGGCTCCAACTCTCTATAATTAAACAAAAAATCACACTCAATATATGGTTGTATCAATGTATTAGAGATACTATTAAGAGAAGAAATATTTGGATAATATTAATAAAAAAAATAGATTGCCAACTCTACATACTGAAAAGAATATGAACTGCTTCCCGGCGGAGAATATAAAATCAATGAAAAGTACCAATATATCTTTCTTCAGAAATCATATACTTGCGTTAAGAATCAAGCAGCCAACTGAACTGCTCCTCCAAACTCCAACTCCTTATAGTTAAATGAAAAATCACACGACTATATAGTTGTATCAATATCTAATATTAGAGATATATTTAAAAAAAATATGTTAATATTAAATAGTTTGCTAACTCTAAGTTGTACAAAGCATATGAAGTGCTTTTTGTCAAGGAAACACTGATATATTTTTCTTCTGAAATCGTATACTTGCTTTAAAAATCAAGAGGCCAACTCAACTACTCTTCCAGGCTCCAACTTCTTGTCACTAAATAAAAAACTACACCCACTATATAGTCATATTGATATATGATATTAGAGACACTAAAAAACACACAAATTGACATAAAATATATAGTTAACTCAAAATAGTGCAAAACATATAAAGTGCTTCTCGTCAAAGAAGATGTAATCAAGGAAACGCATTGATATATTTTTCTTCATGTAATCAAGGAAATACAACCAGTACTACGCACCGGGTCCGATAGCAATTTTTGATTTGGTGTTTCCTGTACCGTCACGACGCATCTAGAAACTCAAATATATGTTTCTTTATTAGTATGATTACTTTTACTGGGTAGAAAAATTTGATACACTTTGATAATCCAATATAAGGATTTTTTTTTCACCAGTTTTATTATATTTTTGCTGGCTAAGATAGATTTTTTTTAATTATGGAATTTTATCGGCTCAAATTAATATTTTTTAATTATATAGAATGAACTTGGACGATCTAAGTGATGAACTCAAAAACTCAACGGTCCGAGATTTTAAAAAACTTTGTAAACGTGGTGTAAGAATACGAAATAAAATCTCAACCAATAGGGACTAAGAGTTTCATTAACCACCCAAAAAGAGGGTAAGCGCTTCCTTTGAACTTGGAACCAGAGATAGAGCGCCCATTTTATAAAAAATTAACGGACACTAAATATAAACAGTTTATAGACCAATCATAAGCCATGGTTTCGTGGACCACAAGTGGGAATAAAGATAAGCTCAACTTTAAACATGGTCCTCAGCTATAAATACCCCTTATAAAAATAATTTAGTATCTCACAGGCTGTGTAGTAAGACATCTTCTTTTAAAATGAAAAAATGACTGCAAATATTATCTATTAACATGATTAGTTGTGATTAAAAATTGAAGCATATGTTCTACGACCGGTTAAAAAAATGTAAGGAAAAGAGAAAAGTGTTCCTTTATTAATGAACTCAAATGTTCAGGAATTAGAGAAGACCGAAACTGGATCTGTTTATCTTAAAACATTGAAACCAAGTTTTCCGTGCAAATATATTATGTATTAATCGAACAAATAGATCTCACTAGAACGTTTGTGCCCAAACAAAGATAGAGGTTACTAATGAGAAACAATTAAATAAAGATGTAGTGAACGATTATAAAGTAGGTCAGAATGAGGGTTTGTGTATAGAAATTCCCAAATCTATAATAATATTTGTAGCGGGGAAATGTTTTGAACCATTCTTTAAAGAAATTAAATATATAAATTCGTTTGAATGCTTTGAAGTATTGGCTGGAAAATTCCCTTATTTGCACTCGACTTACCCGTAATCTTTTCTCCATCTACAATCTCCATTCGAGGTTTTCCAATTAAATATCAATTGGGATTAGTGGAGGTGTTAGCAACTCCCTCCGGCTCATTAGACCCGTCTCTTAAACCTAAAAACCAAATACAACAACAATTATTAGATATCTTTAAACCACAGAAAGCCATCTAGTTAAAAAGCATCTACTCTAAGCCAGTACCAATAAGGTCCCGTGTAGAATGAACGTGATTTCAAAAGAGCTATTCTCAGTTTATATACAAAACCGGGAACAAACAACAAACAAAAGAAATTCAAAACTTGAGTTGACATGTTTAGGTTACAACTTCTTTTAGTACATTTGTTAATAAGATAAACCGTATCTTGTCCAAACTATGCCCTAGCAACCCGGTAATTGCAATTTCATTCATTCCATATATCAATGGAAATATCCAATATCTCCATATCCACCATTTTTTTACATAAAATATTTAGATTATGCGAGTTCACAAATGATTTCAAAGAAGTGTTTTACTGCACCACGTTTCAGCTCTCATTCCCATACTTTCTAGTAATAAGTTCAACGGAATGTATGTATGACTACAAAAGGTTGCATAAAAGACAATCAAGCTAGCTAAAAGGGATCAACATGATAGATATAAAAAGAAAAAAAAATCAAAGAATACTACAACCAACTGATGATACTGATATCAAACAAACATGGGTTGAAATTTTAAGGACAAAACTTAAAAGTTATTTTATTTATTTACTATAGGATTATGGATTTACTTAAAACAAATATTGATATATAAAACATTTGGAATAAACTTGAAGTAATACGTGATCTTAAATTCAAAGGTCAGCCCAAAGAGAATAGGAAAAAAAATACCAATTTTTTTTATTGTTGTAAGTGTTGTACCAGCTCATATACAAAAGTGCAGGTAACATGAAAAGAACGAAAGACCACCTTATTTTAGAATTACATTCCACTAATATTATAATTAACAAATGAAAAAATCAAAGGAAAAAAAAAAGCCCTACTTGTCTTCTTAGGAACTTCAGTGTGTAACAAATTAATACTAGAATACCGCTGCCACGGTGTGGAGGGACGACCGAAAGAAAACGACGGTAGTCATTAGTTCCGAACCTAGGCCGTGCTACACATTTCATCAACAGCGGAACGGAATTAATGTGTTGCATGATCTTTTGCATCGATTAGCTTATATATAAATTATATATATTAGTTGATTGATAAAAGTAACGGTCGCGCTCCTAGGGAATCGCCAGATTCACCACTTGCTCGCCATTTACCCGCATTCTGAGATGGCTGGGTAAGGTGGCCGCGAAAATGCTAGGGAGACCCCGCATTTTTACACCAGCACAAATACACCGCTATGTGGCGGCTCACGTGGCAGGGTCCCAACAGTTGAATTGTTAGTTGGCGATTCCATAAATAAGTTGCTGATTAAATCGGAGGTTGTCTCTCTCTTAACTTGTGTTCTTAATTTTTCCCTTTCTCTAACATTCTCTTTCCTCTGCAACTCTTTTTTCTTTCTTTCTCATCGTAATTATCGATTCTTCATTGACAGACGGAGATGAAGAAGAAAATGGCTTTGATTTTACAGATTAGTTAAATGATTCCTTTTCACCAAACAATTCCTCCACCTTTTCAAACTTCAATTCTTCATCACCTTCTTCTACTATTTCAGTTTCAATTTCATCATCAGTTTGAGGATAATAATCCTAAATTTCAACTTCATGTTTTCTTAATTAAATCAACTACTATAAAATTCAGAGACTTCATATTTTTTTATTGATGAATCGAAAGGGGATCTGCCGATTTTGAAAGATCTGCTGATTAATAGTTTGTGGGTTTTTGATTTTAAAAGATATGTTGATTTTGGAGATACAATGAATCTACTTGAAGAATATGAAGACTTGAATGTTATTTTATTTTATTTTATCATTTTTTAAAGTTCTGTGAAGTCTCAGGAGATTGTTTCTTAGGATATAGCTTGATTCTGGGATATGAAATTTGTATGAGAACTGATTTTGGTGTTGTACGACAATGGTGGTGGTGAAACTGTTTATGATCTGTAGTGTTTAGGGTAGACTTGATTATGATTTGGTGATGCTGGTTATGATTTGTAATTCCAATATGTGATTGCTACTAATTTTCAATTCAATCTCCGGTACTACAATTTTTTGAATTAGATCAAATGATTCTTCATCGTGTTTCCAGTAATTAAACTTAGAAAAAAAAAATTTGATCTTTGATTAATGGAGGAGCTGCTGGTGGTGGTGGTTGAGGTGGCGAACCAGTTAAAAATTCGTAACTATGGTGGTAGTGGTAGCGGCGGAGGCAAGGAGGTATTGTGCTGGAGGTGTTGCTGATTGTGGAAGAAGGAAAACAAAAGAACGAAGGAGGGCTATTTTCGTCAAGTGACAAAAAAAAGAACCGGACGGAATTCTCAATCTTTTTATGAAATTGAACAATTTCGTTAGGTTTCAATTGACAAAAAAGTGGCCATAGAAGGGACTCCCTCCCTACGGGCACTCCGGTCGGTCGGCCCAAAAAGTAATCCAGAATAAGGATCGTAAAATGAAACCATTACCTGCAACAAAAAAACAACAACATATAATCAACATCCAAATGTATTTTCAATCAT
This sequence comes from Papaver bracteatum, assembly GCA_023529315.1. Lineage (NCBI taxonomy): Eukaryota > Viridiplantae > Streptophyta > Magnoliopsida > Ranunculales > Papaveraceae > Papaver > Papaver bracteatum. Next base: position 1,772,077 of record JAJJWX010005066.1, read on the forward strand.
ATTCAACTAAAATATATTCGAAATAGCGCCATATGTCACCATACAGTAATTTCATCGATATAAATATTGATAAAAAAAATCATCACAACAATTTGTCCTCATTATTCCAAATAATTAATGAAGAGTTCAAAGCGATTAACAACCATAGAGTAAAATCCTACCAATTGCTGACTTGAATGAAAAATCCAACCAAGAAAATAAAAATTACCCGAGCAGTCTTCATAGGAGAGGAGCAATGCCAATCAACTAAAGTTTTCATTATATCTGCAAAACAATGATATTGAATCGTAATCATCCACCAACAAAAGACAAAAATAGCAGAGAAGCAACATCCAAAAACATTAAAAAAAAAGGAATAAGGTTTGGATTTGCACTCAAGCGTTTTTATATATGGAGAGAATTTTTTATTTTTTGATGTCTTATATTTACCAAGAAAAATCAAAAAGATTTTTTCTTCTCCATTTTCAAGATGATACTAATAATTATTCATAGATTTTTTACCTTAAAAACAATCTAAAAAATATAATATGATTTACTCAATTAATAGGGAGAGAGAATTTTGTATCGATGCCGATCTACTCAACTAATCAATCCAATCTATCATAAAGATAAACCGATTATAGTTGGATCCCTTTCCAGCCGAAACAAGTATTGTGCACACCAAAGATTATGAACCCAAATCAGAAATCTTCTTCGTCTTCAAATCTTCTTAGATCTTCAATAAACACTTGCACACAATCAACTTGAATCTCTTGTGATCAATCACACACAGAACGGAGTATGTTAACAATGGATTATCACAAGACGTATTTAGATCTACAAATAGTTTTAAACATCCCCGTCAAGACTTAGATCTAGTTTGATTGAATCTTATATCAGAAGAGAAGATTCTCAAGCATAAACAAACTAGGTGCAATCAAAGTTCAACTACCGTTACTCAATCAAATCAATCAAAAACTAATAATAAACTGCAATTATCTAGTTTCCTACCAACGGTACTAATAGAGCTTCTCAATCCTAAAGAAGTCTTTAAACCGAGCGGCCGTAAGAGATTTCGCCTAATTAGGTTACTTTCCTCTCCGAATAGGCGGCTCCACCAGTAACAACACAACTAGGTAGTTTTGCTGGCTCTGAGGATTAGTTTGCTTGAAATGCAAACTTCAATATTTATAGACAAGGAAGTTTGGACACCAAGGAATTTCCAAAACCTAAAATATTTTCAAGATATGTAATATATTTCCAAATTCGGTTTTCATAATTCCTGGAAATGATCTATCCAAATATTGATCGAAATCTAAGTAGAAAATCTCCAATTAGTAAATGCACATTACCAATTTTTATTTTCTAAAGATATGCATTTTAATTGCTGGAAATTAAAAGCATATAAAACTAAAAACCTTAACTAAAAGATTCTCAATTTCGATCCGGGATTCTCCTTTAGCTATTAAGGAATATCTTTGAACAATAAAATGTAAGAGTTACTGCACATGTTCAAATTATGACGATATCTTTACTTTGTAAATCCTCTTTCATATTTACAATCTTGGAACCGATTTTCCACACTTCCAAAACGATTTTAGAATTGGTTCATCCGACTTCCAAGAACTATGTGATTGATTATCCTATCAAATCCCAAAATATGGGTTTCACGGTTCTACCAAAATAATTTTCGGTTCTACCTCCACGTGGGTACAAGAATTAGTCACGCTAGTTACCAAAACTTGGTTGACTAGGTACTAGGATCGGTTCCCACATATATATGGTATCTAACTTGTATTTGTTGCACATGTTCATAGGATCGGTTTCCCAATATATAAAAACGTGTTGCACCTCTTACAAGGATCTATTCCCCTTTTGTGATCGGTTGCACCTCTTACTAGGATCGGTTCCCAAATGTCTAGAGTTGGTCATACCAATAACACTAAATCGATCATACCATCTTAGGTGATTACTTAAGAACAGTTTCACTAATAAAATTCATACCAATACAAAAGTCAGGCCTTGTGAATATTTTTACCAAGATACATAACAAGTTATGAGCGGTTATACTAAACACACATATTGGTAATTCAAAAGATTTGCAATGAATAACAATACCAATAAGCCTAGCGATTTCCCTTTCAATTCACAAAACAAGTTTATGAATTTACTTCCTTTAAGCGAATGTAAAACATAATTTTCTAGGATGAATCTTCACCCATACCCATACACAATCACAATAGCATTCATACGATTATTTCGATGTCTTATATACTAAGTTCAAAAGATAGACGTTATACTTCGTATTGTAATTCCTTAATACTATGTATAACTAGAGTATAATCATTCACAGCTTCGCAGTTATTTTTTCAATATGCACGACTTGAAAGATACGTTATGAATGAAACAGTTCAAGTCAAATATTACTAACCTCAATAGGAAGGATGATGTCGTCGTTGTAGCTCTTTACTTCTTCACATTCTTCAAGTATTCACGTAATACTTGTAAGTCTCATATCCTAGTAACTTTCTAGCTAACCTATACGAAGTTGACTCTAGTAAATAATCAAACAACTCTTTATATGAGTTTTGGTTCACTAAAATATGACAACCAAACTTGACATACCAACGCTTGGGGGGTTCAACCGAGCTATGCTCTTCCAAACAGTAAAGGAACAAAGTTGTTTGGTAAATACTCCAATAATATTTTAATAAAGATTCGTGGAGTTTTGATAAAGGTTTTTCCGTTTAAACTAGTAAACTCCTTTGTCGGGTAAGATCAATCCAAATCAATAACTTAGGTTCAGATTCACAACTATCAGTTTCAGATATTGAAAAATACCACCAAATGATAGTTGTCGATCTAAACGACTATATGATTAGATCTATCGGTGATAAATCAAATCTTAGTCGGATCCCATCCAATCAAAATGTGTGCACATATCACGAGGTACGAAAACCAATTAGATTTATTTTTTTTCAAATCTTCAATTGCCTTTTATTGTACATGCATAACAAAACTTGAATCCACTTATGATCGATCACACACAGAACAAAGTCTATTAGCAATGGATGAAAACAAGTTGTCTTCAGATCTAAAAACAGTTCTGAAGATCCCTTCAATACTTTGATCTAGTTTGAGTGACCTTATGTCAGAAGAGAAGGCTCTTAAGAATAATTAAACTAGGTGGAATCAAAGTTTCAACAACCATTAGTCAATCAAATCAATAATCGAAAACTAAAATTACAATGCAATTGTCTAGTTTCCCACCAACAGTACTCGTAGAGCTTTTTAATCTCACATAAGTCTTTAAAGGAGCGGTCGTAAGAGATTTCGCCTAATTAGGATACTTTCCTCTCCAAATAGACGGCTCCACCAGAAACAACACGAATAAAATTTGCCTGGCTCTTAGGATAGTTTGTAAGAAACGCAAACTCAAATATTTATAGACCAAGGTTGTTTGGACAACATGGGAATTCCAAAATCGAAAATATTCTCAAGACATGCAATAAGTACCTAATTTTGGTTTTCATATTTCCAAATAATATTCAACCTGTAATTTCGAAATCTCGCATTAGAAAATATCTAATATTAGTTTAGCACTTAACTAATATAACTTTCTAAGAGATATGTTTTTGATTGCTGGAAAATCAACAACATATAATCGAAAATCTTATTTAAAAGATTCTCAAAATTTTGGATTAGGATCACCTTGAGTATCAAGGAATATCTTTGGACAATAAAAGATAAGAATTGTATTCATGTCCAAATTATGTCGACATCCAAAACTTTCATATTTAGCAAACCCTAATTCCAAACTCACACAAAACGCTAAAGTAATAAGTGAATATGAAGTATCGGTTTTGCTCTTGGGACCGGTTCTACCATGACTCCTAACATAGGTTAAGATCGGTTCTACCAAGTCTCCAAATATAGGTAGGGATCGGTTCTACCATGACTCCCAACAAAAGCTATAATCGGTTCTACCATGATTCCCAATATAGGTAAGGATCGGTTCTACCAAGACTCTCAACAATAGTTAAGTTCAATTCTACCATATATCCCAATATAGGTAAGGATCGGTTCTACCAAGACTCTTAACATAAGTTAAGATCGATTCTACCGCATATCCCAAACTAGGTAAAGATCGGTTCTACCATAACTTTAAACATAATTCAACATCGGTTCTACCAAATTTCTTACCTAGGTTCGAATTGGTTATCCAATATATCTTCAATGAAAACCAGAATAAATCGCCTATTGATTTCCTTTCGATTACGAAACAAGTTTCATATATGTACTTATTTTAAAAATATGTAATCAAACATAGTTTCCTATGATGAAATCACACTTATATCTGATACACAATCAAGTAACGAATTACATAGATCATGTCGATGTCACATTTACAAAGTTCAAAAGATAAACGTTATACTTCGTAATCACATATTCATCCTTGACACTTTGATCATTATAAAATGACCAAGTCTAATACTAGAGTATTAAATATAACCTCGTATATTATGTTTTCAATCTTAAACGACTTGAAAACAATGATATGAATGGAAACAAGTCAAGTAAGTATCACTAAACTCAAGTGAAAGGATGATGTATTCATTGTAGTCGATACGTCTTCACGTTCTTCGGGTCTTCAGAGTAATACTTGTATGCCTCAATATTCCTAGACATTCTAGTCTAACCTAAATGAAATTGGCTCTAGTACATTTAATCAAGAGGCTTTAATTGAGTTTTGATACTAAAATATGACAACGAAACTTGACATACCAACGCTTGGTGGATTTAACCGAGCAATGCTATAACATGATTCTCAATTAAGCAAATTGCATAAACCTTTAACATATGCATTGCACGGGAGTTCTTTGACTTCGAGAGATCAAGTTATATGACTCCGGACTAAACCAAAACAATGGTCGTTCCAGAGTCAATTCGGTCACAAAGAGGAATGAGGGTCGATCTGTAAGAGGAAGACTGATAATTGTGTGAGATTAATGGTAATTGATGGATTGTGTATGTATTGATTTCCTCGTGTTGGAGAGTTCTATAAGTTTGATAATGATAGACTATCGTAAATCAGATTACCATGAGTTTTAATCAGATTGATTGAGTTCTGTTTTGTTTAGTCGTGGTAAGTTAAGTTATCAAATCATCGGTTGATAAACTTATTTATATTGCAAAAGTGGTTAACACATTGAGCTCCAATAAGTGTGACGTTCAAGAGGAGTGAAAGAATGGGAAAGTGGGAAATCGTGGTTGAACCAATTCCACATTGCGTGGGAGACTTGGATGATTGTCCATCAACTACTTTGCTAACTCATTCAACTGCTAACACAACTTACTCACATTTCTTACCCTGGATGTATTGTTACATCACACGTGTTGTAGGCTGTCAGACCAAAACCCCAGTGAATATCCCCACATGTGACATGATTGATGTCTCATGAAGTCTACAAGGCAGACGTGTAATTAATTGGTCAATTGTTGACTTAGCTAGACCGCGGGTCTTAACCTTGATTAGTCGAGCATAATTGAAAAATGTGATATGCTTTGTGACTCATCGTTATGATGAATTGAGCATAAGGTGTCTGCTGGGACAACAATAATGCATAAACGTCGAGTCTGATGAATTATGACATATTATTATACCAACTGAGGTGGAAATGATGCTCTCGAATGATTTGTATTGATAACGTTGATCTAATGACATTGCTTGATCATGGACCAATGTATCCTGATATGTCAAGTATTTGACAAGAGATCAGATATTTTTGAGTTATTGTACAATATCGACTCTTGATCCACCATGTCGTAAGTAGTCGAATGACAAAGTAGGAATTAGAGTTTTTGTAAATGTTGGATGATCGATGGTCGTCCAACGAAATATTACATGATCGACCAATTGGATGGCTGTCCAATGAAATATTGCTTCTTGGAAAATCGGGCAACAAAAATATTGATATCAGGACCGAACATTAAATAATATTTAAAATACTAATATCTGGATCAATATGAAAATTATTAATGCTCAACTTGATCCGAATTAGCATCAAGTCTGAAACCCAAATTTTAGGAAGCCCTGAATTCAGGAGATGAAGGACTGTTGAAGATGGGTAGATAGACCGACCAACCAATAAGTATGAGGACTGGCTAGGTGGTGGATGATTATCCAAAATATGGAGGATTATCCAAGTGAATTAATAAATATAGAACCGACCGTCCATGGTGGCAAAGTGGACTGACCATCCATGGTGGTGCATGTGCCACCATGTCGACGTCCGCCCATTCCTGAAAATTTAGGTATTTTTTTGTTGGACGTTTATGCAATATTTTATATTTTCAGGAAAATTTGATCTTGACTGAAACTCTCAATTTTGCTTGAATGAGCAAGTAGGATTCTTTCTTAAACGTCCAGTATTTTAAAATATTAAAATAAAGATATTTTAATATTTACTAGTGAAAAGACCTAATGGTCGTGGGACCATTTGAGTTGTAAGTATTCTGGAGAATTGAGCAATATTTGACAAAATATGGAGAACCGAGGGTTTGCTCAAATGAGGGACACAAGATTATGGAATAATAATAATAAGATTAAAAAAAAGTGGGAGGTGCGGGATAGATCACGGCCACGACATGGCATGTTCGGAAACTAATTCCGAAATTTTGAGGTATGTTTGGTGGGCTCCAATTACCCCAACCAAACGCGCTGGAAGAGTATTTCCTGGCATGGTTATCTTGTATAAACCAGCTAAGATTAGTCTTACGGTGGAAAACCTCTAAGTCTGAGTTCCACCTATGCATTTGGAAGAGAGTCAAGCACGAAATGTCTTCATGTTGAACGCTAAGTCTATGGCCAAACTAAAGATCCTACCTATACCACGAGCACTAGAATTTCCTACACTACTCGGAGTATGTATTTATCACCAGAATTACCCATTCACGATAATCTTGCAGTGACTCCCGTAGGAGTATGTAATTTGGTATGATGGTGCTTAAAAATTGTAGCATGTGTATAAAAGAAAATATTGAAAGAAACATTTCGCGGGGTCAAGATCTGTAGTACACCTTCAAGCTCCTGAGTCTTGTCTTCAATTAAGACAATAATATATTAAGCGCAAAACTGTTTTCAATAGAGTTTTTTTTTTAATGAAACATGATTTTAGACCTCTATTTACCATAACTTGATCTCCAATAGTTAGGTACTACAAACTAGGAGAGATGAAATATTGAATACGAAGTTGTTAAAGAAAATCTTAACTACACCTTTAAATTCACCTCCATGTCATATTTTCATTAATTTTCTTTTTAATAATTATTTAAAGTAAATTTAAAAATGGTTTAAGATTTTATCACATAAGATATTTTAAGGATTAAATCCTATACTATTGGAGATAGTTTATTAGGTATAGGGCCATATATTTTCTAGATATGTAAATTCTCCTTAATAGAGGTCTTAATAAGATTTCAACGTTTGATTTTTTACACATGTTGTTCGAGATGCTCTAAACATCTCCCTCGGATGCAAATATGCTAATAAATTTGCAGGACGATTGGTCTCTCATACACATGAGAGAACACCATCTTTCTAAACTTATTTCTTAGCTTATTAAATTTCCTTAAAAAGTACGGTTTCCTGCCCGAGGCTTTTCCAAAACCATCTATATTATCATTAGGATCACTGTAATTCACAAATAAACAATTCCAACATTGTCATTTCATTCATGGTGGAGTCTAAAATAACCATTAATCAACTTGCTGATCAAATGGAGAAAGTTGTAGCAGTCGATGATTCCGATGAGCTTTATATTGCAATTAATCTTTTGTTTCTAAGAATCTCGGGGAAAAAAAAGTTTGGAAATTATGTTTTATTGGTAGATTATTGAGTCCCAAAGAAACTTTATTAATAGATCTCACTAGTTGTATTCAGAAAACTTATGACCTCTCAAAGGGTTTAAACATCTCAAGACTTAACAAAGGCTTTAACTTTTTTGTGATTAAGGTTAACAATGAAGATGATAAGAAACATCTTTTAACCATGGATCCTTGGATTTCCCTAGGAAGTTTCATGGTTTTACTTGAAGTTCCAACATGGTTTTGTTAACTTGAATCCAGTATGGCTTGACAAAGTGTTGATGAAGATTCATCTTAAGAGAGTTCACGTAACAACGAAAACTTGATCTTGGGATGCACTTTTTGAGATTTGCAGACCTGTTGGAGTGCTAAAATAATCCAAAACGCTATAAGGATGAGAAGAATGTGTATGTTATATTGCTTATCAATTTGACATAAAAGATGCCAACATAAAGAAACCTATTATAGGGGTTCCAAGATTTTGGTTTTGAGGGCTCACAAGATGACAAAAGATCGGGTCATGTAATAGTAATCTCCCAAACCCCTTATCCTAATGATTAATTAATATTAATCATTAATTTAACTAAATTAAGTAAGATTAGTGATAAGATTAGCAATAAGATTAGACTAATCATTTGATTTATAGTTTAAAATTACAATAAAAAACTCATAGTTTTTTTTTTTTTTGAAAATTAAACTTACGCTAAGAAAACCTAACCGTATGTAAAAATATACGGTTGGGAGTTCATATTTTCCCAACCGTAGACAAAATCTAGGTAAAACTATGGTAAGGTTTTCCAACAGTAAAAAAAATCAGGACAACTTACGGTTGGAAAAGTTTTGAGTTTTTTTTTTTACGGCTTGGTTTCCTTATTGTAGAATATATTTACGGTTGGAAAAATATTGATTTCCAAACTGTAATCACTACTGAAACCAATTTCTAAAATCCCTATTTTTATTAAATCTGATATATTCTTGCAAAGAAAAAAGGTGGATTTTTGGATTCTCACCTAATTAAAGTTGTTATTGGCTTAGAATCGATGATTATCATCGTTGAATAAAAAGAATGGAAGAAAAAGAGAAGAGGTGACGCAGGAGGAGAAGAGAGGAAGAAGAGGCGGAGAAGAAGAAGAGAGGAGGCGGTTTTTTTTTTTTTTAGGTTTAGTTTTGATTAAATTAGGGATTGAAAAATTAGGTTTGGGGGTCCCTATATTAATAGGTTTGGGGTCCCTATATTTATTAGCTTTAGGTTTGAAGCCCCTATATTAGGTCTCCCCTCATCCACATTTAGGATACTTGAATCCATAGGAGCCCTCAAAACCAAATCCTTGGATCCCCTATAATAGGATTATGGTATCACACCTGACCTTTGACAAAATCCTGGCCATGGGTTTACACCATGTAATGGAAATGAGGCTGATCAAAATAAAAACCTAAGGAAAAGTAAGATAATCTGCACAAAAGAGAATTTTGGATGAAGCAGATAGAGGAAGAAGAGAACTCCACTTCCCGACTCACATCATATAATTGTATAGGTTACGGTTAAAGTGATCTATAACGCTCTTAAAGTTTTGGGACTCACATGGAACACTCATAAGCAAGACTAAAGTCACTATAAAAATGGCTCCCCAGGAAGGTGATATAGGCAACAAAATCCCAGATGACCTCTCTGACCGATTTAATAATAAAATAGATAAGAGAGTGTGGGAAGAATAAGACGAAGAAGATATGGTATTCTTTTCTTGGAAAGAATCAACACACAAAAAGATGGTAGAAAATCAAATAAAGCCAAATCCATCAAGCATGAGCCTAGACACCAGAAAGTGCTACCTAATATACCACCTCCTTCAGTACCATCTAGTTTTGAAAAATGTACTTAGAGGCTGAAAAGCAAAAGGAAACAAATGGTCCAAAAGGATTGATCCATCATCAAGGACCCATCAACCTGCCGAATCAATTTGAGGAGAATGATAATAGGGAAATCAATCCCCGCTAGGAAAAAAACGAGGTTATATGAAACCAAAAACTTAAAAAGATTCAAGCCAGCAAGAGCATATTGATAGGTACAAGCTATGAAAGATAACAAAAATAAGAGGCAAAATGCAAGACCAAATGGAGGAATGACAACATTAAGGATGGAAAAACAAGTCTAAGATGGTACCATTTTATTAACATGAAAAATAATATGTGCTTAAAAGATAACCTTTTGACGCTACAGAAATTAGGCACACCTATCCGGAGTTAAGCTTGTATAATAAAAAAAAAAATCCTATTTTTGGGAGTTTATCATGGAATTTTCAAGGTTTAAGACAGCAACACACTCAGAGTTATCTTAAATATCTTGATATCTTATGTTTGATAGAAACTGTTTCTTGGAAGCCTCTTTCTGGTTGAAGGCCTCAAATATTCATCTTCATAATTAGTCCACTCCTTATCACAGCAGGTTCCTTGAATTACCATGTTGTGTAGAATTATGCAAGTGAGCATAATATTATGCATTTCACGAGACATAAACCACGATATGATATCCAAATGATAGCGAACTTCCTCTTTAAAATTCCAAAATCCCATTCCACATCCTTCTTCAACGCCATTTGGCGTTGGTTAAAATGCTGGTATCAATTACCTAAGTCGCCAGCACGGGGCTGACAGTCATTCTATCAATGTTGAACATTTTGGATGGATCCCATCCGTACAGTAATAACCATGAGTGTATTGATGACCGTTGATTACGAAATGGACTTGGGGACAAATTTTATACTTTAGATCTTCAAACAGAGGCAAATGTGAAAAACATTAATGTCATTTTGTAAACCCGAAAGACCAAAAAAAAAAAAAAAAGTCATATCCAACAATCATAAGAAACAATAGCTTCAAGGATAACAATTGGTTTTGGGTAATGACCCTTATATTAACCGACCATATAAGTAGCGCAACACTTCCATACTCAATGCATACAGTCAAGACTACCCAGCATTCCTGAGAATCCCCTTTCCTCATTCTCCCTTAATATTTCTCTTACATCTTCCTCGATTGGTTTTCGTAAATACATTGGACCAAAATGATTAATTATTACTTGGAAAAAGAATGAAAGATAAGTGAATGAAGTTGTTTCTCCCATACAAAGGTACTCATCGTTCGGATCCGATGGTTTTCCATAACCTAAAATCCTTAGAGCTGAAGTAACTTCTTATTCAGGACTATGACCGGTATATAAAAATGATAATTAAATTAAGATTTTTCCTGACAAAGCTCATTAATAACCTTCTTCAATAGGTTCTTGGGAATGCGGAATCGACATTGGAAATCCTAATTAGAGTACACACAATTGAGAATAAAATAATCTTACATCAACTTCTGGTGGAACCATTCCCTTCCTCGATACTATATCTTCTTGTGCATACTTCTTTTCACTATGGAAATCTAGGTATTTGTCCCAATGTACGAGCATCAAAGTGTCGATTAGTTCTCTATCTGCAGGTTCCTCATTATCAAGTTGTTGCAACCTCCGTTGATGCATTTCTTGCTGTGATTTAAACCGATTGATATGAATATTCCTCTATTCATCTGAACTCTTCATTGATAATTATGAAATTTAAAATTGAAATTCATATATATAAAGAAATAAGGAAAATATATATAAAAGTAGGTGTAACAACCCCAAATTCGAATTATGGATTAACCCAAATTCTAGGTGTTACGGGTTGGTATCGATACCTAAAATCTATTTCATTCACTTAAGTTTCAATCTTCTAAAAGGCTATGGGTACGACCTTGAGCCTTAGTACTACATTCCATCCGCAGATCGATGGACAGTCAGAGCGAGTAATTTAGGTTATTGAAGATATGTTACGTGCTTGCGCTTTATGGGCGACCTTGTAGATCATTGTTTTGTCGGGCTGAAGTTGGAAAGAAGAGTCTTCTTGGACCTTAGTATGTTCGCGAGACTACAAAGAAAATTCAGATTATTCGAACGACTTCTAGCTGCCCAAAGTAGGCTAAAGAGTTATGCTGATAATAGGAGAGGACCCTTGTCTTTTTCTATGGTGAAAGTGTTTTTCTTCGTGTAAACCCTCGAAAAGAAGTAGTTCGTTTTGGTAGTAAATGTAAGTTAACAACAAGATATATTAGTTCAAGATCACGACACGAGTTGGTGAAGTCTCTTAATAACTTGAGTTACCAGCACAAATGGGAAAGGTTCATAATGTTTTTCATATCTCTATATTGTGGTTGTAGAAACCGGACGAGTCACACATCATCGAATGGAAATGCCTGGAAGTGTAGGATGGTGCCACATACGAAAAAGAACCTATTCGTATTCTGGATGCAAAGGAGAAAGTACTACAAACCAAGACTATTTGGTTCGTTAAAGTGTTATAAAATATCATGGTTCCGAAGAAGCGACTTGTGAACTTGAGTCTGAAATGAAAGAGAAGTACCCCAATCTTCATAATGGTGTGATCATCTTAATTTCGTGACGAAATTCTTATAAGATGGGAGAATGTGATACCCTCCATTTTCATTTTCCCATTTTGTATGTATTTTTGGTTGGGTATCAACCATACCCGATAATCTAGTTTTCTTTAGTTTGTTGAGATAAGACCAAATGGGAAGTTTGGTCTTACTGTCTATTTGATATTTCTATATAGTTAGAGTAGCTATGCATTTTGTTTCAACACTAGATGTTTGACACGCTGGCATGTGATTGAAGTAGTTTTCACAAGACTAGAAAATATAAATATAGGAACTTAGCAGTCTGTTACCACCCTCTTTCACCGTTTAGAAATTTGGGGTGTTACAATAGGTGCAAGTAATTTGATGAAGTAAAAAGGTGTATATATAAGAATGAAGTAAAAGGAAATAGTCGTTACGAAATAGCGGATAAACGATAGAATATCTATCGAGCGATGGGGTTACAACACCAGCGATAATCATAATATCGTTAGCGGTATAATGAATATCGCTCGATAAAAATACTATCGTCCAGTTATTTTTTTTATAATGGTGCTTGATCGCTGTCCTATGCGTCAAAAATAAATTACCTTCTCACTACTCAAAATATATAATATATCAAGGGAAAGAAAGGATCGTTCCCACATAGAGGATTAAGGTTGTCAAGTTGTTTCGGTTTCCTATAATAATAATTGGGGGGTTTTATGATTTTTATAAAGTAAACTAAAATAAAAGCAAATAAAGAAAAGTAAACAAATGAAATCAAGGATGATATAATATTGGAAAAGGATTCTTCATTCACAAACATGTTATTGTCATAAAAATTAGAATTGATATTTAATCTCTTATTATCAAAGTCCCTAGGATACCTTGATCGCAAGAATATCCCGCTAATTTCCTATTGTCATCAACAAACACATTAAAAGATGCGAATATGAATTCTATCTAAGAGAACAACCTAACGTGTAAAAGCACTAATCAAGTTTAATTCACAAGATGCATTAAGTTCTATGAAATCAGGCCAATCAAAGCAATCGAACGTGTAAAAGCACTAATCCGATTTAACAAAGGTCACAAATCACTTGCGATTATTAATATGCATCACTACAAGAAATAACCACAATTATGCTACTTGCATTCAAGGTATACCCTTTTGCGTATAATAAACCCTAAACTAGCAATAGATGTGAATGCAGGTTCAATCAATTTGTCACTCAACTAAACAAGCAATCAAATCATACATGGAGATAATTCTAGTGAATCACGATCGATAATTATGAGACAAAACTAATTTATTGAACAAGAAACATGCTTTGTGAAATCAAATTAATCCATAACCAATAATAAGATTAACTACTCATGTTAATGGGGTTCATAACAAGAAGAAAAATAAAAGTTTCCATGTCTAAAACCCTAGAATAAAAGTAGAAGTAAAAGATAAGATCCCCCTTGTTTTGGTGCTTCCAGTTCTTTTTAGTTTTTATAGCTCTATTGGGAAATAACTCAAACTTCCAATTTCTAAACCTAGGCAGTATAGCCCACAATCCCTGTAAGATCCAATCCAAGACCATTAGCTCACTAAATATTTGGCCTGTCAGTTGCAGACAACTGACAACCTATTCTCTTGCTCAATTACTTCCTCCAACTTTCGGCCATCTCCCCTGCAAGCATTTTCTTAGCATACATCTATTGCAGCGCTTCCATTCCATTATTGCACAACAACAAACCCGTTATAACCGCCAAAACTGCCATTTCTCATATCATGACAATCACCATCTCCAACTGCATCCCACTGCAACAACAAACACAGCTTATTTTTAACTGCTCTTTCCCTGTAATCCTTATCAGACTCTTGATTCAACCACACTGTCACAACATCATCAACTTTTGTTCTCCTATTTGCAAATGCAGCTGCACTTCATTCATCTTCCAGTCACCAACATAGCAGCACCATTATCTTTCGTTGTAGTCTATCTGAACCACCATGAATTGCCTGCAACCATTAAATCCCTGGTGGTAACAACACCTCCTGTTTAGTACCATGTCTTAAGATATATTCATAGCAACAACTTCTCACTTGGCCTCAATTCCATGTTATCGCCATTGGCAGTAGCTTATCTTCTTGTGCACCACCAGTGCCTTCAGCTCTGCTCTAAACCCATTGTACTCAACCATGTCTTCACTGCACCTATAGCTCTATCTACAACTCTTGCTCAGCTCAAACACAAAACAGCATTACCAGCTCTCATTCAATTGCAATACCAGCACAATCTAAGTTTAACTGCAGCTGCAACTTCATGTACTCCTGCAATTCTAATACATACAACATTTCAGAACCTGCATCTCAAATTCCAGCTGCATCTAGCCATTACCAGCACATCAGTTCTCACATTCCTTGTACTGCAACACAGAAACAAACCCTTGAATTTCTTCACCTTAACACCAACAGCACCAACTCCAATTTCATTTCTAATTCATCCCATTCTCATATACTAACTGCAACTTCAAGATCAACCTGCAATACCTCCATCCTCCCACTTTTAAATCAAACTTCACTCAAAATCAATGCAACTATTCAACACCACTTTAATCCAATTCACTGTATTACCAGGTTCTTCCTTGTCTCAGACTTGCAAATCGAACCCATCCACCTTCTCAATTCCATTCTCAACTGCAATGCTCAGAACTATTAACTGCATTCCTTGTTACTCCATATCTTCTTTCTCTTCTACCACCAACTTCATGTGCCAACAGTTCATCTCATGCCTGCTCAATTCCTAGCATACATCTACCATTTTATTCAGCTCAAATCTTATTTTCTTGCTCCACCAACAACAGCAGCCATCTCTATCCACATCTAAGAATAACCCAAGCTCTAACCCTGGCAATTCACCACCTGCACAATGCTAGCACATTCCTTGTAGTTCACACTGCCTAGCCATTGCTACACCATCTCCTGCTTGTCTCCAATCTCAGTATTACCATCTCAACCATTCTCAATCAACCTAAGGCTAAAGTCAGCATCACCATCAGCGCAAGCAGCTTCACCTCAGGTTCAAGACTGAACTCATAACCAAATCACCGCAGCCCATGCCTACTCCCTGCAATGAATTTCCATCATCTTGTTTCATGATTTATGTTTCAAATATTCTCAAAACTAAATCAAAATGGAATCTCAGACAAACTCATTCTTCCTTTAGAGTTTTAACTTCAATTTCTTCTCAGCAACATCAATAATTCTTGCCTGATTCTCTCAATCCTTCTCCCAAAATCAAACCAAACTCGAATCAAGTTTAACCCATCTTCTATTCCTTCTCAATTTCTCATCAAAGCTGTCTAAGATCGAAGTAAACAGGAACCCACAGAAACATCATCCTACAAACCCTAACTGAGCTTCAAACTTCTCTGATTCTCGATCCAAAATCGGCAGCCATCTCTCTCAGACAGACATCAGCCGCACCTTGTTTTCAACTTCTCTGAATATGGTACACAAATGATTGAGTAAACATTTTTCTCAATTTAAGGGTTTTGGTAATAACCATAGTTACTATAAGACACCCATTGTTCTTGTTATGGGCTAACCAGTGCATAAATTCCTTGTCGGTTCTAGAGAACTGACAGTTCATTCTTCGCCCATTTTTGCGTAACATTAGCCTGCTCCAAATATCGCTCGCCCGTGAATTAACCTTTTTGTTCTTTTTGCTCCATTTTGATGATTTCTTCTTCTTTTGCTCCTAATGACTCCATTGCACCTAATAAACTCAAAAGCAAACATAAGGTACATAATTTACAAAAGCAAACATAAGGTACATAATTTACAAGAAAACATTTAAATAAAGCATAAACAATAGATAAATATGAAGGTGTTTAAAACACTTATCAGTGCCATGCGGCCTAGTATGGTAAATAGAGTTTTTTACTACGGTGCATAGGAGTAAAACTTCTCTTAGGGGTTAACATCTAAGAGCATTTCCTATGTCAATGGCCAAACTCAAAAGTTTGTTCATCCACGTGGATGAACAAACTGCATTCTCCACTATGGAAACAAGGCAAAATGAACAAATCTGATATTTTAGGGTCTCACTATTGATTTTGTTGACATAAACTAATAAGAGTTGGGTCTCACTAATCATTTTATTTATATAAACTAATAAGGATTTGGTCCCACAGATTGTTTAACTAATAAAATAAATAATAAAAAATAAACCATAATTATAATAATCAGGTGTTGGAGAGAGAATATGTGAGGGGCGACATCTCTGCTGACTCCACCGACATCCCTGGTGACTCAAGCGACATCTGCACGAACGCCCGTCAATCACACAGTCGCGCGTCTATTGTGCTCGATGTTCAAATAAACAGATCTATTCATTTAAACATCCATTTTCTTGGTTTGTTCAAATAAACAGATCTATTCATAGTGACAATTGCGCTAAGAGACATTTTTTTTTTTTTTCTATTTTTCTTTTTGGCTAGACTGCTGGACTTTCAGCCCTACTCAGATTCTTTTCGTATTAAAAAGGAGTCCCTTGATGAAATCTGTGGTAATAGCAGATCACATGTAAAAATGGTTTCTTCTCTTGCACTATCCCGCAGATTCAGTTCTAAAATTTCTTCTTCATATTCCAGTTATCTAATCTCTCAACAACCCCTTAATTCTCCCAATTTCATATCACCAACCTCTTATGTTGATCAAAAACTCAACATCCCTTTTTCTTCTACCAGTTCAATCACACCATTATCAGATTCATCAACTATGTTCTCTAAATTTCTCGGCTTAACTCAGCAAAAACCACTAAACCCTAACCAAACTTTGGTCAGATCTTACTCAAGTTCTGTATCTAAGTTCCATTCTTCAGAAAAATTGATCAAGTTTCCCACTCTATCTAATCCTAGTTTGTTCTTAAGTGAAACTCTTAGAAACTCTAACCCTAGATTATTCTCAACTTCCAATGAGCCCGTTTCTGATAAACCCCAAACCCCTATAGCTGATGAATCTAAAAACCCTAATGAAACCCGTGAATTCAAACATCAAGAGATCGAAGGACCTACAGTGGAACGTGATGTGTCAAATCTAGCTAATGAAACCCGAGAAGTTTTACAAGCAACTATGAAGAACATGTTCAACTTTAGTAGAGCTTTAGCTCTTCTTGGTCTGGTTCATCTAGGTTATGGAGCTTGGATTTCTTATGCTACTCAAGCTTCTCCGTTTGCAGCGGTTTCGTTCCAGAGTATTTCAGCTTTTGCATTTCCATTTTCGTTGGCGTTTCTTCTGAGAAATTCGTTAAATCATATGGCGTTCTACAAGAAAATGGAGGAAATGGGAAGGTTACAGGTTCTAACTCTGAATCTTCAAATTCTTAAGAATTTTAATCTCTTATTTGTCAGGATACGTGGGATTTCACTCTTTTGTTCATTTGGGTTGTTGGCTGGATTGTCATATACTGTATTGATAAGATGATTTTGTTTCGTTTAGGATGTGTTTGGTAATTATTTTCTTAGCAGTCTGAGAGTTTTTCTAGGTCCAAATTGTTTTCTGGTGGTACCAATCAATTACTTCTTATAGCTTGTTTGAGTGCAGTTGAATAAAATTATTTTGAGTTCTTCTTTTAATTCCGTAGAGCACAAATATTACTTCATTTGCAACAAATTATGGTGGTTATAATGTACAAGAAAGTGAAATTCTAGTTTTGACATTTTTGATTATTAGTTCATATTTGCTAGTTAAAAATCTCATACCTAATATTAATTAGCTGGGCATTATTGATGTACATTTGATGTTCTAAATGAGGCGTTGTGCTTGGCATTATAATTGGAGCTCTAGAGTTTAGATTTGTTGGTACTGGGGTTGTTACCTATTTAATTGTCATGACGCAAGAGGAAATCCTTAGTTTACTTTATCACTAGTTTGTTTTTGTTACAAACTTTTTTTGTAAGGTATTGATTTGCTAATTTTGATGCTAGTCCATATAAGTACAAAACGGTAAGAATGATCAAGATATCAGGTACTTGTCATTTGATTAGAACCTACATGAATTCAAGTAAAAGTAGGCAGCAGTCTGTAAATATGCAGAATGAAAGTGTTTGAGTTGTAGTATCATAAGAAAATACACGATAGAGTAAAAAAACCACTTCATGGATTTAAACAGTCACGTAATTACATGTATGCGGAAAATTTTGAGATGCTACTCGCAAAGGGAAGACATCAGATTCAATCAGTATCAGTTGCCACCGCCTAAATTTTGTGCAGTCATGAGGCTTTTTGTCAACCATATTGCTGTTTCTCTTGATGAAACTACTTCTTCCCCAAATGGCCTCAGCACACCAGCAAGTTCTTCTAGCCTATTCTGTTGAAACAATCGTGCACATAGCTCAAGCAAAGACTCTAGAGCATTTGCCCTTTGCTCTACGGAGCCAGGGCTTTCACACTCCGCTTCCTTTTTATCACCATTTAGGTCACTATCACCCTTTCCAACTTTACAAGTATCATCCTTCCTAGTTTTCTCTGGAGAGAAGTGAGTCAAAGTATCTTGTCTCATTTCATCTTCAGCGCGGGGTAGTGTATCCGATGATGTGTAGTCTGTTGATCTCCCTACCGAATGCACATCAGACTCTTCTGATTTCAGAAAATCGCAAGTTGGTTTTCCAATATCCTCACGGATGATGATTGGCTTAGTTAGCGGTGACACGCTATGTGCCTGGCATCTGCAGGAACAGACTGTATTGTTGGTAAGCGTTCCCATTTTCTTGTGAGACCCTAGGCTGTTAGCAGAATCTCCTGTGCTGTCCTGACTGTCAACCACCAGGGAAGCTTTTTGCTCCAAGACTTCCCCTACAGTCATTCCTTCTGTTGAATTTGTTATGGTGCAGTCCTCTTGATTTACAGCTTCTGTGTGAGTCATGGATCTGCTTTTAGAGGCAGTTCCAATATTGGTATCTCCATTATGTTGGAGGCAGTTTTTGTTTATGCGCTTCTCTGCACCTTGAAGAATGACTTCGCCATTTGTATGTTCACTTCTCGATTTGAAGTTCATGTTAGCTACTTGGTTGTCAAAGCTTGTAGGATCCACTTTTTTTGTTTCGACTTTATCAAACTTGCAATTAGAGAAGGTTACTTTGCCACGAGAGATCGAACTTCTTGATCCTGAACCTGTTACACCACCGTTTGTCCCAACATTTTCTGGACCTCTTGTTGTATCCAGTGTGGTCTCCTGGCCACTATTCTCTTTTCCATTGATAGATTTGTTAGAGCATTGATTGCATTTTGCCTTATCAGTAGAGTTGTTTACAGACTTTATGGGGAGAAAGACAGGAGACAGATTGCTGCATTTAGCAAGGTATGGTTGTAAATGGGGATGCCTTAATAGTTCTGCAGCCTAAATTGTAGGGGAAAAAAAGGGGTGGGTTAGAAGCCGACATTTTAGAACTGACAAAGGTCATGCGTTAAGGATATATTTTTGATACTTACTGTTGGCCTATGTTCTGGGCTCTTTCTTAGCATGCTCTTGATTAACCTTTTCCTGTTACATAGATTCAAAAACATTTTTCAGGTTTATAGCAAGTATTGTAATTTGATTTCTGCTGGGTCTATACATTATGAAATTAGTTTAGAATAAAGAAGTGGTGGAATCTCATTTTAGAAGACTGGAAAACTTACAAATCAGAGGAATAAACGGTGGGTAGTGGTGAAATGGAGGATCTATTTATCTTGCTAATCAGTCCAGCCATATCCTGTTTGATGGAGTTATGTTAAGACTTGGGTATGTCAACTTCAATTTAAATTTAGAAAGGCACGTTCACTAACCATAAGGTTGGAACTTGAAAGAAACTAGAAATTAGGGCAAAATCACGACTTACTGGAGCTCTAAAGGCAGGTTGATGTGCAGCAATTTCAAACATGCAACAACCTGATTAAGTAGCATGATCTCCTCAGTTAGAAAGACTATAATTAGAGAATTTATTTGGCTTAATAATTTAAAAGCATACACCAGGCTTTGTTTCACCTAAAGACCAGATATCTGATTTATAGCCATACGGGATATCTGCGAGGAGCTCAGGGCACATGTAATTGGGAGTTCCAACGATCTACATAAGATATGAAGTGCAGCTGAAATTGTCAGTTTTAGTCAAGATTGCAAGAAATAAATGATTCAAACTGAAAGATTGTGCTTTACATTTATATATAATCAGGGACATGTAGGTTTGAAATCTGAGAAATTTCATGGTGTTCACCAAAAGTTGGATTGTAGAGTTTAAGCACCGTGTCAAATTTTTTTGGTGTATGAAAATGGACACAGATCAGTTTATTTCCTTGGTTTTATACAGAATACAAGAGAGTTTTGGGACTTTCCAAGAGAGTTTCTTCTTTTTTTTCTCTTTCAATGCAGCCCGTGTTGATGTTCCAAGTCCATATTTATGCTTTGGTTCTTAGAAAGATTGAAAGGAAAACCTTAGCATCTTACCGAGGAAGTAAGGTCATCTTTGTTGAGTAATTTTGCTAGTCCAAAATCACCTGTACTTCCAATGTAGGAGAAAAAAACACCTGTTAGAAGGCACTAGATTCGAAACCAAATCGAACGCAGGAAAGAGTATCTGTCATGTCCTAGAGTGCTTTATGACATAGTGGCCCAATTATATGTAAGCAGAATGAAATTGGAGAAGACCATCTTACCAAGCCTGATGTCATTGTCCTTCGTTAGAAATATGTTGGAGCACTGCAACATACATACCGACTTCTGTTAAAATGGGGAGAAATAGTTCCTTTTGGCTGATGTTCTCAACTGAACAAATGCACATACCTTGAGATCCCTGTGGAGAACACGGTTTGAGTGCAGGTAGTCCACGGCTAACAACAACTGGGTCAGCCATTTGCAGAGCTTCTGAGGGAACCCAAAAAAGAAGGAAAAACACACATTAGATGCAGACAGATAAACAAAGGTATCACAGGGAGTAACTCGAATTTGTCATGGAGTTTAGATAGTTGATTGTCTTTTTATTATTTTCTTTGTCTCTTTGTTTTTGTATTACCTTTTCTGGAACAAATGCTCCTCTGGCCTTCTTTATAACCTCAGCCCTACGACATTGTGAAAAATTTGGATCACTTCCTGAAGAACAAAAAAAGAGGAAATTTTTCAACAAAGATTACGGGATAACTCCTTACATGTCACCGCCTTCGCAGAAGCTTGTTACGATGCAAACACAACATTCCTGGAGAAGTAAGATATATAAGTTTTATTAGCTTAGAATCAGTGTTGCATATTGACATTGTTCAGGTAAGTTTACAGTTAAGAATGCAAGAGAAAAAGAGCTAGTACCTTTTCCACCCAAGCATCCTTGTACCCTACAATATATGGATTATTTAGCTTTGCCATCAAGTTCATCTGCCACAAGTTTAGGATTCAGAAGTAAGAAAAAGAAAATAGAAGACCAAAAGACAATTGCAACACTGCCTAACTTATGTCTGCTGACTCTTCCACTGAGAAAATAGTGAGACTGTTGAAAAGTTAGAGAGTAAAGCTCTGGAATGGGACACACCTCCTGGTGTGCTGTGTGCTTGAACTTCTCTGTTTGCTTAGCCAACTGAATTTTCTTCAAAACATACCTACCAACAAACAAAGTCAATATCATACTGGAAAATGAATAGAATCATTATGTTGCAATTTTTTCCTGTTTTCTTTTTCGTTCTTGATTGTTTACTTTTTATTGGTCTGCATGTGAAATGTGAATGAGTCTACCAGATGTACAGTTGGTCTCTGAAGCCATTGGATTGGATTGGATATTTGGATGGGGCCGAAGGAATAATCTTTTTTCACCAGTATGGGCCCAAAAGAGTATCTTTTTCAGTTGGCAATTTTTACCAACTTGTATCAAAATCCTTGACAACCAACAGATGAAATTAGAATACAAGCAATGTCCTTTTTCTATACCTTCTGTAACTAACCATATGGAGGAAGAAGGAACTGCAGAACAAAGTTAACAGACCCTATAGCATGTGTTGTTCAGAGTAATTGAATTACAAGATTAGAATCCAGTAGGATCCAACAAGACTTCTGGATGTATATACTTAAGAAATGAATTTAGTTGCATGGTTTCGGACTTGCAGATAGTTGAACAGAGGAACATAAGACAACATGATCACAGACAGAATGCATAGAGAGTGAAAAAGAGAACGAGTTACTTACTTCTTGTTGTCTGATTTATGGAGAACAAGAAATGCAGCTCCAAAAGCTCCTCTACCTATCTGTTCAATCACTTGATATTCTTCCATTTTAGATTTCATCTCTTCTTCTTCTTTAATAATCTTCATGAGAGGAAAACAAAACAATCACTCAAAACATATTTACAAGATATAGAGAGAATGAATGTTTTATAAAGAAACTTAAAATAAAAGAAAAGGTTTAAATGTAGAATTTACAACAGCATTAACTGTCATCACTACTACTATGAGACTAGACTAGAACTTTAAAGATTTCATCAGATCTACCACCATATCCATTAAAATGGAGAGAATTCACACAATGAATGAGAAGAATTTAAGTTATTATTTTCTTCATTTAAGAGAATTCACACTATTGACATGAATGAACACATAGATAACAGTTAGATCATTAAATTCTAACATTTATATCTCCAAAGCCCAAAAAATATAATTGCTTACATAAATTCCACTTTCAATCCAGCCTCGAGGAGAGAGTGTTAGGAAGAAGAAGAAAAGTAGTGGTTTGGTTTTTAAAAATCAAAATTGAATTCATTTTCAAGCAATGAAAACAACTTGCGATGAAAAAAAGAACACATGATAAAAAAAACAAACAAAAGCATAAAGAAGGGTTTTTCAGTGACATGTATGTCAAGGCTGTTGAGAATATGACCCTTTAAATTTTGCTTAGAAAAGGAAATAAAAGAAGTCTTTGCTTGTATCTCCAGATTACAATTCGAGAAAGAAAGAAAGAAAGAAAATCATTACTCTCACTCCCTCACAAACTCTGCTTATTATTATTGCAACCAAGGAAAAGGAATCCTCCCTCTATTCCTGCCATTCGGTTGAGATGTCTCATTCACCTCAACTGAATATTGGGGTTCTTTCAAATTCCATTCCTGTTTTTTCAAGTCTTGGATAATCTCAAAGAAACTCGATTATTAATTACCTAATTCTTTTATTTTTCTCATTTGGTTTCTATCCTGAGCCTGTTGTGCTCAGCAGCTCCACTCCAAGTGGTTGTTCAAACCCTGATACACACAATATCACCAATTGTCTATAAATTGGAAAGTGCCAATTGGACGTCATACACAGCTCCATGGGGTATGGTTATTCTGTTGGATTTTAACGCTTCCATTGGATGCTCTTAAGCACTAATGTATTCTTTGGATTATAAAAACTTTGGTGAAACATCCAATATCTATAATACTATAGTGCTTACATAAGCAGATATTTTGTCTAATCGATTCAACAATTATTTGAGAACTACTTAATTTTAGGCAGTGCATATGCACCTGCCACTTTTAGTTATATTTCACTAAGGCAGGATGCGTTCACCAAAATATTATTAATTTGAAGCTAATCTTTTAGTAATCTTACATTCTCGCAAAATATTACACCCCTATAAAAAAAAGTAAGGGCAATTCCTATGGCAATGTACAAAATCAAATTTTTGTTGAGCCAGGTGGATGATCAAATGGGTTTTTGCACTATGGGAAAGAAGTGGGCGGTTGACCGTCAAGCGCCAGGACGAAGTGATGTCGCCGGCGTTTGAAGGAGAAATGCTAGTGCTCATGGTACAACTGCTGGCGTGCGTATGAGAGCCGTTGGTGTTTGAACCAAGACCGCCAACGGCTACTTTTAAACGGTCACCGGAACGGCTAGTTTCTTACCTCCATAAATACGGCTCGAGTTTGATCTCACAAATTCACAACAATCTTTCATCCGATAAATCTTTTCTTAATTTCAATTGCTTTCGATTTTCAACCATAAACCCTGATTTTGATTCTTCGGAGGAAGATATGGAGATGGATGAAATGTTGTATGAAGAAGAAGAAGAAATGTGTATGGAGTTTTTGCGTCAAATGGATGAAGATGCAATTCAAGATATAAGAAGGCGAAATTTTATGTTGCAATTACAAACCAGGATCATATCAAAGCCTTTAGAGCCATATGAAGTTACAACTAGAAGATGGGTGTGGCGAGATCGACATTTTTACCACGAAAAGATGATGCATGATTATTTTAATCATGTTTGTGTCCATTTCGATGAGGATTTTCAACGACGATTCCGCATGGGCCGCAACTTGACGCAAAGGATTATTGCCGATCTTTATCAGATACAACATTTATTCAATTATCAATATGATGCACGACATGTACGATGCTTTAGTCCGAAAAAAAAGGTCACTGCGGCCCTCCGTATACTATGTTACGAGGTACCAGCAGATTCCATGGATGATTACATCCGTATTGGGAAAACAACCGCCTTTAGGTATCTCAAATTATTTTGCGAAACAATAGACGAACATTTTGGTCCAACCTTTTTAACTAAGCCTACTCAAGAAGATGTTCAAAGAATAATTGCAGAAAACACCGAGAGGGGTTTTCCAGAAATGCTAGGTAGTCTTGACTGCGTGCACTGGACGTGGCAAGCGTGTCCGGTTGAATGGGCAGGCCAATATAAGGGTCATTATCCAAAACCAACTGTAATTTTGGAAGCTTCAGCTACTTATGATTGTTGGTTTTGGCATGCTTTTTTTGGACTCCCGGGTTCAAATAACGATCTCAACGTTTTATATAAGTCATTATTGTTTGAAGATCTTAAGAACGAGATCGCGTCGCACTATAATTTCACCATCAACGGTCATCACACTTGGGGTTATTATCTAGCAGACAAAATCTATCCAGAATGGTCAATTATGGTTCAAGCTTATAGTCAGGTAGGTTTTAGACCGATGACTTCGAAGGATATGAAGTACTTTAACACCCAACAAATGAAATGCAGAAAGGATGTTGAACGCGCTTTTGGCATACTAAAAAGGAAGTTTGCCATCATAGATGGGCCGACACGCTTTTTTGATCTTCAAGAAATGAACAAAATTATGCTGACTTGTATCATTCTGTATAACATGGTCATTGAAGAAACCAGACGTGACCCAACCTGGACTAGTTTTCCAGATGAAGATTCGAGGCCAAATATTGTGGTGGAGCATGGGCGTCCGGCAAGAGAATATAGACTTGCCACTGACATACTCCAAAACCGGGGAATCAATGGACAACTAAGACAAGATCTAACTAAGCACCTTTGGGATTTAAAGGGAGCAAGTGACAATGGGAGAGGGGCAGATAAATGTTATTTTCAATTTAGTGTTGATTATTTTAATTAATATGTTTTTTAATTCAAAGTTGTTTGTTTATACGATTACATTTAAAATTAAAATTAAGGCAATTATATTAAAAATAATTTTAAATAAACGTGTTAGAGCATAGCTCGGTTAAACCCGCCAAGCGTTGGTATGTCAAGTTTGGTTGTCATATTTAGTGAATAAAAACTCATCTAAGAGTCGCTTGATTATGTACTAGAGACAACTTCGTATAGGTTAGACTCGAAAGTCTAGGAATATGAGACATATAAGTATTACTAGAAGACCTGAAGAATGTGAAGAAGTAACGAGCTACAACGACGACATCATCCTTCCTCTTGAGGTTAGTAATATTGACTTGAATTGTTTCATTCCTAACGTATCTTTCAAGTCGTGCTATATGGAAAACATAACTGCGAAGCTGTGTATGAATATTTTACTATAGTAGTGAGACACGATCATATGATCATAGTGTTAAGGAATTAAACTAAGAAGTATAACGTTTATCTTTTGAACTTCGTAGATATGACATCGACATAATCTTATGAATGATGTGATGATTATGAGAATGGGTAAAGGTGAAGATTTCATCCTAGGAAACAATATGTACATTTGTTTAAAGGAAGTACATTCATGAACTTGTTTTATGAATCGAAAGGGAAATCGTTAGGCTTATTGGTATGGCTATTCATTGCAAATCTATGGATTACGATTATGTGTAAGATGGTAGAACCGATCATAACTTGTTATGTATCTTGGTATAACTAATCACAATGCCTGATTTATGATTTAGTATGACTAGTTTTGATTAATTAGTGTAACCGATCCTAAGTAATCACCTAAGATGGTATGATCGATATTTGTAATTGGTGTGACCGATCCTAGTAATTGGTATGAACGATCATAATAGAGTTGTGTAAAAGATCCTTGGAATTGGTGTAACCAGTCCTAGTAATTGGTGTAACCGATCCTAGTGACTGGGGTGACCGATCACAAGCAATACCATGTGTATATGGTAACCGGTCCTGGTAATTGAAGTAACCGATCTTGGTAACTATTGTAACCGGTCCTGGTAAATTGTGTGACCGATCACAAGTATTCCATATTGAAGTATAATTGATCCTAGTGATTGGTAGAACCGATTGAACCCATGAATGTGTTTTGGTATTTGATCAATCACATAATTATCTTGGAATTCAGATGAACCAATTATAAACTTGTTTGGAAGTGTGGTATAATCAATTCCAAGATTGAAATGTGAAAGATGATTTACAAAGAAAAGATGTCAACATACTTTGAACACGAACAGTAAATCTTATCTTTTATTGTTCAAAGATATTCCTTAATTACTCAAGGAGATCTTGTTCCGAATTAAATTAACAATCTTTTAATTAAGGTTGTTAGTTTTATATGCTTTAATTACCAACAATGAAATGCATATCTCTACAGAATAAAAACTAGTAATGTGCATTTACTAATTGGAGATTTTCTATTAAGAGATTTCGGAAAATATTGGACAAAGCATTTCCCGGAGTTATGAAAACCGAATGGGCATTTATTGCATATCTTGAGAGTACTTTCGATTTTGGAAATTCCTTGGTGTCCAAACATCCTTGGTTTATAAATACCTAAGTTTGCATTTCTAGCAAACTATCCTAAGATCCAGGCAAACTTCATCTTTTTGTTGTTTCTGGTGGAGCCGTCTATTCGGATAGGAAAGTACCCTAATTAGGTGAAATCTCTTACGATCGCTGATTAAGAATCTCTATGAGTACCGTTGGTGGGAAACTAGATAATTGTAGTTTATTAGTTTTCGATTGATTTGATTGACTAACGGTTGTTGAAACTTTGATTGCACCTAGTTTGTTTATTCTTGAGAATATTCTCTTTTGATATAAGATTTACTCAAACTAGATCGAAGTATCGACGGGATCTTTAGAACTATTTGTAGATTTAAAGACATCTTGTGATAATCCATTTTTAACAGACTCGGTTATGTGTAGGGATGGCCATTTGCCCCACCCAAACCCATCCCCGTGGGTACCCTCCCCGTTTGGGTAGGGTTTTACCCGCACAAATGGGGATGGGGTTGGGTATGGGTAATACCCGAAACCTATGCTACGGGGATGGGGTGGGGACGAGATTCAAGGTCCCCGCCCCATACCCGCCCCGTAGCTTTTATATTATAAGAGTTTAGACTTTTATGCAAGAATTTGTATTGAATTTTTATATTTCTACCACTAGTTCAACTTTTTTCATTTATTATATTCTTAATCTTTCTTGTATATTCATCACTTTCCTTTCTTTGGTGTGATTAAGTACATTCTCTGAAAGTTAAAATACTGAAAATGATACAAATAATGAAATGATTAACATGGACGATGATAAAATGAGAAAGGGAAAAGTAGAAAAACTAATAAGTCATTTAAAAATTCTTTTTTTTTTCACTTTAAGATGAATTTCTGAATTTAAAATTTTAGAATGTATTATTGTTATGTTATTATTTTTGTTTGAATCATATTTAAGTTTTGATTATAAAAAAATTTATGTATTAACACCGTGTACGGGTAACCCATGGGAAAACCCGCCCCATACGGGTATTCCCCATACCCGCCCCGCCCCAATTCATATGGGTAATGGGGCGGGTATGGGTATTTTTTAAACGAATGGGGCAGTGACTGGGATTTGACATACCCGCCCCATGACCATCCCTAGTTATGTGCGTGATTGATCACAAGAAATTCAAGTGGTGTTGTGCAGGTTTAATTGAAGATTAAAGAAGATTTGAAGACGAAGAAGATTTCTTATTGGTTTTTCATATCTTTGTGTAGCACAAACCTTGATCGACTGGGATCCAACTAAAATCGGATTTATTCGATTGATTAGTTACGTGAGATCGGTAACACCTAATAGTTCTCTTAAGATCTCTTTTGATTGTTACAAATCCGAATCTTATTATTTAGGTAATAGAGATTGGATTGATCTAACCAGGCAAAAGGAGTTTATTAGTTTAAATGGAAGAGCCTTTGCATATAACTTGAGATATCTCTATCTTAAAGAATCAAGAGAGTTGTTACGAAACACATGTGTTGTTCCTTTACTATTTGGAATTCGATCCAAGGGAATTTTTCCAGTGTATGCACTCATCGAAGTTGGAAGCGCGGGGATACTGAAGAAACTAAGTGAACTAGGGTTAGTTGCTTGGTCTCAACTATACGAAGTTGGCTTAGATTTTTTATGGCGGCTTAATTCTGAGAGTATTCAATTCTGGACTTGGTCCCGGGGTTTTTTTGCATTTGCGGTTTCCTCGTTAACAAAATCTTGTTGTGTCATTTACTTTTACTTTCCGCAATTATAATTTTTGTTATTATAATTTAAGGTAAATTACACAAGTGTTAACTCCGCTTTACTTGATAGTGATCCTAAAGAGTTTTGTTAAGTCCGAACCTATTATCAAGTAATCACACTTTGGTTGTCGTATTGTCTCGATCTTGTATCCTTATAAAATCACACAAAGTATGAATACCAATTTGTCGTATTGTCTCGACTTTGTCCATAGACAATTACTTTCAGTAAGAGGACTTATAGGTGGATATTTTGAAGATGGTGGTGTATTTGGGTACCCTCGTCTTTTCAATTAGTATCAGAGCATGAAAATACGAAAAGATCTAACAATCTATGTTTGGTGCGATCCAACCTATAAAAATTTGAATCCAATGACTGATTCAGTTAACGTTATCCGAGAGTACGAATACTCAAATGTTGAAGATGCTCCTACTTCAGTAACTCATGATCCAAGAGTTACGAAACATCTGAGTCTATCTCTGATGGAAAAGAAGATGATGATAAAGAGTTGGTAAAACTCCTAGAGCCTATAAGATCTCTGTCTACAAGGATACTAATATTAAAGACATAATCTAATCTTCTTAAGCAAGAGATCAGAGAAAAAAACATGCAACTAATTATTCTAGCCAAAGACAAGATGGATCTCACTATCAAAGTAGAAGCTCTTGGTAAATCTCTTACTCAAGATCAAGAGATTCATTATATGACTCTGACTAATGATTCTGTTGTAATTTCTTCTGATGAGGAAAATAAAAGTCCTTGCTCGACTTCTACAGATTGATAACAAGACTTGTTTGATCACGTCTGAAACAAATCTTGATGATGGAAGGTTTTCTAACCACATCAAGTCGGGAGAGAATGAAGAACCATCTTCTACAACTACTGATGATCAAAAAAAATCTTGTCCAAAGAAAACTTTGAACCTATTTTGTGATAAGGATCTTAAGAAATACAACTTTCAGTCACTTCACAGGAAACTTATACTTCTTCAAAATATTGTGGTAAAAGTATTAAAAGAAGTTTCTTGTCTTAAAAAAATATACAACAAACATATAAGATCAACTCAAAAGAATCAGAAGTAAGAGTTGATAATCACTTCTGGAAAAAGGTTCCTCCTCACTCATGTCGAAACGGTCTTTTTTTACATGAAGAACGATTCCAAAAGAAAGGGAAAAAAAATGTCTGCCAAAGGAAACAATCAGGGAAGGTTTCCAATAATTTTTTTCAGATAATCATGATGATGTGCATAACAAGGAAATCCTTAGAATGAGAAAATAGTATGTTAATCCCATTGACCGAATTAAGAGAGATTTATATATCTCTGAAAATTCTTACATCATTACATTTTCTCCTCATGATCATACCTTCAGATCAAGGAAGGATCATCTTCTTGGGAGAAAATACTTTGACAGAAATTTCCAAATAGAAACATGAACTATGTTTACGATACTCGTTGTAAACAAGAAAAGACTTACTCCGATACAATCTAGTTGTATGGAGATTGTGCACTCTAATCCTAGTTCGCGCACATAACTTTTGGGATGAGAAAGCACATAAAACGAGAGCACAATTTTTAGTTTGTGTTTTTATCAGAAAAATATGTGACAATTTCTGGGTAGCTGCGAATCCATTTTTTTGTCTAAAAAAATTGTTAATGTTTATCATGATCTTCCAAAAATAGATTTTATTTGAAATTTTTGAATTTTAATAAACCTTCCAGCATGAAAAGTTTGGACATAGAAAATAAAATATATTTTATATATATTTTCAGAATTTCCTTTGTATTTTCGGTCAGAAATTTGTCTCTTCTTAAGAGAAACTTTCACTCGCATGTATTGAGAAACACTGAATAATTGTTATTTA
The DNA here is from genome assembly GCA_023529315.1 of Papaver bracteatum. Classification (NCBI taxonomy): domain Eukaryota; kingdom Viridiplantae; phylum Streptophyta; class Magnoliopsida; order Ranunculales; family Papaveraceae; genus Papaver; species Papaver bracteatum. The sequence goes on from JAJJWX010005066.1 coordinate 1,802,923, forward strand.
AGTCCCTGATCATGCCTCCAATAACTCGCAGCATTACAAAGACAAATAAGGAGGAATCTCAAAAGGTTAAGGATTGTCAAGGAATCAATACATAAAGGAAGAAGAAAATCATATCGAAAGTCATGTATGACTATGATTCCGATAGTTCTGTTGGATCTCAAGATGAGTCACGTCAGTTGGCTTATAACCTTCAAGATCTAACAAAAACTAGGTGGATACCTTCTGATAGTATGATTGACTATATCCATGGTTTTGAATAACTAAGAACCAATCTCATAATGACGGTTCGAAATCAAGATTGGCTCAAGGATAAGATTGAGGAAACAAAAGTTGATCTTGCAGACATGAAGGTTCAAGTTGAAAAGCTTGAAAAACAGGAAATAGTTGCAGACAAGTCTCTTGAGACATGCTTCAAGAGTTTGAACACTGAAGAAACCTCAGTGAACAATAAGAGCACCACTAGAGATTAAGTTATATTCTATAATACTTAATCCATGAAAATAGACAATAATTTTTGATTTATTTTGATTATTGTATAAGGTCTATTTTTGAATAAAACTATCATTATTTATGAATAAAATTATTATTTTATAATTTTTCTTGTGATAGTTTTCGATTACATAGCCTGTTCATGAATGTCTATATTTTTTCTATGTGTTTTCGGTTTATGGGATGCCTGATTTCGATTTTCATTAACCTTAATATTCGATCTCATATGGTGTGAACCCTTATGGTTTGTGTGGCTTTTTGATTTAGCTTGATTAAGTTCTAGTCCATGTTGGTAGGCTTTATCAAAGGATCATAAGGTGTTCTAATTGAAACTCATATGTGAAAAGTCACAATATGTTGAATCAATTTGTGTTTACATGAGTTGTGTTTAGCATAACATATGTGTTTCGGGTTTTCAACTTTTGCTATTGGCATGCATTAGTTAAAAACTGATTCAACCTTTCTCTGGTAAAGGTTGCCTTTGTTGTTGTTATTTTGTTCTTGCGAGGGAATGACAACATACTGGGGGAGAGTTCTAACTTGAACTTGCGCTTAATGATATATCTTTCTGGGGAGAAGAGGATGCAGAATCTGAAGTAACGAAAATTGTTAGTTAATTGTTTTCCTGTTTAAGAAAAGCCTATTTATATTGCATATATTTTGCTTTTGCTTAACGAAATTTCGGTACAATTGATATATTCCATTATGATGTGTATGGATGTGTGTGTTTGTGATTCAATTATTTTCGGTTAAGAAAAATTGTGTCAATTCATTTGACTTATTGTTTGGTATCATGTTTTTGCTTAACAAAATTTCGGTGCAATTGCGGTGTTATAATGTCAATGTTTGTTTCAATTGCTTCGGGTAAAGATAATAATTGTGCAAGGCAATTTATTTTAGTTTGTATGTATTGTTTATGGCTTAACAAAATACGGGATCATTTGTTTAATCCAATTCGATTCCGGATAAGAGAAACTAAGTTAATTCTGATCTTAATTAGACTTATCAAATTGAAGGACTCGATTATTCAAGTCTAATCGAATGCCTTGACAAGAAATTCGAGTTAACTAACCTAGAGTTTGTCTTGTCTAAAGAGAAAGGAATAAGTTATTGTCTGAATAATTAGAACCTGATGAGAGAAATAAAGTTAATTTTGATATTTATTTTGGTCTTATCGAAATAAGCGATTGTATGTTTACAATCGGTTTAACAAAGGAACTGAGTTTCTTAGTCAATTTGTTAACTATTAGGGAAAATTGCTTTGGGCAATATTTTTTCTTGATAACATATTTAAACTAAATTACTTGTAGTTTCGGTTTTAATATTGGTTTTCTAAAGTGGTATGTGAAACCTTCGTGCTTAACTCTTAGAGAAATTCCTATGGGATGAACAAACTCAGATTTTGTTCATTTTTCTCCCACTATGGCATGAACAAACATCAAAAATGGATGTTCAAATCATCAAATATGTTGGTTCGAACATTGAGTCGTAACATACAGCGTGCGTCTGTGTTAAAGGCGGGCGTCATTGCTACCTACGCTGGCGTCCGAAGAAATAAAGCCCGCGTTATTATTTCCAGCGCGCGTCATCATATATAGCGCCGGAGTCCGTATCAATAACGCCAGCGTCAGTCACTATGGCGACAACAGTTCAATCTGAACGGCTGCAGAACCCTTTGATCCAACATCTACATTTTCTAAAATCTATAAATAATCCTCATTTCAACTCTAAATTCACACATTCTACACATTCTTCCCTCTCAAATCATCTATAAAAATGCCTCCCAGAGTTCGTTCTGTTAGATTCACTAAAGAAGAGGATTTAGCTAATTCCAGAGCCTACGTTTTTCAAACACAAGATGTTGTCGCTGATGTTGTTACCGGTAGGAATGTATCACAATCGACGTTCTGGCAGAAAGTTTTTTAAATGTTCGCTGCTGAAATGATGAACATTAATAGGCATGATTGTCAGGGATTGGCGTATCGTTTTAGTGTAATTAGTTATAATATATTTGAGTTCATCGCTCAACTAATGGAAAATCACAAAAATAATCTCAACGGTGAAGCCGAACATGAAGTAGAACCCAGAACTCTAGCGATGTGGCCAACATCTCTCCGCGGTCGTCAGTTTGAATTCCATGCTTGTTTCAACATTCTTAGGGTGCTCATCAAATACGATCCCTACATCGCCCTAGAAATTCCACCACCCTCCGAGAACTGACGCCGCCTATGTAGTAGTTGTTTTAATTTGATGTATTTGTTTTATTCTCATGTATGGTATGGTTGTTCAATGCAGTATGTTTTTATTTATGAAATTGATGGTGCAATGTTTAATCGAGGAAAAATTTAAATTACTTGATATTGATGGTTTTAGTGAATCAATTTTTCCAACAACTTCAATCAGCCCACTCCACCAAAAAACACCTGGGACATTCCCAAAAATGCCTTCCATATGTGTCTTCTTCAGAAGACGTCCGCAAATGCATAAAAGTCTTGTAACCGGGGTTTGATCATGCACTGATTCTCTGTGGATAATGTTTGTATTTTTGATCTCCATATCCACAATGCTTGCAGTGTAATAACTTTTTCTTCAATTTGGCTTTAGGTTTGAAGTTTTTTGCAGAGTGTGGCAAAAAAAAAAAATTTAATCTTCATAGCATCATCCAGCATATGTGGTTCCTCTGGATAGTTGGGATCTTGACATTGCAAATACCTGAGCTTTTCCGGTTGTGATTCAATCACCATTATGATGCGTGAACAACCTTCCCGCGGACGCTTTGAATACATCTAAGGACATTTCATAAGACTGTGGTTATCCATGAAACATAATGTACAAACCTCTTTTGCTTCGACAATTTAATATTTGCTTCGCTTTGCCTTTAGAAAACATAGTGGATGTTGAGAAAGAAATTGGATGGTTTGGTTTAGAATAAAACCTAGAGGCGTATTTATAATAAAAAATAGGCGTTGGTAATTCAAACGGGGGGTTTTAGTAAAGTCGCGCGGTTTTACTATAAGCTCCAACTTCTGTGTAATTCAAATAGGCGCTTAAAGGAAGGACGCCGGCGCTTTTACTTCAAACGCCAACGGCCATATTTCAAACGGCCCACTTTTCTTTCTTGACTTATAAATTTCATTCCTCACATCTGCAAAATCACATCTTATTCTTCTTCTTTTTTGCTAAATCTCTCTCCCTTTGCAGAAATGTCTGTTAGAAATCGTGGTCCCAAGTTTACTCAAGAAGAGGATATAATTCTATGCAAAGCATATTTCTTTCATAGGGTAATCACTGGGGTTGTTATTTCTCATGACGTCTCTTTTTGGGAGAACATTTTTTCAATGTTCGTCTCACTGAATGGAAACACAAGAAACCAAGATGCTCGTCGATTGCGTGCCCATTTTCATTCTATTAGGCTTACAGTACAGCCAATTCTTACTCTGGTAATAGAAATTGATCGAGAAAAGTTCATCGGTGTAACTGAAGATGAAGTGATCCAAATAGCTCTTGATAATTGGGAGGAATATCATGGTAAGCCATTTCCTTACGAAGCGTGTTTCAAAATTCTAAAAGATGGTCCATATCAAGCACATCGTTACTGCACTCGAATGTCGCTCCCGGTCTTTACAATGGAAGAAGATGTTACTCTTGTTCGATGTTGGATACATCGTTTGATGAGACCAATGAACAATGACAATTTCTGGGAAAGAATATTGGGACATTTGGTAGCATCGCGGAACGAAAGCATAAGAAACACTAAGAGCCTAGAACTAAGAATTGCATTCATCACTAATGAAGTCAAATATTATACGGAAGTTTTGTGGATGGTTCACCGTAGCTATTATGAATTATCCAACGAAGAACTGGTGAGTATCTTCCCTTTTTCCTCACTGATCAACTACATTATAAATATCTAAAATTATTTTTTTCTATGTTTTACAGAAAACCATCGCTCAGACCAAGTTTACTGAAGAAAGCGGAAGAGAGTTTAAGCATTTTGAATGTTATGAACTCTACAGAGAGAATGTCGCTGGATTTGATGTAGTTTGATGTTTTTGTTGTGGTTTATTAAAATATAGTTTGATGTTATTTGCAAGTTTAAATTATAATAAATTTCCCTTAATCTGAAGTGGAAATCTATTTTAAAATATAAACATTTTCATTCATTGATATTACTGCCAATTCTTTTACAAGATATAAACCATAGAGAATAATAAAAACTTCAATAAAAATCAAGTACAATTTTGGCCTCATGTTTATCTTCATTTGACGTATTTTCCATTCAACGCGTACTTTGACAGTTTCACCTTTGTTTTTGAATTTTGTTGTTGTTAACTTTCAAAACTGGAGCTCTTCTTTGCCTTTTAGCGTAACTTTTTCTTGGAGCAAATTCTAAAACTTGCACTTCCATTTTATAATTTTCAATCTTTTTAAAATTCCCACATATCTTAGAAACAACAACTTCAAGTTTTGCATCGCAAAAAAAGTGTGATCGCCTTTTCAGCTATTTTATAAGAGAAAATTCAAGTGAATTTTGGTGTGAGTGAATTGTTTGAAGATGGTGGTAATTTATAGAGGTAAAAAGTGAAAATCGAATTTTTAAATACTACTCGTTGGCGTTAGAAGCAAAAACACCGGCGATATTACTTGTGACGCCGCGTTGGTTATTCTGACGTAAGCATTTTTCCTTCCAACGCCAGCATTCGGTTTACAGACGCTAGCGTTTTTACCTACATTGCACGCCTATTAATCTAACGCTCAGTGCTTTACCATAGTGGAAAACCTAGTTTGGCCATCCACCTGGATCAACAAACGAATGGGTTTGTTCATTCCCATAGGAAATGCTCTTATAGGTTGTGTGCAAGTCTTTTAGATTTGTAAGATCCTTTCAGTTTGACCTTTATTTGCTCGAACCTTTGTCATTTTGTGACAAAAAGGGGGAGAAATATATGGAGTAAACAAGTGATTTGCAATCACTAAGGAAAGGACAATTGTACTTAAGCATTATATCTAACGAAAGAGTAAAGCATTGACTAAGATGGAGAAACATATCATATTGTTGTGTAGTCATCTTGACTACAAAAGTGTAATAACAAAGATGTTTGTATTGAATATCTACCTATCTTACCTTTAGGGGGAGTATAAGCTTTGTTATACATATGTCAACAACGACATTTATTGATTGAATATATGCAGGTTATTGTGTTGTTGAATCTTGGAATCAAGCGTATGTATAATGAATTATTGTAATTTGTTTATCCATATGTATTAAGAGATTTTTCACTAAAATTGACAAAGGGGGAGATTGTTAGAGCATAGCTCAGTTGAACCCACCAAGCGTTGGTATGTCAAGTTTGGTTGTCATATTTTAGTGAATAAAAACTCATCTAAGAGTCTCTTGATTATGTACTAGAGACAACTTCATATATGTTATACTAGAAAGTCTAGGAATATGAGACTTACAAGCATTACTCGAAGACATGAATAACGTGAAGAAGTAACGAGCTACAACGATGACGTCATCCTTCTTCTTGAGGTTAGTAATATTGACTTGAATTGTTTCATTCCTAATGTATCTTTCAAGTCGTGATATATTGAAAACATAACTGCGAAGCTGTGTATGAATATCTTACTCTAGTAGTGAGACATGATCATATGATCATAGTGTTAAGAAATTAGACTACGAAGTATAACGTTTATCTTTTGAATTTGTAGATATGACATCGACATAATCTTATGAATGTTGTGATGATTATGAGAATGGGTAAAGGTGAAGATTTCATCCTAGGAAACAATGCTTATATTTGTTTAAAGGAAGTACATTTATGAACTTGTTTTATGAATCAAATGGGAAATCGCTAGGCTTATTGGTATGGCTATTCATTGCAAATCTTTGGATTACCAATATGTGTGAGATGGTAGAACTGACTGTAACTTATTATGTATCTTGGTATAACTAATCAAAATGCCTGACTTATGATTTGGTATGACTAGTTTTGATTAATTAGTGTAACCGATCTTAAGTAATCACCTGAGATGGTATGATCGATATTTGTAATTGGTGTGACCGATCACAATAGAGTTGTGTAATCGATCCTTGTAATTGGTGTAACCGATTCTAGTAATTGGTGTAACCAATCATAGTGATTGGTGTGACCGATCACAAGCAATACCATGTGTATATGGTAACCGGTCCTGGTAATTGATGTAACCGATCTTGGTAACTAATATAACCAGTCATGGTAACTTGTGTGACCGATCACAAGTGTTCCATATTGAGGTGTAACCAATCCGTAGAACCTATTGAACCCATGAATTGTTTTGATATTTGATCAATCACATAGTTGTCTTGGAATTCAGATGAACAAATTCTAAACTTGTTTGGAAGTGTGGTATAATCGATTCCAAGATTGTAAATATGAAAGATGATTTACAAAGAAAAGATGTCAACATACTTTGAACACGAACAATAATTCTTATCTTTTATTATTGTTCAAAGATATTCCTTAATTACTCAGGGAGATCCCATTCCGAAATTAATTAAGAATCTTTTAATTAAGTTTGTTAGTTTTATATGCTTTAATTACCAGCAATTAAATGCATAAATCTAGAGAATAAAAATTAGTAATGTGCATTTACTAATTGGATATTTTCTATTGAGAGATTTCGGAAAATATTGGACAAAGCATTTCCCGGAATTATGAAAACCGAATGGGCATTTACTGCATATCTTGAGAATACTTTGGGTTTTGGAAATTCCTTGGTGTCCAAACATCCTTGGTTTATAAATACATAAGTTTGCATTTCTAGCAAACTATCCTAAGAGCCAAGCAAACTTCATCTTTTTATGTAGTTTCTGGTGGAGCCGTTTATTCGGAGAGGAAAGTACCCTAATTAGGCGAAATCTCTTACGACCGCTCGTTTAAAGACTTCTGTGGGATCAAGAAGCTCTACGAGTACCGTTGGTGGGAAACTAGATAATTGCAGTTTCTTAGTTTTCGATTGATTTGATTGACTAACATTTGTTGAAACTTTGATTGCACCTAGTTTGTTTATTCTTGAGAATCTTATTTTCTGATATAAGATTCACTCAAACTATATCGAAGTATCGACGAGATCATTAGAACTGTTTGTAGATCTAAAGACATCTTTTGATAATATATTGTTAACAGACTTCGTTCTGTGTGTGATTGATAACAAGAGATTCAAGTGGTGTTGTGTAGGTTTAATTGAAGATTAAAGAAGATTTGAAGACGAAGAGGATTTCTTATTGGTTTCTCATATATTTGTGTAGCACAAACCTTGATTGGCTGGGATCCAACTAGAATCGAATTTACTCGATTGATTAGTTGCGTGAGATGGTAAAACCTAATAGTTCTCTTAATATCTATTTTGATTGTTACAAATCTGAATCTTATTACTTAGGTAATAGAGATTGGATTGATCTAACCAGGAAAAGGGAGTTTATTAGTTTAAACGGAAGAGCCTTTGCATATGACTTGAGATATCTTTATCTTAAAGAATCAAGAGAGTTGTTACCAAACATATTTGTTGTTCCTTTACTGTTTGGAATACGATCCAAAGGAATTGTTCCAGTGCGTTCACTCATCAAAGTTGGAAGCGCGGGGATACTGATGAAACTAAGTGAACTAGGGTTAGTTGTTTGGTCTCAACTATACGAAGTTGGCTTAGATTTTGTATAGCGGCTTAATTCTGAGAGTATTCAATTCTGGACTTGGTCCAGGGGGTTTTCTGCATTTGCAGTTTCCTCGTTAACAAAATCTTGATGTGTCATTTATTTTACCTTTCCGTAATTATAATTGTTGTTATTATAATTTAAAGTAAATTACACAAGCGTTAACTCCGCTTTACTTGATAGTGATCCTATAAAGTTTTGTTAAGTCTGAACCTATTATTAAGTAATCACACTTTGGTTGTCGTATTGTCTCGATCTTGTATCCATAGATAATCACACAAATTGTAAATACCGATTTGTCATATTATCTCGACTTTGTCCATAGACAATCACTTTCGGTAAGAGGACTTATAGGTGGATATTTTAAAGATTGTGGTGTATTTGGGTACCCTCGTCTTTTTAAAACGAGTACAATTAAATTAAACTTAACTAAACCAGAATTAAAATTAATTATCAAGACTATATTCATCTTCGTTTTCTTCTGAGCCATCTTCTTCGTCTTCTTCCACATTCTCATACTGGCCAGTTTATTGAGGCACTTGTTGTTGTTCGGCCGCATCTATTTCCTTAGTCCATGCATCAAGTTATCGTTCATTCATTGTTGAAGTGTTCAAGGCGAGTAACTTGTTTAGCTTACAATCCATGTTGTATTGTTCTCACGAAAGATGACTTTTTCGTTGTTGATTTATAGCAATGCTACGGTCCCTGGCTTTATCTTCTTCTATCTTCAACTCGAATTCCTTGTACTCAGCATAGTTGAACTTGTTTGAACCTCCCTCTAAGGCTTGTTGGGTTGCGTCTCTCACTACTTTTGCATCTTTCTAACCCCCTCCTCTTCTTATCTTGACGTTGGTATTAACGTCTAGATTAGTGTTGTGTTGTTCCTGATTACTTGGAGATCCAGTATATGGAGATCTAGTTCCTTTAGGTGAGGAAACAGACCCACCATTCTGAAAATCCTGCGAGATCGGACCATGTGGTGATCTTGCAGGAACTTGATTACCTTTTATCAAGTATGGATTAAACTTGTTAAGCACCCTCAAAATGGTGAAACAAGTTTCATGTCGGAAGCTCGATTTGTGGGATCTTTGCCACTCTTCCCGACATCTTCATTCCACATCCGGTTCGCCATCACCACTTCTTCTGTAGCTCCACATTTGAGTGATCAAAGCTACATATTCATTAACGGATACTGAAATTGTGCGAAAACGATGACACAACCCATCGGCATCACGTCTATTGATGTTACCGATTTCTTCACAAAATTTTAGTAAAATCTTATCATAAAAAGTTTTTTTTTTCTTGATAAATACCATTGATTTCATCTAATGTATATAATACATAATTTCTACAAAGTGACTCGTCTTCGTCCATCATATACTTGACACCACGAATTCTTGTATTTCTTGGTTGTGATTGTGGTTAAGCCTGTCAATGGAAGAATATCCGTCGGATATTTAGAAATCCGATATCCGACAGGTTAAGCACTATCGGATATTCGATATTCGATAATATCCTATAGGATATCAAAATCAGATATCGATTCCGATAGGCTAAGCTATCGGATATTTATCCGATAATATCCGGTTCTGGAAAGAAAAAAATGTTCATAATTGAAATTTAAGTTCAATTTTTCAAACATTTCGAATCGGATATTAGAGTAAATCACAAATATGGTTAGGGTAAATCACAAATAAATCCATGTTCTATCGGATATCGGATATTAACCAAACGGATAGAGCCTAATCCGATTCCGATAGGTTAAGGAAGAAATATCCGATAAATATTCATATCTGATATCCGATAAAACGAATAAAATCCTATAGGATCCGGAATACTCGGAAACAGATTCCGGATATCGGACATATATTGACAGGCCTAATTGTGGTGTATTTTGTTGTGTATTTTATTGTGTTTCTTGTTGTGATTGTTGTTGTGTTTGTTGTGGTGTTTGTTGTTATGATCGTTGTTGTGATCGGTGCGATGAGGATGCCATATTTTTTAGAAATGAAATTTATAGAGATGAGATTTTTTCTAGTAGATTGAGTTAATATGAATAGTTTTGTTTGAAATAAAAGAAAAATTAGAGATGGTATGAAATTGTGAAATTATGAGGTAGAGATGAAGAAGGTGTAAGTTTTAAGTTTGGAGATGAACTAAATTTACAGGGAAACAAAGAGTAGCAATAATCATTGGATGAAAGTAGTCGTTGGCGGTTTTGGGAAAAACGCGACGCTTTAACTAGAGACGTGACGTTTGATGGAATATCGGGCGGTTTGGTGACAAACACCAGCGCTTTTGGCTCAAACGCCAGCGGTTGTGCCACGATCGCCCGACTTTTTTCACGCGCGCGCTTGTTCTTCCATCTCACTCAACAAACCAACAAATTTGTTGGTTTGTTCATCCGTTTTTCATGTTTGTTGAGTCCATAATGGGATCAAAATGAACAAATTCTTGTTTTGTTGAGTCCATAGGAACTGCTCTAAGCACAAGTCAAGAATCAAACTGGTACGATAAGATTACATGTTCAACATAGCGCTCACTTTTTACAAGAGTAGTGTTCAAAGAGAAGAAACATTTTATCACAAAGATTAGTATCCGAGTAATTAGTGGTCATTTAGTAAAATTAAATGATGTAAGTTGTTTGATGATGTCGGTTTAAAATAAATATGTCGACGGATATTACCTCATCTAGTGGTAATTGTACATGAAACAAATCTATCTTTTTGAAACATAGTGAATAGATTTTTATGTAAATTTTTTTAAGCATTGCACTCAGTAAAGAACTAGAATTAGGTAAAGATAAAATAAAATTATAAAAACAATGGAACATTAAGCGTGGGGTTAGAAGAACTCATTTGATGGTATCCAACTTCATTTTAATCATTCTTGTTTAGAAGAACTCAAGTGTATTCATAATTTCATATCTTTAAATTTTCCCTTTTGAATTTTAAACACATTTTGGACAAAAAGATAGTACTTAAGCTTAAGTTGAGAATTTCAATATCTATTAGGCGTGTGGGCATGGATAAAACTAGGCCGAAGTTGTTTTGGAAGAGAAAGAGAACCTTTGAGGAACTTAAAGCTTAAGGTGATGTGCCTATTTTTGATTTTTGTTTTGTAAAAGAGAAGCCCAACTTTCCACTGCTCGATTGATGTGCCAATAGTATTAACAGTGGGTCTATGGTCCGTCACTACTCACTAGTGTCTAGTAGGGGTGAGCAAAAAGTCCGCAACCGCGGATTTCATCTGTATCCGTCCGCAAAATTGCGGGTGAAACCCAAACCGCAAGATCTATGGGCCGGACACGGGTGGGATTCTCAAATCCGCACGCGGTGCGGTTGCGGTTGTCCTTTGAAAACTGCGGATTACCCGCACCGTAGGGTAGCAAAGTAAAATCTTACCATTGAAGCCCATAACTCGAACACCTTCATCGCTGCAGGGAGACTCTGAATTTTTCTATTGAATTTTTCACTGACAGAACCTCATGGAAATATAACTTAAAATCAACAGATAAAGGAACCAGCATTTAAAAGCTAATATCTCTGAATTCATTCACCGTGTATAATACATGGACATCGTATTAGAATGCAAGAAAGTACACACAGCGAGTCTTTCATTCACAGATAAAGCCCATAATTCATTCACCAGCATTTCATTATTACACACAGCAAGAAAGTACACACAGCTAATATCTCTAAGAGAACACCACTATAAGAGATCGTTGCTTTGTAAACATCATCACCACATGGTAAAATAAGAGGGTTAGGGATTTCATTATCCGCGGTTAATCCGCATCCGCACCGTACAATTCGTTAATCCGCAGAGATCAAATCCGCGGGTGATTGGGCCGGTCACGGTTCCATTTTCCAAATCCGCAACTTTGACGGTTTGGTTGCGGGTGACCCCTAATCCGCAACCGTCCGTTGCACACCCCTAGTGTCTAGTGAATTGAATTTACACATTTCCAATTCACTAGACTTTCCGCAAATGGTCCATCAATTCACACACTTTTACTTTTCTTCACAGTCGGCGCATGTCATTTACTTTTCTTCACAGTCGGTGCATGTCGACTGATGTATCGCTTACAATTACAGAAAATGGAGCTTACCCCCATAGTAGAAGTAACAAGTTGTGCATTTGATTTGATCATTTTGTTTTGATGGAAGTGAATGATTAAAAAAAAGAATTGAAACCAAATCAAAAGAGAACTCTCAAGCCAAATTACATCTGATGAGCCCAAATTGCAGAAGACTAAATCAATGTTAAGTTGTTGCACAAAGACACCCACACACATAAAAGAAAATCAGGTGCAGATCATTCGAAAGCAAAAGTCGCAGCAATATTTATAAAACGTTATTACTTATTTACTTGTGTCTTCCCTTCTTAGTCTTCTTGCCGCTTTCAAGTCTTTTTCGTGCAGCTTCAAACTCTTCTTCAGAGGGTTCAGCAGATTCAGATTCTGACTTGCTTCCGCTATACCTTGACACCATGGACGAGAACATAGAATCAAACTGTTCTTTCCTTTGGCTCCTCCGCTGAGTAATCACCGCGAGAAGATTCTCTGATTCTGCCTTTGGAAGTTTGTTAGATCTGAATCAACCGATTTCAATGTGAAGTTAGCGCATGTCATAATAATATGAAAACAATCCCTACATGATAATTGCACAAAAGATAAACTTACTTTTTTTTATGTTCTGTTGGAGGTTTCATTTCATCAACCTGTTTCACCCAACGCTTGTAGGCTTTAGTTCCCTTGAGCTCATCTGTACCGAAATGAGAAGACTATTTAACTCAAATCTGAAATATGGCAAACTAAATGAACGCTAGGCCTCCAGAATTTAGAGAAAACTAGTTCAATAGCACTTGAATAATATTGATTCACTGATTATATGTCCTTGATAATAATTGAGAAACATTAAAGAAAATCCCTTCTAAATTATCTGTGTGAATTCTTGAATACAGCTCATTCATATACTAAATGATCCAGATTACCGAATAGGTAGTAATGGCTACTTACCAGCAGCTATTGCCTCGTTAAGGATATCTCTAAAACGGTGTGAATCCAGCTTAGGATCTGAACAGAGCATTGAGCAGAAAACCCTAACCAAAAGTGGATGCTCTAGTCAGTAACAAGACATTCTATAGAAAAGCTCATGACAGAATCACTCACGCTCATATACCTGTTCATGTTACCCTTGTGCTTCGTATATAGTTCCTTCAAATCCTTAATTTCTGATTCAGATCCTCTATAGTTGGCCTCAAACTCTTCAATATCAGCTTCAGTGACCTGCAAGAAACAAAACATACGTAAGCCTTAAAAATAACGAAAAAGAATATCGATTAACACTGGACTTTCCGGCTACAAAAATGGTAAAACCTTTTTGAACACTGTTCTGAAATACTCTTGCATGTTTTGAGCAGCATCACCAGCAAAATCCTGTAAAATACAAAGCAAAATGAGAAAAGAAGATAAATATGCCTCTTGATCAATCAACTTAGTAGTTTCAAAGCAAAAAAGAACTGGTGGAATAAACTAAGCAGTCACTCACAGCATCATCAACACAACCAGTCTCATCATACAGTGCCCTTTTCTCCTCATCTCCAAGAATTGAGATCACCTTTTGCAGTTGCTGAAATTTCTCTTTTGCTTCCTGTTTACAAAAGACGCGAAAACGTAAATGCAGGAATATGAGTTAATCCACGAGACACTAAGAACCGTAAAAAGAGTTAAACCTTGTTACCTCATCATCAGGGTTCTTATCTGGATGAAGGCGCAATGCCAACTTATAGTATGCCTTCTTTATCTCTTGTTGAGATGCCGTCTTCTCTACACCAAGAATCTACATAGGCATTGGGTCATACTAATTAGCGGTTTTGCATTGCTGTGTTAAAAACTAAAATGTACATGAAACAAAGTAAGACACTAAGACTTGTGCAAGACAGAAATTCAATCACACTTTGTTTCCAAAGAATCTTCCCGTGAGTAAACTTGTATAAAGACATCTCAAGCTCGTGAAAGGTTCTCTTATATGGAGAGACCAATTTGTTCGAGTGTCTTGGCTTTAGGCCGTTTTTCATTTTTCCCATTATATAAAATACTAACTTATCTAAACTCAATATAATACTTACGCATTACAGAAAATCATTTTTTTTTTGAAACCCAACAACAAGACATTATTCCTTAAAATTCATACAAGACGGGGAAGCATAATAAGGCACGAAAGAAATCTTAATTTCTATGAAGACGAAGTTCACTGCAGCGAGTCAACAGACCAGACCCTAGGTTAGGACATTAATAGGCTAATCCTTCCAAGGATGCCGAAGTCTGGTTGAAGTTTAAAAATCTCTAATACATACAGCAAACCTTGATTTGGCTCCTAGGTATAGCAGGCTTTTCATATAACACTCAACAAGCTCCCCCATATTAGATTATATAAACGCGCATTTCAGATTCAATCAATGAGTGGGACATTTCTTAACGTAGAACCCTGACTTCAATACCTAAACCCTACATCATTTCCGCAACAAAGTGAACAGAAATTTCAAAGCCCGTCATGATTCCGAAAATTCTAGATCAGGGTTTTGGGTTTGTAAAAACTGAACAACATAAAAGACAGAATAATAATTCCCAAATGAATTTTAAACGAATGCAATCGAATTACCTGAACCTAAAGAAAGAAATTCATCCAAAACAAAATCAGAAAAATAATTAGGGTTTCATAAAATGGAATACTTCAAAAGCGCCGATTCACATCAAATTTATCAAAATAATAAGTAATATATGAAAACAAATTTATCAAAATAATAAGTAATATATGAAAAAAAATGAAATATTTAGATCACCTCGTACAAGCTTTTGTCTTTAGACGAAGAAGATTGGCTGATATCTTCTTTAATCTCATCTTCTGATTCTTCGGAAACCCTAGTTTTCTTCTTTCTACCCATTTCAGTCGATTGAGAGAGAGAGTGTGCGACAGAGAACAGAGAGCTCTTTTTTACCCTAGAAAAATAAATAAGGTCTTAGAATTATTCGCAACAAGGCGTGTAATTTATAGATTATAATAAAATTTCCCGCCATTTCTTTTCCCCAGTTATCCCGATATTTCATTTCCCCGCCATGACAAAAAAGTCATTTCCGTCCTAAAATGTTACTGTTGGGCTGCACAAAACCGAACCTAGATATTTGTTGCTTCATCTTCTTCTTCTTTTTCTAATCTAATTCTAAGGAATCTTCTTCTTCTTTTTCTAATCTAATTCTAAGGAAAAGATTTTTTATTTTTTTTTCAAAGACTAAGAATACTAGAGTCTCAGTTACATTCGAAGTAGCCATCTAATTTCTGGACATTCATCCCCGTAATATTAGATTTATCTACTAGAAGTGGTCTTTTAATACAAAAAGGAGGATTGGTCTCCCAGTCAATAAAAGCAGTAAACTGTTTTACCTTCTTGGCAAGAGTGTGCCGCTTCATTTCCGGTTCTAGGAACAAAATAAAAACCTAGGAAATTGCTACAAAAAGAACTCTTGTGCTTAGCTTCGCCCAAGATTGAAGATTATGGATGCGTAGTTGCTGCAGGAGTTGAGTTTAATTATTTACCAGGAATACAGGGAGGAGAAGATAGAAGATTATGGATGCCTGACATGAAATGGGTTTCACGGTTAATTCAGCAAGAGAGGTCATCGGAAATAGATATCCTATTATGGAAATAGCTCGTCTGCTGTGGAGAAAAGAAGTTCATCCTTCCTTGGCAGCTCAAAACTGGAAGTTTGAGAGAAGGGCGTGCGCAACTATGGATCAAGTGCGAAGCAGGTTCAAGTATTCTCTTGCAACCAAATGTTATGTATGTCATAATGATGAGGAGTCTTTGGAGCACATTCTTTGGCGTTGCAGTTTTGCGAAGAAAGTGTGGGATTGGATTGCAGGTATATTTCATATCAAACCTAATTATAGTCTGATTTTTTCTAACAAAGCAGCTAGTGGTCGCAGCAAAATGATAAAAGATCTTTGGTTGGTGTAGTTGCAGGAATTCCCACAATACATCCCTCACGAGAATTCATAATAATCAACACATCTTTAAGATCAACAACCACACTTTTTATTAATTGAATCTAGAAATTTTACAAGAAGGAAATGAAATCAAGAATACAACCACTGTTCTAGACTTTCTCTCTCCTCAAAACTTTCTCACTACTCCAAAAAAGATCTCTCCCCTCCCTTAAGCGTGTTCCGCTCCTTATATAGGGTATTACATAATGGATGACAGCTAATCTAGTCCTTTATTTTCGGATCTGGATTGCGAGATTCTCGCAAGCATACAAAATGTTTACTTCGCGACATTCTTTATTTTTGCAAGATCTTCACGTCTTTCTCGTGTTTAGGCTGTCGTCATCTGTTGCGTCATTTCTGTAATCGTTCTTGGATATTCGCAAGAGTATCGTTATTGACAATTTCGCAAGAGTATTATTGTTGCGATATTCTGATCCTACATCTTGCCTCTTCTCATGTCTTCTCTGCGAAGGGGAGAATGTCATGAGAATTTGTACTTCAAAATTCCGCAGTTGTTCATTTTTCCATATTCTTCTGTAATAGATGATTCTGTATTTTACGCATAATTTATTACATGTATCTCTTCTTCCATCCATTTCTTGACACGTCCTTTTTAACCGTTATTTTTCAACCGTTCACGTCTACTCTTCGCATTAAATGTGTTTATCTTCTCGAGAATTCTTCTCTCTATATATATTTTTCTCATTCTTCTCTTCTCTTCGTTTTTACTTTTCTTCTTATCTTTTCTGCAACTTTACTTCACCATTCTTCCTTAAATTCCGCTCCTGCTGCTGTAACTTTTCTTGATTCTTATTCTTTCAACCTCCAATTCTTCCTCATTCTTCATTCCCATACTGAAAATGCCTCCAATTGGTCGTAAATATGAAGTTGCTTTCGAGGAAGTCCGAAAGAATTTCTTAACAAGGAGTTTTACTTTACCCCCCATTCCTGGTCAGAATGCTAAATCCGATCTTTCTGCTAAATTATTTTCTGATCATCTTTGTAGTCATGAAAAAATCACAGTTTCGCTGGGTCAGCTTCTCGCTGGTTTCCCCATTCCTCTCTATGATCATGATCTTCCTTTATTTTACGAAATACTCTCCCAGGCGAAATTCTCGCGAGCAGTCTATCAATTAAGTGGAGATTGTATTCGCCTAATGCTTGAGTTTTCCAATCGTGGTGCTGGCAAGGGATCTCTTTATCCAAAAGAAGCTAGGGATCCTGAACTTGAAATTTTGAAAATACTCGTTGAAAAATATACAGCAAAGAGTTCCTTTGAAAATTATGAATTAATACCCATGAAGAAAGATAGCACTCGCTTGGGTGTTCGCTTGAAGAGAAAAGATAATATCGCTGATGATGAAATACTTATGCAAGATATCAATTGGCATTTTTGTAAGAATAATACTCCTCACCAATCCAAAGATGACAGATGGTGTGTCCTTCCACTGTTTTTGGAGGGGCCTTATATTTCTGGTTCAAATGTGCTTCCTGCGAATCTCGCTGCATATCAACCATGGGTATTCAACTCACCCGAAAAAGAGACATAGGTATGTTTTCAAGTTTTCTCAACTCATAACCTTTCATATATTGTTACTCTCTTGTTTTCTAACTCTTGCGAAAATTTTAGATTAAAAATCTGAGAGCAAGCTACAACAGGACTGGGAAAGCTATCATTTTGTCTGCTCTACGCTCAATCACGGATGAAGTAAGAAATACTTTCTTTTATTATTTTTAACAATAGTGTTGCCTCTGTTTCTTATCTTCATTCGTGTGCGAAGATTGGTGTTGTAGTTGTAGAAGAAGAAGGATCTAAAGTTGCGAAGACCAAATGCAAAGGTAGAAGTGTTCTTCGCAGGGAGAAATCAGTTGCCTCATCTTCCAAGAAAAGAAAAGTTCATTCTCCCTCTCCTTCGAATTCTCACTCTGATGAAAGATACATGGATAATGATGATGATGCTGATAACTCTTTCGCAAGAGGAGGTCCTCCACCTGAATCTTCTATGGCACAATTGTCAAGTATCTTTTCTGACTCCATGCAAGGGATTGGTGATATTCCTTTGACTAATGCCTGCAAGGCCTTAGCTACCATCTGTGATGCCCCACTCTTAGAGAATAATGAGTCTCTTCGCGGGGTCTCTAGATCTGTATCTCCAAGTTTCTAACACTCGCTTAATAGCTTGGTAAATTTTCATACTCATATTTTTCTTCTTTTTATTTTTGACTTGATGTTATGGTTTTTTAAAAAATTCGCTGCATTTTTTTGCAGGCTGGAAAAGCTTCTTATGTAGTCACTTCTGACTTAGTTAGGAGGTGTGAGAACTTTGAAAAGAAGAATCTTCATCTTCACAAGAAAAATGAAGAACTGAAGGCTGAAGCTGTTGGCCTTCGCGAAAAGAACAAACAATTAGAAACTGAATCTTCTCCTCAAAATAACAAAATATCTACTCTTCAGGATGCCAATAATCAACTCTATGGTATGAAATTTTTCTTCTTCCCCTTTATTCTTCTTTCCCATATTTTATCTTATTTGATCAACCATTTTTGTAGACATTTATGGTCTTTCTGATGAGGCTACAACCCTTCTTTATTTTCCCGACCCTATAGATGATGATACCCTTCTTGAGCGCCTTAATAGTTCTTTAGACAGTTTTTCAAATGACATAATTAAATCTCTTTCCACAGATGAACTCAAATCCAAACTTCGCCTCTTAGGAATTGACTATAGATCCAGCTTAGGTTTAGCCAACAAATTTAAGCGTTTTTATCTTAGCTCTAAAGAGGAAAGCAATAATTTAAGAGCCAAGAACAGTGATCTCATAGATGATAAAGATCGCATTGCTAACCAAGGTGCTCGAACTTTAGAGAAATTCCAAGAAACTCTTCTTAAGGTTCAAATTGAACGAGATGAAGCTAACCGCAAAAATGCTATGCTTATCGAAAAAGAGAATAAAATTCGCTCCAGTCTTCTCATAACTAATGATGATGAATTCGCTTGGGCTAAGAAAATTCTAGATGACGCCAGAAATAATCTAGGTGTAAATGTTAGCCTCCAAACTGAGCACACGGCTTTGGTTAGAGATATGATTTCCGACAGAGAAGGTTGTTAATTGTTCTTCTTTATTAATCGTTTGTTTTTCATAAATTATCACCAAGTTGCTGATTAAGTGTTACATGTTCGCAGGAGCTGAAGAGAGATTTCACAAAAGAATTAAAGAACTTGAGTCTGAAAAGGAATAGCTCGCAAAGGATCTTTCTTCTTGCAATGATAAATGTTCTAGACTGAAGAGTCAATTAAAGATCATTGTTGCGAACTTTAAGAATGACGCTATTCTTTTTCGCAATCAAACTATTAAGAAGGTCTGTGATGACAATAACATCCTTCATTCCACATATCCTTGCCTCTTAGAAGAAATTCCACAGAATGTACCTCCTCTGGATATCGCTGACATTGATGCTAGTGAAGAAGAAAAATCTGATGAAGATGAAGAAGAGGAAGAATCAAACAAGAATTAATTATGTTTCCTTCTTTAATCTTTTGTAATATCTGTACATTCGTTCTTTAATCTTCTATCTTTGTAATCTTTTGCTGCGAATTTCTTCAATCTTCAAATACAAGTTTTACCTTTTTTGTTTCATCCTGCACGTATTAGAAAAGCAATTCTTTTTTGCAATATGGTTAATCAATATATAATTATTAATCTTTCATTTCATGCATAAATCTATCATATGGAGGCAAATAACATGTTCTTATTATATTCATTCTCATACTTGCCTCTGTTATTTGTATCCAAATGAAATATTAAGCAAGTTACTTTTGAATATCAATGTATATTTATGCCTCAGTTTCGCAGTTGTTTCTGCATAATCTCGCAATCATATATTTTGAGAGATATTTCTTGGTTTTTTCCAAGATTTGATTCTTTCTTGTTCTCTTATGTGGTCTTATTTTGCCTTCCTAGTTAAAGGTCTTATTTTGCCACCTCTTGTCATTGCGACAAAATCGTAGGACGTCTTTGCACTTTCATGCAGAAACCCATTGATCTTGCCTTAACTTTTTTATTTTGTCATTTTTGTTGTGACAATATGACAGGTCTAAATATTCTTGCGAAAATAAATCCCCATGACATTGCCGTCTTACGAAGAAATCGCATGACGTCCTTACACTTTCATGTACTAACCCATTGATCTCGTCTTATCTTTATCTTTTGTATTATTGCCTCTTCAGGATTGTCGCACAAATATGACAAGCCTAAATATTCCTGCGAAAATAAAGCCTCATGACATTTGCGTCTTAAGACACTTATCAACTCCCTAATGGAGGGTGTTGCCCTTATCTCCCCCTGGTCGCCCCTTCAAGGAGACGTACCTATACCATACAAGGTTGGCTCCTCCCATCCGGTCTTAACAACAACCAGTTGTTTTCGCAGACTCTTATCCCTTTTGCCTATATGGCTTATGGTTACAAGACTGCACCCTAAGTGGGGTTTTCTTCGGGCCGAGTGCATCTTAAGCCAAGACTTTCCAAGAATGGCCAGGTACGTTCCAGACGCCCCAAGCACTCTTGTCTCAACCGTGTACCTCGGCGCCTTGATCAGATTCTGCACTCCTTAGGAGAGACCTTCTCACCTTAGTCGCCCAACCTAAGTCATATGCTTAAGCTGAGAATCAAAGGCGCCTCTCATGGATGGGCTTTATTGACCCCAAATCTCTATGACTCGGGTTCCAGGGGCGGTGTAACCTTTTATCTGAGCCATGCAACATGTACCCCCTTCTATGACGCACTTTAGGTCTTACATTTGCCTCTTGCGAAATTTTGATTTCGCGAACTACGGTGTACACCATAATAGGTTCGCACCTTTCTAATTGTTTTGTTTCTTCTTTTGCATTTCATCTCTTTTGTAATTTCGCAATCTCATCTTTGTCATTCAATAAGATATATTTTTTGCAACAAATCAATCAAATATTTTTCTTTCTTCTCTCAATTTTACTCTCATTTCATATTTTTAGTTTTTTACCTTTGCTGCTTTTTGTCTCTGCATTTTTGGTGTTTTCTGCTACTTTTTTATCTTCTACGAAATGTTCACCACCTCTTATTTTCAGCAAGCATTGACTTCGCAACATTCCTTCTTCTCTTTGCTCTATTATATCTACCATCAGTTTCTCACTTCTTTGTTTCTCTCTGATGTTACGCTTCCAATTCTCATTCTTCGTGTATTCTTTGCCTCAATACCTCTAATGCTTCAATATCTTCATTTCCATGAATTATTCCTCCAACTGCTTCTTGGCCTCTCTCTACTCGTTTATCGTTTCTTAATTACTACTCTTCTTCCGCTTCATCTGTTGAATCTGATCGCCAAGTGTGTACACTCACTCTTTCGTAATTCGTAGTTTTATTTTGTATCTATGTACGTTGAATTGGTTGTTGAACTTGATTTTCTCCATTGTTTCTTGTGTTCATTCGTGAAGATTCCTCAATTTCATTTCTCCCTCTACCAGCAAGCCTCTTACTCCTCCTAATATTTGTTGGTTCTTTTGAAGCATTTCTTCTTTTGGCCATCTTTTTAATCTTAACGAGTAGTAGAAAATTATATAAATTCTTCACCAATCACTTCAAATTCTTTCAAATCACAATATCAATCTTCACACTAAAACAATCTTCAAGTCCCTGTTTCTAGCGCCATTATGTAGTTGCAGGAATTCCCACAATACATCCCTCACAAGAATTCATAATAATAAACACATCTTTAAGATCAACAACCACACTTTTTATTAATTGTATCTAGAAATTTTACAAGAAGGAAATGAAATCAAGAATACAACCATTGTTCTAGACTTTCTCTTTCCTCAAAACTTTCTCACTACTCTAAAAAAGATCTCTCCCCTCCCTTAATCCCGTTCCGCTCCTTATATAGGGTATTACATAGTGGATGACAGCTAATCTAGTCCTTTATATTTGGATCTTGATTGCGAGATTCTTGCAAGCGTACAAAATATTTACTTCGCGACATTCTTCATTTTCGCAAGATCTTCACGTCTTTCTCGTGTTTAGGCTGTCATCATCTGTTGCGTAATTTATGTAATCGTTCTGTGATATTCGCAAGAGTATCGTTATTGACAATTTTGCTAGAGTATTATTGTTGTGATATTCTGATCCTGCAGTTGGTGTCCAACATGGTTGTTCGTTCGGAACTTTGGTTTACTCGTAACAAGAAGGTGTATGAGAAAAGGAATCCTTACAAGTATTTCTTTCAAAAGCATGTTTTTCACTTGATCCACGAATACTCAGTTCGTTTGAGGGGTTATATGCACAACAATGTTGATGATTTGGATGTTATGAACTACTTCCGGGTGGGTTCTAGAAGGGTTAAACATTATGTTCCTATAGAATGTATGTGGTATCCTCTGGAGCAGGTGAGCTGCAACTGTGCTGTGATGGTGCTGATAGGAATAACCCTGGGGTCGCTTGTGCGGGAGTTGTGGCTCGAGATGATAACTATGGAGTGGTAGGAGCAATGGAGATTGGGCTGGGCACTACGTCCAATTTTCTAGCTAAGATGTATGGTATTTTGGTGGGCTTGGAGTGGGCTGTTGATAAGTGCATATTTCCCATATAATTTGTGTCAATTCCATGCTAGTATTTGTTGGTTTTCTTGCAAATTATTGTATGTTACGCTTGTTTTCTCTTATTTGTGTTTTATTAGGTGAATCGTCTAAAAAGAAGTGAATTTGTGCTAAATTGTGCAATAGAAGAAGCTAGCTACAAGTGGAGAAGGGCCAAAGACCAAGAGGATGACAAGACAAAGGAAATGGCGAAAGAAAAGAAGTCATTGTGAGTTCGTATGAAGAAGTTATGACCAAAACAAGAACTTATAAGACTAAAAGGGCAAAATGATCATTTTCAGAGGAAAGTGCTATTGACATCCCAACCGAATGATAAGGAACACCTTCATGTTAAGAGACAGTCAAGTTCAAGGGAATTGCTAAAGGAAGTCCGGTCTTTTACAATAGGGGGATGCCAAAATACGAATAATACTAAAGGCAAACGCCGAATTACTCATGGCACCTCTTCTTCTTCTTGATTATGAACACGAAGAACATGGTTGTTGTTAATGGTGGTCATCATGATGATCACGATGGTGATAGATTTAATCAGCAATGATATTCGAATTTGAATACATCACTAGGTTCATGGGGACGATAGAAAGCATGGGTGATAGCTCGATTTCCATAAATACGCGGTATTCAAGCTTAGAAGTGGAAAACCGATGCTGCCAATATCGTGACTAATGCTGCTGCTGCCATTGATGACTGTTAAGGAGCTCGACAGGAAAGTAATGATTTGGCTAGAGTAAGTCTGAGTTCGAATGGGTACTGTGTTTGTTATTGAACTTGGGGTACGAGCTTGGCAGTCTTGATCATGGCAGTGATGATGAACTGGAAGGTGCTGCCATCGTGATGAGACGGTGATGGAGATGATGCCGCTTCTATTGATTATCAGCAGTCGTGACTGATGGAGCTGTTGCTGTCTCGGTGGAGTTGAATGTCACAGAAGTTGTTAGGAAGCAGTGAAAGAGAATAGAGTTGTTATTGATGGAAGACCACAACGCAGTGATCGACACTGCTGTGATGAACAGAGATGTTAGAGAATATGGCAGTGATGAAGATAATGGCTTGCTGACATTGATGAAGGCAATGAAGAGAAGAAGAACTCGAGCAAGGTGCTGCTGCTATTCATTGTTCCAGGTTTTTGATGGTGATGGCTAGGAGGTTTACGGTCTGTGGTTACTTCCGGCAAGAACAAACTTAGGATGATGGAGCTCGGGTTGATGACCATGGCGGGGAAGATAGTTTGTTGTTGTTGGTGATGACGTCATTTGAGGGGCCCACTCAACCTGTGGTGTACAAGAAGAACAAGCGGGGTTGATTGAATTTCGACAAGGGAACAGCCTATCAGTATGTATCTGACGTGAAGATAAATTATTTACCGCGTTTTGGAGGAGATGATCATTTGATGTAACGCGGAGCAACTAAACTGAATAGATTGACGGCACATATGAAGACACATGGATATTTACCGGTCCCTCTGAAGTTTATAGCCAATTGAAAGCCGTGTGAACCATATTGAAATACTTCTCGGTGCACCAAATAAGCTTCACTTATTAACAGATCAGTAGAAACTTTTTCAACCGACTTTGTTAGCTTTATCAATTACGGATTTTCGGTGAGAGTTGCGGTGACTTTTGGGTATAAATAGGGGGTGAGAGTGAACGAAAATACTTCTTCTCTTGGATTAATTTCCAAGGAGGAGAAACACCGCTTCTTCCGTTACTCCTTCTTCTGCTACCGTTCCCGGGTAGCGAGAAACGAGAGAGCTCCTGGCTTTTGTTGGGAGCTTCTATTTTTTGTTTCATTTTAATTTCTTATTCTTTATTTATTTACCGGTACTTTTTAATTATGAGTAGATAAACTTTTAAGGGTAGCGAGAAACGAGAGAGCTTCTGGCTTTTGTTGGGAGCTTCTATTTTTTGTTTCATTTTAATTTCTTATTCTTTATTTATTTACCGGTACTTTTTAATTATGAGTAGATAAACTTTTAATTGATTAGGGATGATTTCAAAGTCCTGAACCATGAATCATTATTTTCTTTAATAACGTTTATTTCAAGTTTTATTTTATTGTTTATTATTTTTATTATGGTCTAAGAATATTTAGGGGTTATTTAAAATGATCAATTAAATTAACCAATCAATATTTCTTCTACTAGTTTAGGGTTGTGTGATACGTGTAATTGTCACATCAACTCTTTACACAAGTAGTAAATCGCAAGAGCTGACAGATGGATTTTGTTAAGCAATTGTGTGTAAAAATAACACTAGTAAGCAGGCCGAGCCTATGCGTCTGATGCTGGGATCAACCTGATTCACATATTGTAAAGCATTCGACTAATTTACACCTTGAGAGCTTATTCTTGGTGGGTTGGTTGGATAGAATCTGGTAGTCGAGCGCTTCCGTATCCAGTGACAGTAGGAATCCGGGGGATAACAGAGCTTATTGCTATTCTACGGTTGGTAACAATATAGGTTCAACAAGAAATAAAATTATATTTAATTAAGCTTCGGTTCAGTGACATCGAATGATTCCCTAGTCATCTTTCTTATTATTGTTTACAA
This sequence comes from Papaver bracteatum, assembly GCA_023529315.1. Lineage (NCBI taxonomy): Eukaryota > Viridiplantae > Streptophyta > Magnoliopsida > Ranunculales > Papaveraceae > Papaver > Papaver bracteatum. The sequence goes on from JAJJWX010005066.1 coordinate 1,828,326, forward strand.
CAAAGTACTATTATTTTATTTTATTATTAGTTACTTTAAATTAAAAAAAAAAAAAACCCATTCGGTTACTTTTTAACAGCTAGAAACTCCCTACTCTTCGTGGGAACGAACTCCTTGCCATTATATTACCAGTTAATTGTGTGGAAAGGTGTAATTAATTTGTTGCGTAAACGACGCGCACCAGCTGTCCAATGGGCTTCCACAAGATACTAATTCGTACAGATTCCTCAAGTGTGATAAGTACTTTGGAAGGGAATTCTTTACGTTGGTTTGTTAAGCAAAGATAGGTTGATGTTTGCAATGTTTATGATTTGATCAGATTTGTTCACACATATCGTGAAGCAAACTTTTATGCGGATAAAATGGCTAAAAGGGGTTGTAATCTAGCTAATGGAGTGGGGATGCACTATGTCGGTCGTCCAATTTTTTTAAATTATATTGATTTACCCAATGTTTCTTATTTTCGTTTTAAATAGTTTTGAGAGTTTTTGCTGTGACCTCTTTTCTCTCAAACTATCTTGTAAATACTCTTTTTGGTTAATAGAATTTTTTACTTATAAAAAAAAAATCGTCCAAGATCGCTTTGTTGGTCCAAGAGATGTCTATTGTCCGACCATATGGATACTTGATTAAAATTTCACAGTCCCCTTCAATGCTAAAATTTGTTATATGCTTTTCCTCTGCCCACGTCACTGCTTGCAAGAGTCCTAGAGCTTTTCCCTCTTGTGGGCTAGTACAAATTGTTGTTCCTTCTCTTCCTCCTGGGAAAGTACCTGCATCATTTCTTAGTATTACAACAAAACTAGAAGGAGTAGTTTCTGATACCCAAGCATATCAAAATTCTTTACTTGTACAACGATATTCAATCAAAAACCATATATGCATTTTTATATTTAGGTTATCAAAATTCTTTCTCGAATAACACCACTTATAGAATTTTCTTCCTCGTGACCTTATTGAAAAAATAACCTAAATGCAAATCTTTTTGTATTTTCTCTTTTTTTTTTTTTTTTTTTTGATAAAAATATTGCAACTACAAAAATAATAATGAAATTAAAATTAGCATAGCCATAAAAGAAGTACTTTACCACTTTGATCTTCACAACTTGTATTGTCTTTGTATCATAAACTTCAATAACTCCCATATTTTGAAATCTTCGCTCTTGTACATAGTCTTCAACTTGGATATAGAATTCCGCTCTTTATTAATAAGTCTTCAACATGTATATAAAAATCTGCTCATTGTATGTTGCTTTACTTGGATATGAATTTGATCTTCCTTGTATTATTGCTTGTAAACCTTAAAAGTCTTCAACTTTCCTTGTAGATTTTGATATCACTCCTCTTGTTGATGATGATGGTGTGTTTCTATGGACATGTTGTTGGCGAGAAAGAGAATGGTGCTAACTGGAAATCAAACTACAAGAAGGTGGTTTTCATCTATAGACGTCACCCTCATGATTGACAAAATTAGCACTCAAGAGATCAAAAATTGTGTGAAGTTGGGTAGCTCACCGTTCTACCCAGAATTAACGTACGGTGACACACACTCAAAAGAAATATCTTAAGTCATCTACAAAGAATTTTAGGTATGGTGCCTCTATTGATTTGAAAATAGGCAGTCTCCACTAATGATTGATCAGCAACTCTAATAATGCATTTCCCTATGCACCTCATTTGCCACCGGCATGGGTAAGTTGAGCCACAAATAGTAAATAACTTCTCGGAAATATTAATAACATCTAATGTGTAGTATTCTCTAGTACTTCTAAGTTCCATTATTTCGGTGAGAAATCCCTTATGTAAACATACCTATAAGTATGCTAGTGACTCTAAAAATCTCTACAAGTTGGAGGTTTTATTCAAATATGTGACTAGAGTTGATTCCCCTTTAACCTGAGTTTTTCCTAAAACCATTATTATAGGTTAATGACTTAAAGACTTCATTGGGATTTTAAATCCATACCAACTATTTTCTCTGTAGTTACGTGTTCTGATCTTACTTGTTCTATCATATTGAGTACTATCTTATCTAAGATTTGCTCGAGATTTATCTCCAATAGGTAAGATATAAAAAGTAATCACAAAGCTCTTCGTCTAATTCATTGTGATTCCACAATAACTTGTTCTACTACTATATAGTTAAGTTATTGCGAGGTGATTGATATTTCTAGGTTGTTTTTCGGGAATATAAGACCAGATTATCAATTGGTTCGTGTTCACCTTGATTTATCAAAAGACGGAACAAAAACTTCATAGGTATTTTTGTGGGAGACATATTTATCTATCAGAATATACTTTTTTGTGGGATACAAATTTGTTTATCGAGTCTTCGACTTTGGGTCGTAGCAACTCTTAGTTGTGGGTGAGATCATCTAAGGGAATTAAGTGCGTACAATCCTACTGGGATTTAGAGACGTAAGGAACGCGACTGTACCTTAATCAGTGTGAGATTGGTTAGGGATCAACTACATTCCAGTCTGAAGTTAACTTGTAGTAGGATAGAGTATGTAGCGACTTAATACAATGTGGTGTTCAAATCTGGACTAGGTCCCGGGGTTTTTATGTATTTACGGTTTCCTCGTTAACAAAACTTCTGGTGTCTGTGTTATTTCTTTTCATCATTATATTTGTTTATATATAATTGAAATATCACAGGTATATAAATAAATCTATACATTTTTATTTTCAATTGCCAAATGTTTCCACAAGCATATCAAAATTCTTTACTTGTACAACGATATTCAATCAAAAATCGTATCATATATTCCTCTCGAGTATGTCTTAAGCTGCAAACTTGGATAAATTTTTTGGGAATCTCTCTTTTCTCATCCAAAAATTGGCAATCGCTTTCTGTTTTTCTATTGAATTACGTAGGTACTCGAGGCTTTGTTTTGGATACTATGATGAAGTTCTTAAAATTACATGGTATGATCGGGATGAACAAAATGATGAAAAATATTTTTACAAAATACTTACAAAGCTAAAATATCCCATCTCTAAAGAAGCGTGTAGACATATGGTCATTCAAAAATGTTTCGGCATTGTACTTTCAAAAGCCAACTTTAGCTGTTGGGAGGTTTTTGAGCTTTATCAGTGTGAATACAATAAGCGTGTAGACATGTGGTCATTCCAATATAAGATGAACCGTGATTAGAGTGAGAGATGGATGTAGAATAAGTGGGATATCAATCTTGGAATTGAAGTTTGGAGTTCAATATTCCAACTTTGCCTTCTTTTCCTGAACGTGATTTTGATAGCTATGTGATATTTGCCATTACAGAAAACAATGAAAATCTATGGAGAGATATTGTTATGTATTTAGTACTAAACCATTAAAATAGATCTTTATTTACAATATGTCCCTAAATTTCTTAGGAATAAGTCTTTGTTTTATCCGTAATCATGATTTAGGCCTTTGTTTTATATTTTAACACAAAAACACCCTTACACAAAAAACTAATTTTGCTGCCCCAGTCTTGTGCTGCCCCGAAGTAAAACTTCGTTGACCTTGCCTTAGGGTCGACACTGCATCTCATAATACATTTTTGTTCTTCATTAATATTTTAGGGTTTACCCCTTTTGGGGGAAACCGGGAAACGATGTAAACATGAGAAGCTAAACTTTTATTGATTAGGATGAATTCAAAGTTTCAGGCATGAAGCTTAATTATTATACAAACTTTATTCGAAGTTTTTATCATATTATCGATTGTCTTTTTTATATCTAGGGTTTATGATTGATTACTATATTGTCCAAGTTTACAATTAGATTAATATTTTGATAATTTTAATGCTAGTAGAAATTGGGTGATAAGTGTCATAGTCAAGAAATTATCTACACAAGTAGAAATCATGAAACCTTACAGAGGGATTTTGTGGAGCAATTGCAAGTGAAGACAACATCAGCAAGTGAACCTTGAGCTAAGAGTTTAACTACTGGGATCAACCTAATTCACAAAGCCTAAAGCGTTCGATTGGATTACACCTTGAGTGAGCTACTACTTGGTGGTTCGGTTGGATAAAATCTGATATTGGAGAGCTTCCGTATCCGTGGTAAAAGGAGTTTTGGGGATAACACTGAGCTAGATGCTATTCTACGGTTGGTGATATATGATTCTTACGAAAGGTAAACGAGTATACTATGCAAGTAAATGTTTGAAAACGGCGAATAATTCTTAATCATCTTTTCATCTTATTGTTTATTATTATTTTAATTATTCAACAATCCCCCTTGTATTTTATTATTTTGTTGAATTCAATAACCTATCAATTACACAGCTCTCTGTGGGAACGATCCTTACTACCGCTATATTACTAGTTAATTAGTGGGAAATATCTTGATTAATTTGTTGCACTTACGACACGCATCAGCTTATGGCGTGGATAATAACGTTTAACTCGTCAGAATTATGCTTTGCATCACTTATCTCTGATTCACTATAAGTTATCAATGGCTTCGCAACAATAGCTCCGTCTACAACTACTGTTGGTGCGTTATATCCAATGAATACAAGTTTCCATGTCTTAAAGTCACGGGCTTGTAAAAAGAAACGCATAGAAATTTTCCACCATAAGTAATTTGTGACATCAAATGCTAGCGTATATTTATCGAGATTGCACAACTGTCCATAAAGTCATACTGATTCAAACACAAACTTATTAGGTCTTAGCGTGTTTGCATGCTCTGATACCAATTGAAAACGCGGGGGTACCAAAATACACCACCACTTTTTTCTTAGGCAATCTGTATGAACAAATTCAATACAACTCCGAGAGATAAACTCAATCAAGGAATAATATATAGAGTTATATTTCTCTCTCTTGCATTTAGAACGTTTACAGAAACAAGTCTGTGAACCTAATCACAGAGAGATTACTTGGACGTTACCAAAGACCAATGTCCAAGAATCAATCAAGTCATTCAACAAACTAGATTAGATGTCTCTACTATGATTGATCAACGTACAACTTGTGATATTTCAATTATAAAGATAAATAATATAATGCGGAAAAATAAATAACACAGACACCAGAAGTTTTGTTAACGAGGAAACTGCAAATATAGAAAAACACCGGGACCTAGTCCAGATTGAACACTAAATTGTTCCAATTAACTTTGGACTGGAATGTATTTGAGACCTAAAATTTATCCCACTAATTAAGGTACAGTCGCGCTCCTTATGCCTCTTGAATCCCTGTAGGACTCCGCGCAATTGATTCCCTTAGATGACGTCACACCAACTAAGAGTTTCTTTAGCTCAATTGAAGACTTTAAACAAAAATTTGGCTCCAATAGATTAAGCTTATAGAATTGATTTCCTGATTACGATCGAAATGTGTGATCAAAAACAAACATATGATCAAGGTGATGAAAATCGATAACAATTCGACAAAGTCTAGCTATCCTCAAAATCCGGACTTATGCAACCCAAAGTGCAGCCTAAATTATTATTCACCTCATAAGTATAAAAGTTTGATGAATCCCTATGATGACTTTGTAATCGTTAAACCCTAAAAGGGTCGGGAAGAGGACGACTCTAGATACAACTAGGACACACCAAAAACTAATGTCGGTATTCAAAAATCCCAGTTGCTTGAAATTACCCTTTTATAAACATTCAAAGCATAGGTTGCTTTAGGTTTAAGCTAAGATAGCTTTGGAACCAAGCAAACAATATCCACTTTTAGATGAATCTTTGAATCTGATTTACATAAGCAATATATACAATCTGGTTAGGTAAAACCGTAACCGAACTGTGTACAAAGACTATGTTCAACATGGTTAGCCGAAACTAGCCTGTTTGAACTTAAAAGCTTAACCTTCATTTTCATGAACACATAAGACATTAATTCTGAGTCACAAACATGTGATCAATTAAGTCTAGTGTTTATAGATATTTTCATATGATATACATAAGAATATTTGTATCACAAATTTGTAAGTCGATATGTATATAGCTACTCCGCTACTTGTACGAATATATATAATACGGGTTTAGACGTATAACAGTTTTCCCAGTAAAATTGATACCACTGTCTTGTATCCGAATCAATAGTAGTTTTATATTTCTCTAAATCAATTCGAAATATTCCTGAATAATATCAATGACACATATCACTGTTCCAGGCTATTTCCGAATGATAAACTTGAATCACAGTTTATGATTCCGAACAATAAATTGTCCTTAACCAAAATTCATCAAGTATGAACAAATTTTCATTAAGCTTAGTCATTATATTTCGATAAATTCACTAACTAAAATTAGTTCTCGAATCGAAATTCTTGTTTATGCATACTAGACTAATTAGTTATGCGACATCGTCTCAAATGATAGAAAGTGAATATAACTTGAGATATAGGTGGTTCAGTCTTCACTTACCTGTTGTTGATGAATTTCTCCAAAATCTTCGGTTGAGAAGGCCTTCAAATGGTAGAACGCAATGATGACTGCTGTGATACTCTTTTTCTCAACTACGTTTTTATCCTAGTCCGAGACTTAACTAATTGTAGACTATAAATCAAGATATAGTTTTGACAACTAAATTTGACAACAAGCTTGAGATAGAAACACTTGTGAGTTCGGCCGAGCAATGCTCTAACAACATCTTTTGAAGATTCTTGGATGCAGTATAAGATTAGTCCATTATGGATATTATTACTAAAAACTATTAATTCCTATGATTAACATAAGGTAATAAACAACAACAAAACAAAATGAATAACTGAACTATACTCTTCATAATGTTGATATCACACTCTAACAGTCCAACTCTTGATCATTATCACTTACTTTAATTCTCAAACTATTGATATTGATCACTCATTCACTTTAATAGTTTCCAATTGAGTTTTACAGCTAGAAATTTCTCTCGAAAATTGGGTGTATGCATCTTGCTATCATATACAGGCATTTATTACTCATTGTACTTCCATAAAATGAGGTATTTGATTTCTTTTCAGTGACTACCAATCGAGGAATTAAACACATACATAACAAGAACCAATTGTGTACAATAAAACCTCTGTAATAAAATATCTTAGGGACCACTAAAAAAAAAATATCTGAAGGTTATTCTTACATGGAGGTCTACCTTGAACTTTTTTTTTTTTTTTGGTATATGCATATCAATCACAAAAATACATACTTAGGGAATCATAAATATACTATTTGAATGTGGATTTTATTTACAAGTATGAATATATGAAATTTTTTATAACTCAATTCGCATAAAACTCAACTATGACACCAAAAATTGACAAAAAGATCTTGTAAAATAGTTAACAAAATCTCTTAGTCTTAAACTTTGATGTATGACAACACTTATATTATTTATATTATATTATCAATTATTCTTAGTACGACTATATACATATATACACACACATGAACAAAAAATAAATTAACAACAACCATTATATGTGATACACCCCTTGGTCTTTAATATAGTCGTTAGATAGTGATGCAACATATGTCTTATGTAATCTTGGAGGATTATATTTACGCAAAGTGTAGGATTGTAATTTTCTCTTTTCCTTTGAATAGGGAAAATTCCTTTCGGACATGATCCATACTTATGCCAAGATTGTGTAAGTTGAAGTGTCCCGAAATTATTCAATTCCATTCCTTTTGGATACAAACTTGTTACCATCTGTTTCATAATAAATAAATGACCGTTTGCACGGTGGGAGGCCGACAAAAAAACGCCCAAGCAAAGACATGTTAAGATCTCTCTTATGGGTCATAATTTTCCCTACTACAATCAATCTTTGTGATAAAATTGATGGAAATTTTTAGCAATTGTGAACTTTTAGTTGGTGTAATTGAAAGAAATTTATGGTCATTTTCCTCATGTATAATTAGAGGAAGCTTTTAAGTAATGGGTTTAGCTTGAGATTTTTTTTTCTCCAGAAGTATGAAACAAATTCATCTATATCCAATGGCAAACCATGCCAGCCACGTCTCCGCCCCAAGGCATGCCGACCATGCCAATGGCAAACCATTCCAGCCACGTCCCCACGCCGAGGCATGCCAACCACACCATCGTGCAAATACCAAAGCCATGCCAGCCTAAACTATGTCGTTGGCTACTAGAAGGGTTGCAACGATCAATGACCACAAATTGTCTTCTTATCATTGTAAATTGAACAAAATTTTACGGAATTGCTGAAACCTTCAGTATCACACAAGCTCTGGATTTCAAATGTTGGTCGAATTTGGGCCATTGGGTTGGACCCGGCGAAGTCCATATTCGAATAATTCATCTTCTTTACCGGTTTTCTTTGCTAATGAAACTTGTTTAGAATTCGAATCATCTAATCTAATGAATTTTTTTAATAAGTTTCAATTGGAAATATGTTTCTTTGTTGTATATGAAGTTAGTTCATGATTAATTTGTTTAATCATATAGATTTGAGTCTTAATTTCATGAAATTTTAAACCAATTTATTTTTTTGTACAGATATTGAAAATTACATTCTAAGTGACCATATAGAAGGTCTCCTAAATTTGGCCGATAAAAATAAAGTGATTAATTTTTTGGAATTTGAAAACATTAAGTTTCAAGGAAAAGTATATAAATAAGCAATAACCATTTAATCTATACCATAGTTTTCAAGGACCTTCAGTTAAATAACTTAGCTATGTTGGCCAATTTGATGCCATTAAGAGTTGTTTAAGAACACTAGCTCTATTAGTTGAAAAGCATTATGAAGGGTAGAGATGCCGTGAAGAGTTATTCAAGTTGACACATACATGTGACGGAAGTAATATTGACTTTTGGAATGACTCTTGGGTAAATAATTTACCTTTAAGTGTTATTGCTGAAGTCAATGAGGGGGAGCTCCCTAATCTCAAGGTGAATGATGTCATTGATCCAAATTCTGGCAATCGGGATCTGAATGTTGTGGATAGCTTAATTATCCCACATATTGTTGAGCAAATTATGGCTAGAGATCAGAAAATTTGGAAGGAGAGTAAACATGTGATGTTACTGTTAAGAAGGCGGGTACTCATTTCTTCTGAAATGATGAGGGTACCAAGTACACCCGCAATCTTTTAGGTGTCAACCTATATGACACACACATTACGTGATCTAATATAAACCGAGACTATCAATAAGATAGCAACCACAAGATGTCCACTTGGTATATAGTATAAGTTCGAACCAAACTAACTATGGGATCAAACCAAGTGTTTGATTAACATACAAGTGTAGTTATTTTTAGTTATAAAGACAAGATAAATAATGCGGAAATAAAGTAAATAACACGACAAAAGATTTTTTTAACGAGAAAACCGCAAATGCACAAAAATCCCGGACCTAATCTAGTTTTGAACACTCTCATAATTAAGCCGCTATATAAAGACTACTATCAACTTCGTATAGTTGACACCAAGTAACCTAGTTCTTTTAGTATCCCCGTGCCTACTACCAATCTGGTCAATGCACGTGAATCTTAAGATATCCACTATCTTAAGTTGCATCAGCCACTGTGAATACTTCCACTACTCAACTCCTATGGACCATACTCCGAAATAGTAAATTACTAAACTGTATTCGGCAACTGCTCTAAATCTAAAAAACTAAATCAGAGATATATGTTGAGTAATACAAAGGATCTTCCGTTTAAAAGCTTAAACTCCTTTGTATCGGTTTAGATCAACCAAGATCTAGATTACCGAGATAATCAAATCTTAGTTCAAAACCTATCAGATTCGGATCCTGAAGAGGACCACCAAATGATAGATCGGAAATCTCTACGACAAGCTATAGGATGTCTATTATGATAAAAAAAAAACTATGACAGATCTCAGTCAATCAAGTATGCACGAAGTATATCACAAAAATCAAAAACCAATCAGAAATCTTATTGTCTTCAGATATTCGGTCTTCAATATACCTGCGCAAATAAGTTGATTTCCTTATGATCAATCGCGCAAAGAACATAGTCTGTTAACGATGGATGATCACAAGCCTATTTTCAGATTTGAAAACAGATCTGGACTTTGTCGATCAGTGATCTAGTTCGAGTGACCTTATATTAGAAGAGAAGGATCACAAAAAAATAAACTAGGTGAATATGAAGGTTCAACTACCGTTAGTCTATCACACTGACTACAAAATGAAGTAACATTTATTACTTGTACAGTAATAAATGCATGTACAAGTATACTTACTAACATATTCTCCAGAGATATGTTTTACTTACTGGGAAAATAAAGACATATAAATTCGAAAACCTAATAAAAGATTCTCAAATATTTTGGTTCGGGATCTCATCTTGAGTACCAATGAATATCTTTGAAAAATAAATAAATAAGATTTTAGCACATGTTCAAATATTTATAATGTTGACTTAGTGAACTTTCCTAAATAGAAACTCATATTCCGAAATTCATTTAAATCTTAAAGGGTGTATGAAAACTAGAAATACAATTGCCATTAGGGATTGGTCTTACAAGTGATCCCCAAGGTAGGGATCGGTCCTGCTAGAGATCCCCAATAGGAGTCGGACCATCGATAAATCTTTTTGATCCCTTTCAACTACAAAACAAGTTTCGAAAGTCTACATCCTTAAACTCATGTAGTTAAACATAGTTTTCTAGGTTTGGAATCAACTTAATGTTCATCACACAATCTAGTAACGAATCACAAAGATAATGTTATGTCGTATATACAAATTTCAAAAGACAAACATTATACTTTGTATTCTCATATACCAAAGTTGTAACACAACTTGTATATTCTTCCTTGGTACTCTGATCATAATATAATGATCAAGTCACCAATACTAGGGAATCATATATATAACTTTGTATGTTATGTTTTCAATATAAACACTTGAAAGCAACGTAGATATAAATGAAAGCAAGTCAAGCCTTGTATTATTAACCTCGATCATAAGGATGATGTGTTCGTTGATGTCGATACGTCTTCAAGTCCTGTAGAGTAACACGAGCTTGTATCAACATTTCTAGACTTCCTAGTCTAACTTAACAAAGTTGACTCTAGTAATCTAATCAAGCAACTCAAGTTTTGGAACTAAAATATGACAACCAAACTTGACATGCCAATGCTTGGTGGGTTCAATCGAGAAATGATCTAACAATCTCCTCCTTTGTTAATTTTAGTGACAAAACTCTTTTACATATGGAGAATACAAGAATTAAAATATAAAGATACCACATTACATAACAATCTCTTAACTCATTTTTTCATATGTTTGATTCCAAGTTTCAACAACACAAAATCCTGCAGATATTCAAAAATAAATGTTGATGTTGAAGCATTTAAATAACAAAAAGCTTTACCCCCCCCCCCCCTAAAGGAAATCTCGGTATATATTCAATCCGAACATATTTGTTATCCAGTTTCGTAGTATGTAATACTACACAACGTGATATATTTCCCCCACATTAATCAAAGCTTTACTCTTTTTGTTTAGATATATACTTTTCAGTACATATATCCTTTCTTAGGATCTATCTACTTCTAATATTGCTTTCAACTTGAGACATATTTGGAATTTGGTGTCTTGCAGACATACTATTTGGACTCATTGGGTGCAAAAAAAATCTTATTAGGAACAAAGATTTTTGGAGCTTGAATACCCCTCAAGAGTCTTCTTGGTGTTGGGGAAAGAATTTTAGAGAATAGACCTATTGTTAAACCTCTAATTAGTCATATCCTTGGAGATGTGGCTAAGACTAATTTTCTGTCTGATATCTAGCATGTTGAAAGCAGACTTTCTAATTGGATTGATCCTGATATTAATGTTGACTACATCCTTAATGAGAATGCTACAATTGTTGATTTCATAAGTGGTGATAGTTGGTCATTTCCTTTCCCTAATTCAGAGCTTGCAGCTGATACTTTCTCTCTAAAATCTAATGCTGAGTTTAATCATGCTGATGAGGATATGGTAATCTTGAGACCTAATCCTAGAAGTCAGTTTTCCATGAAAGACACTTACAATTCCATTTATATTCATAGAGATACTGTGAGTTGGCATTATATTGTTTGGTTCAAGTTACATATCCCCGGACACTAATTTATCTCTTGGATGCTTTACATGGTAGATTTAAGACTAGAGACGCTTTTGAAATGGGGCACTAGTGAGAATGACAAATGTGTTCTTTGTGAGAATGGTTATGAATATGAGACTCATCTTTTCCATGATTGCCCTTTCTCTGCTCCCATTTGGAATGGTTTACTTATGAATATGGGTTCTTCCAGAGGTACTTTTTCTTCCTGGGATATTGAAATACAATGGTGCATTGCTTATTTCTGTGATAATGATCTTGTCAGCTCTATCAAAAAGATTGTTTTAAGTGGTTTTATTTATCAAATTTGGAAAGATAAAAATAATAGAATTTTCTCTGCTAAGATGTGCTCTTATCTCCAAGTTAATATGTTAATTATTCAATGTATCCGGGTCAAGCTGAGTGCTCAACTGCTCATCCCATGTCTGCTAGTGATGTTCCTGCTAAATAGAAGTTCCCCGGAGGCTTCAATCGAAGATTTGCATTTTGCTGTCGCATCCCTCTCTTCCATTCGTTCTCATTCTCCACGCGTAAGTAAGAGTTGTAATTATAAGCAACATAGATTCATAATTAGCCACAAGATTCCACGTGGGACCCAGATGAATCTTTCTAAGAGCCTCTTCTTCGTCTTCTATTTCTTCTTCAGCTTTCCACTTAAAAATCTCCAAAACACAAGTAAAAAATAAAGAAAATATCATAGATTTTGGAATATGGAAATACTACATCCAAGATTAGATCTTACTATTTCTCAATATCAATCATCACTACCTTCAACATCTTCATTTAACAGAATCAGACGTCGAGCATCATATTACTATCCACCCCGAATTCGATGTGTAAAGAAGAAATTTAACACTTACGCTAATGAATTAGGATTTCGTAGATTAAGAATTCGGTCTGAAGATAAGCCCTGCGGAGTAGAAGAAGAAGAGGATTCGAATGTTGATATCAGGTTCAATGATAAACTTAAGAAGGATGATGGAAACAAGAAAAAATTGATCAAATCAATTGGAAAAAACTTGTTAGGTTTTGCAGCTACAGCTGCTGCTGTTATATCAGTTTGTTCAATTAATACTCCAGCTTTGTCTGAATCTCTCACTGTAGCTTTCCCTGTTTCTCGAGCTCGCGAGGTAATTTACTTACGGAGAACGCCTTTGTACGTGAGTACTAAAGATGTTGTTGTTTGTCAGACTGAAGTTGTTTAACATTAAAATCAGGTTAGTACAGTACAGAGAACACTTGTTGAGACATGGGGTTTGATTCGAGAAAGCTTCGTTGATCCAACTTTCAATCATCAAGGTAACTGAAATTGGTTTCTTCTTTTTTTCGGGTTGTCATTGCCTTAAATCCCATTGAAATATGAATTACAGCATCCATGTTGATAAAATTAAAAGGTACTTCAATATGGCTGTAGCTTAAGTGGGACTGCTAGTCTACTAATACGATAATAGAACAGATCGTTATATTTTTGGGACAGTGTATGTAATTAAGTCTGAAGAAGTACTGTGTTAGAAGACAAGTCTGAAAACAAACTTGTGCTTGACTTTGTATTGATCTCAAATTAGGATTGTGTATCTCCTGAATACGGATTTCAAAGTGAGTGCAGGTGAAATGACCATTCTCAAACATCGTCTGGTGTGGCACTGGCGCACATCTTAAATCTGTGTGATTATACTGTATTTACCTTTTACCAGCTTTAGCAATTGCAGATGATTCTGACGAACGGTTAAAAATGGCAATCCCACTGAGGATACATTTTAGCATAGTGGCTGTGAATGCCTTGCATTGTAGATGCTCTTAGACTAAGTCTTATGGGGTGCTAGTCTAGCACCTAGATTAGCACCAAGTAAAATCGCCTAAGTCTTATGGGAGTGCTAGTCTAGGATGCTAGTCGCTGAAACAAAACAGCGCTGAGAGCTGAACCATTCCGCGCAACTTCCTTTCGCGGAACAGTCCCGCGCTTGACCAGTCAACACGGTCAGTGCGTTGTATCATTCCGCGCAACGACTTGGGAAAAAAGTGGGAAAAAGTGGACTTTGTAAATCAATTAAAGTGGCAGGCACATGAGGTGTACTACTTTGATGACTGACTGTGTCAATATTAGAAATTAAAGTTGATTGAATAGCTTCTATGCTTGGGTTTCATTATATCCTGTACGGAAAAAGTGGGAAAAAGTGTAATTAGAAATTAATATTTGATAATCAATCAAAAATGGGAAAAAGTGTCAATATTTTACGCGTTTCCATTCCGCGCAAAAAGTTTGCGCTGGACCATACCGCGCAGATGCTTGGAATATTCTCCTTTGCGCTGTTTCGTTCCGCGAAAGTTACTTTATTTTGCGCTGAATCATTTTGCGCATCAATCTAGCATACTAGTTCACATGCTAGCAACTGGTAGAAAAGAGAAATAGTGTTAATTTTTTTGTCACAATTTTTTTTTGAATTGCAACACTTATGTGCTAATCTAGCACCTCCAATCTAGCCCATAAGACTTAGTCTTAGGAGACTGATCAATTTCTTAAGGAACTGGAATTCTATTTTCAAGCAGATTGGGACTCCAAGCTTCAACAGACCATGGTAGAAATGCTTCCATTGAGGTCAGCTGATGCAGCATACAACAAGATCAGCGGAATGCTTTCTACTCTTGGCGATCCTTTTACTCGCCTTGTTAGCCCAAAGGTTGCTCCTATATACAAAATAGAACTCTGTTGGTCACCTTTCTAATACCTCATGTCCCCGGTCTTGATATGTTTGGTTCTATTCTGGCCTTTATGTTTGTGATAAACATTTGCCTTTTGAGTTATGCTACAGTTTTTATCGTCAATTCAATCAAAAAAAATTGTTAAAAGGTACTCCGACATCCCTATGTGTCTCTCTTCGAACTTTAAAGTTCTTTTAATTCTCTAAATGAAGCCCATAGTTGGTGTGGTACATTTTGAAGTTTTTTTTTGGTTTTTGTCATCTGTTGCTTCATTCAGTCATAATGTTTAGTTAGAACTTACAACATCTTCCTTTTAATTGTGTAACACCTAAGTGTTTCGCTGCAGGAATATCAAAGCTTCAGAATTGGAAGCGACGGAAATCTACAAGGGGTTGGACTCTTCATAAAAGTTGAACCAAGCTCAGGGCACTTGGTAATGATTCCCCGATTAATTAAAATTTAATCTAATGTTTGGGGAAATATGGGGAGATGTTGACGATTTTTTCGGTAGCATTTGGATGTCTAAGCGTTTTCAATTTTCATAATCAATCTATATCCATATATAAAATCACATATATCTTTGTTGATTAATTCTCCAGGTTGTCATGTCCTGTGTAAATGGAAGTCCGGCTTCTCATGCTGGTATACATGAAGGAGATGAGCTAATTGAGATAGATGGTTAGTTCAGCAGATGGAAGTGTGGCTATCTATCTTGTATTCTTTCGCTGGTCTTCTCTTAGACTTAAAACTAAATATATCATACTGATAACCGTAGGGTATTGTTATTTCCAGGGGAGAGACTTGACGGCGTTAACGGAGAAATGGCAGCTCAGAAACTCCGGGGCCATGTTGGAACAACAGTTACAGTAAAACTCCATAATGTAACTACCTTTTTATTTTACCTTTTCAAGTAATGGTGTGTTGGTAATACAAAGAGTCTGGTATCGTAAGCTACGTCATTAATATTGTTAGGAACAACTAGTGAAATCATCGTGAACTAATGTTAGAGTACTCAATGCATCTTGAGTTAAACATATTCAACTGGATGTGGTGGTTGTTTAACTATATCACATTATAGTCGCAGTCTGATATATTGTGTAAGTTTTGTCAATTGATGGAAGTTTCATGTGGCATGATTAGAACTTCACACCTTGTCCATTAGTCTTGACTGGTTCATGTCTTTTTTACTCCAGGGAAAAGAATCAGGAAGTGGTTCTGGTTTCAAAGAGGTATCTATTTGACATCTTTACTTCACTCCATAAAACTAGAGTTTCAAATTTACATATTCTGATGGAATGCGAATCTCCTTTTTTCTTTGTAAACCAACCCTTCTTGGGATATCTGAGGGTATATTAGTCCTTGTAATTTGTCTCTTCTAGTGTTTTTTGATCAATCTGATGCCAAGTATCCTATTGTCACCTGAAGGTCAAACTATCTCGTGAGTATATCAAACTTTCTCCTTTATCAAGTGCCGTCATCACTCACAAAACCTTGGATGGCCATCCATTCAAGACTGGATATGTAAAGCTGTCAGCTTTTTCTCAGGTTTATTTCTTTATACTCATTCAAGCTATCCACGTTCTGTAATATTTATGTTTTGAACTATCAATTCAGAACATTATATTTTGGCTGTTCCATTTTAAAATCAAATTGCTATTACTGTTCTCAACTAGACTGCTGCTGATGAAATGGAAAGCGCCATTGAAGAAATGGAAAGCCAGGGAGTACAGTCTTACATACTAGATCTGCGTAACAATCCTGTAAGTTTCATTTCCTCCTATACAAGTCTCTGGTGGAAGCTTCTTCATGTATATATATTGTGCATTACTCATTTACAGGGAGGTTTGGTTAAAGCTGGATTGGATGTTGCTCAAATTTGGCTAGATGGAGATGAAACTCTTGTCAATACCATTGACCGGGATGGAAACATGTTACCCATTAACATGGTCAATGGGCATGCTTTAACACGCGATCCACTGGTTGTTCTTGTAAGTTCATTGCCGATCAACAAAATTAAGTTCCATGATTTTACTTTTTTTCTCTGAAGTACTTCCAGACTGTTAATATAGGATCAGTTAGAGACCCGAAACACTTAACTTATCAGATAATTACATAAGAGGGATAACCTCAATTTAACTTTTAGTGAACCATTTGACTTCACAAAATTTGACGATCTTTACTATCTCACTGAACAATGCTGCCTATTCAAAGTGTAAACCAAGCTGGGTGGTTTGAACAGGTGAATGAAGGAAGCGCAAGTGCTAGTGAAATCTTGGCTGGAGCATTGCGCGACAATGGTCGAGCTATTCTTGTGGGGCATAAAACCTTTGGTAAAGGCAAAATCCAGGTACGCCTTGAAACAATTTATGAGATTCTGAAACAATGTGTTCCAATTTATGAGGTACTAAGAAACAACTGCGATCTACTCGTAGTTTCTTAGTACCTCGTACGCTTATTTCTCGAACCCACTTCCTACCCCCCAAACTTATACACCACACATCATCTAGAACCCTAATTAGGATGCGGGCTAACAAATAATCTGAATGCCTAATGCTGGTGGGCCCGGTGTTTAATTTTTGATAGACAAATAGGTTTGGTGTTTAAGTTTGGGGGTGGGAGGTGTTTTTGCCTTTTTCTTGCTTTAGGCCTTTAGCAGTGCCATACTACAGTCTCACTCTCATCACTGTACACTTGGCGTTTTCACTTTTCAGATTGTACTGAAAGTTCAGGCTCTAGTCTTATGAATCATTTCTTGCAACACCTTCCAATATCTGATTATTGCGTGCATCTTCTTGTATGTTTGACAGAGTGTTACTGAGTTGCATGATGGCTCTGCGCTGTTTATAACAGTTGCCAAGTATGTATCACCTGCATTTCACGAGATTGATCAGGTTGGTATTACACCTGATGTGCAATGCACCACCGATATACTAACTGCACCCAAAGAAGTAAAAAATGGTGTCTCTCTTGACGGGGACTCGTGTATCATGGTAGCTGAGCATGAGTTGGAGATTCAGAAATCCAAGGGATCTGCTTCATGAAAGATGTATAGTTATGTTTATAAAGGAAATTTCGATTTATTAGTAAAAATGTGTATAGGTAAAACCCAAGAAGGGAAAACACGCCTCTGTATAAAGAGGCCGAAATTCAAGAGTTGGGATGTGTAAATAATGTGAACCACATATATCTGTAAGTTCAATAAGAGAATGTTTGTAAGTGGCTAAATGCAATTAATACCCAAAACATTGTACAAAATTGGGGAAGGAATGAAATCTGTTTGCCTGTGTTTTTCCATTCTTTTCATATAACAATACTTCCATACTACGAATATTGTTAACCGCTTACTCGCCAAAGATTATCTAACATTGTTATTAACATTCTCGTAGTGTAACAAAGAAACATAAAATGGTTCTTCTGTAATTCTACTACTAACTAAAAACGTGTAAACAAAAGAGGAAAAAGGAAAGAGAGAAATAAGTGAGGCCCCTCGACTATCATTTTGTATGGAGTAAGAAAAATGAAACTAGGTGAAAAAAAATGGGCAATTTTGAAGACGAAGCTTGGTTTGTTTGTAGCAGGAACTGACTTTTTATCTTTTTTCTCACCATGTTAGTAATATGATTTAGTGCTTGGAATCCTTGCCGAACACCTCCTTATAGCAAACTGGACATGCCTGAGAGAACAAATATAGAATTATTAGCAGAGAATTTAAGGAAAAACACACAACCGTCCTCACACGGTTTTTAATTTTAAAAGGCTTTGAAATCAGAAACTGACCTTGTTGATACTAAGCCATTTGGAGCCGCAGTTTGCATGGTAGACATGTTTGCATGGAAGAGTAATTTGGCGGTCCCCTTTTTTATATTCCATCTGACATATTACACACCTGTTTTTGCCACCAACAAAAAACTCATTCTTCAAATTCTGTCATAAGGTTTACAAATTAAACCAGTATTGCCAAAAAAAAAAAAAAAAACGGTCCAACACATAAACCAGATAATTAGAGCTTCTCCAATGGTTGTTGTATGTATTTCCTATGTGGCAACACAAACAAGACATTCTTATTCCAAATTTTCCTTAAGTTTAGGTGAAAAAAGTTATTCATCTCCAATGATGTTGTTTGTGATCATTTTCTTATAAAATGTAAATTTTATATTTAGTAATTTTAAAATTTTATTAGATCTAAATATGATTATGTATTGTATTTTAGTAAATAAAATATATTTTTGATTAAAAAAAGCTGACTAGGATGGTAGACAATGTCAAGGGGAATGTGGGAAACTAGACATTCCCCTTGACATTTTATACCTAAAGTCATGCATACATTGATTTATGACATCCGGGTTGGAGAATGATTTTAGAGAAATTGGATGTACATCCTAGGTGGATTTTGACATTTATCTCCATACACATGCCATTGGAGAAACTCTTAGAACAGTTGTTCATCCGCTTTCCATATTTAATCAAAACAATTCTAAGCTAGGAGAGCCCAAAAATTTATAGTTTTATTCCTACCAAAAGTTTACATGATTTGATCAATATCGGTTGTGGTGAGTGGCTCAATGTCTCTTCTTAAAATGTATAAGACAGATTCATAAGTGCTCTAACAAAATATTTACTCAATGTTCATGTTAAAATATATGCTTGTGAAAGGAAGTAGAAAGACGAGTTGGAACAATTTGAAATAAATAGAAATGAGATGAAATGAAATGTGTTACCGTTCACCACGCGATTTTTTTCTTGAAAAAAAGCGACTACATTTGAACTTTGTGACTGGAAGAGATGAAATAAGCTCTTGGGAAAGCCCCCGACAATGTGTTCCAACAGCTTCTCCTAAATCTAGTAACTCCTGCAGATAGAAAAACCCACCATGAAGTTTGATGAACAGATATAAAATGAAAACAAACCAGATGATTCTGGTTAACCCTGCTTAATCATTTGATGAGTATTTACGTGACTACCGATATTAAATTGCAAAACGAAGTTTGGACAACATAAAAGATGGTTCCTTAATTAGAAAAAATCATAGCTTTTAGTGTTATGTCTGAGTAATGATACTGGAAATAGAGTAAAACACCAAATCAAGGTACATCGTAGAAGAAATCATGTTTCACAGGAAGTTCATTTCAGGCTGACAAAGAAATTAGAGTAAAACAAAAACTGATTGTTTTTCATTCAGGGAAACTGCCATTGAAGATTAGGTAGCCTCTACAAAATTGTTTATGGATTAGAGTTGAACAAGCAGCTACTAGTATTCAATTTGCCCGTCTGGTCAAGCGTTGATCATAAATTTTAACCTTATTGCAAAATCATTCCTGAATGATTTTATATTTATATATATATATATATATATATAACTTAGGCCCTTAATGAATGCGTGTGAGTTACATATGAGATGATTTGAATATACGAACCTCATATGTCATGTTATCTGGATCAACATTGTCCTGCCAAATAACCTGCAAATTATGTAGATAAAGATGAAAGCTATATTAGTTACCAACACCATAAAAGTTATATTACTCTTGAATTCTAAGTGACAGCAGGCCCTAATATAGACTTCAGCACAGTGTACAGTTTGGCTGCCAATTAAGCATTAGATCCAGTGTCCATATCAAATCTTAGAACTTGATTGACATTAAGACTACCGTTAAAGAAAGGTTCAAACCTGAGAACTACTTGCATTATGATTACTCCGAACGCCTGCAACCATGAATAGAAATTCTAGGAAATCAGATAAGCAATAAGGTGTTATACATTAAAGCGCACGGGAAATATATCATTAACGCAAAAATGGAATTACACCCAAGCTTGCACATGCTAGCATTATCACTAAATATCCAGTAAAAGGTACTTGACAACAATTTGAATAAGCTGTAACTACATTTCAGAAAATAGTGTCCTGGTGACTTATGAACCAGCCCACACTTGAAAAATCGCCAGAGAACAAGCCCGGTATCACAAAGTAAAGTTGGCGCACACAGGGGAGGCCTGAGGGAAAGCCAGATTTGCATATTTTGCATATAAAATTCTTTTTTGTTCCACTAGGACTATTCCAACAATTTAGGCCCGCATTCATGGTATGTTCAAGTTAAATGAAAAACTGATATTTCTAAAACAGGCAAAACACCAACAGTCTGAACACCAGTGCCTCATTCAATTTACAAGTTAGAGTGTAAGAGGAGCTATGAGGATGAAGTTACAGCTATACACCGGTGTCTACCAGGGTCTTTTCCAAATACCAAACTAGGCACTAGAAATAGATAGCCAATAAAATTAGAACTGGAGTTGCTTACATTCTTCAGGGCTAGATTGCAGGTTTGTATTAAAAGTTTCTCCAACGTGCATTACTAGCGGTTCTGCTTCTTCATGATTAGCCACTGAAGAGTTCTCCCAAACTCTCCTGCCTTCGTCCATTCTAGGTACGAGGTCATTTACTGCATAAGGATGGCCATAACCATAGTAGTGATTTCCAGGAATAGATGGGCCAAATTTGTTAGATCCAGCCTGCATTGACCAATATGCAAAGTCCTGTGCAGGGATAAGAAAAGGACAGAATAATCAAATTACAATTCAAGAGAGAGTTTCCTTTCAAGTGCAAAATAATTAATTAAAATTAAAATATAAGCAAATCACATCCAATCAAATGTTTGAAAACAAAACCAGCTTTGAAAAACATTAGAGTTTCCCCAAAACAAAATTCCAAGTACAATTGTCTAGCAATAGCCCTGACCACTGTAAGTAGGACATTCAATGACCACCATAAATATAAAGATGGTGCACAAATCATGAGATTACCTGCTCATGTGTTGGTGCTGGGAAAGAAAATTCTGCTTGGCTGTATGTTAATCCATCAAACAAGTTCATAAAACTTTCAGTGACTGTATACGGAAATCCCGTATTTATGTAATGAAACTCTACTTGTCTATTCATTTTGTACTACTCTTTTCCACCAAGAATCTGCAAAAACAAATATTAGCTTAGATAAATCAATAACAACCCAAGAAAGAGCCAATGAATACAAGAAAAGAATCAAAACTGCATGACTAATTGCATATACAGATTTTTATAAACATGCTGATTCAAACTCAACCTCAAAAGATTAAGTACTAATAGTTTTGGCGATTCCTCCAAACCAAAACTCAAATCTCGACAGTAAAAGCGAAAAATCACCAACAATCAAAATTGTCACCTCAAATTTACAGCTTTGGATAAGAAATTTCAAAAACATAACATTAAGAAACATGAAACACTATTCCATTACTATTCTAAGCTCTTAAACACAGTAATAACCGAATTATGAATAAAAATATTGTGGTTGATCTAAATTTGTCAATTTTAGAACCATTTATGAGCCTCTTTAACTCACTTGAAAAGTTGAAACTCACAAGGACTGAAAAAGCAGTAAGAGCATCATTTCTTTCTCTTCAGTTTTTTTTTTGTGAAAAACTTAATCCGGAAAGAATCTTTGAAACCTCCAAGTAGAAGCAAAGTAACGCTAACTACTCTAAAAGTTATCTTTATCACTTTTTTTAAGGCAAACAAAATAAATGCTCTTTAACTTCCACGTTAACATTATCATCATCATCATCATCATCATCTTAACAAAAACTTGTCTAAATTTCCCTGAATCCTCTTCTAATAAATCCAAAATCATTCTAACCAAAAAAAAAAGAACTCGTTTAAAAATGATTTACAACAACCGATCTCTTCCATCATAACTCACTCCATAAACAGAAACAAAGAAAACACAGAATCTTATCCCACATTGTAAGAGCAAAACAAAACAAAAAAATTCATTCAAGAAATCAAAAATAAATTGATCTAATATCAGTGAAGTAGATCGAAATAAAACCAAAAACATAAAACGAAATGAGCTGAAAGAATGTGAAAGAGAATGAAAAACCGACATACTTAGTGTTGATCAACGAACAAGGGATTCGTGTTGATAATAATGAGCAGAAATGGAGTTGATGATGATGACGGAGGGGGAGGGGGAGGGAGAGGAGAAGCAGATTTGGAGTTTTCCAAGACAGTGTTTTGCTCCCTCTGCTGAGAGCATGAATATGTGTAGCCAGAAATGTATCTACTACTACTTCTTGTTCTTCTTCTCTCTGAAACTATCTTCTGTAACGAAGAGCTTTTATGCTTGTTGGGTTACAGTAGAGATAGAGAGAGAAAAAACTAAAGGAGACAGAGAAAGTAAAAAGAGAGTGAGGAGAAGTAAAAAAAAAAATTAAAAATTAAAAGAGTAAAAGACACGCGAACGACAACAGTGAGATGAGATCATTTTTTATTTTATTTTATAGAAATAAAAACGAATAATTATTTTACTTTAATTTATCGGGGTAAAGAAAATAAAAAAACGACAAAGCTGTAATTTTATCCTCTCCGTCAAATAATGCAGTCATTGCGCCGGGGTCCAGTTATATCCCATGTGGCAGTATGTGGGGTATCACTATCTCTGTGGGGTCCATTACGTATATGCAGCAGCTATGTTTTGTTATCTTGCGGCGTAGTACAGTGGTGGTAGTATGTTTTGCCATACCTGCTCTCTGTCTGTGTGCTCTCTACTCATAGCTTCTCACACCTACAACCACCACCAGAGGAGTTATTACTTTGTGTCTATTTATTGTGGTACTTATCCTTACGTATGTGACCTGCGTGGGAGGGAATAACTGTGTGGTTTAATTCTCGGATTATTAGCAGCCTTGTGAAAGACGCATGAACGAACGAACGGTCTTTTCGGGATAAAGAAACGAGGGAAGTTTCAGTATGTCAACAAGACAGGCAAGTAACCCACCAAACACAATGTACAAATAGAGACCAACAGTAAAAAAAAAACCATGAAAAGGAACTTCTACTAAGGAACATTAGGTGCAATTGACGAGGGGTGTCAGATGGGCTCGACCGTCCGATCTAAAAATTAAGACAACTTGAGTTGGAAGTGCTTAATAGTTGAGTGCCTGTGAGAGCAATATGACGAAAGTTTATCTTCCAAATTCCATGACCTTCGATCATTTGAAATTGATCATGGAAGTTCAAGTTTAATGATGGAAGATAAAGTAGATTCCAAAACAGGATTCAGAGGCATTAAATATAAGGGAACATTATTTAAATATTCTTATTATAGAGCTCATTCTAAAATGCCTTTATCAACTTATACAAATACACCTAAGCCTAATACATTATTAAAATACCCTCTTTTATATAGTGTATATACAAAACCACCACCATTACCACTATTCAAAAAAAAAAAAAAATTTAAAAAATATCTCTAATGCCCACCACCACTGTCCACCGCCTCCTACCACCACCGACGACCACCACCGACAACCACCACCACTAACTACCACCACCGCCGACCACCAGCAACCGCCACCACCACCACCACCGACCACCACCGCCGGCAACCACCACCGCCAACCACCACCACCGCCGCCAACCACCACCACCTACGACCACCACCGCCAACCACCACCATCGTACCGCCGCCGCGCGCTAACAACACCACCACGTTTACTACCACCGCGCCGCCAACAACGATCACCCACCACCGCCGTCAACCACCATCGCGCGCCAACCACCACCACCATGTGGAGTCAACTTGTGAAGTTGTGTTCATATCGCAGTAACTAGCTCAAGTTGTCTTCAACAATAAAGGCAACTAGCACAAAGTTGTCTTCAAAAAGTGACAAGAACTAGCCTAAGTTGTCTCCATATATGGAGGCAACTAGCACAAGTTGTCTCTAAAAAAAATAAAATTATACACAAATAAGTGAACCTAGTGTGAATCGAACACACATCTATCGACATATAGTCGGTTGTGCTACCATTGCACCACGGGTTCGCCACACCATCGGTGTTCAACCAACAAATCAAAGAACCACCATACAACACCACACCCTCCATCTCTCAAGCATCGCAACTCTGCACTCTGAATGACTTCATGACCACAACCGTCTATGAACACTTGCAACATGAGCCAATAGTGCAGTCACTTCCATGCCCCTACTAAAACACCATCAAGACACACAAGCAGTAACAACTTCTTGTTTTGCTTTCAATGCCTGGATTCATATTGAGTTCATTCTCAACTTCCTAAGCATTCATCTACTCTCTTGAATTTAAAGCATGAGCACCAGCAGCACAACCACAACAACTCAACACAAACCCTGTGTTATCATTGCACCACAAATTCGTCACAAATACTCTAAGATATATGTATAAGATAGTTTCAGATGAATAAATGGACCCAAAAACATAACCAAGTTTCCTCCGAACTGGAATCAACTAGCTCAAGTTGCCTCCAATCTGGAATCAACTAGCTCAAGTTGCCTCCAAAACTGAAAGCAACTTGGTCAAGTTGTCTTCAGAAAAAGGAAGCAACTAGCTCAAGTTGTCTCCAATGGTGGAAGCAACTTGGTCAAGTTGTCTCCAAAGTTGGAAGCAACTTTCTCTAGTTGATCAAAAAATCTAGAGTTCAAGAATTAAATGAAGCAAACAGAATGGAGCTATTTTCGATGTTTCTACAGATTCAAGTATCACACTATTCAAGCAAATTAAATTTATTGAATCGATAATGGCATCAAAAGAGAGTATACTCGAAATTTATTGCACTGTTACTTCTGCAATTTTTGTAGCAATAACATCATCATCAACACCAACCATTTCTCTTGACTGAACCAATACTCAATCTACATCTTCTCTTGCAACTTCATAATCTCCATCAGAATCATTGCATAGCAACCACCCGCATTTTTGAATCTGCTAGTGAGCTCAGAACTATCTAAAACAACTTCATAATCTGCACATTTCAGCTCATGACTCGCAATCCAAACTAGGGCAACAATGACACCTTGAGTTAAGCCGTCTCATTACCATTGCTCCCTTTATTTCTCTAGCACCACTGTCTCAGTACCCAGCTCTCATCCGTTGATATAATCGTAACTATACTATCTCACCTTGAGCATAACTCAGTAAAACCTAACATACATCTAGGTTTTGTTCTCCATAATCATCTCACCATCTACACCAAAACTCAAAGACATCAAGACAAACCAACTGCATTCAATCACTTCATACATTTTGCAACCTCTTGAGTCACGACCAACCAACAACATCAACACTTTATGTAGCTTCGCAATGATGCAATTATGACACTATTCATCCAACATTACCGCTACCACCAATTTAAGCATCTTCCTTTTTACACAACACCAATACTATCAAACTTTCACAACACCACCAATTCCATCTACCAATCACCTGTAATTATCCTTTTCAAGCTCAGTACCACAATCAAATACATCTATAACAAAAATATCTTCTTTAGAAAAGCACACCATTCACAGCTCCACAATCCAGTCAATCGCAAACCACCATTCACAATCAAATCCATCTATAATTACCCAATTCAACCACAATTCAATTAAAATCAAATTAACAGATAATAGACGATTCCAGGATGGAAACCATACCTTGTCAATAAGCACCACCACCATCATTTGTATACTCTTATTTTTTCCGATCCGGAAGATATCACCACCACCACCACAACAACAAACAATCTTTCCAAAATCAACACGAAATCTAAATCTCGTGACTAAATCTGAATCTTCAAATCAAAATCAACACGAAATCTAAATCTCGACTCGAAATTATCAAATCGAAAACTACCTGAAATGGTTTCAAACACGCAAATCATCGAATTAAAAAATTACATGAAATCGAAATCTTCATCTACTGATTCTTCATAAACCCCTTCTTCTAATCATTAGCAGCAACTTCGTCGATCTTCTCCTTCATTACTGCAAATTGATGGCAACACCTTCATCTCCCCTGATTTCTTTAGTTTCATCTCCCTTCCGACTGCAACATCAACTCAAACCCTAATATCAACAAAACCATCTTCCATTTCATCTTGATTGATCAACAATGACTACAACCATTTATCCCTCTCGATTCAGATCTACTAAGACAGATCTACTCACTTAATTTGTTCTTGATCCCCTTTCAAAACTCGCTCGATCTATCTCGATAATAATGGTGGTGTTGACGGCGATGGAGATGATGATGGTGTTGTTGTTGTGGTGGCGACGGAGACTGTTTTTCCCAGACGTGAAAACTGAAAATGGATTTT
The DNA here is from genome assembly GCA_023529315.1 of Papaver bracteatum. Lineage (NCBI taxonomy): Eukaryota > Viridiplantae > Streptophyta > Magnoliopsida > Ranunculales > Papaveraceae > Papaver > Papaver bracteatum. The sequence continues at coordinate 1,855,214 of JAJJWX010005066.1, forward strand.
TCTCGAGTGAATAATGAAGAAGTTGAAGTATAAGTGGGGAAGGTTAAAACTGGAATTATGTTAATTATTTTTCAATTCATAATTTCACTTCTGCCATCAGGGGTATTTGTAAAGACCCATAAGGGTGTTTGTGCAAGGCCCATGGATAGTAGGGGCATAAATAACATTCCCACTAAATATAATTTATATCCGTGTTCAAACCCATTTGAAATAAAACAAACCATAAAAATGGTTTAGAAAAATTGAGCCCCATTGAGACGGTCAAAAAGAGTTCATTAGATCTAGAAATAAAACCAACTACTCCCTTTGTCCTAAATTATCTGTCCTAATTTCTATTTTGGTCTGTCTATTTTTATCTATCCGTTATGTTTATAGACATATTTTTTCCTTAAACTATCAAATATACCTTTTATTTTTAATAATCATAAAATTGAGCGCTATTTAGAATTGCTTTTAACTTGACCCGGGTTGCCATTTTTTTTAATTCTAAGGTATTTTCCATGAAACCTTGGAACATGCCTTGGATAAAGTGTGGATGACCCCAACTTGGAAGCCATTATACTTGATATTCCACATTTTTTCCAAGCTTGAAATAACTTGGATTCCACCATAAGCTGGCACTAAATCTTAGACACCGCTTATTATTCGATGTTCAAACCCGAATTTTTACATGGATGAACCAGGTTGATTCGAGCAAGCCACTATTTTGTTTTAATATTTTCTTTAACTTCTTTTACAAACCAATGGTATCAATATCGTTTTCCTTCTAACCTTATCGTATTATTAGTAAGATCATGTCATATCCAAACTTTATGAATAATAATACTAATCAGAGTTTAAATGTGAAATAAATGCAAGAGATATTATTTTTTGCCGAAATCATATTCATAGTTAGTACGGCAAGTTAGGTGCGTGGAGACGAGATTCTTTTGGGTAACAAGAAGCTTAATGAAGTCAGTCCTCTGAGATCCCACGATCGTGATCCCGATGAAGATCAAAAACAAAAATCCCAAAGTGACGAGAAAAAGACTTGCCATTGTGAAACTATAAGGTATCATACAAGTGACCATTTTTATAAAAGAATCGATGTAATAAATATTATATAATCATGAATAGTGCAATTTGTACCATATATATATATATAGATTTCGCAGCTTGTATCTTTTTAATAAAATTTTAAATGATATTAACAATAAATTTTCAACGAGTAACTTAAGATGGATGTAAGTAATAGGCTTTCAGGCATATAGCCGAACCATGAATTTGTATATGGGTAGGCTAAAAATTAATTCCAAGAATATTTAATTGTAATAAACATAGGTGCGGCAAATCAATAAAAGTTGTAATAATGATAGGTGTGGTAAATCCATAGAGGTAACAGAAATCATGTGAAAAAGCGGGGTCTAACAACCTCACCCAATATTTCGATTAGCAATCTGTATAGATAACTCCGAGTTACTTTCTAGAGAATCAATTAGACTCAATCAATATAAGATATCTCAAGGAGTTATTATCTCAATCTCTCGATTTGATCTTTACTCAAGCAAATAGAATATGCGAGTCTTTATCAAAGAGAGATAACTTGGATGGTACCAAAGACCAATATCCAAGTGTCAATCAATTTAAATCAACAACCAAAGAGGTCGGATATTCTAATTGATTGAACAACGCACAACCTGTATTATTTCAATTATATAACAAAATATAATGCGGAAAAGAAATGTAACACAGACACCAGAATTCTGTTAACGAGGAAACCGCAAACGCATAAACACCCAACATACGCTGTATTAAGCCGTTACAAACACTAACCTACTCCAAGCTAATTTCGGTCTGGACTGTAGTTGAACCCCAATCAATCTCATACTGATCCAAGGTACAATTATACTCCTACGTCTCTGATCCCAGCAGGATACTACGTACTTGATTCCCTTAGCTGATCTCACCCACAACCAAGAGTTGATACGATCCAAAATCGAAGACTTTAATAAACAAATCTATATCACACAGAAAAGTCTACAGTAATAGATAAATCCGTCTCCCACGAATATACCTACAAGTTTTTGTTTCGTCTATTGATAAATCAAGGTGAACATGAACAAATCAATAAAACCATACTTATATTCCCGAAGAACAACTCAGTTTTATTAATCACCTCACAATAGTCTTAATCGACGCAGCGAAAAAGATATTGTGGAATCACAAACGATGAGACGAAGATGTTTGTGACTACTTTTATATCTTGCCTATCGGAGATAGAAATCTTGTACTCGTACGATAGAAATAGCAAGATCAGATCACACAACTACGATAAAATGAGTATCGGTATGGTTTCACAATCCCAATGAAGTCTTTAAGTCGTTAACCTGGTTTTAGAAGAAGAAAACCAAAGGTTAAAAGAGAATCGACTCTAGCTTAGCACAACTAGTATCACATAGAATATGTAGGGATTAGGTTTCCCAATTGCTAGAGTTCTCCCCATATAGTATTCAAATTATGGTTTGCAATCAATGTTAGCTTACAAACAAAGCATTCAATATTTATTGTTAGATGAAAACCTGATTAGATTCAAGATAATATTTATCAACCGTTAGATCAAAAACATAGCTTGTTACACACACATGTAATGCACGTTTCTAGGCTTGTGTAACCGTACCCAAACTTGTACATTAGTTGGTTCAACAATAGTTCACCGAAAGGTTAGCCATATGATAACTTTCATATCAACCATGTTCTTCTTCACCATAACTAGTCCAAATGACTCAAATGAACTAGTTAGAGAGTTGTTCAATTGCTTAGATCTTTATGTACTACACAAGACACAATTGAAGCAAAAACGATGTGATTCACTCGAATCGATTCATGACCTATAAAGCCACGGTTTGCAATAGCATTCCTTAGTTTATTAATATAAGTTCACAAACATCGTTTTTAGACATAACCTACTCAAGTTCGCCGACTTAAGTTCCCGGACGGAGTTCACAAACTCTAGCAAAATTCTCGGGTTTGAGAACTATGCCAGTTCGCGGACTGAAGTTCACGTACTACTCCGGTTTTACTTGATCAACAAAGTTCGCAAACTTTGGTTCAAGAAATAAGGACTTATACATATATGTGTTTCGACAACAATGCTTATATCCTCCAATGGTTATATAGTCTAAACTCTAATTTCAATCATTGAAACATTCTCAGAGGGCGTTATATAGTTGTTATTCACAGACTATTTTTCGTCAAAGCAATTTCCAAAATGATTGAAATATAACATGACTTTTGTCACTAGGTAAAGATAAACTTGGATAAAGTGAAAGCTTTACCAACACATATTTCGAAAAATAGATAAGCAAGATATACTCATCTCGAAATATCACATGTGTATAATCTTAGTCTATATAGTAATACGACTTTTGTCTCAAGATAGGAGATAGAGTAGATAGACTTTTGAGTGATAGATAAGTTCAAGTCTCCACATACCTTTTAGTCAATGAAGATTCACTGGTTCCTTGAGTAGTCATTCGTCTTGTATGATGATCGCCATGGAGTTCTTGAGCTCAAATACATTCTCTATCCTAGTACGAGACCTTATCTATAGTAGACTAGAAATAAAGACTTTATAGTTTTGATCACTAACATTGACAAACATGCTTGAGATAGCAACGCTTCATGAAATGGTAGAGGGGCGAGTGTGATAGCAATGTTCTTATTGGTTAGGGGGTGTCCTATAGGGGTGTAGATTGCAATGCTCTAACATATAGTACTATTCTTTTATTATATAGTTAAACTGACAAAAAAAAAAAAAAACAAACAAAATTGTATTGTACACAACTAATATGAGATAGTATAGCCACGACCAATAAATCCTTGATATTCATTTTCATTTTTTAAAGGTAGGTTGATTGAGTGATTAAAATTGTGTTTACGCAAGCAGATTGAAATGGTTTTTTTTTTTCCAATTAGTAATACCAATATGCTAATTTAAATTTATAGGTGGGCTAAATATAGTTTTTTTTTAAAAAATTATAACTTGATTATCAAAAAGAGATTTATGAAATTTACAGTTTTATTTGATTTAAAGCCTACCCTTAGGTTCCCCTTTACCTCCATTTAAAGCCTACCTTAGGTTCCATAGCACATAGACGGTTTGGAAAAAAAAATTTAAGCGAAAACTCGTGTTTATCCGATAAATTGTTAGGCCAATCCATCACATGACGAGTATCCATGGATATGTTCGGTCTCGAGCAGCAGGATAAACTATAGGTGAGTAGAAGCCTATTACTTACACCCATTATATGGCAACTTGATATTGATTGAAATTATGAAAGCCAGAGAAAACTTAGACGTTATTATTCATGGTTGGTAAAACCAACAAAGTTACCAAGTAATTATGATACAACGAAATTCCCACTTTATTTTTCATGGTTTTACTTGTGATATGTGCTCCAGCATAATCTTTTGTGAGTAGAAGGTACTCCAAACTTTAAGAAACGATGAACCAAACTTAATGATTCTCTTTTTCAGTACTATACTATGATGAGTGCTAGTGAAATATGAATGGTGTTTATATTCATGGAACGTCACATCCTTAGGAAGAATCTCTTCATGGAAATCCACATCCTTTGGAAGTGTGATTTCACACTCAAATTAAAACTATTTCATGAATAGACACAACCCTTCACCATTTGGTAGTTGTATCCATTCTAAATGTTTCTAAAAGGATGTTTAATTTCATTTCATTTAATTTGGAAAGTTGTGAATGACTGTTGGGGTTGCCAGTTATACCGGTCTAAAAGGTTAGTGATTGTTGGAGTATCCAATTAGACTACGATGACATCGAAAATAAGTGATGACATGGCTTCACTAAAACAAAAGTGATTGTGACCTGCGATATGTGGAGATTTAGGGGTCCCTTACATATTATACGTCTTTACGACGATTTTATGTTTGCTCTAATGTCGATCATTTCAAATCTACATGATGTTTCTTGGCTCGCTATTCTCGATTCATCAAGAACATCAGCGATTCTTCTCGGCTTCTCCTTAAATTTATCTTTAACAAGAGGGTTTTAGGGCATTTCGATTCATTTGGATCTCGAATATTACTCCATTTAATTTGGAGCATCTCTTACTGAAGAAGATAATTATTTTAAATGGTCAGAGTTGATTTCGATTATACCATCGTTCATCACTACTACATATACAAAAATTGGATATCTTTGTGGTTCATGGCTCTTTCTCTTCGTGATGTATTTGCAACTAGTGTCATTATTTGTATTTGGGTTTTGATTATCTTGTATTCTGGTGTTTATGATAATCTTGTAAGCAATCATGTAATCACAATTTTAGTTTGAATGAATGGAAATATATGTGTGTTGGATGATATTAAGATCTAGAATGAGCTTAAAACAGAACGTGCATGAAAAATCACTAGAAATTAAATTGGGATCAAGGCACAGTATTCCTAAACAATTTATTATACGATTGAGCTAATTTAAAAAGTTGATATAGATATCTATAATGTTGAAGGGAATTACCAAATTCCTCGTGGAGTTAATGAAATCGAGATTAAAGAGTAATTTTCTTTGATATTAGAAACTTCTGTGTAATTTAGTAATCCATCATGATTTACTGAGCAAACTGAAAACCCAACACTGCTACATGAATAACGTTGTAACAGTTGCTTAATATCTGATTCACATAGCATCCTATGTGGTGGACTGAAGTGGCCATTCCTCCTAATCGCGTCATCAAATCATCTAACCACGCCTTAGATATTTTTCATTTTTTTTTTTCGCTCATCCTTCACTATTTGTTTTCATGTCCTAATTTTGATTTTTATGTCGTCACAGATATCCTTGACAAACTTGATCAATTTAAGAAGCGGATTTTGAGTCATCATATATCTACGAGAAAAGGTATATCACAAATTTTGAAATCTATTTCAATCATTAATCAAAGATATTGTTCTTCAAAGATTAGAAATTATCTTTTATTAATCTTCTCCTCCTTTTAATTGACCAAACTGTAAATACTATTCAAACCATAATCTTCGCCTCCTTTTAAAACAAAGATCATTTATGTAATTGAGTTTCAATACTGGAATAAAGTCATTGTGGATCGAATCTTACTAAGTTTTGTTTAATGAAAACAGATTAAGGGATGTCAAAAGCTTAATTAACCTAATTCTCCATGTGAAATTTGATATGGATAAGATAAAAAATCAGCGCCATGGTAGAAAGAGAAAGACAATATACATTAGTTTGATCTGTAAATATTGTTTTGGATGTGAATAAGAAGCAGTCAAATGGAAATCATGTGAAAATAGGAGATAAAAGATAGTTAATGCCCAAACTACGAGGTAAAACACATCATTTTATTTTATCTTGTTTTTTTGATGACATGGCAAAATAAAAATGTGCATCTTTTTGTCAAATATCTCACCACGTCAAATCAGTTGTTACGTAGCTGGTCATATTGCATTTTCGTTGAAAACCCTTTTTTTTTTAGAGTTCTATTACTCCCTTTGTCCCTAATTTAAAGGCGAAGAACTAAAATTCTTTAGTCTCAATATATAGGCATAAAACTAATTCCAATGTTGTTTTTTCCATATTTACCCTTATTAAAGAATATGATATTAACAAACTTAGTTAATGTTTTTAGTAGTTCCCAACAAAAAATACATTTTTTTAATACATGGAATAGAAAATCTTAATATATTGATGTTTTTCTTATTTTCTAAATGAATGTATTGGAATTGATAAAGGTAAATCAGGTAAGATGGAAATTTATAAAAGCCAAAAACTTCCTTATTCTAAAATAATTTATAATTTTTCGCATATATATAAGGGACGAAGGTAATACTCCCTCCGTCCCAAATCAGATGAGCTAGTTGTAGTTTGCACAATTTTTAAGGTAAGGAGGAAAGGGAAGTATGTTTAAGTATTTCTTACAATTATACCCTTATGGATAAGAACTAATAAAACTTAGAAATGATTTATCTCTTAAACTATACCAGGATTTTTCGTAAACTTTGTATTGTTGAAAAATATTTTAAAACACCTACCTAACGAGTACAAACATGGCTATCAAATTATACATTTTTCTTATAGTAACAATAATCAATTAAAATGATAGTTTTAGAAATATACCCTTGATTAGAGAGATAGCTCATCTATTATGGGACAAAATTTAAAACCAACTAGCTCATCTAATTTGGGACGGAGGGAGTATATCGAAAGGCTCCAAGACTTGAGTTTCTTAACCATCATCAGATAAAATATGGATGGTCATAATTTAACCTTAATCCAACATGAGAGTCATATTGATTTTTAGTTTAATGTGTAATGTCTTAACCCTTTCTCTCTCTCCTCTAAACCAAACCCAGATAAACGAAAACCCCTTCTACAACTTGAATCCATTTGCTCAGATCCGCTCCAAGATATGAGCAGAGCAGCCTCATTAACTTCCCTTCTCTTTGCTTGATATTTTCTATTGTGTCTAGATTTAGCTTTATTTCTTCCTGTCTTCTTTCAGTTCTAGAACTAGGGTTTCAGTTTGGGATTGTTATTTTGATTTCGTTTTAACTAGTAAGTTATTGTCTACGGTAATGGTGTTTTCCTTTTACACCAGTAGAAGAACCTCATTTTTTCTGATAGAAGCAACATCAACAGGGAAAAAATGGAAGCTAGCAACCAGATCTACAACTTCATCAACAACATTATCACCAACCCCATCAGTTACTACATCAACAAGATCAGACCGATTCACCAAGACTCCTTTGCCGATTTAGGACGATTCTCCAAGACTCACACCGTTTTCTACCAAACGAGTGGACCGATGCTACTCATGTCTCTCTTGTTAGTATTACCTCTTTTTACAAATTATTAAAACTCACCTTGGTTGATCTCTTAAAGATCCCTATACTGCAGATCTGCAGTACTGCAAATCTGTATTGGTTAAAACATATTTGGCCCTTTAGCCTTGATATGTTACTGTTACTGTTTCAATGGTGGAAATGGTTGAATATGTTGAAATCTTGTTGTTCCAAGAATTAGAGGAATATCTTTAATGTCTGTATTATGTTATGTAACCACTGTAACTGTTCCGATTTTAAATCCGCCTTATCAACGTAACTCTAATTTTATGAGAAAAAAAAAAGAATAACAACCACGAGCATTGTACTCGCTCCTTATAGCAACTGCAGTCATCAGACCATAACTAAAGAGTAAAGAGTAAATGAAAACCCAAAAAATGGGTTTAGTCGTGCTCACACGTTACGGTGCTGGAGTAAATATGGTGGAGCGGATGTATACAAGTTCTCCTGATACGGGGCGTAGTTATAAACTACGCTCGAATGGGACGTAACTTTAAATTACGCCTGATGTCGGACGTAACTTTAAATTACGCCTGATGTGGGATGTAATATCTAAAAACCGCCCGATGGCGCCTGATGGGACTCAGTTTAGAATTACGCCAGATGGGGCGCAACCAGAGACTCCGCCTGATGGGGCGTAACCCAAAACATACAGAACAGATTACGCCCGATGGGGCGTAACTACAAACCGTGAAAACTGATTACGCCTGATGAAAATGCGTAATACCAAGTTGCAACTAAAACTTGTCTAAGGCGTGTTTATAACTTCTCCCTTTGAAAATCTTATAATATTCAGTTGAAGAGTATGTTACAAGGTTAGTAACTGTATAAAGAACAACTACAGCCGGAACAAAATTCATAATCTATCAATAAAAGGAGGAAAAGGAAAAGAAAAGAAAAGAAAAAAAAACTCTTGCAAGATGAACAAGAAAAATAGATGAAGATATGTGCGTGAAAATAAACTCAACAAGAGTAAGAAAATGTTACAAAGTGTACTCTAAACATGGAATAGAAGGTAAATATATCATTCTTGCTTGTTACGATCAGCCCTTGCCTTGTGCTTGAGCTCATCTCTTTTCCACTTAACCATTAGTTGGCATAATGAAAAGAGTGTGTTTACCTGTGGATAATAACACATTCATAAAAAGTACTAAGATAAACGAAGGCGACAACCACCTGGTGGGTGATGAAAATAAATAAGAACTGGTTAAAGATTACTAAGCAGGACTATGATTGAAATGATCAAAAGAGGCCCAGACCAGAGTACCGACAAAAAAATTCCACGCGGATCAAAATAATTCTGACCTGCAAAACTTTTCCAGTTGCTAGCAAGAATAGTATTAATATTTTATGCGAAGTTTACACCAGCCACTGCACATTAACACCCATTCAGAATCAGGCGTAACCTATGATTACACCTGGAGTCAAGCGGGACTGATAATTACGCCTGAATGGGGCGTAACTTATGACACCGCCTGGCATCAGGCGCAACTTGTAATTCCGCCCCATCGGGCGTAACCTGCACTCTCGCCCCAACCCGGCGCAAATATTAGTTCCGCCTCACGGTGAGGCGTAACCTGCAGTTCCTACCCAAGCATGCGTAATCGTGAATTACGCCCGACCATAACCAAACCAAAGACCAAATATACTCTGGTTTTTGGTTTTGGTATGGTATCTGGTCTTTACTCCATCCCCGTAGCGCCTGCTGTTTGGACCAAATTTTTAGTTTTGGTTCATGACTGTGGTTGCTCTTAGTGACACATAATCCTTTTCTTTTTCATTTTTGTAGAAGTTACCCTGTGATCAATATCACTACTAGCAATGCATAATGGTACTTAGAGGTCATAAAACACATTCTTTATCCAGCTGTGCCGCTACACCTTCTATCGAGAAAAAGAAGAAGAAGAAGAAGAAGAAAGGGTCTGCTGCACCCAGGGATAGAGTGACTTAATAACTCTCTAAGAGCGTCTGCAGCGGACGACCAAGAGTAAAAATTTGGTCTTTAACAGAGACGTAGTGGGACAGAGTAAAGACTAAATCCCAGACCATACCAAATTTGGACCAAATTTGGTCAGCGACCAAGACCAAACCCAAATTTAGTCGGCCGCACGTAAACTTAACGCCCCACACCGAGCGCACCTGAAGTTCACACCCCACACCGAGCGCACCTGAAGTCTCCGCCCCATTTTTTCCACTTTAGCATGGGGCGTTAACTAAAACAACGCCCCATTTTTTTCTTTTTTTATTTCTTTTAATTAGTATGGGGCGGTAACTATACCCCGTCCCATATATATTTTTTTTTTTTTTTAATTATGTGAACATTGTCTCCGGCTCATCAGGCGTAAACTATATCAACGCCCATACCGAGCGTAATCTTTACCAACGCCCCACACCAAGCGTAAACTATATCATCGCCCCACACCGAGCGTAATCTTTACCAACGCTCGACCAAATTTAATCGCCCCCCACTGCGTCACTCAACGGACTAAACCCAAATATGATCTTTTTTTTTTACTCTTTAGTCTTTAGTTTTGGTCGCACCGCTGAAGACGCTCTAATTAGGGTACGGACTGCACATTTTTTTAATAACATTTAATTTGTAGTCATTGTAGTTTAGCTCTTTGGTCCACATTCGATTCGATCCAGTTTAATTCCGAAAACGATGTGCGGTATATGGATATCATTAGTGATTGAGCACTCAACGTCAAACCTAGGGTCCCATAGCCGTTCACATTGCAACTAATTTAATTTTGAAATAATGTACTACTATTATGGACATATTCAGCAGTGAAGGATATTGATCGTCCCCAATTTCTTCGTCGTTTTGGGGCGATTTTTCTTTCATCTCTATGGGGCGAGTTTTTCAAATTTTAATGGCAGGTTCATGGTTTGATATTCTCGATTCAAAAACATCGACGATTTATCACGACATCCCGCATCCGTGTTCGTGTGGATAGACAATTTTATGGGCAAAGTACTCATTTCTTTTAGGAGCATCTCTTATGGAAGAAGAATACAATCGGATTAAATGGTCGGAATATATTTCCGGATATACCATCATCTTTCCCTTATACATAAAGTTATTTTGGATATCTTTGCGGTTTACCGCTCTTTCTCTTCACGATCTACATGTAATTGAGGTCCCTATTTGTATTAGGGTTTTGATTATCTCTTAATATTTTTTTTAATTCTTCTAAGCGAACATGTAATCACTGTTTTGATTTGAATGAATTGAAATATGTTGATTGTCCAAAAAAAAATAAAAAATAAAAAAATGATCTTTTCCATAGACTCGAGTTGCTTGGCGTCATACACCTCGCCATAGACTCGTATCGCTATTTTCCTATCGGAACAGTTTTCCTAAACTTTAATTTATGGTGCATGCATGGGTAGATTTATATGCCGTTCAAACAAGAATTACGAAATACGAAAATTTATTTATTGTCTAAGAAGGGAAAACAAACTAAGCATTAATTCTTTCTCGTGGTGACAATAGGGGCGGAGCCAGAAATCTAACTAAGGGGAGCAAAAAACCCCAAAAAATTTTAGTGGGTGCAACTATGATAAAATAGGCTTAAAACCCCAAAAAATTGAAAAAATTGGGCTAAATTAGGCTTTGGAGCTAGTTTGGAAGGGTGTGCAATTGCACACCCTTGCTATACACTAGCTCCGCCCCTGGGTGACAAGCATGCATGCATGAACGGTGAGCCATGAAGGTAGATTAGGATGTAGAATATGTCTTCCATTTTGAACCGTAAACCAAATTAGATAACCTAATCCATCTTTTTCTAGCCAGACAATATATTCTCATCGCAAATACGGCAAAACGACGATGATTCCCTAACACGTTAGGCATTTAGCCAACTCCACAGTCCACACACTGCATTTACCCAATTAACTTTACACTGCCCTACATGGCAGGCCAACGTCCGTGTATATCAGCATTTACCCAATTAATTCCAGAGTCCACACTGCATGAATTGGCAAAAATGGAAAGTGTACAGTTAAACCTCTATAATTTAATAGCCTTGAGACCACTAAATTTTATTAATTTAAAGAGATATTAAATTATCGATAAATTAATAACTTATTATTTTAAAGATAAATTAATAATATATTAATTTAGAGAATATTTCCTATTGATAACATCAATAAATTGAATTTGACTCATTTATTTTGAACGATTTGGAATTTGAAGTATTCTACTATTCACTATTGGCTACAGAAAACTAGATATTCATTCATTGGAATATAATTTGTTGCAATATAATAATGCAATTCCGGGTCTTATGAGTGCATTACGAACAATTAGGGATGAAAAACAATTAGAATTGAACTTCAAAGAAAAATAAGCAACTATTGATCCATATTTTCCTAAAACTTGATACGTATAAAAACTTTTCAATTTGTTTTTTAGTAATTATTAATTTATATAATATTTGGGACCTATAAATACTTAAGGGAAAATTTTAAAACGTATTAAATTATTATATTATCGAAATTATTATTTTAGCACTACATGCTCAAGAAGGGACTAAGAAATTTTATTATTTTAGCGAGTATTAATTTACAGAGGTTCTAGTGTATATCATCTTATTTTTAGGTTCCGGATCCACCATTTCCCATTTCGGTGTCTCTCCCAGTCTCGCCATTTGAAATTTTGACACGTCTCTTCTACATATAATAATAATAACTGGTATTTCCTTCCAGCAACCGGCACTACTAATCTCCATAGAGATTATCGTCTCATGCAATTGCTAATCATTTTGTGGATATAATAACTGCGGATTAAGAACTGACAGTTGCATGGATTTTACAGAAGCCATGGTCACTTCTTTTTTTCAATCGACCTCACATGGAAAAGTTCTTCACATTAAATATTACTCAAGACTCATTCATGACTAGGATATTAGTTGATAAAGTAATTAGCGTTGTTAAATAACAATTAATCACCTGAAGAAGCGCTATCTAAAGCGAATCTTGTTTGAATTAATCAATGTGTTATTTAACGTTTAATACCCATTAAATATCCAACAATTAACTTTGGTACCCAATATTTAAAATATTAAGGGTTGGTACCTTGATCTGTTAGAGACTGTCAAGTCAAACCAGGACTCAACCTTTTGTAACTTAAATACATAAAATTATTAATAAATAGTATTAATTTTTCAACATCGTTAATCTCCGTTACAAAAAAAAAATTAAAATTAAAGATATAAACTCATTACTTCTCTCTCACACCTTTTCCACCACAATTTTCTTTCTTTCTCTTGAGCTAGAGAAATGTCATCAACAAAGCAAGTTTTGGACCCGTCATTGACCTGCAAAGGTTCTCCAGCTCTTACCAAAACCACCAGTATAAGCACCACCAGCGTTAAAATTGAATTTCCAAAAGTCATTCAACACAGTAACAAAATTGACTTTAAATCAAATTGAATCATCAAAAAAAAAAAAAACAGAGCAGAAAGATAAAAAAATTATCAAAACTTTTCTTTTGAAAACTTATCAAAACTTGATTGAGCTAAACAACACCAACAAGAAATCTTCACTAGAACAACTTCCACTCATCTCCACCACCACCACCAAATCCAGCCAGCATTCAATCCATATTATACACATAATTCGATCAATATCTCCACTACGATACCCTTTTCCAACTCAATCAACAAATCAAAAATTCAAACTCTTCAATCCTCCTCGATTAAACCTTTAGAAGATTTACCAGATCTCCAAAAATAAAATCAAACCCATAAAAAAATCACTACCAATAATAAATCATGAATTGAGATTCAAAGAAAAGGAAAAAAAAAAGATTGAAGTAATAATTTCTAAACTTACTGTTAGGTAAATATCTTCGTTACCGATTCTCCAATAATACGACTCGTGTATTATCCACCGATCCGTTACAATTCTTTGTAACACGGTTTTCACTTATGTATTACATCTCGTAATACCAACAAGAAAACAAGAAAAGAATGATAGGAAAGAGATGATCAATCACAAAACTTAAACAAACTTACTTGGGTGTATTGAGGCGAGTAATCTCTTTGCTTAAGACATTTGATGCCCTGTATATAATGTTGTTACAGATTTAGCGGCACATGTCTCCAACATTCAACAATACCTCGATGTTTTTCGCAAAGACTTCGATAACACCCAAACAAGAACGCGAATGGATGTAGCACAAACTCTTATTTAACTCTTGAAGACGCATGCAAACTCTTAAATTTCTAGTACTAGTTTTATGACTCTAAAAAACCACATTTTTAATGGAGAATGAGTGGGGTTTATATAGGATAGAGGTGACTCTTGGACAAGTCTTTTCATGAAGAGTCACATCCCTTATTGGAGAGACACATCCCTTGAAAGGGTTTATATGAATAGACACAACCCTTCACAAGTTGGTTGTAACTAACTTAATTTCTATTCAAATTTCCAACAATCCCCCACATTGAATTGAAATTCATGCAAACCTAATGCAGACACTAGAAAGAGTTTGTGCGCGGAACATCATTGCATCGGGAGAGATAGCTTTTGGCTTTGAATCTTCCGTAGTGAATACCTACCGGGTTTACTAGTTGTTCGGTGAACGCGATGTCTTGAACCACCCAACTTTATGATGTAAACCGATGCAATAGATATCACACAGTTTATTTCCTTACATATCCGGTTCTCGGTTGTGTTCATTTCGGCCCTGAACGATGTTGGTTTTCATGAGTGCTCTAGATTAACTTAGCCTTATAGTTATCATAGAAGCGGCACCACTTCACACTCATATAGGTGATCTCCTATTTGAAAGTATCCTGCCATACTTTTCTTAGTCAAACTAAGCCATAGGAATCATTAAGAGAAAATCTCAACCTCTCACTTGACAGGCAACACTGTTTCATCATAGAAATGGGAAAGAGAGTAAACTCTCACAGTGTTTCCGGTGAGTATAAATTTATAACTTGGTTGTCCCTTTTGAACCTAGATAACCATGGGATCTCCAATCGCTAGGTTGGGTGTCCGCTATAAATACTACTCTATATAGGCTATCCCATTTCCATCGATGACGCAATTATACACTCTCTAGAATTCGTATCATTTGCACAATTCACATACACTGTTTCTTTTAGATGCGCACATTTGAGAGCAATTGCTTTATGGTACCATATCGCCGATCTATTTATCGAGACATACCATAATCCCAAACTATGTGTTTCTTCCAAAATAATTGTTTGATCAGAACAATCTATACATATATTTTGGCCATTAGTATATACTCAAGGAAATTCCAAGGCTACACTTCTAATCCGACTTTGCGTCCAAAGCTACGGAATTCGTAGTTGATCTTCCTATCAACCTTTATTTGGATCATTTCCATGGTAGCACATTTTCTCTACCAAAAACACATAGTTCTTTCTTGATGACTTTGTTAAATCATCTATATCTAAGAGTCACAAAATGAATAATGGAACCCTTCCTCTTTAATGCTAGATACCGGTTCAAATTACAAAAGAAATTGACCTTCTGCACAGGTGATCAGATGCTTGATCTGATTCCAACCAAAATTTAAGTCGGATCATATTCTCAGAGGACCAACCATTTTTCTCTTAAATAATCAACAAAACCGCCATCCAGTAATTATGTTTCTTTAAGCAACAACTACAATTTTCCGATAAGGAACTCAATCTGACATACTGGGCGGTTTCGTTTACTTCACATGTATCTTTGATTTTCAAACCATACCTTGTCCATGAGTTGTATAAACTCATTATCCCGTACATAAACCGTGTACATTCAATTTCCAACTAGCACCCCCCCACATTTTGAAAGAGTTCACTGATTGGTCTTTAAAACTTTCTTCCTTACTAGTGTCACGAACCATTTTGAGATGTCACTACATCTCATCAGTAGGATGTTATTTTCGCCAACGGGTGCCAATAGAAATTCATGTCATTTCCAGTTTTGAAAGGCAATCAATAAATCATTCATCTGATGATTCCAATTGCAATCCTTTTCAAAACAAAATAAATTACATAATTTAAACGAGACATAAGCCAATCCAAACAGTGAACCATTTCCAGAGACAAACCCAATGACAAGTACAACCCAGAAATTCAGAATACTAAAGACAAATCTCCGCTGCGAGATTTATGTATTCTTCCGCGGGGTACTGATATGTTTACAACCATACGTACTATGTTTCCGTATGTCCAATATGTTGCACCATTTTCCCTTTTCAAAAATCCCGACCAAACGGGATATGACCAAGCATTTCCCGTCAGAAAAATTCATACTTGAATGCCTTATGTGCAACCATGCTGTTGTTGGTAATCCAATTAATCTGGATTTCAAATGAAGTCCATCATACTCTCTAGAATCAGTTCAGGCTAAACCAAAAGGAGAAGTTCTGATTAAAACAAACAGGACAACAAGCTTTTAAACGTGCAAGTTCACATGGGCAGTTATCGTGATCAGCCACATGAAAAGGTACATCGTTTGTGTGCCATTGTGCATTCAAGTGTAAGTATTTATGCCCAGGCCAATCAAAGTCACAATTACACACCAGTACGTCACTTTCAATAACACCTTGACAATAATATTAAATGGTGCCTTTCCTGTTTCCACAGACAACAAAATTCTAGCCATCAAATGAAGCCATTTCATGAAGAGATGCGTTTGACAGACAACCGCAAAATTTTTGGAACTATTGTAACTTTCGCATCTAGACTCCATATACATATTTTTAAAAATGGGGATCGAAGATAAGAAACATATCTACAAGTTCTATCTTGACCAGAATATCAAAAGAGCAACCAAGAAGTCACACCTTTTACACGAATAGGAGCAGATTTTCGGTTCGTCAGAATTTTCCAGCAGTTACACTCAACCTTGAGTAATTCGTAACAAATACTTCCACACATCTGAAAATTCTGAAATTTGTTATGGAGTATCTTCAAGACGTCATTTATACTAGGTTAAAAGGAATATACCAAAATTCTTTCCAATTGGGAGATACATCTCTATATCTATCCCTGATCAAACTCTGCCATTTTGGTTTCGGTATGATTGAATGATAGAATAATGTTACTAATCTCAATCAAGAATCATTAACACATAGAAGATTTATGATCTCCACACACAACCCATACTATACTATATATCTAATATAGGTTTCGGATTGTGAAGAGTCTCGGCTTTTCAAATTTTATTTTTCCTATTGAAATTCAAAGCCAAATTCTACCGACACTATAGAGTGAAATTAACCGTTAATTTAAACGTTCATGTCTTGTAGAACATGCGTCAACATATACACAGTCTCTACATTTCTGGAATGCTAGAATCGATTAACTTTATGACATGAATTGTAGGGTCTGTCATTGTTCCGGTGCATAGTTCCTGGAGTGTTAATTCCATGCAAAAAAATCTATGCTGTTCCGAACAATTCACCCCTTCACCCCCACAGTTCAACCACATTCTTATCAACCAATAATTAATCAAATTCCATTAGTTACCGGCTATTAGAGACACATTTTTTCCCAATCACTTGTCTCTTGACGAAAAGACACATCTCTTCACAGCATGTTGCCATAGTGTTTTCTAATTTTAAAAAGCCGTCAATCAATGACCATGTGAAACTAACCGACATGCACCCTTTCATACACCAGACGTCTCTTACAAGTATTTTTCATACTTTAAGAAACTCATTAGTGTTTCCACCTAACCATCATGCATCCTTTCATGTACAAGATGTCTCTTAGGAGAGGAACATATAGGTAACGACGGTGTGGCAAATTCTTAAGAGACTCCATATTTAAATGGATCTGAATTTGCATGGAAACGGAGATGCACTTGTGGAGGGAATGAAGAGAAAACTTCCAGAACATTAGATAAGTTTCTGTAGTTGGCACAAACACAGAAACCAACGCTGCAACTCTTGTAGTATGTCTTTTGGGACATTCAGGCTAGGTCCATCCGCAAACCATCCAATCAAACTATGCTTGAGATTCTGAGATTTTGAGTACATTACACAATCCCAAGTGAGTGCATTACCATCCCCACATACTGTGTCGCACTAGAAATGTGTATTTCTATTTGGTAACACTACTTTACAATACAACCATAATTGATTGGTGCCAATGAACTGTTCAAACTAAATTTTGAACAGTAAAGAAACTCCATATATATAGTTCTGTGCACGTTTCATATTTCAAAACGTCACAGCAACTAACCACTTACCAACATGGCTGTTCCAGTATTGGAAGGAATAGCCAAAAACGGGTTTATGTGTAAACCACAAATCAGTAACAAAGATTGCATGCGTCTTCAAGAGTTAAAGAAGAGTTTGTGCTACATCCATTCGCGTTTGCTGTTCGGTGTTATCGAAGTGCTGCGAAAAACATCGAGGTATTGTTGAATGTTGGAGACATGTGCCGCTAAATCTGTAACAACATTATATACATGATATCTTCGTTACCGATTCTCCAATAATACGACTCGTGTATTATCCACTGATCCGTTATAATTCTTTGTAACACGGTTTTCACTTATATATTACATCTCGTAATACCAACAAGAAAACAAGAAAAGAATGATAGGAAAGAGATGATTTACCTAACAATCTTAAGAGACACATCCCTTGAAAGGGTTTATATGAATAGACACAACCCTTCACAAGTTGGTTGTAACTAACTTAATTTCTATTCAAATTTCCAACACTTACCCTTTCGTTATTCTTCTTGTTATGAGATTAGAGATCTAAGTTCTATATATGAAAATCAAAGGTTAAAATTAGAATGGAAGCATGAAACTTATAATTATGTGAGCACTTAGCAAAAAAAACGTTGAAAAATGATGTCTTTAGTGAAGTTTGGTTCTCCGACTGATTAGAATATCTCTGTATTAGGAGTAGCAGAGAGAGACAAACGAAGACTTAATCGTGGCCATTTATTTAGGTGCCACGTTCGGATTCAGACACCTGTAACAACTATAACTGGACGTTAGTTATTATTCTAATTCTTAACGCTAATCATATTTTTTAACGCTAATATGGTAATAAATAATGTTCTGTTATTCAAGAATTACTTCAGTTAAGTCAACCAGTTGACTTGACGGTCAATGACGATTCTAGGTACCAACCCTTAATATTTCAAATATTGAGTATCAAAGTTAGGTGTTTGATATTTGCTGGTTACCAAACGTTAAATAACCCTTAATCAATCATGTAGAAGTATAGAATCAACAACCACATGTCATAAAGCCTAGTTATTCCAGCTTAAATCTGTTTTTTATATTCTGCTCTTTTTGCTTAGCTTGACAAAAGACTCGAGAGACCGTGAATTGTTTGCGCGTCTGACCGGTGACCATGTAAGTTGGCCCTGCCTTCTGCTGGATGCATTAGAGAACCACGGCTGCATGCATTAGAGAACCACGGCCGGCTTTGTAAAGAAGTGGATCAAAAGACTGCTCTGTAAAGAACCACGGCCGGCTTTGGAAAGCAGATCTGGAAAAGACTGCCAGCTGCTATATTATGGGGTGTATAGGAATTCCTTAACCTTCTCTGGCAAACAATTCAAGGTTCTCGATGTAATTAGGGATATCAAAATTGACACTTTTAACTGGGCAAAGAGTTCACCTTGTTTTAGAAATGTAGACACTTGTACTGTCATTTTGGGTTGGGAAAATTTCTTTTTAAATCTGCACTAATAAGGTGTCTGTATTGGTCTTGTAAGGGTTTTTTGGGTTTCTTTCTTTGTCAGTCTCTGGCTGTTGAAGTTTGTATTGTCTCATTCTTTTAATCTTTTTCTTCCGAGCAAAAAAATAAAATAAAAAAAGTGGATCAGCCTGACTGATATAATTGGAAGTAGAAACACTTAATTAGTTAATTTACATTTTCAGAAAAGAAAATTTAGCATGGCATAGTGTTAGCTAAAGTGCATGTGGGGCGGACTCACTGCATGGTGGAAGTCCCATCTCTCCCTATGGCCTATCATTTTTACCAGAATCCCCTTTTCATTTCTTGACTTTCAGTTTTATCAACCAGTCAAAAGTGAGTCTGAAGTTCGGACAAGAAGTGAAGTCAAATTATTGTTGATCCGGAGTTTGACTCAGCTAATCCAGCTTCCAATAGATGAAAAAGAAGAAACTGATTACGGTTGACATCTTTTAATTAAACAGTGAAATTAATAAGTGATAACCAATATTATCAACAACCAAACTTTTACTAAGAAAACTCAACAAGCAATTAATAAATTCACACGACATACACGGATATCAAAATTATGGAGGTTGAACCAAAAATAAAATGAAAAATATTATAGATAATAGGAGCCTAGCTCAATTGGGGCCCAACGATTATAATTGAGGGTCTCCACTAGTGGATAAAAAAGGTCATCCTATCCTAATTTGGGTCACCCCTTATAATTTTTTTCTTCTAAATAGCTAAAATACCCATAAATAATTAGTGATAATCGTACTTAATTAGAGTTTAATTTTATTTATTTGTTGGCCCAGATTTGTATGCAAAATCGCCAAGGCATTGAAGTTTTTCATGACGACTCTAAACAGTCGTTATTGTTTTAGTGACGACTCTAAACAGTCGTTAATGTCTCGACTGTTTCAGTGACGACTCTAAACAGTCTTTATTTCCTATAAAAGAGTCGTTATCTTCTTCGAAGAGTCATTAATGGCGGAAATGTACGACAGTTTGAAGTCGTCATATACATAATCAATTCCCTGACGACCCTTTGAAAGAGTCGTTATTGTTTTTATTTTGTATATGATGACTCCAAACAGTCGTTATTGTTTCTGTGACGACTCTAAACAGTCGTTAATGTTTCGACTATTTCAGTAATGACTCTAAACAGTCGTTATTATTTTTGAAGGGTCGTTATTCGAAGAAGAAAAAAAAAATAAGGATAAAACAGTATTTTACGATCGGATGAATACACCCCGATAAATTTAGGGTATAAATAAAATATCAAAGCCCCAATTAAAATTGATGGCCGCCGATTAAACAAATAATAAGAGATACTTTATCTAACATTAAACTTGACTGTTTCCCAAGTAGGACCAGGCAGTGCGCTGATCTTGACTGTTGTGACCAGAAACAAAGAAGTATTGTTGGGAATCCTCTTAACCCTCTAATCCAATTAAAGAAGAATATCAGTATTCAAGGATTGGTTTGCCAACTTACAACAGACAGCAACTATAAATTCTTAATTTGTAACCATTCTTTCCCTTCTTTATTGTGTCATAAGAATTAGGTTCGGTGTTAACCCAACATTGACTAACTCTTTTTGTTGATCACAAATTTGATGATTACAATGTTGACCACAAATCTGATGATTACTATATATAAGCGCATTTGCGCGGTCTATTCCAACCAAAGAGATACTCTCTTTTTTTGTTTACTAAGGAGTGTTTCACCTGTATTTTTAGAGCAATTCCTATGGTCAGGGGCGGAGCTAGAGTAGTGGGTTCACTTGCACCCTCTGACCAGATAGCTCCAAAGCCCTTTTAAGCCCAGTTAAAGTTATGATGTTATACACAAGTCTAATTTTTTGTTATTTTGCACCCCTAAAAAAGATTTTGTACCCCAAAGAAGAATTTTGCACCCCCAACTTGCAAATTTTGGCTCCGCCCCTGCACTTGAGCCCCCTCCCCAGCTGGCCCCAAAGCCTAATTTAGGCCCAATTTTTTTTTTACCTATATTTACAAGCCCATTTTTACTTATTTGCACCCCCTAAAAAATTGTACTCCCCAAAGCACATTTTTGCACCCCTATCCGGAAATCTTGGCTCCGCACCCCTGCCTATGGTAATGTTCGAACTCAAAATTTTGTTGAGCCAAATGGATGGCCAAACGTGTTTCTCTACTATGGTAAAGTAGGGGAAAATGAACGTATTTGGTTTTCTAGTGCCCCACTAGAATTTCTTTTTAATATAAAATATTTTGTAGGATATAGATAAAAAATAAAATAAAATATTTAGGTGAGGTAAAATAAGATGAAGTGAGATAAAAAAAGATTAAAAATTAGTAAAATAATCAGGGATTGTACTTGGCGTCAATCCAAGAGTCGCGGGAGTCAATGAGAGAGTCGCTGGCGTATTTGGCATGGTCTCGCGTTGGTGCTTCCAACGCTCGCGTTTTTGGCAAGGTCGCCCGACCTTACCACAGACGCGCGCTGGTTGTTCCATCTCGATGTTCAAAGCATCAGATTTGTTGATTTGAACATCCATTTTTCATGTTTGTTCATTCCATAGTGGGAGCAAAATGAACAAACTCCAAGTTTCTTCATTCCATAGGAAGTGCTCTTAGTGTTAGTTTTTTCACTCAAATCTTTGTTTCAATATAAGATAAAAAAAATATATTTTTAAGGTTTCTGAAAGTTAAAACATTAAATCCAGGGTTCCAAAACAAAAATAATTCATCTAAACTGTCAATATTAGCGTTTAGGACGTACGAAATGGGACGAAGAAAGTAAAAGATAAGGGATATATCACGATAACAAATTCACAATTTTCTAATATCATTACAAAGACCAGATTTATAATACGAACAAAAGTAGTTGACGCAAAAATTTGTTAACAAAGAAATTGCAATATGGAAAAATACTATGGGATCTATACCTGGTATAACAATCTTGCTCTTAACAATAACGCCAACTGGTGTGAGATGCTTAGTGATTGTTTATAAGAAATATTTATTTGTTTTTGAATAAATCACGTTGTCGAATCTGGGAAGAATTTTTCAAAAAAATCACGAACACCCCAACGCCAACGTGAAGAGATACGGAGCCCAAGCTCTCGACTGTGACGACTCATATGTGACTGAACTACAAACGGTAATACTACGCATCAACGGGATGCTATCAGTCTATAGAGCTTTGTTGGAAAACTCGCAATTTCAAACTTTCTCAGAACTTCGCGAATCCACCAAGCGCTCACCTACAACCGCGGCTTCTCTATTAGAGAGAACTAGACTTCCTAAAATTCAAGAAGCTCATGATACTTGTGTCTGTAGGCGTCTAGTCAACAAGCAATGCAATAGTCAACCATTCGTAAGTGTTGTCATTGAAGGAGGAAAGACAAAAAGCACATCACCTAAATTTTCACAAACCGAGCACCATACAATGAACGCACCGGGATGCATCATCGACAACCTAAGCGTCACGAAGATCACACCAAAATCAACAACCCTAGTTCCGACTTCGTGTCAGAAAAGATAAAAAAAACTCTAGTACATCTAGATCTCTCTCTCTTTATAGATGAAGTGCTTAAATTGATGGAGTCATGGATCCAAGACGACAATATAATACTTCTACCTGTTCATCGAGATCCAACTGAACAAGAAGTGGTTGATTATAAATATTGTTATTGTTAAAATTTCGTTCATCACCCGACAAGTGAATGCTACAATCAGAACACATCTTCAGTGGGAAGGTTGAGTCAGGAAAGCTATATTTGGGATTGAAGCCTCAGCAAATCATTTGCTTCAGCATCATATCAAGAGCTTCACCAGCTATGAGAAGCCAGTAATCCAGGAAGTTGTATTTTTGATTAAAAATATCTGCGAACTCATGCGTTTCTCAAAATACCAGCACGCGGATACATTTGTTTCCCTCAACCGCATTTCCTTTGACGTAAATCTAACTTTGTTTCCACTTAAAGCTTTTATTATCTAACCCTATCATTAATAATGAAATTATCTAGTTTCCCACTAACGGTACTCGAAGAGCTTCTTGATCCCACAGAAGTATTTAAACGAGCGATCGTAAGCGATTTCGCCTAATTAGGGTACTCCCTCTCCGAATAGATGGATCCACCAGAAACAACACGAATGAAGTTTGTCTGTCTTTTAGGATAGTTTGCAAGAAATGCAAACTCAAGTTTTTATAGACAATACTCACAATGTAAGTTGTGAACTTTGGAAACTCGGTTTTGATCTTGGGATCGGTTATACCAAGACTCACAATGTAAGTTATGACCAGTTATACCATGCTCCCCAAGATAGGTTGTGACCGATTACACCATGCTTCCAAAAGTAGCTTGTGATAAGTTACACCTTACTTCCCAAAGTGGCTTGTGATTAGTTACACCTTACTTCCCAAAGTAGCTTGTGATCTATTACAACTAACTTCCCAGTGTAGCTTGTGATCGGCTACACCTTGCTTTCCAAATCAGCTTGTGACCAATTACACCTTGTTTTCCGAATCAACTTGTGACCGGTTGCACCTTTCTACACATTATAGGCTATGACCGGTTATACCTCAATTCAAACAGAATTCAAGATAGGTTCTACCTTGTCATCTAGTATTGGTCATCCAAAAGATATTCAATA
Organism: Papaver bracteatum; assembly: GCA_023529315.1. Classification (NCBI taxonomy): domain Eukaryota; kingdom Viridiplantae; phylum Streptophyta; class Magnoliopsida; order Ranunculales; family Papaveraceae; genus Papaver; species Papaver bracteatum. The sequence continues at coordinate 1,879,406 of JAJJWX010005066.1, forward strand.
AAGAACCAGACCAACACATTCATGATTTTCCTTTTGATTATGAAACAAGTTCATAAGTCTACTTCCTTAAACTAATATAATGATACATAATTTTTTAGGATGAAATCACACATATATTCTACACATAATCAAGTAACTACATACATAGATTATGTTGATGTCGTATTTACAAAGTTTCAAAAGATAAGCGTTTATACTTTGTAATATAATTCCTTGATACTTTGATCATAATCAAGTATCAAGTTTCAAAAGATAATACTTTGATCATACTTTCAAAAGATAATCAAGTTTAATTACTATTATAAATATAACTTTGCATGTTATGTTTTCAATATAAAGCGACTTGAAAGATACGTCAGGAATGGAAACAATATCAAGTCAATATAACTAACCTCAAGATGAAGGATGATGTCTTAGTTGCGGTCATTACTTCTTCACTTTCTTCATGTCTTCAGAGTAATACTTGTACGTCTCAACATTTCTAGACTTTCTAGTCTAACCTAAACGAAGTTGACTCTAGTAAATAATCAAGCGACTCTAAATGAGTATTGGTACTAAAATATGACAACCAAACTTGACATACCAACACTTGGTGGGTTCAACCAATCTACGCTCTAACAAATCGTCATTTTATTCCTAGGCTAGCATGATTTGTAGCATATATTGAAGAAGTGAACTAGTTTCGTCTGGTTTGCCATCCAACATGAGGCATTCCAAAAGATACAACAACTATTGTTATTATTGACTGTCATATGATCCCTTATGCGAGGTCGGACACTTCCTCTAGCGAGGTCTCCATTGGGATCCCTTTCCCAAGAAGAAGAAGCCAGAGTCGAGTGTCCTGACTACTACATCAGTCGTACTTTGAGAGATGCTGAACTCAGATTACCCAAAGTTGAGAGAGCATGTTTATAGTTAGTCTTTTCTTTCTAGAACCTTCAACACTACTTACTATCAACAAGGTAATATTAATGTAAAAAGCTTACCCTATCAGATTCGTATTATCGAAATTTGCGCTAGTAGGGAGACCTGCAAAATGGTTACTTCAAATGTCTGAGTTAGACATAGCATGTACCGCTTTAAAAGAGGTAAAGGGATAAGTCATAGCAGACTTACTTTCAACCTTTGACGTGTCTGGAGAGGTTCCAGAGATATCCCTACTAAAAGATGAAACATGAATATTAATATTTTGAAGATTCTGCTACTCTGATCATCAACACCATATGAGCTCGTGGTGTCTCCGTCCAATGAAATCCTTTCACATTCATTCAAAATATATTTAAGTGCACTAACAACTCGGCAGGATATGAGGCTTTCTTGTTGGGTCTATCACTAGTCAAGCAAGCTGGCTCTGTGCATCTTGAAGTCGGGGTGATTGAAAACTATTAGTTAACCATATGAACTTGATATACTCTTTCAAATAAATCACCTTAGATCCTTACAATGCACAAGATCAGAATCAGATTCTCCTAACCTATTTCTCTGAAGCGGTGACAGTCCATATTGAACGCGCCAACAACAAAATCCCGATTGTTTGGTACCCCTAACATCCAAGTTACAGTTTTAAGGGGGTAGAAACAACCTTTATCTTGCAAATATGGACTCTGCAATTGGCTTGGCTTCGCAAAAATTGAGGATGTTCAGGAAAATGATTGGAGAACACCAATTATTCACGAGCTAAACACTTCGCTTTCTTAATGGAAGGTCAGCCTTAGGGTTTTGAAAAATTTCTTCTTACTCCATAGAGCTTTATGCTACAGAAACCCAAATGTATCCTTGTGCAAATGTCTTAGGGAGGACGAAGAACATAAGCAGCTCAACTTTTTCCATGTAGAGATGTGTAGCCAGATACTACTGGTGACCCTTTGTTAGTGTCTATAACGTCTTGGGTACTGTTAGCCAGACATAAATACTCAAGCCCGAGTGCTATAGAGTTTTTTTTTGCCAACCTCCAAGCACCTCTACATCATCCAGAATCCCTCATGATATATCACGCTGGGGATGGCATAAATTATACATAAGATATCTTCGTGATAATATCCTAACACCAGGAAAGCGAGAAGCAGTCAGGCTAAGTCAAAAGGCTAAGGGGTGATCCGTAGAGAAGTTTTTACCATAAAAGTTTCGCATAAAATTTACTAAGGTGTACGACTGAGTTAGAAACCCCCATAATGCTGAAGGAATTACACGAAGGAGAACATCAAGGAAGAGAATACCATTTCTGCAGGTGCATGAGAAATTCCACTGGCCGACTATGGAAGAAAATTCAATTTTTTTTTCTTCCAAATGTATCGTAGTGTTAGATACCCCACAACCTCATCCATACTCCATGTTTCCCCTTTACACTCAATCAAAAACCCTAGGACTTTCTATATCTTGGAACTCGACCTCATCGGTAAGTTTAACCAAGCTTCATCAAAACAACGCAAATACATTATAATGGCTACATAACATATCACCAAGTGGGTTGAATCCATTCCTCTCAAGAGTATGATTGGGATCACTATAGCACCATTTATCAAAGAACACATCATATGGATATTTGTGTCCCTAAGCATATCATCCCAGATGGTGGTACCCCCATTGACAACCTATATGTGAAAGAGCTGATCCAAGAGGATGAATTTAGGCAAGTCTTCTTCACTACGTACTATCCTCAGGGAAGCGGATAAGCATATAGTATCAACAAAATACTGATCTGAATCATTAGTCATATACAACACATGATAAACCCATAATATGACATGATCAATTACCCATGGCACTCTGGGCTTACCAAATTGATTGAAAGCTAACCATTATATTCAGGTAGAGATAAACTCACTATAAGCCATAATCATAAGTAAATAGATACTAGAGAGAGGACTTGCACTTAATTGATAAATCTTCAAGTTGGGGTCCTTGAGATAGTCAAGGATGGGATCTGAGCATGGCGTCTGGATTACATCTTTATAAGCTTGAGGGAGCACCTCCTCAATGATTCAGTGCTCCTCAAGGGGTACATTAGCTAAGTTATATACATTCTAGAATATTCCTAAACTTGGTATTGGGATTGATACCTTATAGAAATACTTCTTTTTAGTAGAAAGGTTAAATATTTATTTAAAAAAAAAAGGGAGTAAAAACTTCTTTTTGGTAGCGGATAACCAAAACTTACAGATCCAGGTAGATTGTACATAGTTAGGAAATAATATTACAGATCCATCAATTAGCTATCTATATACATTCTAGAGTATTCCTAAACTTGGTCTTGGACTTAATACCTTATAAAGATACTTTCCTTTGGCTTAAGAGAGCATATGGAATGTGGTATCTAGGTAAATGTAAAAAAAAAAAAAAAGATGACTATTCTGTCGTCATTTATGCATTATACTATATTAGTGATCAAAGCGTGAAACATCATAACATGATTGATTACGTATAAATTTACATCAAATGTGTAACAAGAAGTAAATAGGAGTTCACAAAATATAGACATTACAAGTAATTATTTTTATTAGAGAACTTTTTTGTGCGTGGATGCTCAATTTTATGTGGCCAAATTTGTTTTGACGGCGCATAGAAAATTTGCATCGATATTTTAAGAAATTCTTCATTATCAGCATATTTGGTACAGATAAAGGAGTAGTATGTTAGATTGTTCATTATCAAATACTTTCTTGCACCTGCCTTTTCCCACATTACAAAACCAAACCATTTCAAAGTACCTACCCTTGTACCACTTTGATTGTTCACCGAAAACATGCTACTAGGCCAATCATTAAATTGAACAGATAAAAGATGAATACTATTATTATGGATTACAGCATTGCACACATCTTTAACAAAGGAGCATTCAATGAAAAGATTTTGCACGGTTTCAGTATGGCTGCTACACCGAGGGCAAGTAGTTTCAAAATTATCACAAAATCTAGCTAATCTCTCACCAACAGGCAGACATATTTAAAGACATTTCCAAAGAAAATGAAAGATATTCGTGGGAAGCTTAGTCTTCCAGAATTGATTCTAAAAAATGGGAATAGGGTTTGTTGGGATGAAAAAATCCGACATTACCTAAAACACCTAGCCTCTATACACATATAACACTATGGGCCTCTCCACTCATTGCCCAGTGGTTTTGAGTTGGAAGCCCATAATTCTTAGATAGAATAACCAGGAATCATTTTTTGGGCACCCTTGTTTATTTAGGGGGTCCCATTGTTTTATTTAGGGTAGGTCAGCCCTTATCAATATTTTTTTATTAATACCTAAACTACCCTTTTGATTATGTTTTGGTTATGATTAGTGAAATCATTATTAAAATGATTGAGTAAAAAATAATTAGTGAGATTAAATTAAAAGATGGGTTATTAAAAAAAGAATTATAATTTTTTAGAGAGTAAAATTAGAGAAGAAGAAGGAGAAAACCATGGAAAATATTTTTTTTTTCCAATTCACTAAGTTTGGGTATTCAAGTGATGAAAGCTCATCTGATTCTTCATCTCCATCATCTCCTAGAGTATTTGTTAATCTTCACAATGATCCGGATATGAGTTATTTCTTAGATGGTGAATGTATTCTTCCCCAAACTCAATTTCAAGATGAAAATGATGGATTTTATCAACCACAACCGGAGGAAGAGCATTTGGGTTTCCAGGTATGCTCCAAACTTAGCTAATGTTGGTTGAATTGCTCCAAATTTTCAAACCAAATGTAAATTTTTGAAGTAGTTCGGCTACAATATGTGAAGAACAGATAACCGAACTAATCTGGAAGTGTAGTTCGGTTAGTTTTGTCAAACATCCAGGTAACCGAACTCTATATTAATGGAAGTTTGATGGATTCCAGAGTAATATTCGGTTGTTTCGCAACCAATTAACCAACCAAACTTTAGGTAAAATAAGATTTTACTTAGTGTAAATTTTTTGGTTGGTTCGCAATCAATAACAAACCGAACTTTACGTAAAAATAAGATTTAACTTAGTGTACAAAGTTCGGTTACTTCGCAACTATTAACAAACCGAACTTGACGTAAAACTAAGATTTAACTTAGTGTACAAATTTCGGTTTGTTCGTACACTGCATGTAAACCAATTATCTAACCGAATTATACAAAATATAAGGGTAGACTAAGTTTAATAAGTTCAGTTATTTCGCAAACTTGATCCCAAGAGCATAACTGACCGAACTAATCAAACCAACCTAGGTGACCTAGGTAAAATAAATAATAACCGAACTTTGTACACTTTATGTGTTCGGTTACATGTCATCTTGCTTTCTTAAACGAACCTAGATTTTGGTTTACGCGATCAAATTATGTTGTTACCGAACTCTGTTGTGATTGCAATTGATGTTGTTCCATTTCTTGTAGATTGAATGCCAACCTATACCAATGGATGATCAACCTTCTCCGGTTGATATGTTGTCCGAAGATACATCCCATCACTATGTCAATGATTTGGTATTTGATGAAACTATTGATACGAAGAATTGGGCTAGAGAGCATGCCAAGAGAGACATGTGCGTATTAGTTTTGAATGGAAAATAAAGCAAAACTCGTTTTGAAATGGTTTATGAGATAAGTGGAGATCTGGATGCTAGTCACAAGAGGAAGGGTTATGAGTATAAAGGAAAGACGACGAGGAAGAACACAACGTGTTCAAAGAAAACTAAATTTCTGTTCAAGCTAGTTTTTAGTAACTCAAAACAAAGGAAAGGATAAATTCTATCTATGGATAAGGTGGTAGGTCATCACAACCACCCTCGTCTGGATAATCTTGAAGGACATGCAATGGCCGCAAGGATCACTCCTCAAGAAATGTAGAAAATAGCTAAATATAGGAGAATGAGTATTTCACCACTTGGTATGCTTCGCTTATTAAAGGATGATAACAAGGATAACGTATCATCTTTGTCCACCATTTACATTGAAATTGAGACAATTAAAAGGAAAGAATGGAAGGATAGAAAAGTCATGCAACAATTGTTTTTGTTGGCTCAAGAGAAAGGCTACGCGGTTCAAAAGAAGGTAGGTCCGGGAGAAGAAATAACTCATCTCTTCATTGCTCATACGAAGAGTGTTAAGCTTGCTCAATGCTTCCATGAAGTTCTTATAATAGATTTCACTTACAAGACAAACAAATACGAGATGCCATTGTTGAACATTGTTGGTCATACGTCGACGAAGTCACCTTTTACCGTTGCTTTTTGTTTTTTAAAGGACGAGCAAGAACCAAGTTACAGCTGGGCGCTACAACAATTGAAGGCGATCTACCGAGATGATGATATCCCCGGGGTTATAGTGACGGACAATGAAGTAGCATTGATGAACGCAATAGAGAGAGTCTTCCCATTGGCACATAATATGCTTTGTACATTTCATATATGGTGCAATGTGATGAATAGGTTCAAGCCTCAACTTTGTCCACCTAAGAGCAAAGCATTTGAAGAGATTATTAAGCTACCGGAAGTTGAACAAGAGGATGCAAAAGAGGCATTCGATAAACAATACACCATAAATCACGCTAAATGGTTTTCTTTCTCTGAGGAATGGGAGGCATTGACTTGGTCTCTCACCGAAGAAGAGTATAATCTAAATCTTGCCGAATTTATTGAACATTGGTCTAGCCCCTAATATCTGTAGGATATTGTGACGTATGTGGTGGAGTAATGGTTGGAACCGCACAAAGAGCGTTTCATTTATGCTTTTACCAACCACCATAAACACTTTGGGAATCAAGCCACAAGTTTGGTAGAATCGGCTCACCACCGGTTGAAGAAAAATCTCTTTGGATGTGTTGATAATTTTGTGATTGTGTTTAACGCTATGGAGGTTTACTTCAACCGCGAGATTGAGAGAATTAAAGAGAAGTTTCAAAAAAATCCGCATCATGAAGTACAAAAAGATTGTAGACAAAGGTGGTAACATCAAGAAAATGGAGGACCTTCGGTTTTTCAAGGGACTCCACTATAATGTTTCACATGCTTGCATTAAGAGGTTAACGGTTGAGGTGAATTTGATCAACATATGGGAAACCAAGCCGGATGAGGTGTGTGTATGCAACATGATGAAGTTTATGGGGCTCCCTTGTCGCCACATGATAGCTAAGTATGAACATGGGACTCCACTATAATGTTTTTCAAGGGACTCCACTATAATGTTTCACATGCTTGCATTAAGAGGTTAATGGTTGAGGTGAATTTGATCTTTTTCAACTTCTTCTTGTAAGACCGGTCTGGGTTGAACTCATTATACTCATCACCTTCATCGGGCTCTTTTGCATCTCGTCTAAACTCACATTGTGCCTTGTCAGCGCTTCATCCTAGATACCTTTCCACCAACTTTTCAAGAAGTTCATAACTCATAGAGGGATCGTACCCAGCTCGAACACTTGTTCCGGTAATTGGGTAGGCCTGTGATTCGAAAACAATCATCCGGAGTTATTGCCATCTCGCCAAATGGTAGATGAAAGGTATCCGTCTCTGGATAAACCCTCTCGGCAAATGCAGAAACAGTGACATCATCAAAAAAATTATGCGCATGTTGTATCGCGTTCCATAGCACACAATCAAATACCGCCAACCTGACCTCATCACACTCATTCACTATATTCCATTTCTTATTCTTTTGACGTTTCAAAACACGAACAACATTATTATGATCCTACAAATACAACATCATATCTTATATACTAATATATACCGAAAAATATATGTCAAAATATAAATAAAATGACAAAGAAATATTCATGTATAAGATTTAATACCTTTGTAGCAAAAATCTTCGCATCCCATGAGTTTTTGTAGCCAAGCAATACCTCCTCTCCATCTCTTGGAGTACTATAAGTTGGGTTCTTGGGCGGAAAACACAAAGTTTCATCATGAATGTATGCATATCTAGCACAAGGCTTTTTAGGCGTTTTTCTAGGTTTTTTTTACTATTTCTAATTGTTCCTCTTCCTATTCCTCTTCATCCTCTTCCTCATCTGATTCATCATCTTCATTATCTCCATCCTTATCTCCATCTTCTTCATTGTCATCATTGTCATCTCCTTGTTCCTCTCCATCTTCCTTATCTCCATCCTCATTTCCTTCTTCTTCAGGTGGTTCCTCTTCTCCACCTTGATTATGTTCTTGAGTACCCGTCTCTTCCACAATCTCTTGATGAACTTGTTGGATTACATTGTCAACATTATCTCTATTGACATCATCTTGGATGACAACACCCGGTGATGACCCACCTCCATACTTAGCATTTTTGGTTCCACGCTTATTGAAACCTAAGTGTAGTTTGCCTCGAGGAGTGGGAGTTCTCAGTTCTTCCAATGAAGGTTGGTTTGATTTTGTTCCTCTGCCCCTAATCAAGAAAACAAAAGATATTAGCTTAACCGATAAATGATTGACTAAATCAGACGCAACTTTAAAATATAATTCTGTTCCATGGAAGAGTTCGGTTGGTACAGCTATTTTGCGAAACAACCGAACTCCAAATTATATGAAACTAGGGAAGAGTTCGGTTTGTCATTTTTCTTGCGAACAAACCGAACTCAACATGTATGCAATTAGCAATGAGTTTGGTTATTAGAGAACAAACCGAACTCAACATGTATCCAAATTATATGAAATTAGGGAAGAGTTCGGTTACATTGTAATGTATAGAGTTCGGTTAGCAGGTGGTTTTCCAAAAATTTGCGAAACAACCGAACAAAATTAACATAGTTCGGTTAACTCAGAACTCAACATTGTGGGAAAATTAGAACAGTTCGGTTGCATTGGATTTTTTTTTTTGTGGTAATGTATAGAGTTCGGTCACGAAATTGTTTTAAAATATTTTGCGAACTAACCGGAAATATTTGATAAAGTTCGGTTAACTAAGAACTCAACATAGTGACTAAATTAGGAGAGTTCGGTTGCAGGGGAAATTATTTTCATTTTGTAAAATGGGCAGAGTTCGGTTAGGAGATGGTTTTCGAAAAATATGCGAAACAACCGAACTCTAAGTTCGGTTACATAGTGTTAATTCCTATTCAACCGAACTGTTCTTCGTGTTCATCCTTTTAGGAAGTTCGGTTAACAAACTAGGGTTTTTGTGAAACGACTCCTAACCGAACTCAGCACTGTAACTTACATTCGAACCCTATTTTGATGATTTCTATTCAATTAAACGAATCAAAATCAAATTAAAACTAATGGGTTTGGTTCAAAATACATGCGCATCTTTCCCATTACAGTTTCAGGGCCGATTTTGTCTTCACCTTCCAGTTCCACTTCCTTGTGAATCTCCAATTCACTTGACTAATTTGCTAGATGTCCTAATGGGGGACCTTTTCCTGGGTGTCTTTTGGTTTGCTTTCGAAAAACAATTCTTATACTCGATTGATTAATCGACGATGAAAATTTTATGAATCGATGAAAACGATGTTGAAATGGGGAAGAAGAGAAAAACACGAGGAAGGAGAACAGTTTACTCAAAACTTTTTCTTTTTGTGCGGCTAGGTTAGATGCTTTTGTTTTTGTATTAGATTAAATTAATTACGGTTGTTAGGGTTAATTTCAATTAGGATAAGGGGCAGATTAGTAATCTCTGGATTTTTAGGACAACCCTTAACATTGTAGGATAGGGTGCCTTAAAAAACAATGGCCCCCAAAAAACGATTCATAACCAGAGTCTTGGTTTATGGTGTTCAATTTCAATGAAGCTGAAGCTTTATAAGCTGATTTTTAAAGAACACTGAGTTATGGGTTGTATGTTAAAAGAACACAAGTAACAGAGAAACTTGCAACCTAAACTAGAAAAACCAGCAAACAAGGTCGCTTCCTAAACCTAAGATTCAATAGGGGAAGAGTGGCGAACTATTTCACTCCGTTCTTCAGTCTCAATTCAAAAAGAGTTACACAAAACAGTCCAAACAAACGTATGGATGGATCTCTTTCATATCTTGACCAATTTCTAATATTTGATCTTCCAAAATGAGGATGAGTGAGAATCATCGATTGCATACTTCAATGCAGTACTTACTCTCATACTCCCATGGGCTACCAACTCAGACCTCAAAAGAGAGAGTAAGTCCTTATAGCTTGATTGTTTTTTCTTTAATGCGCGAACATATGCTTTTAATCCGAGCCATAAAACTTCCTCTTTCTCCAATTTGAGGACTGGACGAACTGTGGATCCAATATTATCAGAACGCATCCTTTTCAGTATCAGTTTGTGCATGTACCTGATAATTGAGATTCATACGTCATTATCTAACAGTTAAATGATCTTTATAGCTGAACAAACAATAATGGTACAAAAATTAATTGCATATAAATTTTCATCTGTAAATACCTCACCGAGAACAAATAATTAATCAGAGAACAGATAATTATTTTAATAATACTATCGACTACTATCATGAAATCTGAAGAGGAAAATAATCGATACCTCACCGAGCTTTTGATCATTTGAAAATAGTAACCCGCAGGGAAACTGCAAGTGCTAGACAAGTCACGTAGATAGCAATGAAACTTCATTGCAGATAATAAAAAAGCTTGGTATATATTTAATCTGACAACTGCTGCAGAATTAATCTGTGAATCGTAAAATATAGCATGGCATTTCGGTCGCAAAAACTGACGCAGCTTGTCCTTCATCTGGAATCCTGGTTTACCTTGCCAGCTGAGTGTGAGAGTTGATCTCAGATGCATACCCAAATACCTGTTCAGCCATATGCAAGACCCCTTATCTTAATAACTACACAAAAACTTAGCAAACTAAGAAATATAGGGGTGGGGTAAAATTTATGTTTAAAACCTCATAAATTAATGGTTGTAAACAACATTATAAGTTTTTAGATTGGATCATGAACTCTATTAAATTGACGGTTACCGAACAGCCTCGTAAAAAACGTCCTATTTGATAGATACCCTTATGACTACTCTACACACGCGAGTAAAAAATAAGAAAATTAGAGTTGAGACTGAAACAAAAATAACCTTGTGTAGTCAGCTTGGATTTCCAGAGTACGGCAATTAAGCAGCAAACCACTCCATGGAAGAAAAGATATACCGTCTTCTCCTGTATAAATTCTGTTCGTTGGAACACCAGAAGTGCTACCTATATCAAAATTCATGCAGGATTTTGCTTCGTTGATTGAACAATTGTAGTCTCTAAATCCTCTGACCAACCTAGAATAAAAACTAACAGCTTGCTTCTTTGAAGTTGATATGAAAAGAAAATCATCAGTATATCTGAGTAACGTAAAATTAGGTGTTGATGAGATGTCATCTGTACCATTCTCCGTTGAATCAAGGGACCTTAAATCAACATCTTGACAAGTATGTCTTTCTTGTAACTCTCCTTCAGTAGTTTCAGAATAGTGAGTCTCATGTATGTTTTTAAGAAATGGAAGGAGTACTTTGGTCTCCATATGCGCATAGTAAAATGAACACAGGAAAGAAGAAACTATACTTCCTTGTGGTATACCAATCTTTTGCAAATAAAAGTCTTGACCTACTTGGATCACGTTCCGCTTCACCAGTTCATACAGATCACGTTGAAGTTTTTCTTTCTTCAACTCTATGCTGGTCTCCTAAAAGATTCCACATAAAAATATGAGATAAAGCTCACTTGTATGTGACGAATAAAAAACTAAACTATCACCCAAGTGTTTCTTCTTCAGCACAACTTCTGGTTTAGCAAGACTGTCTTCCTGTAGTATTCAGAGCACATACCTGATTTATAAAGACATTATGCACTGAATGAGAAGGGACAGAAGCAGTTGACTTTGCACTAAAAGGTTCCACATTCTGATTCAAGAATATCTGATTATTGAGGACGTGCATATACTTCTTTGTGCAGATAACTTGGGAAGACCACTTAGTGAGATACTGGCCATTCATCATAACATCTTTCATCAATTGAAGGAGTTTATCCTGATCAACAGAATCAAATGCCTTTGACACATCACAAATGACAACATATGCCCTTGGCATGAATTTGACTCTGTTCTTCAAACCAATTAGGTAAGGTGCAAGCTTCTCGTAGACATTATCGTAACAAGATACTGATGATCCCAAGAGATGGGGATGATTCATCTGTATTCCTTTTAGAACAGCACTTAAATCGCGAAGACCATTATTCACAGCCTTAAAAAAATATTTTCTCCCTTCATTATTCTGCATACTATTAAAATGAAAATTTGAAGATCCCTGAAGAGGAATGACTTTTTTGTCAGCTGGTATACTTGATGCTGTTTTCATATTTGCTAGAGCCCTCACTCCTTTTCCCTTTGGACAAAATCTGACTTTTGAAAACCCAAAGGGTCTCTTGAACAATATACTCCTTAAATATTTATAATCCAGCAATCTGTAACTCCGCTCTCTCATGCACGCGACAGCGGTTTGAGTTAGCTTCTCCCAATTTTGCTTTCGGTAATAAAATATATCTTGTTTTCCAGCCTCACTTTCTGTGACATAGAAAGTCGACTTAAGAATGGGTGTTACTAGACTAGAAAAGAACCAATAAATCCAACACACAAAGAGCTTGTTTTTCAGAGTAATCTTGGCATTCTCAGCTGTGTTGCATCCGGCTGATATGTTCACACTTCCTCCCACCATATCTTTTGAAAAATGCTTATTCGATAGGAATGGAAAACGAGATGTTTTCAGCCCATGCACACACTGCCTAGCAGAAAACTTTTCAGATCTTCGTAGCCGGATAAACTTTGAAATACTTCTCTGTAAAGCTCTCCATTCAGAAGGAGCTCCAAGTAAGTCTTCAGGGATTATCCTCCTACACACTGCCCATATAAACGAGGCCACCTGACTCTTGCGGCAATCCGACCCACTCAGCTCTAGCTGGTGACCTGAGACGTTCCGAGTTCTACCCTGGTGTCACAGTTACATCACCAACAGAATTATGATTAAGATAGACTAGATAGTAAGTTAGTGTAGTAGGGTGGAAGACCTGAGGTCAAAACTGATCAACAGCATATTATACCGATCAAAAAAAGTTAACCTGAGTAATAAAAGGAGGAAACAAGGCTGAATGGCTGACCAGCAGTTAGGCCATATTATACTACAACATTGACACAAATCATATGAACAAAATTGAGGTGATTGCATCACATTACCAAATTCTTTCAAGCTTTAAAAGGGGAATTAACAAACGGACCAAGAGTATGATTCAAATGTTATCCTGCTAACCTCAAGTATGGATCCAAGATTTCCCTTAGCTGGTGGTGCAACTTCCATAATGGGACAATGCTTATCTAGCAACTTCAAATATTGGCAACGTTGACCACTGCGCATAAGATTCCCCAGCAACTGTCTAAGTAATTGATGTCTGGTGACCAAAAGTCAGACAAGAATAAGGGGTCACAATAATAATGAAAAATAAGGAAACAACCCAAAGGAAACAAAAGTCCACGATACAAATATTTTGGGTTAAAAAGTATAACACATACACCTCATGTAAACAGAAAGGAACTGATTGCACGATATGTATTTTACAGCCTAACATGTGCTGATCATGATTGCTAACTATCAGTGATGCATAAACTGTTTGAAAAATATTTAACTCTTCCACAGTAAACAACAAGTACTTTAACTAGGGAGGCACGTATAAAACAGAAGTAGGAAACTATGTACAGAAACATGTGACGAAGCAGGAAGGTGAATGAATATTGGAGAGAAAGATACTCATGTATACGATTAGAACAATAAAGCTTGAACATTTAACCAACAAAGGCAATCAGGAAGATGTGATGCTATCAAATACAATACATGGATTGTATTTCTTAAACTCAGATTAGAAAGAAAAAAAATATTTATGATTCTTGCACATGGTAGTGTTTCAATTCACCTTAGTAAGGAGTATGATTTCACTATTTTAGTTTGAACCAAAGCTTGAGCGTTATACTTAACTTACAGGCTCGCACACCCGAGGAGACAAGAACTATGGTTATGCAAGCATGAGCATGATGTAGATTCAGTGATCACAGCTTCATCCGGTAAGCCAAATATATCCTTCATCAGGACATCCTCACCAGCATTACTGGGTTTTGATCTCATCAATACATCTGAAGATTGTAAAGGGCGTACAAAGATCAAATTTGGGCAGAAGAGTATATCTACAAATCAAAAGAAAAGGATACGATCTCTTGGTAAAAGAGAGGATAAAGTGCAGGGATTGTAGAATATAGAATTTCTGTCAACTTCTGACGTCTTTGCAACCTTTTGCGGTGCTTGCAGCATCATATTACAAAAGCACTGTGAAGTATTGTGGCAGGTCAAATATTCAGAAAATCGTAAAAAGAATGTAAGACAAGTAATAACAGAAAACATGGACAAATCATGAGTCATCAACATTGGAAAATCAGCTCAAAAGTTCACAGTTGCATGAATCTCATTTTCATATACATATTGTGTAACTCAAAAGACGCTTAGGCCAAATGTATATGGGGATCACAAGCTAACCGTTTTAGGAACACAAGGTGCATGCTGCTTCTCAGAATCCAGACCAGGAAGCTCCTCTGCGATCTGCTGAAACTCTTTGTGGTTATCATTTTCAGATATTTGAATGTCGCTGCAAAAACCCACTGCACTATCCTCAATAAACTTCATTTTCCTATGAATTCTTCGACGTTGCCAGCTGGAAGGCCGAAAACGCTTCACGGATTTTCCTACAGCCTTTTTTAGACTTTGTTGAGGTAATTCGTTTAGTTCTTGGTTCTTAGTAACAGTTGTGCATCTTTTTACCAAACTTAATTTGGACAAGAATGGACTAATGACTCTGTGATTGCTTTGGTTACAATCAACAGAATCTAAGGAACGATACGAACCAGATCTCTTGGCACATATAAGATCTGATTCATATTCAACTTCAGTAGTCGTTCTTTTCCTCTTTGAAGGGGTGCCTAAGAGATTTAGAAACCAATTTTACGATGTAAGCATATCCATCAAGAGGAGTGTCCAAGCAAAAATCCTATGAAGTAAAGGGACACATTTGGGGTTCATAGAGAAGATTACAATATGCAAAAAAATTGTGTATCCTGAATACCTAATTCTCCAATAGATGCAGGTCGGTGATATGCAGCTGAAGAAGGTTTTGAGATATTGGGGCAAAAATTACTGATAGGAAAGCCTGCTACCTGACGATGGTCTTTACGACCATGAGGCAAAAATATAGATCCGAACCGCAAAAGGTGAACCATGAGTTCATCCCCAATCTGCAGATTTCACACACTTTAAAGATGATCCACGGACAAAATCAGCAAAAGTAAATGAAACACTAAGCGATGACTTCAAGACCCAACAACTTACCCTCGTTAGAAGAAGTTTCCAAGCCAAAGTTGATAAAAGATCTACAACACAGCTTGAATTTGTCATCTGCTAGAAATGCATAAAGACACACACAGTGAGGAAGATAACAGACTTGGGTGGCCAACAGGAAACATCATGCAGTGTTCAAATCAGAGATTTCTTGGGTGGCCAACTCTAAGACTTTGCACATGGTGCTTTGGGTCATCTCATCTCTATCCAGAGTTTTCAAGGAGAGACAAATTGGCATTTGGTGCCACTTCTATCCACACCCAAATGAAAGATTTAGAGTTGAAATTGCCTACTCATTGCCGAGAGAGACAAGCTGTAGGAGATTTCCGTGGATAGACCCAAAAGAGCATATGTATATCCTTTGCTGTAGGGATCTAATGGAGAGTTTTAAGAGACCATTAATGACTCTCTAATGTAGATGAAAATTTATTAAGTAACTTGCCTTATCATATCCATTGCATATTGTATTACCAGATTTCTGAGGAATCATCAACTCTATGGTTCTTGTAACTATCTGAAAGTGTAAAGGAGTTAATAAGATACCAAATCCAAAAATAAAAAACATCTTAAGCTTTTGTAAGAGAATAATTTAACATTCAAGCTTAGAATAACATTGCCTCAAAAAACAATCAAACAAAGTTATATTACTTCCAACATAACTCTAAGAACTTTTTTTCTGATCAGCTATGTATCTGAGAAACTACTGGCAATCTAAAAGCAGATATCCACAATTTTTATTATTACATATTTTCACATAACACAATATCTATGTAAGTTGTGATTGTCAGATATATAGATCTCTCAAACTAACTACCAAATTTTTGGCGGGAAAATTCAAACACACTCTAGAGTAACACTTGTACGGAAAATGAATTCAGAAAACATGGTGATTTTCTGTGGTAATGATCCGTTTTTAAGGTATAGGCCCATTAGAATGATCTATACCTAGGTTTAAAATACAACTGAATTACTCTCCAAGTAATTCTAGAAGTAAATTTCTATTCCTAGAAGGAAAAGTAGGAGTTCTATATTTAGAAGCTTACAAAAATAAGGGGGTTTCCTAATCTGAGTATGACTAGTTTTAGCATAGTCCTAAACTTATAAATAGGCACCTAGAGTGTTTGTAGAGGACACACGCAAAAGACTAGAAGAATACTAGAAGAAAACAAACCAAGAGAAGAAGCAACACCTAGGTCAGAAATAAACCTAAAAGGTAAACGTTGTAAAGTTCTTACTCTTAAACAAAAGTAATTAACGTGTTCTATTATTGCAAATTACTAGTACTTTAATTCTACTTGTGTGGCTATTCTGTATCTATCATATTGGGGTCTGAAAACTGATCAGTGGTATCAGAGCAAGAAGTTAAGTAAGCAATGTTTCCGGCGATGAATGGAAGGGCTTCGATCCAAGGGTAATGAGGTATTACAGTTAGATCCTAACATTGATAGAAAGAAGAGAACATCTGTTTCATCATCATCATCCCATCCGCAAGAAAGAACTATGGAGAAATTAGAGGAAGATATGAGAATAATGAAGAATGATATGGCAGAGCTATAGGAGATAATAAAAGGATTACAAAGAACACAGCAAGAGCCGGGAGGTTTATTTCACTACCAAGGGATTTACTGAAGAGCAACAGGTAAGTTTCGCTAGACTAAGACTTGATGGACATGCCCTAGTTTGGTGGGAAGCGTATACGTCAGGTTTGGCCCTTAGCAATAAAGCACCGGTTACTACTTGGAAGCAATTCACAACAGCTATCCAGAATCAGTTTTACCCGATTGGTTATAAAGAACGATAGCGCGAACAATGGCAATTCTTGCGACAATATTGAGAAATATAAAGGAGGTTTGCCTTTTGCTATACGGATCAGGTAAATAAGAGTGCAGTTCATGTTGAAGATTCAAACAGATAAATTAATCAATTCCAACTAAAAATTGTGCAGAACCATTAATTTGCCCTAAATTTTGAAAAGAAAGGAGAAGGAAGAGAGAATGACCTGCCGCTGTGACCAATGACAACCAGGATAGAAGGAAGTGAGAGGCGGTGAATCTTCAGATAAAACAACAAAACATTTGTTCAATAGATCTTTATATTCATAAGGATCATCAATTTTGCGGAGAAATTGTATGCCACTGCAACCAAGACATCTACGACCTTTACATCTG
This sequence comes from Papaver bracteatum, assembly GCA_023529315.1. Taxonomy (NCBI): domain Eukaryota; kingdom Viridiplantae; phylum Streptophyta; class Magnoliopsida; order Ranunculales; family Papaveraceae; genus Papaver; species Papaver bracteatum. The sequence goes on from JAJJWX010005066.1 coordinate 1,896,868, forward strand.
CACTCCACCGGAGAAGAAGGTGGCGGAGGAAGCAATGATATGATAGCATCTGATAAGGTACGAGCTCGATGCTTATAAACCCTAAAAAGAGTTTCAGGGATTCTCTGTTTCTTAGTCGCCATTAATGGATTTTGCAAAGGCAACCCAAGAAAATGAGTAAAGCAGATATTTTTTTTGACAAAAGCTTGTCTTAGAAGCTTCACAAGGTCAAAATAGACTTTTTAGTACAGCACCTTTTGATGTTTCGGCCCAATTTGCCACCATTGGCATGGTTTGCTGTATCCTCGTGCTCCTTCTGGTTTACAAAAAGCGACTCAAACTCAAAGACCTCATCATTTTGTATCATTCTATATCAGTCAGACACGAGCTAACACAGATTAGAGTAGTTACACAACATAAGAAATAACTCTAAAACAATATACTCCAATGGAGTGTGATGATGAACCCGTTGGGAGCCGTGAATTCCTTGCTGAATGCCATAGGACCCCAACAAACAAGAAAACATGTGAATAGTTGTTTTAACATTGTTTCTTTCCTTGGTCCATCAAGAATTTTTTTGAGATACTTCAATTCCAAGGAAGTATTGATACATATAGACCATACAATGACTTGTTTAGAAAAGACGTACAAATGTTAGATCTTGTACATTGATTCACAAATGACTTATTTTTTTTATACAATTGTTTCTTTGCGGGTTCAAGAATTTAGAATTGTTGTTTTGTATTTGTTCGAATGTCCTTAAACACACAAGAATTAGGCCAAAAGATAACAACACAATTTAAGACTTTAGTAATTTGGGAAACTGATAATAGATTATAATTTAGAGAGGGAACCACTAAAACGGAATCTAGACTCAATGTATCCGTAAGATTTAATGATTGTTCTCCAATTACTGGAGCCAAAGATCCATCTTCTGGGTAAACGGAGTTGTGTATGGATGTTTTAAGAGGAGAAATGCGGAATCAAAAGTCATATGGTCTGTGCAACCCGAATCAATTATCCATGAGCTATTAGGAACAACTTGCGAAATATTAAAAACCTTACCATTGGTTGTTTCCATAGCGGAGGTTAGATTACTAACCACATGCTGCTGTTTGGAAAAGCTTGTCTTTGGTAGGCAAATGTTAGCTCGATACCATATCAAGTTTTTTTAGATAACATTAATACAATGTTTTTAGAATTTTAATATCAATTTTAATTTCCACATCTTCTAATACATGTGAATATAATATCTTTCCACATCTTCTAATACATGTGAATATGTCAAGCATCGATTGTATGAAAATTTAAATATCAATGAAAAACGAAAAAAAATTGATTAAACAAAACCTTTGATTTCAGTTATTGATTAGCCTTAATCGATATCGACCAATATCACGGATACAATCGTACTGTATTTTTATCCATGAGTATTGATACTGGGCTGATACCTGAACCGGTGAACCATGGTTATTAGTCACTGGGATAACAATACATAATTGGGTGTAAATATATTTGTCATTCGTTAGAATTCGAAGGGTTTGACACTTTGGTATGCAAAACAAAACTAGTCTAAAATATTTTTCGGAATTAAGTAAAAAAATAAATGGTTTCTCTATGTGGTTTTGGACTAAGGTTTTTCTAAGCTGGCTTTACAAAAAAAAAAAAACGAATTGATATTTGACAACGATTAATCGGCTGGTTATAATTAAGTAACTCCAAAATTGTATGGTAAAAGATTATCCGGATCTATATCAATATATTGTGTGGGGGGGTTTCCAAAACACGACTCTCCCACTTAAAAAACCTTCACGAGGCCATGGTATTCACTTATATTGAGAGGTCGCGTAACAACTTGTATAATGTGGAAGAAAAACTCTTATTCAAAATATAACTTTGTTACATCGTGAAAATGTGTATTTTTTGAAATTGTTGTCAGATGCCACTTCAGTTATTAGATTTCAACTCTAATGTTTTTTTCACATAAATTCAAAAAAATTATTTCTCAGTCTCGGACTCTCGACTTAGTTATTTTTTAATAGCTAGATAAAACCATTAGATTTTTACTAATGTTGTTAGATGCCACATCAGTTGAATTTATCAACGGTTCGATTAATCAAATGTAATGGTTTAAAAAATTTGTTGCATTACTTTGTCAAAATGTTTTGTTATAGGATCCCGACCCTTTACTTAAATAACGTCGTATAAAAGAAAAGTGATATGACGTCAAATTCATTAAGATCTACACTCAAAACTAAGGAACAAAAAGATACATCCAGCTTGCCTTTTGTTATGGTCATGGATTATTTCACATCTTATTTGAAAGTTCAGACTCCTACGGCTATGGAGTTCTATGGTGTTATATATATGTAAAAGAGTACAACATATGAAGGATCGATCTGGTTTGAATGTGATTCAATGCACATCCAACATGTGAAGCATCGATCTAGTTTAAATGTGATTCAATGCACATAAGTTTTGTTCTAAAGAACAAAAATTTAATCCTTCAGAAGCTCTTGGTTGTTCGCTAGAATCGCATTAAATTCTTAAATGCTATACAATTTAGATTTGATCACTCATATATATATTATAAGGGACAATGGTGTTTTTCCATATCGACGGTCATCTATAGTTCGGAAATATAAAGGATGGCCACGATTTATCCACGAAATTAACCTTATAAAAGATATAGATGCTTTACTGAGTGGACGGAGACGTACAGTTTAGGTGTGTATGAAAGACGGTGTTGATTCCCCGCACTAACTCTGCACGACAATCCCAACGTAACGTATGTGTCCAAAAAATCCTTCAGCCATCAATGGCCATAAATTTCGCTGCAGTGAATGCACGGAAAACTGATGTATCACTTACCAGAAAAACCAAGTTACCACGCATCAGGCTATCAACTAGGCTGCCTGAAATTGGCTAAAGGAAACCATGTTATACGAAAACGTAACTATATAGTATCCCGATTAGTTTTCTCTTGAATTATATTGCGCACTACATTTGATTTCCTGAAAGTCTGATTTTTGAATTTAGGTAGTTGTGTACAAGGAGATTCACATAAATTATGATAACAGATCCGGAAATTAGAAAGAGTTTCAGCCTTGAGTTGCTGAAAGTATTGGATTGACTATTGAGGAGTTCATGTTGATTTCCTATCTTACTAGGTAAACAATTTGCAATTTGTTTGATATAACAAGGTTGAATTTTGTTGAGAAAGTACGACAAAATCTTGGTATTATGATTTGTAGATTTTTATGGGATGAAGCTTGATATCCTACGATATAATCGTTGAGGGAGACTTTTGATGGTATTCATGTTCAAGTTTCCAAGATCAATGATGATCTTAAGGTATATGCTTATCATTTTTAAGTTAAGTTCTAACATTGTTTGGTATAGTTGATTTATTCCGTGACTTGAGTAGTAATCTGTGAATTATTGTGCGGTGTAATTATTTTTTGTTCTTCAACCTTAGATAATACCCTGAAATGAAGAACTGTTCTATTGTAAGTTGGCGATATGTTGGAGTTCTTATAGTACCTTGAGATAGTACATAAATAGGGAGTTTATTGGTGAAAACTTTGTTGCATTGGGAGGTCTCTTCTAAGCTAGAATTTTGATTAATAGCTATGTAGATATCTTTGATGTGTCAGTTTAAATTGACACTAGGAGTTTATCATCAGAAACTGCATTTCATTTTGGATTATAGCAGGCCACTTCTTTTTATGGACAAAAATAAGATGAATGGATTTAAAGCTTAGTAAAGGTAATAATGACTAGATCTGTGAACTTGAATCCCACTGGAAAAATGTCAAGAATCAAAGACTTGCAAACCTATAGACCATGGCATTATGGATAACATTAGTAGTCGTTTAACAATTAAACTAAGGTTCCAACGAATACACCAAAGGGGAATCATAGTGAAACAAATCAAACACAAAAATTGCTTAATTTGGATATGAAAAATAAATACTTTAATTTCATACAACATGAAATATGAACATTGGGAGCAAAATGTATTTACCTGCATAAGAAAATCTCTTTGTTGGCTATTGAATCTTATTTTATGTCACATGCAATTAGTTTTTCCAGCCGTTGCTCAGTTCATAACCATTTTGGCCATGGTCTGTGACTAGCCTTTTGGCCATCCATAGGAGGTATGCAAAATTTGCACATCACCCTTCAATGTGACTAGCCTTTTAATTTTTGTCCGAGTAATATACGGTCTACTCTATTGGATTAATTAATGGGTTGGCGATGTTATATGTTAGTTATGTTGTTATATTATTATTACAGGTCTAGCGATAAGTTTGATCAGACGAGATTTGGGTTGCATTCTGAATACCATGACTATCAATTACTACAAACGTATCACCCCAGTGGTTTATTGAAATATTAGTCTTCAAATGAAAAAGATGGTACTGAACCAATGTTATTGTGTTGTCAGGATCTTAGGGAATTTTTGTTTGGTAGGCAATATGTGCCTTTGGGTTATTTAGTTTTGAATTTGTACACAATAACTTTGGTGATCACTAACATATGAAGCCACCCGATAGCAGTATATAGACGGGAGAACGGGCTCAATTTGAATCAACCTTTCTCTGAATGGAATAATTTAACAGTAAAAATTGCAGCCAATAAAGATGTCGAAGGAAATGGCTACGTACATTGAATGAAACTGCATTGGGTTATGCAGTATTATATTTTATAGGAGATGGATCTGTAGACACCCCAATTTTGCACATAAAATGGGTCAAGAATACCGCAGCGAAGTCGTATCCGAATGTTGTCAGTAAATGGACCAAGTCTAGAGTTCATTCATAAATCATTAGTGGCGTCCGAACTTGGCAGTTTTAGTCGCCCATAACACGAAATCAATGTTTTAAATTGGCATTAGCCCATATCAAAGCCCACTAAGTTAGACGCCACCTAACCTAGGCTAAGTCCATGTATCTGTGGCATTTTTTCTCTCATCCTAGGTCCAAGTGGTAGCTGCACATTTCCGTGTCCACCAAGGCCTCCCATCCAAAATGTCGACATTTTTGATATAAGGTTCCTTTATTCCCAAGTCTTTCCTTTCAACTAAAAATCCTAGGCTTAAATGAAATCTTTTGAATTTTTGGTATTAGTATCAATGAATTTATAAAAATGGAAATAATATTTTTGAGAATGAGTAATAATATTTAGGTTTTAGAGTTCCACCGTTTGATCGTAGGCATTCAATCCTAGGGTCCTAGGACCTAGATGGTTGGAGGAGGCTATAAATAGGGAGCTTTTCCATGAGTTTCCTAGTTAGCAATTCGGGGTACGGGTAGTAGTTCGGGACGGCATACGTACGAGAATTATACGGATTTGGATAGGTCGGATTCGGTCAAAAATCCGGTCAACGGTTCGTTGTTCGGACAGTAGTTCGGAACGGCATACGTACGTGTATATTCGTTTTATAAATGTGAGTTCGCACTTAAAATTCGGATTACATAAATGATAAATGATAAGTATTATGATCTTATTACGAAACTAATTTTATTTGTATATGATTTATAAGATGAAAAAAATATTTTAGCGTGATTATTTAACAAGAAGTAAACAGTTTAATCACATAAATGTATTATAAAACGAGTTTATAGATTTTTAAACAAAAATTAACACATAAAACACTGGTTAAACAACTATCAATAAAAAATTTAACTGAATAATTGTATTTAAATATAAAGTATATTCAAAATCACACAAAAACCAAGCAACAAAACTCTGATCAGAGAATTACTTATGGGAGAGCGAGGTTGGGTGCGAACTAGGTTCGAAGTTCTAGTTCGGAAATATCATTCGGATTCGGTTAGTTCGGATACGTTCGCGAATCATTCGTGAGGTCCATATAATCCGGGAACTAGGTTTGGAGTTCAAATAGTTCGGAAGTACCATTCAAATTCGGTCAGTTCGGATACGTTCGGGAATGATTCAGAGAATTACTAACTAGGATGAGTTTAAGGAGGGAAAAAAGTCACTAATAATAATAATAAAAAAAAAGGAGGACAAATTGTGGTATAAAAAATTGGGAAAATGGGGAATATGCCCCAAAATCCAGTGTCATCTTGGGAATATGCCCCAAGATTCCAATTTTTGGTAATATGCCCCGACATAACAGTTTCCGTCTAAGTATGTTAAAAAGTCAATTTCTAGCACATTGACCAGTCAAAATCTCACATTTTGAGATCTCGTGAGATGATTCAGATTACAAGTTTAACCTTAAACAAAACTCATTCTTCCTTCACCGACAACAATATCTCTTTTAAGTTTATGAGAAACTCTTCTCTTCACTGCTTATCCCATTTTCCCTTCCATCTCTGTCGATCAGTGGGTTTTTGGTATCATTTAATTCAGATTTTGGGGTTTTCAAAATTAAGGTTTCGGTTTGGGAATGATTTCGATCAAAGGTGCAGATTGGATCAGTATTGTTAGGGTTTCCTGAATTGAAGATGATGATGACTGTTCCGAGCATCCAAAGTGAGTTTGTTTCAGTGTAAATCTTAATTAAAAATCAAATTGAAATGTAAGTGACTAAGATCAATCAATTTTATACAGTGGGTTTGTTTTAATTTTGAATTTGCTATAAAATATGGTTTTAATTTTGAGATCAATATGTTTATTGTGCGTTGGGTTATTCATGTCCGGTGGTGGATTCTGAGGATTATCCATGTCTTTTCCTTGGGTACCTAATGCACATGTAATAAAATGTTAGATTATTCCCAATCATACAGATTATTTTTCAGATCTTCTTCACAACAATATTGAAACAAAGACTAAATTATTATATGCAAATCGAATTTTCAAAATCGATCTGATATTCCCAGATTTCATCAAACATTATCAACCAATAATAATAAGATTCTTAGTTTAAAGTTGGTTCTAAGATAAAGAAACGACATTCATTACTACAACCGGCGTTATCAATTTGCCGATTAAGTTCCAGGCAAAAAAAAAAAAAAAAAAACAACGAAAATTAACTTCGAATCGAATTTTAGTTCATCGATCAACATGGATTTTTCAGTGCATACAAGTTCAGGATAATTAATAAACTACCTCTGTTTATACTCTAGTATGTCCTGGAGAAATGCTATTGAAAATGAAGACTTTTGTTAGAGGGAGAGCAAAAATGGATTTGAGGAGTGCAAAAATCGTATTTGACTCGCTATTCATGACCTAGTCAATACATCGCTCTAACTCGGACGAATCTACCCTTGCTAAATAGTATCCGCAGTGACGCACAAAGTCACGTCCAGTATCCAAGGCTCAAACAATTCCACCACCGTGTCCGCCATTAACATCACCACCAACACCATGAAGATCATCAAATCATCACCATCGAATATTAAATCAGGGAATGAAATCCTTCTACCATCTCCCTTGAAACTTTCAATTTTAATATCATCCCATTCCCATACTTTCTGTAAGAGTTCTTATTGACATTGTAAAATCATTCATCCCTGCAAATACAAACAAACAACCCACAAATCAGAAATCCATGAAAAACCCACCACAGAAATCAAAAAAAACTCCCACAGAAAACAAACAGAAACCATTTTGAAGCAATTTTAAGAAAACCCAGATCAGAAACCAAGAAAAAAGAAGAAAAGCAGAAAGATCCGAAAGAAAGAATGTTGAAAAAACCTTGAAACCTTCCCAGGAATTGAATTAATGGTCCTTTTTATAACAGTGATGAAAAATGAAAAACTGAAGCTCCTTTATAACAAAACAGAAAGAAACCCTTGTTTTTTCTCAATTAAAAGCATTGAATTAGAGATATCTCCTCTCAATTAATGGAAACAATAAAGATCCATAAGATCAGGACCACCATCCATTACACGCACTGTAGCCTATAATGATTCAATCACATACATACCCAGACCCAGACTCAGAGAGAAAGAGATCATGTAACCATCACACACAGAGAGTAATTAATGTTGGTGTTGACAGAACCAAGAACAAATCAAATCAGCAAAAAAAAAAAAAGGATACAAAATCTATTCATACAAGTTTACTGCATTTTACACGTTAAGTAAAAAACAAGAAATAAGAAAAAGAAAATAGATAAAGAAAAGAGTAATAAAAATGGTAATGTAAAATTACTTTTTTTTCTTTTTTTTCTTGGATCTGTGCACCGATTAATCCTCCTAAGTTGATGGGGAAGAAGATGATTGAAACTTGAAAGAGATTATCAATAGAAGAGGAAGAGGGTCTGATGAGTGAATGAAGTGAGAACACAAATTGCCAAATGGGAGTGTTATGTTTTTGTCAATCCATGATTCTCCTCTATCTGCAATGACATGTGTTCTTGTCTTACTTGGTTTTTTTTTTCAAGATCAGAACCAGTTTCGTTTTACGCATTGAGATTTGAAACTATTTAGCAAGGGTAGATTCGTCCGAGTTAGAGCGATGTATTGACTAGGTCATGAATAGCGAGTCAAATACGATTTTTGCACTCCTCAAATCCATTTTTGCTCTCCCTCTAACAAAAGTCAAAATGAATGGATGCTAGCAATGAAAAACCATCACAAACTTTTCTTGAACTATGTCCATCATCTCAAGCAAACTTTTCTTGAACTAGCAGTGAAGAACACCATTTCATAACGATAAAGTCATTTTTCAATTTTTTGGAGGATAAATTTGTCTTTTTGTCACACGTGTAATCCCACATGTGTGCGGTATTTGACAAGTTAACTGGGTTGGATGAAAACTTGGACGGCTGGGGCATATCCCCTAGAACTGGAATCTTGGGTCATATCCCCAAGATGACACTGGATTTTGAGGCATATCCCCAATTTTCCCTAAAAAAATAGGAGGAGAAAAGCTTTGGGAGAATTTCGGTAGAAATCAGAGGGGATCAACTCCATAGAAACTTTGATAGAGGAAAACTTCAGTAGGAAAATTGGAAGAAGATCAATAGTTAATATTCGGATACGATTTGCAGCATTGGATTCATCATTTAAATCTAAGTGATATCGGAAAAGCTCTCAGCGAGCACAAGTCGGTCGGTAACCAATTTTCTTTTCCACTTTTCCACTTTTCCACCTTTGGTCTTTGTAATGATTGCATAGATAGCCATATATTTCTATGATCATTTGTCTTTCTTCTGATACTCCACGTATTTAACTTGCATGCTTATGATGCTCTGGTGATCAATTAATTAGCTTAGTAGTATACATATAAACCTATGACTTTGTTGATATGATAAGGCTGTGAAAGGGTTTTACGGGCTAAACGTTAGTGGCTAATTGACCATCTTCGTATCTTCTGTTTAAATTCACTCCAAGCACATGCTAGTTTCTACATCGGGTATTAGTGGAGGAATATATTTGCAATTGGTACGAACAGTAGGTAGTTTGGACTTGCATGTTTGGTTTAGTACATAGCATCTTTATTTTGCGCACAATAATTCAGTTTGGCATTAATTTCGTTCCATTATTCATAAGATTTAGAATTTTTAATAATAATAATAATAATAATTTAATTGTTTATTTTGATTATTATTTTTTGGACATTAATAATAATAATAATTTGGGTTATGATAAGTTTGATATTTTTGCAGGTGTATACTTTTATTAGGTTTTACTATTTTTTTAAATTACGATCAAAACCCTAGTATCCCAATTATAAAGTAGAGGTCGATCTTTGGATTGGACGGGTTAGGTGCCTCACTCTTCCTAGCCCGTATCTTGATTTCCGGACTATTTCTCTGTTTTGGACCAGTGCCTATTTTGGGTCCCAACTCCCTAAGTTGGGTGGCGGCTCTTATAATAATAATTTCCACGTGATTCCCATTTTAGATATCTAGAGATCCTAACCGATTTCGACGGTATCTACAGTGGCGACTCTGCTGGGGAATTTGAGAATCTAACTTGAAATGTAATTGGGAATTTAGGGTTTTGATTTGACACTACTCGGTATTTACACACACACACGTGCACGCACCCATTTGCACATTTGCATTCCATTTAGCATCGTCCGAGTCCGAATCTTAGGAAAATCCGTGGTTAGTAAAGCTGAACCCTTTGGGCATTATCAGTCGAACACCACAAGCCTTAGCCCAGTACTAAAGACTAGCCTTTGGCTACGTCCGCGTTATATTTTGCCAAGGTAACCCAAGCCTACCCAAAAGTTAGTAAAACCTGCATGCACGTCCATTAATTGTAAACTGCATTCATTGTTGCACAAAATCCGAGACATAAGCACCCATGTGTTACCATATATCTTTTTTTTTTTCCTTTGAAACAGGAAAATGAATATCGACACTGGGGCGTTGTCATGGTTGAGCGAACAATTCCAAAAAAAGTTGGATACCAAGTTCACAAAACTGAAAGCTGAGACCAAGAAGTTTACTCTCGAGGCCATTGTTAATTCCACAGGAAAACATGTCGGGGATGATATGGGAAATGACAAAAATAATCATAATTATGAAGAGGTTAAAAGGAATAATTTTGAAGAGGACATTTTTGAAGATGTTAAAGATGACATTTTTGATGAAATGGGAGAGACCATGGCACGCGAAAAAAAGTTATCCCAGAGGCTCAAAAAGATTGAAAGGACCTTGCGGAAAATGGGTGAGGATACAGTAGATACACATGGGCTATATCCTTATCCCTATATATGTTTGCCTCATGGCTTCACATTTCCGGATATGGATAAATATGATGGAACTGGGTGCCCTAAAATCCATATTTGTATGTATGTTGGGTACTTAAAACCATTGGGTATTAGTGATGGGTTGTTAGTACAATTGTTTCAGAGAAGTTTGACTGGTACAGCTTTAAAGTGGTTGATGAAGACAAGCCCAAGTCTAGTTTCAACTTGGAAGGATATGGCCGATATGTTTGTGAGACAGTTTATGTTGGTCCCTGAAATTCAGTTTACTCGGAAGCACTTGAAGGCGGTCAAACAAGAACCCAATGAGGCATTTACAGAATTCTTTCCACGTTGGAGGACCAAGGAATTAGAGCTCGATGAAAAATTAACTGAAGAAGATATGGTTGATATGATAATGAACTGCTTGAACTATGAATATTGGAATCGGCTGATATTGTCTTACCATCCAACATTACTCTCTTTATGGAAGGCGGGTTCACAGATTGAAAATGCATTGGACACGGGCAGAATGAAAAGGTTGACCAACCCAGAGGACTCTAATGGTAATAATTACGGAAGGGCCACATTTACAGATGAAAATCAAGTGAATATTGTGCCAGTTGCATCAGTAATTACATCGCCCACGGGACCATACCAGGGGCAGATCCAGAACTGGAATCAGGGAAGATATGAACGTCCACAAAGGAATTATGGGGAGAGAAAGAAGCTGAATACAAACCCATTGCAATATAATCAAAGGGAACCCATGGTCAATTTTGTCTTGGCAGAAAATGAAACCAATTTAGCCGACTCAATCTATAAGCAAGAAACTGCGATGAATCGGCCCGTCCACATCAGTGAACTCTTCACGGATCAGGTACAAACTGTGAACTCATTTAATTCGACAACTAATCGTCCTGTTATTTTGTCTGAATTAATGGCAGATTATTATGGAGTTGAGCAACCGAGGAACGTGCCAAATTCCAATCGATTCCCAGCTAAGCCTGTGCATATCTCTGACCTTCTACCAAAGCGGGAGGCACCCATTAGGCATATTCATATTTCAGAGATCTTGTCTTATCCCGTTCAACCACCGGCGAGTCCAGTCTTCCTCTCAGATATCTTGCCTGATCTAGTACAAGCAACAAATCAATCTTCATCTACAAGGTGGAATCCGTTTTGAACAGAGGGTGGTGATGAAATTCAAAATGTCGCAAGAAACAGACCCATTTACAAGCCACCTTATCTAAGGGATAAAAATACAATGCCTCCTACACAACCATCATCCAGGTTGAAGTCTATAAGAGAAAAGGATGAACAAAAAGTGTTAAGAACAATAGAGGCCGAGTCAGGTAAGTCTCTAACTCATTCTGTTGAATCAATCAGACCGGTTAAGGGTACACCACCTGAATTTGTAAATAAGTCTTCTTTTATTCCCAATTTTCAAAATATTTCAAAAAATCCAAAAAAAATTGAAAAACTAAAAAAACAAAAAGATTTTGTATGTAGGAAAAATGTTTTGAAGGACAATATACTCGGCATAAATAAAGGCAGTGAGAATACTGGCAAACCGTGGGGACTGTGGAACCACCAAAAAGAAAAACCTGAACCAGCTAAAGAAGTAAAGTTTGTCAATCAAAACAAGGAAAATCAACCTTTAAGGGCACCTCAGAGAAAGAAGATGGATACGACCAAAATGTGGATACAATGCAAGAATGTGCCAAAACAGAAGACAGAAGTAGTGAATTTAGTTGAAGAGAAACTGCTGCATCTAAGACCAGAATGGATGTGGAAGGCCAATGATAATAATTAGGAAAGATTCAAAACACACGAAGATGAGATTTTTCCATCAAATAAAGGCAAGGCGATGAATCCTCCACCTAAGGAAACGGTTTCTTACAAGGACATGTTATTAAATTTGAAGAATGATGGAGCAGCTGATCAAAAGGCAAAGAATGATTTTCCCAGCATAAAGTTTAAGAAAGCAATTAATCAAAAGAAAGTGAATGATTTTTCCAGCAGAAGGTTCAAGAAAGAAAATAGTCAGAAGACAATGAATAATAATCATAGCATAAGGTTCAAGGAAACAATTAATCAGAAGGTAATGAATAATTTTCCCAGCACAAAGTTCAAGAAAGATATCAATCAGAAGATAATGAATAATTTTTCGAGCACAAAGTTCAAGAAAGAAATTAATTAGAAGGCAGTGAGTGATTTTTCCAGCATAAGGTTTAACAAAACAACTAATCAGAAGACAATGGATGACTTTCCCAGCATAAGGTTCAAGAATGTTAATAAGAAGGTAATGAATGATTTTTCAGAGATTAAGTTCAAGAAGATGAAGCAAGCAAAATTTCGGGAAGATTCAAGAATCATACAGAATAGAAGAATTGTTCAACAATTTGATCAGGGCAGCCAACATGATCCAGGCCCAGTAAGTGTTACTCGACCCAAGAAATACCATACCTAGGTAAGTGCTCAAATCTATCTAAGGGCGGCGAACGCTCATAAAACTTAAGGAGAAATTTTTTTTAGAAGTCCAATATCTCTCTCATAGTGTCATACTCTGGGGGCAAGGTCGTCATTATATTAGGCCCTTCGTCAAAAAAGTCGAAAAAAAAAAAAGAAAACAAAAATCAAGAATTATTATTTTAGTCTCATGGAATCCGTCAAGTTAAGTCCAAAAAAAGGAAAAAAAAAATCAGTTCATAGTAATAAGGGGCACCACCATCATCATACTGGGCCCACGCCAGTTGAATAAATCTTTTGTAGAGAGAGATATGTTTGTAATTATGAATGTCATTATTAGTCCTGTACACCATCTCCTAAAGTTCTATGAGCAACGGACGTCCAAACGGAGAGATTAAAAAAAAAAAAATGAAGAAAAAAAAATATAATAAAAAATGGTTATTAAACAGCCACTTGGGAAAATTGAGTAGCACTAAAAAGAGATAGAGGAAATGAAGATTCGCAAGGGAAATTGAAGATTTGAAGCATCGAATGTCATCCATGGAAAGCAACAAGTTCATGAATCATTTTTACAGTTTTAAGCTAATAGGTGAAGTTAATTATAAAGCTGGGAGGATTGACAGATTTGAAAATTTGGATGGGGACGGTAATATTTTTGGTGGCATCTATCAGACACGTGGCAGGTCAGGATTCCTAATGCTTTGTATATATTGAGTATTTTGTTTTTCACCTTTTGATTTTGAAAATTATTTTTAGGATTTGTTTTCTTAATAATAAAAAAATAAAAAATAAAAAATAAAAAAATAATTAGTATTTATTAGGAACATGTGCTACTAATAACTCTTTTGCAAGGTCATCAATTACAGGGTTTCTCAAGAATTTGGACGCAAAACTCGAAAGTCAAAGTGAAGCTTACTTTCTGCATAAGGATTGTGGCAATCAAGAATGCTCGAGGCAAATTGTTTATCTAAAGCTCCATATGGATCGTAGAAAGGACAAGAGATAATGAAAATATTTGAGCAAAGTCTTAAAGATTGAAGAGCCGTTTCTCAGACGATGCAATCGATGTGATGACCTAGCATGTGGTTAGAAGAATCAATGAAATAAAGTGTTGTCTGTTTTCACAATAGCTGGTATAGCACGAGTACCTTTTCATTGTGATCCCTATCACGAGGATATGTACTAGTGCAAAATTAAAATACTTAGAAATAATTCGGGTGAACTTATAGTGTCATCCCGGATAATTTACAAGTGAGGAATCCAACAAAACAATTGTGCAAAATAGGTGTGTTTGTCTTTGGCATTCAGTTGCACGCAAACCTCTGCCAAAGAGGGGCAACTGTAGACACCCCAATTTTGCACATAAAATGGGTCAAGAATACCGTCGCGAAGTCGTATCCGAATGTTGTCAGTAAATGGACAAGTCTAGAGTTCGTTCATAAATCATTAGTGGCGTCCGAACTTGGCAGTTTTAGTCTCCCATAACACGAAATCAATGTTTTAAATTGGCATTAGCCCATATCAAAGCCCACTAAGTTAGACGCCACCTAACCTAGGCTAAGTCCATGTATCTGTGGCATTTTTTCTCTCATCCTAGGTCCAAGTGGTAGCTTCACATTTCCGTGTCCACCAAGGCCTCCCATCCAAAATGTCGACATTTTTGATATAAGGTTCCTTTATTCCCAAGTCTTTCCTTTCAACTAAAAATCCTAGGCTTAAATGAAATCTTTTGCATTTTTGGTATTAGTATCAATGAATTTATAAAAATGGGAATAATATTTTTGAGAATGAGTAATAATATTTAGGTTTTAGAGTTCCACCGTTTGATCGTAGGCATTCAATCCTAGGGTCCTAGATGGTTGGAGGAGGCTATAAATAAGGAGCTTTTCCATAAGTTTAAGGAGGGAAAAAAGTCAGTAATAATAATAATAATAATAAAAATAGGAGGAGAAATTGTGGTATAAAAAATTAGGAGGAGAAAAGCTTTGGGAGAATTTCGGTAGAAATCA
This sequence comes from Papaver bracteatum, assembly GCA_023529315.1. Classification (NCBI taxonomy): domain Eukaryota; kingdom Viridiplantae; phylum Streptophyta; class Magnoliopsida; order Ranunculales; family Papaveraceae; genus Papaver; species Papaver bracteatum. Next base: position 1,911,948 of record JAJJWX010005066.1, read on the forward strand.
AAGGGGATCAACTCCATAGAAACTTTGAGAGAGGAAAACTTCAGTAGGAAAATTGGAAGAAGATCAATAGTTAATATTCGGATACGATTTGCAGCATTGGATTCATCATTTAAATCTAAGTGATATCGGAAAAGCTCTCAGCGAGCACAAGTCGGTCGGTAACCAATTTTCTTTTCCACTTTTCCACTTTTCCACCTTTGGTCTTTGTAATGATTGCATAGATAGCCATATATTTCTATGATCATTTGTCTTTCTTCTGATACTCCACGTATTTAACTTGCATGCTTATGATGCTCTGGTGATCAATTAATTAGCTTAGTAGTATACATATAAACCTATGACTGAGGGTGAACATTGGGTCGGGTGGGTCGGTTTTGGACTCACCCGCCACCCTACCCGCTGATGGCGGGTATTTGAAGCTATCACCCGTAGTCGACCCAACATTAAAATGGGTAGGTTTTCACCCGACCCACATTTCAGCGGGTTGGGTCGGGCGGGTGGCGGGTTTACCCGTCATGAAATAGATCTGATGAAGAAAAAAAAACGATTCACATAAAAAACATCATTCACTATAAGAAATTGAATTGAAATAGCAAATTTATAACAATTAAAAGAAACCAAACCCAACTACAATTATGTCTATAAGAAATTGAATGACCAAATTATTAACAAGGTTACATGAGGGGGATAGGGTACCAATCCTGAAAGCAAAGTACTGGAATCACATAGTGGAATATTATCTTCTTCTCTTAAGCTACTGATCAAAGAGACTGACGGTTGTATTTGTTCTTCTTCATCCTCAAACGGTTGTATTTGTTCTTCTTCTCCTAAGCTACCGATCAACTAGTAATCACTGATCACTGATCGAGACGTACCTCAAACGGTATGATGTTGGAAACCCAATAATAAAATGATTGCAAACAATCATAAAAAAGAGATGCAAATTGCAAACAATCAGATTTAATGGTTTATTTTGATTATTATTTTTTTTGGACATTAATAATAATAATAATTTGGGTTATGATAAGTTTGATATTTTTGCAGGTGTATACTTTTATTAGGTTTTACTATTTTTTTTAAATTACGATCAAAACCCTAGTATCCCAATTATAAAGTAGAGGCCGATCTTTGGATTGGACGGGTTAGGTGTCTCACACCTTCCTAGCCCGTATCTTGATTCCTGGACTATTTCTCTGTTTTGGACCAGTGCCTATTTTGGGTCCCAACTCCCTAAGTTGGGTGGCGGCTCTTATAATAATAATTTCCACGTGATTCCCATTTTAGATATCTAGAGATCCTAACCGATTTCGACGGTATCTACAGGATCGGTTAACATGACGCTCCCATTGTACGTGTTTGGGACATGAATGAATGTTGAATAACATTTGTGCTAGGCATCGATAAAGTGAAAAGATGAATGATTGTGAAGTTAAGGGGAACTGTCCACTACCCTTGCATCTATTCCAACCAATCTAACACCATGTAACTAAATCTAATGCTCACTTGCATTTTCAACTAAATCTCAGTGATGATGGTACAGACTAAATATATATGGAATAGAAAGAGTGAGGTAAAATTTTGAAAAATTACCATCATCAGATACGAGCATTAACATCCACCCTTCCGGAAGGAAAAAAAAATCATTAACATCCACCTTTGTGGAAAAAAACATTAACATCCCTAAATAATTTTCTTACTCTGCGAAAGCAATAATAGATGAATCAAAAAATTCTCCACGAACCAGTGAAAAAACCATATTAATACCGCCTCTCTCACAGTTTTTTATATGGTAGGATCTAAAAGGGAAAAATATCGTTTGGTCCTTTTTAGGTGGGCCTATGTCTGTTTAGTCCTTTGGTCAAACGACTTTACTGTTTGGTCCATAATTATTTAAAAATATTTAAATAGACAAAAATACCCTTCCGTGTTAAAATTTTTTTTGCAGCAGCAGTTTCTTCCGTGCTAAAAAACAGACTTCATTCCTGGGAATGAACTCCATACAAAAAGCTAAAAAAACAGACTTCATTCCCAGGAATGAACTCAATACAAAAAGCTAAAAAAACAGACTTCATTCCAGAAATGAAGTCCATATAAAAACCTAAAAAAACATACTTCATTTCAGTAATGAAGTCCATATAAAAACAGACTTCATTACAGGAATGAAGTCCATATAAAAAGCTAAAAAAAACAGACTTCATTCCCAGGAATGAACTCCATACAAAAAGCTAAAAAAACAGACTTCATTCCCAAGAATGAACTCAATACAAAAAGTCAAAAAAACAGACTTCATTCCCAAGAATGAAGTCCATATAAAAACCTAAAAAAACAGACTTCATTCCAGAAATGAAGTCCATATAAAAACCTAGAAAAATAGACTTCATTCCAGGAATGAAGTCCATATAGCATCATCTTCTTCGTTGTCTTCAACAACAAAGCGCGAGTTCATCTTCATCACAAAAATCTTCGTCGTCTTCATCATCTCCGCCATCTTCAACAATACTAGTAGCAAGAAAATCAAGAAAAAAAACTCGTTTTCATCGTCACCACCATCTTTATCTTCTTCTTCAACATCATCAAAATCAAGATTAACACCATCATCTTCATCGTCAACAGCATCAGCAACGACATATCTTCATCTTCTTCATCATCTTCATCGTCAACAGTAGCAGAAAAAAGAGAAAAAACCCTAAAAAAATCATATTCAATAGTACCAACATCATCATATTCATCGTCTACAACTACCGATCTAATATCTAAATCGATTTTCACCTTTATCTCTATCGTTTACAGCAGCAGGAACAAAAAAGAGAAGAAAAAAATGGAACCCCCATTAACATGAGGAAAAAGAAGAAGAAAAAAAGGAGAAAGAAATTCTAGATCTGAAAAATAGAGAGAGAAAGTAAATCTGAGAATGATTTATTCTCTCCTACTTTTTGACTATATATATGGTCCTTATCCAAATTGTTATTTCTGCCACTACAGGTTGACATTTACATCATCCATGACATCAGCGTAGGACCAAATGATATTTTTTAGGACCAAATGATAATTTATATTACCAAATAAGACCAAACAGACAATTGACCAGGTCAATTGGACTAGACCCTCTCTAATATATTATTTCTAGGACCAATTGGTATTTCTACGATCTAAAAGTGGCCCCTTTTTGCGGGCCCACTCTTAATGTGAGACAACTATTTTTAATTAGTTTTTTTAGCGGTACAGAAAGAATCACCGTAGATGAATAGTGCAAGCAGATGTCAATTCATACAAGGGGATGATCACGGACGTCGAATGAGTTGACCAAAAGTTGGGCGTGCAGGATCAGGAAGCAGGTCATGGTTAGCTATAGACTTTACTTTTATTTTGAACAACCCTTTCACTGGGAGCAGGTTTTGAACAAAATCAAAAATGACACTCACATATTTGTGTGCGTCAGTTTTGGTCGTGTTCGAATATTCTCGATCTGTGGAGAATTATTCTATTTTGAATATGCCTTGGGGCAGTACGACAAGTTGCACTCTAAAACCGATAATATGGGATGTTCTCCTTAACTTGAAAGCAGCGAAAGCAGGAATTAAAGTTTACGTGGGCTATTTTTTTTATTTTTTTTTGCGAACTATCAATTTTATACAAATCAAAAATAAATACATGAAGGGAGCAAGCGCCCAACATGATGTTTTTTGCTTGAATCACAACGCACTGAATTAAATATGAACTATTTCAAACAAGTCTGATATAAATTACTCTTACAATATACAACCTCCATTTAAAAAAAAAAAATACTTTTGTTTTTACAATTTAACCTATTTTTAGGTTAAAATGAAAAAAAAAATCTCTTTTTAATAAATGGAGGGAGTATTACCCTTCTAGAATGGTTAAAGCAATACGCTTCTAGATTGTTTTTTCTTAGAAATGCAACTTCATTGTCAAGTGCCAACCCTTCATATAAATACTGATATAACTACGTGTTTTATATGATTAACACCAAGAGTCCAAGACTGACAACATGCCCAACACCACCCTTTTATACAAGGATCAAGGGGAGAAATTTCTAATTTGACCTACCAAAATAAGGAAAAACACGTGGTTGCATCTGAAGTTGAGTTGAAACATGTCCTCACTTTACTCTAATGCATCAAACGTAAACTATAATAATATATACTCTGTTTATACTGAAAGATCATTATGCCGCTAGATCTTATAGAGATTGGCTTTTCTTTTAGCAATTAATGCGCTACACAAAATTGTCACATGGGCTATTTGTTTTTTTCTTAACAATTGCAATGGAAAAACTAAGCTTTTACAGGATTTGGGGTGGGGGCTATAGCCTAGGTAATCCACCCCTACTACCGTCCCCGCTTGAAAGGTACTTTACCTCAAGAGATTTATGTTCCCATCCTATTTCCTTTTCTTTTCTTTTATTAATAAATTATTTGGAGTAAAAAAAAAATATAGACTGGCAAGACAACTGCCAAGTATGATTAGAAAATAACATTCGGCATCAGCGAGAGCGATGCAAATCCCGTACCGTTACGACACGGGTCATATCCTAGTATATATATATATATATATATATATATATAGCAAGTCTTATACTTACATACTCGTAACACTAGGAGCTAACTTCAACTAATAAGTAGTGATATGTTGCTTCAAGTCTCTTATGGCTAGCATGCAATGTGAAGTAACAAAAAAAAAAAAAAAAAAAAATTAATAGCTAAACAAAAAAAATTATTTTTTACAAGTGCTAGTCTTAGGTTTAGTGTTTTACCATTTGCCTCCTCTTTGATGATTAAATATAAATTTCTTAATGAACTTTAGGAGAGAAAAAAAAACAACGGATAACTAAAAGAAACTTAACTAAATAAGTTTTGCTAGAAGCCGTACGATTTATTGAATCCCTCTTATTTTTTTGTTTTTTTTTTTAGCTTTTGTATTGTTATCATCATTGTTACAAGGGGGAAAAAGGAGTAAATGCTACACCATGGATGAACAGTTCCATTTATTTACCCAATATTTCAATTTGTTTTTACATTTCTAAAGTTTATTGCATGTAAAAAGTGAAAAAAGACACCAGTGATGCACCAACAAGTGATCCAACAACGGGCATTGCGACTGCAGCACCAGAAGGTGCAGGAGCTGGTGCTTGGACATCGGTGGCACCAACCAAAGATGCATTCATGGAAGCTGCAACAGCAAGGAGAACAACGCAAGAAATTTTCTTCATGTCCATGATGATTAAATATGAAATTGTCGGTGAAACTCTCGGAAGTTGAGAATTAACACCGAAGATTGGACTTACTCTCTTTATGTTACTTTTGTGTTTATTTTGCTTGCCAATTAACAATATGGGATAAAGTGAGGTACTTATATGAAAGGTATTTACTTATTTTGGGTATTGGTTTTGGTTTATTTTAGTTATTCGTTGGAGAACAACAAGATTATTGGATATGTTTGGATTTGCATAAAGATAGGTAATTTTAGTTAATTATATTTTGATTGGTTTTTGAAGGTTGTTTTGTGTATGAAAAGGTCAAAAGAAAGTAGATCATTTTCGGATAAGTTACCTAAAGTTAGGTGGAACAGATCGGGTAAATTTAGATGAACGTTATAAGAGGGATTATTATTTTTACTATCTAGGAGACCAGACGTTTTGAAATTATACAAAACTTGGTGTGCAATATGGGAAACTTACATTGTTATATGTCGGTCGATTTTTTTTTTCCATAAGCCATTTTTTGGTTTTATTTTTCTATATGACTTTTCTAAACAACCTAGGTTTCAAGTTTTAGGGATTTTATTTTTTTTAGTACGGGTGTTGATGATGTTTGATTGTGTTAGAGAAGTTCGAGCGAGCTCAGACAAAAATGATGAAAAACGATTCGATATTCGTTAAAATATCCCGATAGATTATGCACGAGACCGACCAACCATTTATATAATATAGCGATAACCTCCATGATTCCATCATGCATGTATTTGTAAATATTATGGGTGTAGAAATACAAGTCTTAACTATTGTTATCCAGTTGGAAAATCTTCGTTACCGATTTCAACATTAATAAGACTTAGTGTAGTATTTCCGCTAATTCTTTACAACTTTGTAATATTGGTCTTCATGTATGTATTACAACTCTCGTAATACTTGGTTACCAAAAACCAAATACAAGAAAAAAAAAGAAAAAACTAAAGAGAAAAACAATTTATAATTCGTAAACAAACTTACTAGGTTGTATTAAGGCGAGTAATATATTTAGTTAATACATTTAACTTCCTTCCCTAAATGCTGATACTTCTAATGACATGTATCTTCATCATTAAATAATACCTTTGATATTCATCAACAACACTTCGATGAACACGAAAAACGACCGTGAATTGATGTAATAAAACTGTCTTTTACAGACTCTCAAATTTTGGTATAAAGTGCATTTAATTTCATGTTCATCTTTCTTTATATTATATCAACCCTAATGGATAAGATGGGTTTATATAAATCCAAAGAAAAGACTCTTGGAGAAATTCTTTAAGAACCACATCCTTTAAATAAAGAGATTTAGTTTAAGTTTAAAGAGTTCATGTGAATAAACACATCCATTTACAACTTAATTCAAATGTGAAAGGTTCAAGTGTACAAGTGAATGATAAATGCGAAAGGGTTCATCATATTCATACTAGATTAGATTATGGTTGTTAGATCACTTCTCGGTCGAACTCGCAAACGTTTTCAAAACTATAAGTCTTGATTTCTAGTCTACTTATAGCTATGTCTCGGATTAGGATAAAATGTGTAGTTGAGATTTAGACTTCATGGCGCTCGTCGATTGAAGACGGAGAACTACTAAGGGGAGCTTGTGGAACTTTTTCAATAAAAGGTATGTGGAAACTTGAACTCATTTATCATTTAGAAGTCTATTTCTATTCTATCTCCTATTGAGACAAAAGTCGTATAGCTATATAGACCTTACTTTATACACATTTGATTTCGAGTTGAGTTTAACTCGCTTACATATTTCTTGAAATATGTGTTGGTAAGCTTTTGCTTTAAACAAGTTCATCTTTTATTCTCGACGAAATTCAAAAGATTATCATGTGAAAATCACTTGGTAACATCTTATATGATTTGTGTGAGACAGTGATTTGATGTAGACTCGAAATATTTCGTATTGATCATTTGATCACTTGAAAAATTGCTTTGAAGCTAATAGTTTGTGTGAGACAGCTATTCTCGTCTTCTAAGAATGTTTCAATGATTAAAATGAGAGTTTAGAACAATTAACCACTGATTGGATATAACACTGTATGCATACAAGAATGTTTCAATGATTAAAATGGGAGTTTAGAACAATTAAACATTGATTGGATATAGCACAATATGCATACTTGTATGATAACTGTTGCAAGTGTTTTCCAAGTCCGTGAATTTGGTATGCATACCCGTATGCGTACTGATTCAATAGTTGAAGTTCGTGAACTATAGTATACGTATACGTATGCATACTGATTTCAACTGAGTTCGGTCATGAAAAACAGTACGTGTACCCGCTTGCATACTGGTGAACAAGACCAAGTCTGGGAACTCAGGTATGCATACCCGTTTGCATACTCATGAACAAATACATTTATATAATAAGTAATGCAATCTTTGCAAACCATTGCTATAATGTTCATGAACTTATTCGAGTAAATCAAAAATGATTTTGCTTCAATTGTGTCTTGTATACTTCTATGAGAATATAAACAATTGACCAACTCTATAACTAGTTTCATTTGAGTCATTTGAACTAGTTGTGATTAAGATGAACAAGGTTGATATGAAAGTTCATATGGCTAACTTCGGTTAACTATTGTTGAGCCAACTAAGTGCACACATTTATGTATGGTTACCCATATTTAAATGAAGGTACATTTCATTTGTGTGTAACAAGCTAAGTCAGTCTAACAGTTGAAAGATATTAGCTTGAATCTAATCAAGTTTTCATCTAACGGTGAATATTGAATGCTTTGTTACCAAGGTAACATTGATTGCAAACCCTGATATGAATACTATATAAGGGAGAGATTTAGCAACTGGGAAACCTAATCCCCACACCTCCTGTGTGATTTTAGTTACGACTAGAGTCGCTTCTCCTTTAACTCAGGTTTTTCTAAAACCATTATAGGTTAACGACTTAAAGACTTCATTGGGATTCTGAAGCCAGACCTAACTATTTTCTCTGTAGTTGTGTGTTCTGATCTTACTTTGCTCTATCGTATTGAGTACTATCTTCTCTAAGATTTGCTCGAGATTTAATCTCTGATGGGTAAGATATAAAAAGTAATCACAAAGATCTTTGTCTCATTCTTTGTGATTCCACAATATCTTGTTTCACTACCATATGTTTAAGTTATTGTGAAGTGATTGATATTACTAGGCTGCTCTTCGGGAATATAAGTCTGGTGTATCAATTGGTTCATGTTCACCTTGAAGAGTGTCATCTTCATGATCGATGTCGTAGGCATCAAAAATAAATTACACTTTCTTACTACTCAAAATATATAATGAAGCAAGGGCAAGAAAGGATCGGTCCCACAGAGAGGACTATGTTGTCAAATTGTTTCGGTTTCCTATATAAAACAATGGGGGGTTTTCTGATTTTTATATACTAAAATAAAATAAAATAAAAACAAAGAAATAAAGCAAGTAATTCAAATATGTGAAAGTATTGGTTAAGGATTTCGTTTTCATTCACTAACATGCTCTTGTCATAATAACTAGAATTGATATTTAATCTCTCTTTTATCAATGGCCCTAGAATACCTTGATCGCAAGAATATCCCGCTAATTTCCTCTTGTCATCAACAAACACATTAAAAGATGTGAATATGAATTCTATCTAAAAGAACAACCTAACGTGTAAAAGCACTAATCAAGTTTAATTCCCTGGATGCATTAATTTCTATGAAATCAGGCCAATCAAAGCAATCGAATGTGTAAAAGCACTAATCCGATTTAACCAAGGTTATGGTTCACATATGATCATAAGAATATATCACTACAAACTATAATCATATTTATGCTACTTGCAATCAGGAATTATCACTTTTGCGTATAATAACCCTAATCTAGCAATATATATGAAAACAAACTCAATCGATTCTAGACTCGACCAAACAAGCATTCAAATCATATAAAAATAAACATAAACGATAATATTGAGACAAAACTAATATATTAAACAAGGAATCATATTAAGTGAAATCCAACTAATCCATTACCAATAATAAAATTAAGTACTCATGGCATAGGAGTTCATAACAAGAAGAAAAAAAAGTTCTATCTCAAGCTTCAATCTTGAACCAATAACCCCTGTAACTCCTCGGCATCAGTTGCTCCTTCCTCCACTATGCTCTTCCACTAGCACCACACATTAGTGGCTTCAAACACATTCTGCAGCAGTCTCAAATTCCATGTCTTATTTCATCCCTGCAACACATCTCAGTCACCGCACTTGCCTTTAGTTGCACCAGTTACACACTTCTCACCTAAATCATCAACCACAGACTCAACTCCAATTTCTCTGTGCTTCTCCGCAACCCATTCATACGCAACCAACCAATAACCTCAGTTGTTCGGACTTGCCCTACACCATTGTTAACATCACCACAAACTCAGTTCCACCAGACTTTATGTAGCTTTAACTACAGCTGCAACTCCAGTTGCATCACTTGCACAACTTAGCCACGACAGCACCCATTTCAGTTAATATTTCCCATTAGCGTCTTATACTTCTCATCTGAGTTGAACCCATCAGTTCCTAGGAATTTGTTGCAGCAACAGGTCCAATATCTTTCAATGCCTAGACTCGTCTCTAACCTAGCCTTGACAGACAATCTCAGCACAACCACTTCAATCTTCAACTTATAGACCCATCTTTTGCACTTCCCTGTAATCTCAGTGGAGACTTGGCCTAATCAAAACCAACACCATCTTCATAATATTGCAACCAATGTAACTCACCATTTCCTGTAATGCACAGCCTCATCACCAATGCACTATCCTATCTTCAGTTCAAGTACAACTTCATAACCATCTGCTACTCCAACTCATCTGCAACGTAAACTACAGCCTTAACCATCACACATACAACACCAACTGGTTCACCATCACAGTTCTCCTCTGCCAAACTATTTGAATATCTTCACTTCTTCATCGCCAACTTGTAACAGTAACAGCTTGCCCTTCATATCAACAGCAAACCCATATCATCTCAGGTCCTGCAACTGCAATAGCCTTCATCTTTTGCACTTCACCACCATTCTTAGTCCCTTCCATTCACAACATCTTGAACTCTAGCTGCAACATCAACCAAGCCATCTTTACTTGCTTGCAACACTGCACATGAGTTTCTCCCTGCAGCGCACTCTGCTCTTGCATTAGATTTATTTACATCATTCAGTCTTGCTGACCTACACCGCCACAACTCACATCACATTATTCTAAGCAACATAACTCCAACTCCGTATATCTTCAGATACCAGCAGCAGCACAATATCGAGAAGACATTGAACCCATGACCATCATCAGCAAAGCTTTTCTGTCTCTATCAATCACACAAGCTCCAACATCACCAGCTTGCAACTGTTCCCAGTAGAATCACGACTTCAAGCCCTAAAACCAACAGCTTCTTGCTCCCTTTGCTCTCTGTAACTCAATTTCAGTTCCACTAACCCATAATAACATCATATTCAGGAACCCTTCAAGCACCATCCCAATCTCAGATTCCGCAATTTAACAGCATCAAATCTTATCAATTCATCCCAGATTCGAACCAAACATCACATGAGATCAACCAATTCTTCATTCATCTGATTTCCTGGATTTCAATCTCAAGATTTCACATCTCAAACCCTAACTTCAATTTCTTCACTGCCAACCAGTTAACCTAAATCCATGGAAACAAACTCCATTCCTTCCGATTCTTCAGTGATTCAAATCTAGAACAAACCCATCTCTCCAATTCCTTGCTCCATATCTTCGAAATCAAACAGTATTGAATATGACTTCAACCTAACCATATACTCTATTTATATTCCAAAGCAACGATAACAACCCCTTTTCTCTGAATAATCATGTTTATCCGACCCTTGTTGTTCTCAGACTTAATAATGTAATACACCCATATCAACCACTTAATGGCACAGCCATTATTCACTTTCCCTTTTCTCTGAAACTCAGGTGTCTGGTAAAGAGAGGAGAAATTCTCGATTAAGAGTTATGTACCAAAACTGGGACGGCTATAGGTACCCGAATGGATGGATAAGGGTCACCTGAACATTCTGATTTCAACTGTCAGTTCTGGAAGACTGACAATATAATTCCTGCATAACTCTTCTTGTACAGTCAGTTCTAGGGAACTAACAAGCTTCATCAATGCTTTTGCTCATAACTTCCTCGTATGACGTCTTGGTGGCATTATTCTTACTCCAGTGGCTTTGTCTTTTCGTTCTCTTCAACATGATGAGAAGAAATTCAAGACTTTAACGAGTTTCGCTTCCTTGAGCTCAAATGACTCCAAAACACCTATAAAACTCAAAAGTAAACATGAGAGATGCAGTTCACAAGGATAATAACAAAGAAATCATAAATACTAGATATAAATTAGGTGTTTTAGACACCTATCAAATTCCCCCACACTTAGACTTTGCTAGTCCTCGAGCAAATCAAACAAAACTAAAACATACATACAACTCCTTCTCGTCGAGATTACGGTTACTTTTAGCATAAATAACAAGCCTTTTAAACCACTAGGTGTCCCTAGTGGACGAGTTATAGTCTCATGAAGGTTTACAAGAGGTCTACCTACAAAACCTATATTTCCAACTCCAGCTACCTGTGACAAATCTATGGACAAATCCAAAATGGCTATTGGATGAGGTACCCTGATGCGAATCCAAATTAATATATATGTAAATTAAGCTCTACTTAGAAAGTTGAACAAACCACAATACTCGGAATCTGACTAACCATAATCACACATGAATAGATTAAGAAAATAGATATAGAGATAGATGTTTGCGAATGTTGACTAAGTGAATGGTGTTTCCCATATCTGTCTGAAGGTCACCGCCAAGATGAACCTATGCATACTATTGGATTGAGATACTGGTCTAAATTCTAGTGTCAACACAACTGACATATACAAGGGAACCAGCAGTCGACAAACTTAATTTTAGATCAACTCAACTGGAAAATACAAGGGAACCAGGAGTCGATTTTATTGAACAATAATAAAAAAAAAAAAAAAAAATCTTTTTTTCACTTTTTTTATTTTTATTTTTTTTTATTTGATAACATGATTAGATCTCTTGGATCCAAGCGCATGATTTTTGTCAGCAGATTACATGATAGTTCCCTTGGATCCTACGTTCCATGCTTGTTTAGGAGATGGAGACAGGGAGAACACACACATATTGCTATCCAAGTGTCATTTTATTCTGATTGGTCTAATTGGTCGGTCTCTTTTTTTTTTAGCAACTCAATCACTCCATTTCATCCTAGTAGTAATAACAATTCGATGTTTAGTGACCCACCAAATCACTTAGAGAACAATAGATAAATATGGAAAAATAAAAATAGAAAGTGATATGGTGACATTCCGAGATATGGTAACAACTATCATATTATTTCTAACACTTGAATAATTCTGTCATTTAAGTTAATGGGTACCTCAACTCTTGCAGCTAAGATGGTTCCATCCATTTAGATTGATAGTGTCATCCTAAATGCACATGTTTCTAGATTTTCGGAGTGTATAAACCAAATTTTTTTATGAACACAAGGGAGAACGAACAAGGCTAAAAACTCTATATGAGAACACTCCCCCACACTTAAACTTTACATTGTCCTCAATGTAAAATCTAGTCATTCAAAGTAAAGTTCAAGATGGGAAATTCATAACATGATATATATACACAATAAGAAAATAAAATGCATAATAAAAAAAAAATTGATACTCCAACTCATAGTTATTTCTGAACAATAGAGGATAAACACTAAACAAGCTATTTAGTTGGCATCTAATACCAACTCAGCCAAAATATACCTCATCGTCAAGAAAAAATTCCATTTACTTAGAAAGGCTAGTGTTTATTCTAAATTGTTCAAAAATCTCTAAAAGATGGAGTTTTGATATGCAAATATCCAAAATAAGAAAATAAAGATAAAAGACTTGAAAAATAAAAAGATAAAGATAGATACACAAAACCAGTGGGTTGCCTCTCATTTAGCGCTTGGTTTAAAGTCGTCAGCCCAACTTGCAAGACGAATTCTCCATACACCAATAATCGGAAAAGTTGGGGATCCACCCATAGCACCTGTTTTTCAAAACACTAGCTTCACACAAATATTAGTACAAGAAAACAGAATTGAAGCTATTAACCGATAAGAGTTTCCCCCACACTTATTTTTGTCCACACTTGGAAGTGCATAAAGAATATAGGAGTCAGGTACTTCCACGGTTTCTTGTTCACAAACCTGCATAGTATGAGAATCAAGTTTCTCTAAAGGAGGATATCGTGAAATAAATTCATTCAACAATATTCTCGAATCATATACATTCAAACCAATAAGAGGTAAAGGAGAAGAATCAATATGCAAAGGGTTAGACAAACCTTGCACAATCTATTTTATTACGGAATCCTCTTCATCCTTGAAAAACTCAAGTGAATTATTCACCTCTTGTATATCATGGTCCTCTATCAAACCTTGCAACCATTCTTCGTTCATTTCTGCCTTAACCAAAATCTCGGCATCATCATTACAATCATATGCAAGCTCAATTGGGTCTTCCACAATATTGGTCATAACGGTCACATTCTCAACATACACCTCTTCATTATAAGGCACATAATCCACTGCGGATACAAGTCTCACCATAAGGAACTTTTTTAGAACACTCATTGCATCATCCTCAAGCTCTACCTTTTGAATAGGTTCTTGATCGTTATAAAGATCAATGCTTGAGTAAGCTACACTAGTGTCATCATATTCCTTTTTAACTTCACCTTGATCGCAAAAAGACTCCATTGTACACTCTTCGGGGATGTCACCATAAATTGGTTCAAGCGATGTATTTTCATAGTCATCGTCACTATCATAGTTAACATAAGATTGGCTACCACTTCCCAAAGATTGGTCTTTCGCAGAATTTTGCATGTCCTCTTTGTATTCTTCAATGCCTTGTCTTAAATTGGAAACACCTTTTTTAAGATCTTGGAGTGATCCATCTAAATTTTGAAAATAACGTTCTATTTGTTGGTATAGCTCGTTCGACAAGGAAAAAGTAGAATCACTTACTTCGGTATTGCTAGGCCAATTATCTTCCCTTTAAATGGGTGAATGATCATAAGTACGATCATAAATTGGGCCAAACATACTATGAGCATATTTGGTCGATGAAATTGGTTCCACGCTTGGTTGTCTACAAACTGACTCCATGCTGACCATAAATTGTTGCATTTCATCTACCAAACTAGAGGAAATATGAATAGGAGCACAAGTATCATCCCCTCTTTGTGGTTGCTCACTTACATAACCACCATAAGAAGGTTGGAATGTATGAGAACAACTAAAAGGGTACGTGGAGTATTGACCATAACCAAATGATTGGTTTTGATTGTACTCCCCGTAAGGGTGATAGTTGTCATGTTGTTGAGGTTGAAAGCCGTATTGATTGCTCCAATATGCTCCATCCATGAGAAACAAGTACCTGAAATAAGATTCGCAAACCAAGGTTAAAAACCAGAAAATATAACAAAAACAAAACTAAAAACTAAAAAAATAAGAAACCAAAAACAAGTGACAACCGCTGCCTCCCCGGCAACGACGCCAAAATTTGATCGTTGTCGTAGGTATCAAAAATAAATTACACTTTCTTACTACTCGAAATATATAATGAAGCAAGGGCAAGAAAGGATCGTTCCCACAGAGAGGACTAGGTTGTCAAGTTGTTTAGGTTTCCTATATAAAACAATGGGGGGTTTTCTGATTTTTATATACTAAAATAAAATCAAATCAAAACAAAGAAATAAAGCAGGCAATTCAAATATGTGAAAGTATTGGTTAAGGATTTCGTTTTCATTCACTAACATGCTCTTGTCATAATAACTAGAATTGATATTTAATCTCTATTTTATCAATGGCCCTAGAATACCTTGATCGCAAGAATATCCCGCCAATTTCCTCTTGTCATCAACAAACACATTAAAAGATGCGAATATGAATTCTATCTAAAAGAACAACCTAACGTGTAAAAGCACTGATCAAGTTTAATTCCCTAGATGCATTAAGTTCTATGAAATCAGGCCAATCAAAGCAATCGAACGTGTAAAAGCACTAATCCGATTTAACAAAGGTTATGGTTCACATATGATCATAAGAATATACCACTACAAACTATAATCATATTTATGCTACTTGCAATCAGGAATTATCACTTTTGCGTATAATAACCCTAATCTAGAAATAGATATGAAAACAAACTCAATCGATTTTAGACTCGACCAAACAAGCATTCAAATTATATAACAATAAACATAAACGATAATATTGAGACAAAACTAATATATTAAACAAGGAATCATATTAAGTGAAATCCAACTAATCCATTACCAATAATAAAATTAAGTACCCATGGCATAGGAGTTCATAACAATAAGAAAAAGAAGTTCTATCATGTTGTAAACCCTAGAACAAAAGTAGAAGATGTGATTCGATCCCCCTAAAGAGAAAACTCTCAACCCTTTTATAGCCAATCCCTGCCTTTACCAGATTTATAAAACCTCGGCCATCTACAAACGCATAGGCTAACCGTCAAAATCAATCCCACATATAAGAGCCCAAGTCCATATGAGTAAACCACTGGATCGGTGAGTCGGGTACATGGATCGTTGAGTCAAATCGCCGTACTCCGATTCTGGCAGAGTTTCCTATGTTTCTGTCCGATCCAGGCCAATTCCAGGCCATTTACACTTATCTTTCCCTGCACAACTGAAGCCTAACATTCATCTAGCATTCTGACCATTCAATCATGGCTAGTATAACATCAACTCTTCCTCATTAGCACTTAGCAGCATCATTTGCATATACCACCACGCCACCACGCCATCAGTTCCATCTCAAGCTTTAATCTTGAACCAATAACCCCTGTAAATCCTCAGCATCAATTGTTCCTTCCTCCACTCTGCTCTTCCACTAGCACCACACATCAGCGGCTTCAAACACATTCTGCAGCAGTATCACCATCTTCAGCTCAAATTCCATGTCTTATTTCATCCCTGCAACACATCTCAATCACCGCACTTGCCTTTAGTTGCACCAGTTACACACTTCTCACCTAAATCATCAACCACACACTCAACTCCAATTTCTTTATGCTTCTCCGCAACCCATTCATACGCAACCAACCAATAACCTCAGCTGTTCGGACCTGCCCTACACCATTGTTAACATCACCACCAACTCAGTTCCACCAGACTTTATGTAGCTTTAACTGCAGCTGCAACTCCAGTTGCATCACTTGCACAACTTAGCCATGGCAGCACCCATTTCGGTTAATATTTCCTATTAGCGTCTTATAATTCTCATCTGAGCTGAACCCATCAGTTCCTAGCAATTTGTTGCAGCAACAGGTTCAATCTCTTTCGCTGCCTAGACTCATCTCTAACCTAGCCTTGACAGACAATCTCAGCACAACCACTTCAATCTTCAACTTATAGACCCATCTTCTACACTTCCCTGTAATCTCAGTGGAGACTTGGCCTATTCAAAACCAACACCATTTTCATAATCTTGCAACCAATGTAACTCACCATTTCCTATAATGCACAGCCTCATCACCAATGCACTATCCTAGCTTATTTGAAGTGCAGCTTCATAATCATCTGCTACTCCAACTCAGCTGCAACGTAAACTACAGCCCAACCATCACACGTACAACACCAACTGGTTCACCATCTCAGTTCTCCTCTGCCAAACCATTTGAATATCTTCACTTCTTCATCGCCAACTTGTAACAGTAGCAGCTTGCCCTTCATATCAACAACAAACCCATATCATCTCAGGTCATGCAACTGCAATAGCCTTCAGCTTTTGCACTTCACCACCATTCTTAGTCCCTTACATTAACAACAAGTTGAACTCCAGCTGCAATATCAACCAGGCTATCTTTACTTGCTTGCAACACTGCACATGAGTCTCTCCCTGTAGCGCACTCTGCTCTTGCATTAGCTTTTTTTGCATCATTCAGTCTTGCTGACCTACACCGCCATAATTCACATCACATTAGTCTGAGCAACAGAACTCCAACTCTATCTAGCTTCAGATACCAGCAACAACACAATCTCGAGCAGACATTGAACCCATGACCATCATCAGCAAAGCTTTTCTGTCTCTCTCAATCACACAAGCTCCAACATAACCATCTTGCAACTGTTCCCAGTAGAATCACGGCTTCAAGCCTTAACACCAACAACTTCTTGCTCCCTTTGCTCTCTGTAACTCAATTTCAGTTCCACTAACCCATAATAACACTCATATTCAGGAACCTTTCAAGCACCATCCCAATCTCAGATTCCGCAATTTAACAGTATCAGATTTTCTCAATTCATCCCAGATTGGAGCCCAACATCACATGAGATCAACTAATTCTTCATTCATATGATTTCCTGGATTTCAATCTCAAGATTTCACATCTCAAACCCTAACTTCAATTTCTTCACTGCCAACCAGTTGACCTAAATCCATGGAAACAAACTCCATTCCTTCCAATTCTTCAGTGATTCGAATCTAGAACAAACCCATCTCTCCAATTCCTTGCTCCATATCTTCGAAATCAAACAATATTGAATATGACTTCAACCTAACCACATAATCTATTTCCCTTCCAAAGCAACGATAACAACCCCTTTTCTCTGAATAATCATGTTCATCAAACCCTTGTTGTTCTCAGACTTAATCCTGTAATATACCCATATCAACCACTTGATTGTGCAGCCATTATTCACTTTAGCTTTTCTCTGAAACTCAGGTGTCTGGTAATGAGAGGAGAAATTCTCGATTAAGAGTTATGTACCGAAATTGGGACGGCTATAGGTACCCCAATGGATGATAAGGGTCACCTGAACATTCTGATTTCAACTGTCAGTTCTGGAAGACTGACAATATAATTCCTGCATAACTCTTCTTGTACAATCAGTTCTAGGGAACTGACAAGCTTCATCAATGGTTTCGCTCATAACTTCCTCGTATGATGTCGTGGTGACATCACTCTTACGCCAGTGGCTTTGTATTTTCGTCCTCTTTAACATGATGAGAAGAAATCCAAGACTTTAACGAGTTTCGCTTCCTTTAGCTCCAATGACTCCAAAACACCTATAAAACTCAAAAGTAAACATAAGAGATGCAATTCACAAGGATAATAGCAAAGAAAGCATAAATACTAGATATAAAATTAGGTGTTTTAGACACCTATCACTTCACCCTGTTCAAGTCCCACACATTACTCTCAAGCATATTTTTAAACACCACATGTACCTTCTCCTTAGGCCACAGTTGAATTGCAATTATATCTTTCATAAATAACCTAATTGTGCATATTCCACCATTCCTTGGTTTAAGCATTTTCCCTCTATCAAACAACATCTGACAACTACTCCTATCACCAGGTTCTCCAGGTAGCTCGACGGAAAACCATATAGTACTACTAATCTTTCATATACTCCATAAATCTATGAACTCATACCTCTCGCGGTAACAAGAAGGAAAATATCGCGAATGACTAAAGAAGTAGAACCTAATCCGATCAGAATTCATAGTTTCCCTCGCCATCATCTCACTAGCATAATATGCATAACCATCAAAAATTCCAACCTGATTAGGTAAAACCACTAGTGCATAGCTGAGCTTCGCATAATAACTACTAGTTGTAACTTCCCATTCCAAAGAAACCACTAATGCCAACCCCCATAAAAAATCATCACATTGATGACCACACCAAGTGTAATCATATGTGCATACACATATCAGTTGGTTGCAGGAAGAAATAAAATACCTACCACAGTGCAGTGTGTAAAGACAGCTCCAACTGTAAAGCTTAACTGCCATTAGAACTTTCTCATGAACTGAAAATCTCTCCCAGCTTTCAGATGTGAGCAGATAAACAAGCAAGAAGAACCCAACTGTTGATAGATAAAATTGATCTTTCTTAATTATGGGAGTTGGGAGAATCCTTATCAACAAAATGTTAAACTCCTTGAAAAGAATCTGTAGCATATTCTGCTTCCTCCACATTCACCCACAATAACATTTCAAAAAACATTTCAACTCTCCCTAGAATAGTAACAGCTGCATAGATCACAGGTGCAGGTGGTCGACGATGCAGAAATATACTCATCCTTAAAATCCTGAAGCATCTTATAACATTTGTGAGAATTTTCATAAGAGAACAGTCGCGAATCCTCCTAAAATCACCAGCTGAATGCAAGAATTGGAAGAACTGAGAAGAAAAATTAGCTATCGGCACATAAGTTTCCTTCATATTGCGAGCAAAACCAACACTAATTGACCCCTCAATCCGCTTTCCACGGTCAAATACGAAACATGTGTAACAAACACAAACAGAAAAACAAACATCTCCATTCAAATTCCTCATAACATTAACAGGATTTTCATCAAACAGTTCTTGTGCCTGGTCACCTACATGTTGTGTTAACCACTTATTTATCACTAGATTCCAGTCCTCGGTACCGCTAAGAAGCATTTTACGATACAAACTCCATGCAGTATTAATAACACCTCTCTTAGCTGACAGATAAATAAATGGAGCACTAAATATCCAATCTGACAGGTATCCAATTTGATAAACCATCTCATGAACCCATTTGTCATTATAAGTATCCATTAGAATTGATCTATCACGACCCATCTCACAAGAAGTATTTGTATCAACACCAAATTTATAAGTGTCAGCAAAGAAGAATTTTCCTTTAAGAACATCTAACACCTTGCCACAATCATATAACCTGCGTGCAAATTTCATGAATATTAAGAGACATTCATCTACTATTAACTTGTAAATCACCTTACCCAGTTTAAGATACAAGAGAAAATCATCTCCACTACAGCTCAAGTTCCAAGTTACACTCTCAGGTATTTTAATAAGCAGTCTATATGTCTCTCCATGCTTAACCATCCATGCCAGTAAGGATATCAAAACTCTATTTCTGTCTGACATTTGAACAAATAGCTTCACAAAATCATGACTTTCATCCGAATTAATACACAAACGAAGTATCAATTCTAAAAACCAAAAATATGATTGAGACCCCTGTTTAAAAACATCCACATGAACAGATTCCCAATCAAATTTATCCACCAGAATTGAACATACATTTTGTACCAAGGAAAAAAAAATAGATAGACCAAATAATGATTCACAGTTATTCATAGAATGAGGAAACCCCTGAACAAGATCAAACCTTTTCCCACGATCAAACACATAACAAGTAGAAATAAAGTGAAGATAGAAATAAACAGCTACTTTCAGAATTCTAGCAATATTAGCAAAACCATTCGTAGCTAGCATACCGGTATTTGAAGCAGTAAACAACGAATCGGGTAAGTACCCATTCTTTTTAACCAGTTTCTGAAAAATTTCTTTAAAAAATTTACCAAAAAATTTCAATCCTCCGATAAAAGAAAAACCCAACTTATAACCAACTTGTAATTTCTCTTTTCCTCGATCAAATATGTTATGAGAAGAATTGAGAATAAGGTTAAAACATTTACCCAACTTCATCTGCTTCTTCAATTTATCATTCTCGGCAGATTTGACAATTTCTTCGATTTGAAAACTCGTAGAATCAGTTGAATCATCGTTTTTCTCGTCAACAGCAGAAGAAATTGATTAAACCCTAGTTTTTGTAACTTCTTCAATTTTAGAAATCAACCTATCACTCGAGTCATCATCTTCTTCATCGAATAAAAATGAAGGAATCAACTCATCAGGGGAATTGAAAGAATCGATATTCAATTATTCAGCCACAAACGACTCTTCAATCTCTGTTTCTTCTGGAACCACAACTTATTCTACTGTTGTCTCTTCATATTGAATTTCTTCCTGAATCTGTTGAGATTCTTTCACCCCATGGATTGACTGTAATTCCTTAATCACTGATGGTGGTAAGTAAATTGATTCCCACCTAAGCTTGGCGAAGGAGATTAGAGACTCTAGTTGCGAAAGATGATAATTTCGACTCGGCGAATGTGTAGATAAAAGCTGAAGTTGGTTGTAATTTGATGTCGTGGTGGCCTTAGTGAAAGTTTGCGATTGCAAATCAAGGTAAACTAATTTATAATTGTAAATGAAGTTCAAAGTTGTTTAAGAATGAATGTGTGATTTTAGTTGGATAGATTTGAAATGTTAATGAAGTAGAATTGAAAGAATACTTGTAATAGAATTTTGGAGTTAGGGTGATGCACCATTACAGGGCAGTTCAGCTTCTGGCCTGTGCAAGGGCCTTAGTTTGTTTAACCTGAATCAGTCTTGTGACTGAGTTGGCTCAGCGATTTCCCTGACTTGATCTGAGTTGGACCATTGACCCGATTTGGCTCAGTGAACCTTGACTGAGTTAGTTCCTTTGACCAGGACCTTGACTTGACTATGGACGTTGATTGTTACTTGACCTTAACCGTCATTTTGACCGTTAGTGACCGTTAGTTGTTTCTAATGGACCAGGCCTTAGATTAATGGGCTAGAGAAGAGGACTTGGGCTTAGAACTTATTTAGTTAATTAGAAGTTTTAGACCATTTATGGTCTGAATTAGACTTTAGTTCTTCTACAAAGTTGTAGATGTTCACAAGACTTAGTTAATGGGATTAGATCTATTAGTTAGACTTGTATGAGCCTTGTGTAAGCCATTTTGGCTAGATTCTTAGAGTGCTTCTTTGATTAACAGTTAGTATTAACAACGACCGATTCAAAGGACTAACCAGTGGATCGTGGATCTCGAGGTAGATGTGGCTTGTCTTCAAAAAGGTGTGGGAATGCATTTGACTCTTTGTATTCATTATTGTTGCTTTTATAAAATTTTATGCTTAACAAACTCATGCATTGTCTGTTTCTGCATTCCATGTTTTGTTTAAAATGCATTATGATAATCCTGTCGATTCGGTGAATCTTTCCACGATGTGGAAAGGACTTGTATTGTTTTGTTGTCAATATGAATTGTTATGGGAAATGAGAATTTCCACTTGTGGTATATAGGATACGCTCCTTCACATTTATACCTACTTTAATTCAGCTTTTATTGTTTAGAGTATTGGTCATCATGGTCTTGGTGGCATCCATAGCTATTAGGTGTGAATTGACGGGTAGGGATTTACAACCATATTATACATTGTTTGAAGAAGGAGTTTGTCCATATACATGTATGATTATTTCAGTGACTTAGTCACTGTTTAATGTTTTCGGAAAAACATGTATTTTTTTCCAAATCTTGCCTATGATTACTTAGAAGGTTAAATGTTAATTATTCCCACTTCAGTTTCTGTGACAGATCAGGTTGCACAAATAAAGCTTCACGGGTTGACTTCGTTAGTTGATTATCTTCTGTTATATTTATTATGTTGTATATTTTATTTAAAAATCAATTGACTATTATATATGTATCATTTGAGAGAAGATCTTGTATAAATATTTCTGAGCGGGCTTAGCTTTTGGTTAAGTTCTGTATCGCATTTCTTAATTGAATGCTTAAGTGCATATTTTAGATTTTAGTGCCTCTTTATTTAGTTAATTTATTGGATTAGTCAGCTGTTAGCTTAGGGGGCGCTACAGACTTCATCTTTCTCCCTAACTAGATATGAAATACTCCCCATGGATTGAAACGGCTCTAGATACCAATTGTCATGTACATGAGTACAATGACAAGGTTGGGTATATAATTTGAGGATAAACCTTTCTTGATTCGTGAGAATCAAGGCTCCGAGTTCAAAGAACATAGCCTAAGAAGAACAAAATTCTAATTTGATTAATAATTTTCTTAGCTTTTCCATAGAACTCCTGGCTTAAAAATCCTCACTCACAGACCTAGAATCTACGGCTATGTAGAGCCCAGGTGGTCACATCCGACACACCTGTTACAACAACTAATTAAACATATTACAACTAATTTAACTAGATTTACTTATTACTAATTACAATTAAGGCTATGGTTAACGAAAGACCGATATAGGATATGGGGCGCCATACTATCAAAGGCCAGGGATATGACAGAAAGTTGCTAAACTAAAGGAGTTTTTCATGGGTTCATGAAAATAATAAAATAAGGAAAAATAATAGAAGAGGCATGTGACCGGCCACGGCTAGGGCATGGCCGGTCGGCCCGGCCCCTGTGCGCCTCTTATTATTTGATTATTATTTGTTGATTTCTCCTATTTTGCGTAGGATTCCTCATTTGTCCATATTTTTGGATGCTCGTTTGTGCATCCGGGTTCTCAATCATGCATCATTGTCGAGCACACTTGCACCATTTTTGTGGGGCTTACTCAGTGACGATATAGATGCCCGATGGTTGAGTATTTATTGCTAATTCATGAAATTCAGTGTAGAATAATTCATGAAGCGGAACAATAAAATGAGTAGTTATTTATTATCAATTCATAGGATGAGTTGTGGATTTGACCATGAACTCGGAATAATAAAACAAGCATTACCATTCCATGGGATCATGAATTCGACCATAGAATTGGAGTAATAAAATTATATATTACCATTCCATGAGATTAGCAGTAAATTCGATCATGAGATTGGAATAATGAGATAACATAGTAGTTTATCGCCATTCCGTGAGATCAAGTCGTAGATTCGATTATGGAATCGGAGCAATTATTATTGCCATTCCATGGGATCAGGCCGTGGATTCGACCATGGAATCAGAGCAATTGTTATTGCCGTTCCATGAAATCAGGTCGTGGATTCGACCATGGAATCGGAGCAATTGTTATTGCCATTCCATGGGATCAGGCCGTGGATTCGACCATGGAATCGGAGCAATAATAGATTATTTTGGGAATTCAGTAATGAATGTCACGGCAGAATTAATCTATTGCAGAAAATATATTAGCCAGTTAAAGCGTCATATCCATTCTGAATGGTGCATAGTCAGGGAGTCACAAGTATTGCTTACGACCTGAAGGCGTTAGTGCTCTCAATCTACGGAGAGCCGCCTGAATCTATGCACGGTCTCTCCACATAGTCAGGGAACGGTGAGTGCCACCGACGTCCTGAAGGCGTCCGCCACCCAACTATTCTTCTATGTGGAGAGATGTCACTCTCCTGCAGTCAGGGAACAATGAGTGTCATCGACGTCCTGAAGGCGTTAAGCTCTCAATCCACGAAGAACCGCCCAATTATGTTATTATGCATAGAGGGCACGATGAAATGCTAGGGATCGAATCGCTCAGCTAGTGGGGATTTTCGAAAACATATTCATCATGGCTTCGTAAAATATGAATCGTTGCATGCCTCAAATCCATGTCAAAACATGCCTCGTGATTTTACGGTTTTGCCCTTTATTGAAAATCCACCATCAACATTAAGTCCCCTGCTTAGTGGGGAACAGTCATGTTCCGCAGAAATGCATTAAATGGTGATTTTCAGTCGACGGGATCGGTGGTTGAACTCAGTCTACAAAGGTATGCTCAGAATCCTCGGTTTGCTGTAATGGTGTCAGTACGGGAAAATATTTGAGTGAGGATCCTAATAGTGTGATAGAGTGTTATTTTGTGGACACGGAGAGGTGAGGTGATGCTGATTTGGTCAGTTAAAAGCCTAGTTTTGGTCAGTTTAGCGCTTGTGGGCCCAAACCCGAAAGAGGAAACCCATGTGTATTAGGTTTTTGGAAATAAAATTAGTATAAAAGGTAAATAACCCTAATATTTTTATTGTTGACCAATTGAGCATCTCTTCTCTTCATTGTACACTCGAGCAACAGGGAGGAGGAAATATTTTCACTCCCGCTTCATCGTCGTCGCCGTTCGGCCGACGCTGATAGGTAAGTCCGTTAATTTTTTATTTTATTTTTTTCTGTTTGTTCTTTGATTCATGAATTGTTCATAAGACAAAAATCCCATAGTTGTGAGCATACAGATTCATGAAGAATTTGTTTTAGAAAACGTATGAATGCCCGTTTTTCGTCAGTTTAGGATACGAACAAAATCCCTAATATGGAAGAGATACATAAAATTTTGCATAGACATGGTATAGTTGCAGTAGTAAAAGTTTTGTTTATTAGTTTTTATGAAAACCCAAGTTTATTTTCAAAGCATGGATTTCGCAAATACTTTTAAGAACGTAAGTTTGTTCGTAAAGAGTAGTAAATAATGATCCTTAGGGTTAAAGGGAAATTTTGAAAAGACATGGAGTTCATGATAAAATTTATTTGAGACCTTTCAAAACTTTATTTGAAATATGTAGATTTTTACAAAAATAGAAAAGACCCTATTTTCGTAGACGAATGCTCGTTTGAGCAAAAAAGTTTTTTTTTTTTTTTACGTGAGTTAGATCACCTAATTGTTTTTTTTTTTAAATTACGTGACTTATTCACGTTTTTAATAAAGAAAAAATTATGCTTTGATTTATGAAAAATCGTTGATAGCAAGCAATATTTATGTGAGTTGATGAATTCGTACCATATATGTGAGTTTGGCGGTTTCATAGTGTATGTGCACGCAAAAAATCAGCGAATATTCACATGGAAGGTTATGTGAATTATTCATAGTTTCATGAAAAGTTAATGTCGACTTTAAATAATAATAAGGTTTTTGCCCGGATTTGCAGGTTTGAAATAATGAACAAGTTTTTGAGGTTTTTCGATGTTATCACTAAGTTCGTGAAATCGTAAATAGGTAAGAGTTTAGGATTACCATTTTTGCTATGAATTCGGTGTTAGCATATCTGTAACCCCATGCTTCTGGTTCCAGACAATGGTGACTTCCAATAGCAGTGATTATGAGTATTCTTCCAGCTTTTCTAAAGAGGATTCCAAAGTTTTCGCAGCCAAATCACGAGCTCAGATGAATCGTACTGAGAAAACAGAGCATGGCGCACCTCTCAATAACCGTAAAGTTACTTATGCTGAGCTCATGAAGAGAAAATCCGAAGATGATGAGATGGATAATCGTCGGCGAAGAAGGGACCGAATTCGGTGCAAAATACTAGCAGTTGAGGAGAAACTTAGATCTCGAGCTGACGGTGTACCCTCTGATTCTGATGCTTCGGAAGATGAACCAATGTGGGTGCCACAAGATCGCAAGATTAAGCCGGATCGACATACCAGGGAAATTGAAAAAGTTGTCAAAGCTGAGCATGAAAAGGATGAGTACTGGGATTCCAACGACCTTGATATTCATCCAGACTTCGTCAAGGTACAGGTCGGATCATGATGATGCCGAAACGGACTGTTAATCCTCCTCTAGCTGTCAAATCAACACTCCTCCTCTAGCTTGAGACCCAAACGGACTGTTAAAGCTCCTGACCGGTACAGGTCGGATCATGCTGATGCCGAAATATCCGTAAGTAATTCCATAACTTATACAACTGAAGTCCTACCATGCTCAAAGGTCAGTAAAATTCAATAATCCTTATTTCTACTGCAGGTTGACGTTCGTGTTGTTGTCGATGCCAAAAAGAGGGGAAATGGGAAGTCTGTGATTGTAGTTGATGATAGCAGCAACCGTGATGAGAACTCTGCTGATTCCGTGGATACTTGGGGTAAGAGTTCATACTCCTGAGTATCCGACAGCTGGACTCCCATTTGAGGCTCCCAAGATCAACAATTTCCCGAATAATGAAGTGGTTGGAGGATTCGTCATTCCGAAGTGTCACGCACCCATGTATACCAAAATTTGGAGAAGGTACGGGTAACCGAAGTATTGAAAGGTTTTCTACCAACCCTTCTGACTACAGTTGCAGGTTTTTTACCGATAATTTAAGAGATGAACCAGATGCATCTGTGAGATATCAATAATCATGAACTGCACAAATGGGATGAGATGATTTCCAATTGCGAAACTCTACGGTTCAACATAGGCTGGCTTCGTCATCGGCTCGAGATAATCAAAGTTCATAAGGCGGCGGCTGCTGCTGACGCGATTTCTGCGACCACTGCCATATTGGAGGAGGAGAAGATACTTGCCATGTAGTCAGCAAGAGTTGAGAAGGTGGTCCAGGACTTGAAAGTGAAAACCAAGAATTTCCAGAAGAAGCTTGACAGGGTTTTCTATAGAGATTATCCTCTGTTAGATGGTTTGTTCTGAATGAGTGTTCGAGATAAATATTTTTTATGTAGGTTTGAGATTTTATTTTGAATAAAGTAGATGATTGAAAGATTCTTGTGAGATTCATAGAATACTTTGAATTTTGAATGAATGAGCATACTGCATATTCTTTTGGAGAAAACAGAAATTATATTTAGAAATTTGATATTTTGATGATCATTCAAGCATAATACGCCTTGAGCCATTTGCCATTGATGATATTTCCTTCGACTCCTCCATTAACAGCTAAGATTTTGTAATATCCGCTAGATATTGCTTTGATAATTACATAAGGCCCTTCCCATTTATGAGAGAACTTGGTGTCGGACATGTCTTGCTAGATATGTTTTGCTGTTTTTAAAACCAAATATCCTACTTGAAATGTTCGAGGTCTTACCATTTTGTTGTATGCCTTGCAAAATCTCTGTTTGTAGGTTTACACATATTTTTCCACCTTGGCCCTTCTTGAATCGAGCATGTCCAATTCAACAATTCTTGAATTAGACACTTCATCTTCATCCCATTGCACCCCACTGGCCGCTGCAATTCTTGCGGAAGGAATCTTGATCTCAGCCGGGAGAACAACATCAACGCCATAGATGAGAGAGTATGGTGAAGTCCTAATAGAGCTTCTTGGTGCGGTTCGGTAATCCCACAAAGCCATGGGCAATTCTTCATGCCACGTTCTTGGATTGTTGTGAACTGTTCAAATGAGAATCCAGATCAGGGTTTTGTTGGTGCTCTCCGCTTATTCGTTTCCTTGGGGATAATAAGGTGTAGAGAAAATTTGTTTAACTCCATATTCCTTGAGCAACTCTGCAACATGTTTGTTGGCAAAAAGAGTTCTATTATCCGTGATGATATGTTTAGGAACACCGAATCTGCATGTGATGTACTCTTTGATGAAAGATGCAATTGTGATTCCAGTGGAGCTTCTAAGAGGAATGGCCTCGACCCATTTGGTGAAGTACTCAGTTGCTGTAATGATGTACTCATGCTGTTTTGAAGACGCCGGATTGATCTTCCCAATGATATCTAGTGCCCAGCTATAGAAGGGCCATGGACTGCTCACAAAATGCAATGGAAGACAAGGAGTGTGAATGAGATTACCATGAACTTGGCATTGATGACATCTCCGAACATAAGCAGCTGCATCGTCTTCCATGGTTGGACAGTAATATTTTTCATGGATTTAGAGAAATAATTTCTTCTTTCCTTGGTGTTCACCTTCGTGCATCTCTTTCAACATTGTAGGAATTTCATGTTCATCCAAGCATCTCAGGAGGTTCCCACCAAAGCTTTTGCGATACAAAATTCCCTCCAGGTAGACAAAACGTTTATCCCTTTGAATGAGTTTGATTGCTCCCCTCTTTTCTGATGGAAGATCGTTATCGCGAAGATACTTTATTTAAGGTTCTCTCTAGTCCCCAGTATGATGGATTGTCAGAATCTCCAAATGATGAGGTGGTGTTTTACAATTGGGACAGGATCCTTGCAGCATCCTTGATTGAGCTTCCATTGAGGGACAATAGTATCCAATCCTTTGAAGCCTTCTGTAGAGCGTGACCATTAGGATTTTCCCACATATTTCCTCATGTACGCGTTTGAGTTGCTCGTTTGCTTCTTCATCTCCAAGGCATCGTGATAAGTATCTGTCTGGATTGCGATAATATAATGCTCCATGCAGTAGAAAAAAGTTCTTCAATTCCTTGAGGATGATTTTTCCGTATGTAAGAGAACTGCTCAACTCGTGAATGATGGGTGCTCGCCAGTCGTTCATTTGGGAATCTTCAACTTGAGTAAGCCAAGTATATGGTACAGAACATCTCTATACCATGATGGATTTCTCCGACCCTTCAAACTGTTTGGACGCTAGAGTTGCTAGACAATCAACATGTCTATTATTGGTGCGTCCAGTATGGATGATAGTTGTATCATAAAAATGAGCTAATAACCGTTGTGCCTCAGCTCTGAATGGGGTGAGTGTTACTTATTTGAGAGAGTACACATCATTCATTTGATTGACCAGCAACTTTGAATCTCCTCAGATTTTCAGGTGCTTTGCTCCTGCTTTCTTGGCCAAAGACAGCCCTAGGAGAAAGGCTTCATATTCCGCTAAATTGTTGGTGCAGTGGAAATCCAGCTTAAATGAATATGAGAAGACTTCGTCGGATGGAGATACTAGCACAATTCCTGCTCCACCAGTATCATTGCTCGGAGTAGCGGATACATCAAAATATAATATCCATGTTTTTTCTTGAATGATTGAGATTTCTGGAAACTCACCGGGTACTTCTTCATGCAACATCGTGATATCTTCCCCAGGGAAAACAACAAGGGAGTCTGCAACTGCTTGTCCTTTGATTGCTTTTGAAGGGACACACGCTATGTCAAACTCTGACATTTGAAGTAGCCATTTTTCCAGTATTCTAATCAAAGCAGGCTTCGACAACAATAACTTTATAGGATCAGCTTTGGCCACCAGAACAACTATGTTTGATAGAAGATAATGCCTAAATCTTTTAATTGCATGAACTAATACTAGGCATGCTCTCTCAGCCTTTGGGTACCGGAGTTGGGCATCCCTCATTGTACGACTGAAGTAATAGATCGGGCGTTTGATGCCTTCTTCATCTTCCTGAGCGAGGAGTGCTCCAATAACAACATCGATGGAGACTGTGTAAAGTATTAATGGTCGTCCTTGCACATGAGAATTCATGACAGCATGTGATAGTAATATCTGTTGTATTTTCTGGAACGTCTCTTGTTGAACGGTCGTCCATGTAAAACTTGCGCCTTTCTTCAGCAGAGGAGTGAATGAAGCAATGAGTTGAGCCAGTCCAGGGATGAAATGGCGAATGTAGTTTACCTTGCCCTTGATTCCTTCTGTGGTGACTAAGAATCCAAGAAACTTTCCGGAATAAACGCTGAAGGTACATTCCAGAGGATTCATTTTTAGTTTGTATTCTCTGCACCTCTTGAAGACTTATCTTAGAATGTCCAGGTGGGATGCTCGAGTCTTTGATTTCACCACCACGTCATCGACGTAGTCTTCCACTTGCTTGTGCATTATGTCATGGAATATTGCGGTCATGGCTTGCTGATAAGTGGCTCCTACATTCTTCAAGCCGAAAGGTATTACTGTGTAGTGGAAGTTTCCAGTGGGAGTTAGGAACGCAGTCTTGTTAGCGTCATGCTCATACATCTTGGTTTGGTTGTATCCGCTATAAACGTCCATGAACGAAAACATGTCATGACCATTGGTTGCATCAACAAGCATATCAATTTTGGGTAAAGGAAAATCATCCCTCGGGCAACATTTATTCAGGTTCCTGAAATCTACACACCATCGGATTTGACCATTCTTCTTCTTTACTGGGAAAATGTTTGCCAGCCATGTTAGATGTTGAATGGGTTTGATGAATCCTGTTTTTAGTAGTTTATGGATCTCCACCTTGATTTTCTCCTAAACTTCGTGTCTGAATTTCATGGGCAGTTGCTTGACAGGTTTGGAACCAGGAGTGGTGTGGAGATGATGAGTGACCAATTTATCATCTAGGCCGGACATCTCTTCATACGTCCAGGCAAAGATATCTTGATACTCTTTCAACATGCTGATTAATCCTTCTCGTTCCACGGATGAGAGAGTATAACTGATTAAAATCGGCCTTGGGTTTTCATTCATTCCGATATTGATAGTCTCAAGGTCATCGGTTATGGAATCTGTGTCATTTTGCAGCTGCCGTGGTGCGTCTCGAACTTCTTCATCGGGAGATTGCTCATTCTGGCATAATTCTTCGGAGCGGGGAGACTTTTCATCGACCTCCCCTGCTAATTGTTAATCTTTCTGACGGAGATAAATGACTCTCCCCTCAACATCATGATCAGTAATAAAATTAGAATTTTTGTGAGTTGTACTTTTACGACGTTTGAGTGGCGTGGTGGAAGATTTGACAGAATTAACACCCGCTGATGACGGTGAGTCAGTATTCTCAATTAATTTCTAATTCGGGAGCGGGACACTGCAAATCTTGCTTGGAGGTTCAGGGATGCTTCTTGGGGGTTCCAGGAACTCAACATCATAAACCGGAGCATAAGGAGACACTGAAGCCGGGATGCGGACAATTTTGTTGTTGAACAAAGTTTTCATGCATTTATGGTATGTTGAAGGAACAACCTTATTGTCATGAATCCATGGTCCCCCAAGTATCATGTGATAATTTGGGTCTTTCTCAATCACATGAAACTTGACAGTAGATTGAATCGGTCCTACTTTTAGATCCACATAGACATATATATATGTGTGACTCTGGCTCCCTTAGAAGCCTGTCATCAATATGGGATGATGAACGATCTTGCTTTGTGGAACTTTGGCCTCTTTGAGAGTCTTCATAGTGACCAAATTGGTAGAAGCGCCTGTATCGACAAGAACTCTCATGAATTCAGAATCCTTAATAAAAGCAGTTACGAACATCGCTCGATTATGTCCTTCATCCGCCATTCGGTCTTCCTCAGTAAAGGTGATGTTGTTGATTGAAAGTTCAGATACCATGGATACTTGTTCAACCACCTGGGATGACGGAATGTCAGATGATATTTTTTTGAGTGCAGCCAACGTGTTCGTACGCTGATCCATGGAGAAGTGCAGAGTTCACATAGATTCTCAATCAAATGCGTGACTTCCCGATCCACCGAATTTTCATAAGTGGTGAAGTTGTTGATTCGAGGATGATCACCGGTTGAGGGTCCAGCTACCGGTGTTGGAACTTCCTGAGCATGAGCGCCTCCCAATTCAGATGTCAGTCTGATGAGGAAGTTCAATATGTTGTTTATCGTCTCTTTCATCAGGTCCATGTTCCTTGTATGAACCTCCCGTACTCGTGCTAACTCAATCAAAGTCGGGATTTTTGCATTGACCGTTCCATTGAGTGGAGCGCTAAAAGGAGGAACATTTCCATTCGGAAGATTTTGACCGGAATTCAAAATTGTTGAGTTATACCTAAGACCAACCATTTTGTGAAAATGGTATTGCAACCGAGAGATTAATCTCCCACTGTGGTCGCCAATCTGTAGATGGGGAAAAAATGTTTGCTAGTTTTTTTGGGAAGTGAAGAGACGAGCGTTTCGAGACTCCTCAAACCGAAAAACTGCTCAACCTCATACAGATGCACTGCAAAGGGAGTGCTTAGATTCGAGAGATAAATCTGTAGGACTCTGTCCTAAACCAAGTCAATGGCCGTTACAGAGTCAATTCGGTCGTAAAGAGGGAGATGGGTTGATCATAGAAGGGAAGTTGAGAATTGTGTGGGATCAGTGATGATCAAGGATTGTGGATATGTTGAAGGTTTCTGCAATAATTGGTGAACTGTTGAGTTCAAATAAGTTCTGATGGATTGATGAATTCTTGAGAGTAGTTACTCGAGAAACTCTGATGATTACCGATAGCTAGCGATCATTCGTTGTTCTCAATCATGGATTTAGAGACTTATTTATATTGTCAGAGTTATGAACACTTTGATCCCTGTAAGTGTGGAGATTTCATGAGCGTAAGAGTGGGCAAGTGGAAGATCGTGGTAAAGTCAGTTCCATGTCGTGTGAAAACTTGACGGATCGTGCACCCACTACTTTGCTAACTCCTTCAACCATTTACACAACTTACGCACATTTCTCGTCGTGGATGAATCCACGTGCTATAGGCTACCAGACCAAAACCCTAGTTGTTATCCCCCAATTTGACGTGATTGATGTCTCACGAATCGTGGAGTCTGCATGACAGACGAGTTTTTAGTTTGTCAGTTGACTGATTAGACAATGAGCCTAGGTTTTGTTGAATCGAGCATGTTTGACAAATGCTCAACGATTCATGAATGTTAACGTTTCTCGTCTGAGCAAATATTGTGAATTCGACGAGTTGTTGAATATTGATGAGTTACTGAATATATGTGGATTATTCAAGCAACTGATTAAGTATTGCTCGATTCGATAAAATATTAATAAATTACTGAATATTTATAGTTTGGATCAATATTCGAGCAACTCAGCAAGTATTGCTGAATTCGACGAGTTACTGAATATTGAGAATTTGACGAGCAACTGAGAAAGTATTTCTCAATTCGACAAAATACTGATAAATTGAAAATTTGACGTGCAATCGAGCAATTATTGCTCCATTCGACAAATTACTAAATATTGATAGCTGGATCAATATTTGAGCAATTGAGCCAATGTTCCTCAATTCGACGAAATATTTATCAGTGACGTGACCCAATAAAAATATTAAAATATTGATAGATTACCAAATATTATATAATTAATCCATATGGATCAACATAAATTCGTTTTGTATTTGAACTTGCTTAGAATAATGATTTGTTGAGCGTTTGTTCGAAAACCCTAATTTTTGATAAATTGCTCATTAGTCGATGAATTGCTGAAAATAGGTCATAAGTGAAGGAGGGATCGACCACATGAGACTACATACATCCATGTGATGCCCAATTTCTCGTGTGAGCGTGCACCAGGGTTCTCAGTTGGAGATTTGGTGAAGGAATGATGATTAAGTGTTGGTTTCATCATTTATTGAATTATTGCTGGGTTCAGCATTAAGCAAAACCTAAGTATGAAAGATGGGGTACCGACCAAGAGAGCATTGGACCGGATTTTGGTGGTCACAGAACCAGCTGTTGGCCGTTTGAACGATCCCAGGTTGGTTGGAGAGAGTTTGGGCCCAAAATGAGCAATTGAGCAAATTAGGTCAGAATTATGAAAACGTGTGGGACCGGATTTGTGCAAGCCTTAGGGATGACTCTGGTCGATCATAAAGGCATGCACGTGTGACCGTGGTGTCTGTGTCTCCGTACTGAGAGTTTCAGTATTTTCCGATGTGCGTTCGAGCGATATTGTGAATTTCCAGAAGAGTTTCATCTTGACTGAAATTCTTGATTTTTGTTGGAATGAGCATGTATAATTGATCAATATTTTGTAAATATTAAAATAAGGATATTTTAACATTTAAAATTGTCGTGAGAGGCTAGCCGGTCATGTGACCCGTTGGCTTTTGGTTTTTCATGATTCGAGCAAAATTTGAGAAGTTATGACGAAATCACGATTTTTACTCAAACCAAGGAGTTTCATGAATTTAGGAAAATAATAATTATAAAATACTTGGGATTGCAAGGTGTGGGACCGGCCACAACTAGGTCATGGTCGGCCGGTTATGTTGCCCGATCCCACAACACTTTCCCTAATTTTATATTATTATTTTTCATGAAACCATGATGTTATGGAGAATCCATGAGTTTTTGTTGAAACAGAGGAGTTTCATGAGTTTAGGGAATAATAATTATAAAAAGCTAGGGATTGTAAGGTGTGGGACCTGCCATGGCTAGGTCATGGCCGACCGGCTATGTGCCCGGTTCCGCACACCTTTTCCTATTTTATAATATTATTTTTCATGAATCCATGAAGTTATGGGGAATTTATGAGTTTTGCACAAACAAGGAAAGTTGCTAAATTGAAGGAGTTTTTCATGAGTTCATAAAAATAATAAAATAGGGCAAAATAATGGAAGAGGCATGAGATCGGATAGGGCATGGCCGGCCGGCCCCTGGGCGCCTCTTATTATTTTATTATTATTTGTTGCTTTCTACTATTTTGTGTAGGATTCCTCATATGTCCATATTTTTGGATGCTCAGTCATGCATCATTGTCGAGTACAGTTGCGCCATTCCATGGCATACCGTGGATTCGACCATGGAATCAGAGCAATAATAGATTATTCTGGGAATTCAGTGATAAATCTCATGACAAAATTAATCTATTATAGAAAAGATATTAGCCAGTTAAAGCGTCATATCTATTCTGAACGTTGCATAGTCAAGGAGTCACAAGTGTTTCTTATGACCTGAAGGCGCTAGTGCTCTCAATATATGGAGAGCTGCCTGAATCTATGCACGGTCTCTCCACATAGTCAGGGAACGGTGAGTGTCACCGACGTCCGCCGCCCAACTATTCTTCTATGTGGAGAGAGGTCACTCTCCTGCAGTCAGGGAACAGTGAGTGTCACCGACGTCCTGAAGGCGTTAAGCTCTCAATCTACGGAGAACCGCCCAATTATGTTATTCTACATAGAGGGCACAATGAAATGCCAGGGATCGAATCGCTCAGCTAGTGGGGCTTTTCGAAAACATATTCATCATGGTTTCGTAAAATATGAATGCCTGAAAGCCGTGTCAAAACATGCCTCATGATTTTACGGTTTTGCCCTTTGTTAAAAATCCACAATCAACACATTTATATATGAGAACAAAAAGATACATGGATAAGAGAAACACATCCCACAATTTGTGTTTCATTCCACCTAGGAACTTTGAAAAGACTGTCCATCACACTAGAAAGGAGGGTGGTGCCTCACTAGTACCTAGGCACCTCATTTGTTTCCGGATCGAGACTGAGAGACTTCAATAACTGCCAATAACAAGCATTCACCTTAATTCCCGAGAAATCGGGAAAGAAGACAGTACAAAGAGAGTGCAACAAGTAAGATATAGTTGTATGTCTAGCTCTTGATTCGTATATCACCACCTTTCCACTATCATCCTTGTGGCCAGAATCCTTAAATTTCTCCCTCAGACGAACCAAGTTAATCTTGTTAGAGCACTGCTCGATCGAACTCGCAAGCGTTGCTATCTCAAGCTTGTTGTCAAGTTTAGTTGCTAAAACTATAAGTCTTTATTTCTAGTCTACTTATATCTAAGTCTCATATTAGGATAAAAAGTGTAGTTGAGCATTAGACTTCATGGCGTTCATCGATTGAAGATGAAGAACTACTAAGGGGAGATAATGGAACTTCATCAACAAAAGGTATGTCGAGACTTGAACTCATCTATCACTCAAAAGTCTATCTACTCTATCTCATATTTGAGACAAAAGTCGTATAGCTATATAGACTTCGATTATACACATTTGATATTTCAAGCTGAGTTTAACTCGCTTACATATTTCTCGAAATATGTGTTGGTAATATTTCGCTTTAACCAAGTTCATCTTATATTATTAACGAAAGTCAAAAGATGATCATGTGAAAATCGCCTTGTAATATCTTACATGATTTGTGTGAGACAGTCATTTGATGTAGACTAGGAATATTTTGTATTGATCATTCGATCACTTGAAAATTGCTTTGAAGCTAATAGTTTGTGTGAGACAGTTATTGTCATCTTCCGAGAATGTTTCAATGATTGAAATCGGAGTTTAGAAAACTTAACCATGATTGGAATATAAGCACAATATACGTACTTGCATATGTGTTGATCCTAGATCGGAACTTAGTATGCATACATGTATGCGTACTAGTTGGTCAGGTAAAGTCCGGGAGCTAGAGTATGCGTACATGTACGTGTACTGGGTTCAACTGAAGTTTGGAAGTGTACGACAGTATGCGTACCCGTTTGCATACTGGCGAACACAGTCCAAGTCCGACTAATTTGGTATGCGTACTAGTTTGCATACTTGAGTGGGTTATTTTCTAAAATAGGTTTGTTCATGAACTAATATATTTATAAATTAAGGAATGCAATCTTTTGCAAATCGTGACTCTAATGTTCATGAATTGATTTGAGTGAATCAAAATCGATTTTGCTTAAATTGTGTCTTGTATACTTCTATGAGAATATAAACAATTGAATAACTCTAGAACTAGTTTCATTTGAGTCATTTGAACTAGTTATGGTTAAGATGAATATGGTTGATATGAAAGTGTTCATATGTCTAACTTCGGTTAACTATTTGAGCCAACAAGGTGTACACATTTAGGTACGGTTACCCATATCCAAATGAAGTCACTTTTCATTTGTCTGTAACAAGCTAAGTTCGATCTAACGGATGAAAGATATTAGATTGAATCTAATCAGGTTTTTATCTAACGGTGAATATTGAATGATTTGTTACCAAGGTAGCATTGATTGCAAACCCTAACTTGAAGACTATATAAAGGAGAACTCTAGCAACTGGGAAACCTAATCCCCACACCTCCCGTGTGATACTAGTTACGACTAGAGTAGATTCAACTTTAACCTTAGATTTTTTACGAAACCCTGTACGTTAATGACTTGAAGACTTCATTGGGATTGTGAATCCAGACCCAACATTTTCTCTGTAGTTGCATGTTCTAATCTTGTTGTTTTCTATCATATTGAATATTATCTTCTCTAAGATTTTCTCGAGATTTATTCTCCGATAGGAAAGATAAAAAATAGTCATAAACATCTTTGTCTCATCATTTGTGATTCCACGATATCTTGTTTTTCTACCATACAGTTAAGATTATTATGAGGTGATTGATATTTCTAGGATATTCTTCGGGAATATAAGTCCGGTATATCAATTGGTTCCTGTTCACCTTGATTTATCAAAAGACGGAACAAAAACTTCTAGGTATTTCTATGGGAGACAAATTTATCTATTCAATAGACTTTTCTATGTGAGACAGATTGGTTTATCAAGTCTTCGACTTTGGGTTGTAGAAACTCTTAGTTGTGGGTGATATCATCTAAGGGAATCAAGTGCGTAGAGTCCTGCTTGGATTTAGAGGCGTAAGTAATGCGACTGTACCTTGATCAGTGTGAGATTGGTTAGGGATCAAATACATTCCAATCTGAAGTTAGCTTGGATTAGGCAAGTGTCTGTAGCGGCTTAATACAGTGTGGTGTTCAAATATGGACTAGGTCCCGGGATTTTTCTGCATTTTCGGTTTCCTCGTTAACAAAATTTATAGTGTATGTATTATTTCTTTTTTGCATTATATTTTTATATAATTGAAATATCACAGGTTGTACGAAAGTTCAATCAATTGTGAATCCGACCTTTGGGTTGTTGATTAGATTGATTGACACTTGGATATTGGTTTTTGATACCGTTCAAGTTATTTCTTATATTCAATCGGGCTCGCAAATTCCTATTTGTTTGATTGTAGATTGAGTTGAGAAATAGAGATATAACTCTTGGATACACTTTTCTTAAGATTGAGTCTGACTGTCTAGTTGATTCTCTTGAAAGTATGTTGGAGTTAGTCCATACAGATTGCTAAGATAAATACTGGGTGTGGTTGTTAGACCCCTGCTTTTTCAATTGGTATCAGAGCAGGCAAACACGTTTAAGACGTCATAAGTCTATGTTTGTAGCGATTTGACTCTATGGACAATAATGTTATCTCAGATAAACGCATCATCAAAAATAAAAGTTCTGTTTCCATGAAATCTATTAAAGAGAAAGATTCATTTATCTCTAATTTAGATGAATATTGTGTTCCAACGAAACAGGATTGCACTGATAAGTGTTATCCCGATTACCTTTCGAATGAGTCTAACTCTGTTGAAGAAAGGGAAACTGCCAGAGAGAGTGTGATTTTAAAACTTATTAGAATCTAGGCTGATAAAATTAATCGGTTGAAACACAAAGTCAATGTGATTATTGGTATGGTAAATGATTGTGACTCTCAATTAGAGGTTCTCTATGAAGAAAACGCCCTTGTTTGTTCTTCACGAACCTTACTAGAGGCTAAACTCAAAGAGGATTCCTTGTAAATTGAACGTCCTATGAGTAAACTCTCTATTAAAGGATGTTCTAAAGAGTCTACTATACCAATCTCTTCTTACTCAACTGAGACTTAAGTTCCAGAAGCTAAACTGCAAACCTTTCCTATTGATAAAGTAGTGCTTGGTTCTTCCACTAATCATGGATTCACCATGACTCATGGAAGGAATAAATCTTCTAACGATGTTTCTAATGCTATACACTCTAATCACTCCCGTGATCAGAAAGTATGTCTTTTTTGTGATTCAAAAGGACATGTTCAACGAAAGAGCAAACTGAAGCTGAATGACAATTACTTTGGTCAACTTCAGCATACCTTAAATTTAATACTCAAAGGTATAACTGACATTCGGATGTCTGAACCTATTGGTTTCAGTACCTATCCTGTGGATCCTTCCGGGAAAGTCAGTTCAGTATGCTCTTCGAACGTTCGAACCAATTGTAGCATTAATACAAATTGTTCAAGGAGATTTCAGAGAGGTGCTTCTCAACCTAATGTGAAGGATGATGTTCAAGATGTGAAAAAGGTTCCTGCATATGGAAGCTACAATGGAGACATGAAGGACAACCTTAATCTGATAATTGAAGGATATAAGGATCTTATCAATAGGATGTCAAAATCCTCCATACAAACCTCTTCTGGTAAGGATTCAAACTTTGTCTCGTACTTTAATAACGACAAGTTTTTTGATAAATTTTCACATCAAAAAGGGTTTTCTTCTAAAATTAGAAGGAAAAAAAGACTCAACTGTGAACAACATTCATTTAATGAGCTTAGGGCTCATACTTGTGCTAATTAATCACAAGGGTTGAATGCTTACTCATAAAAATCTTGTTGAGTAAGATTTGCCTATAATCAGGTATACTTTTGGCAAAATGCTCTCTAATTAGTCGAGCTATTTTATTATCGTCCATAGATAAACTATTGTCTACAGACAACACTGCTTAAGTATTGTTTATGTCTTAAAATTCTCTTAATTTTTCTTGTTTTCGTTTCGAAGAAGTTTTTGTTGCAACTATGTTTCCTGCTACTTGTGTGCTCTAAATTGGTTCTCTGTGGAGATATAAAATTTATTGAGCCAAAAATTTGTGAAAGAAAATCTTCACGTAGCAAAATTGATGTTGAGTCTTAAAGTACGTTTTGTTTGTTTTTGTGTTTCTTTCTTTTGGGTTCGGATTGTGTTCGGACGGGTACCCAACTTATTTGTCACGAATTTTCTTTAGAAACCCTAAAAGTTACCTTCCCTAAAAAACCACTTAAATACCAAACCTATTGAGTCACGTGCGCATACTCTAGGTTATTGTCAAGAATGTCTCCACCTACTCGCATTGGTGGTTTTTCAAGAGGTTTTCTTGATAAAGGTATTGGTTTCGAGTCCAAAGGGAGGAAGAAAATCACCCTAGTAGAAGATGATGATCAAAATCATGATGCCTCATGCTACTATGCCTATACTCATCAGGATATTGAGAATGAGGATATGGTTTCTGCTGAAGTGGTTCATGATTTTCTTAAATACTTTGAGGAAGCAAAACTGCAACTCGTTGATACTATGAAGGTTCTCGATGTGTTAAGAACTGAGTTGAAAAAGGTTAACTCTCACCTTGTTCTCACGAAGATACATGTTAAAGATATTCTCAATAAGGATATCTTCTCCGAAGAAGCAGTAGATGATGTCAATATCAAGCTCAAAGTTCTCAAAACTCGTGAGGGTTCCTGAAAAGCTCTTTCAATTTAGTTCATGATCGGTTTTGATGGTTCAGGGTTATTTTTTTTCCTTTGTCTTTAGCTTGTTGATTTTTATTTTGTCTAGGAAACTTCTTATGAGAATTTATTCTTGTATTTTAAAAAGATAAATAGGGTTTGTAATAGCCATTATTATGAGTACACATAGCTATTGCCAACGATTTTCATCTTGCAATGTTTTTAGATTTATTAATTTATTTAAATTCTAAAGTTTATTTGGAAGATGATTCTGCAATATTAATCTTTATTGGTATATATTGCAAAACTTTTTATGGGATATGTGTGTTTGCGTCCGTGAACTATGATTGTCCCATATATGTCAAAAGTTAAGCCTATTATGTCATTATGCAAATATTGATGAAGATAGGATGAACTTTTGATTGCAAAGATTAAGTCTATTATATGTCTTTATGCAAATATTGATGAAAAATAGAATGAATCTTTTTATATTCTGCAGTATTGGTCTTTCCCTGATCCACGTCTATGTGAAAGTATTGTGTGGCCCCGTAAGTTCTCTTATGTTGAGCATTTTCGATTAAATTAATCACGGGTTCTCTTGTGGTTAATTTAATTAAGTTTTATGGATATAAGTTAATGTTTCATGTAATTTGTTAATGTCCAAGGAAATCCTTATTTTCTTGTGAAAGTAAGGTCGCTCTTGTTGTTCTCTCGGGAATGACATTTTATGGGGGAGAGTTCTTAATTGAACTTGTGCTTAATTTCCAAATCTCTGTGGAGAGTGCGGCTGTGGAATATTGTAGGAGTTTTATTGTATCTTTATAAACTCCTTGTGAAATTATCGAAACAAAGTTGGTATGTTTTATTTTAGTCATAAAGAATCTCTATGAGAATTTCATTATGATCCCACTAGTTTTTGTACCTTTGCAAATTTATATTGACAAAAAGGGGGAGAATTAATGGGTAGTTCACACTACAAATACATATGGTTTACGGATTATTATGTAAGGGGGAGTGGTTTTCATGTGAGATGAAGTATTGATTAAGGGGGAGTGATACATATCACCATAGTATTGTTGTCAAAGTTGTGATATAATTAGATTTTTATGTTGTGTAATGATATTATGACACTGTATAACAATGATTGGGAGCTACTATTTTCTCATTGTTATAGCTACGGACCTTCAACAACCATGATGCTGAGTTGAACACGTTCAAAATCATTGGAATACTTGGAAGTGACGAAGATTCGAGTAATGTTGAAGAACCAAGGAAATCAAGCATTTGGATGAGAAGCTACAAAGTTTATTTATTTTGTAATCCATATGTATTGATAGTTTTGTCACTAAAATTGACAATGGGGGAGATTGTTAGAGCACTGCTCGGTCGAACTTGCAAGCGTTGCTATCTCAATGTTGTTGTCAAGTTTAGTTGCCAAAACTATAAGTCTTGATTTCTAGTCTACTTATAGCTAAGTCTCGGATTAGTATAAAAAGTATAGTTGAGCATTAGACTTCACGGCGTTCATCGATTGAAGACGAAGAACTACTAAGGGGAGCTTGTGAAACTCCATCAACAAAAGGTATGTGGAGACTTGAACTTATCTATCACTCAAAAGTCTATCTACTCTATCTCCTATTTGAAACAAAAGTCATATAGATATATAGACTTCCATTATACACATTTGATATTTCGAGATGAGTTTAACTTAGCTACATATTTGTCGAAATATGTGTTGGTAAGCTTTCGCTTTAACCAAGTTGATCTTATATTCTTGGTGAAAGTCAAAAGATGATCATGTGAAAATCACCTTGTAACATCTTACATGATTTGTGTGAGACAGTCATTTGATGTAGACTCGGAATATTTCGTATTGATCATTCTATCACTTGAAAATTGCTTTGAAGATAATAGTTTGTGTGAGACAACTATTGTCGTCTTCCGAGAACGTTTCAATGATTGAAATGAGAGTTTAGAATACTTAACCATGATTGTATTATAGGCACAATATGCGTACTTGCATATGTGTTGATCCAAGTCCGAAACTTAGTATGCATACCCGTATCCATACTGGTTGGTCAGGTAAAGTCCCGGAGCTAGAGTATGTTGGAAAATTAGGCTAAAACAGATGATGGAAAAACAATACAAGAACGAAAAAAAATTGTATCACTGGAGCTTCAAGGCCTTGCGATTCTTTTCAGCAATTAATTTGACCATCCCCAAATAATTGGCGAGTACAATCGGTCAGCGAAATATTTCTTTCAGGATACAATGAAGCCTTAACAATGTTGTTGGGTTCAAGAGTTGTACTCCCTTGACCCAACCAAGAACACACAGTATTTAGAATCTGATGATGCTTAAAAGAGAAATGAAATCATAAATTTTTGATGTGTTTTTCCATTGTTTGAATGAAAACAAATCATCACTACTTATAGGGAATTCATGCCCATTGGAGATGCCTTTTCACTTCCAAAACACACATAAGGTGTCTATTGGGAATGGTTGTGTCTTTTATGAACCATCACACCTATTAGAGGTGTCTCTTCATATCCAACTAACATCCATTATGTTTATTCAACACAGGAAGCTCCCCCGTCATAGCGGCAAACCAAAAACAAAAACCGTTTTATTTTCCTTTTTATTGAAAATATCCAATAGAGTATGCGTACCTGTACGCATACTGAGTTCAACCGAAGTTTGGAAGTATACGATAGTATGTGTACCCGTTTGCATACTGGAGAACACAGTCCAAGTCCGGATACTTAGGTATATATACCCGTTTGCATACTTGAGTGGGTTATGTTCTAAAATCGATCGGTTCATGAACTATACATTTGTAAATTAAGGAATGAAATCTTTTGCAAACCGTGGTTATAATTTTCATGAATTGATTGGAGTGAATCAAAATCGATTTTGCTGCAATTGTGTCTTGTATACTTCTATGAGAATATAAACAATTGAAAAACTCTAGAACTAGTTATGGTTAAGATGAATTTGGTTAAATATTGTTGAGCCAACAAGGTGTACATGTTTAGGTACGGTTACCCATATTTAAATGAAGTCACTTTTTATTTGTGTGTCACAAGCTAAGTTCGATCTAACGGTTGAAATATATTAGCTTGAGCCTTATCAGGTTTTCATATAACAATGAATATTGAATTCTTTGTTACCAAGGTAGCATTGATTGCAAACCCTGATTTGATGACTATATAAAGGATAACACTAGCAACTAGGAAACCTAATCCCCACACCTCATGTGTGATACTAGTTGCGACTAGAGTCGATTCTACTTTAACCTTAGGTTTTTCTCAAAACCCTGTAGGTTAACGACTTAAAAACTTCATTGGGATTGTGAAGCCAGACCCAACTATTTTCTCTGTAGTTGTGTGTTCTGATCTTGCTGTTTTCTATCTTATTAAGTACTATCTTCTTTAAGATTTTCTCGAGATTTATTTTCTGATAGGCAAGATAAAAAGTAGTCACAAACATCTTCGTCTCATCGTTTGTGATTCTACAATATCTTGTTTCGCTACCACATGATTAAGATTATTATGAGGTGATTGATATTTCTAGGCTGTTCTTCAGGAATATAAGTCTGGTATATCAATTGGTTCATATTCACCTTGATTTATCAAAAGACGAAACAAAAAATTATAGGTATTTCTGTGGGAGACAGATTTATCTATTCAATAGACTTTTCAGTGTGAGACAAATTGGTTTATCAAGTCTTCGACTTTGGGTCGTAGAAACTCTTAGTTGTGGATGAGATTATCTAAGGGAATCAATTGTGTAGAGTCCTGCTTGGATTCAGAGGCGTTAGGAACGCGATTGTACCTTGATTAGTGTGAGATTTGTTAGGGCTCAACTACATTTCAGTCCGAAGTTAACTTGGAGTAGGCTAGTGTCTGTAGCATCTTAATACAATGTGGTGTTCAAATCTGGACTAGGTCCCTGGGTATTTATGTATTTGCGGTTTCC
The DNA here is from genome assembly GCA_023529315.1 of Papaver bracteatum. NCBI lineage: Eukaryota > Viridiplantae > Streptophyta > Magnoliopsida > Ranunculales > Papaveraceae > Papaver > Papaver bracteatum. The sequence goes on from JAJJWX010005066.1 coordinate 1,956,582, forward strand.
TCGTTAACAAAATTTCTGGTGTTTGTGTTATTTATTTTCTGCATTATATTTTTATATAATTGAAATATCACAGATTATGCATAAGTTCAATCAATTGTGAATCCGACCTTTGGGTTGTTGATCAAATTGATTGACACTTGGATATTGGTTTTTGATACCGTCCAAGTTATTTCTTATATTCAATCAGGCTCGCAAATTCCTATTTGTTTGATTGCAGATTGATATGAGAAATAGAGATATAATTCTTGGATATACTTTTCTTAAGATTGAGTCTGACTGCTAAGCGAAATATTTGGTGTGGTTGTTAGACCCCCACTTATCTTGCTTGCAATACGCACTGATTAGTGACGTTCACCTACTACTTTGGATTCCCTTTTGGATCAAGGAAAGGATCCGCCACATATCCCAAAATCTTCTTCCGCTTCATCTTTGCCCCACCCAAGACAGTCTTTCGCCAAGACATGAAGTTCTTTAAAATGATTAAAATTGTTGAAACCTCAAATACAATTTTTCATTCCAAAGAAAGACCGGTAATTTTCTTTATATCATCCGTAATGATAGTCATCGCGCTGAATGGGAGGAGAGAAGTCATGGTTTCAGGCCAAAATCTTTTCTAAACCCATAAATAGTTACAACATCATAGTTCTTCTACAAAGCCTCTATTCTAGACCGTCACCATGCATATTTTACCAAGGCTACCACATCTGGATGCTCTTTATCCAACGGCCAAAACTTTCCTTGTTGGTGCTTTAGTTTAGGGATCGCTTTATAAGGAAACTACAAACAATAAAAAATTGGGTTGTTACAATTAAAAATCCATAATAAAATTAAAAAAAACATATATTAAAATTGATTTATTACCTTTGCGGCACAAACCCTAGCAGTCCATGAAGACTGGTATCCAAACAAGGCGGATTTATATTTTGGCTCACCACAAGGTCTCCCATTCTTCTTGGAAGGTAAAAACTCCATAGCATCAATGATTTGTCTTGCTATATCTCTTAGTGGATACTTCTTCTTCTTCTCCTCCCCCACTACGAATTTACCCTTATCAATAACAGCAACACTTGTTTTGGGCAAGTTTTCTTCTTGAATCTCTAGATTTGGTTCTTCTACAACCACAATTGCACTTCCTACACCAGTGGAAACTCCACCTTCACTTTCTCCACCAGTGACGACTCCACTTTCATTTTCTCTACCACGGACAACTTCACTTGCATTCCTTGCATTTGCACCAAGTGGTTTTGTGTGACGAGGTTGCGGAGTCGGGATATTAGAAGGTGTTAATTCTTGTGATCTTTTTTTTCCCTCATTTCTCCTCTGTTCAAAGTTGATTAAAAATCAAATTATATATAACAGAGCTTAAATCGAAACAAACAAGGCCAAAGTAATGAAAGAAAAAAAAAGTGAATACAATTGGGAAATTGGACACAACCAAGCCGTAATAAAAAACAACGTCCAGGAAAAGTTGACATTCCCAGCCGCAAACAGGTTTACGGATGAGACCTTAAGCAATCAACCAATCCATAACACAAATATCAGCTAGGAACAATATTTACGGCTTGGTTTCTCAAATTACGGAGAGGAAACGTCCTAGTCGTAAACACTACCGCTGGATTATATTTCAAACACAGAAGAAGATACGACTAGGAATAACCTAGCCATATATAAATTGTTGCGGTTAGGATTTCTCAGTCCCCATCTATGTCAACTACATTACAGCTCAGAGTTCTTAGTTTTCCCAATCGTGAACAGTAGTTACGGTTGGGAAAACAAGAACTCCAAGCCGTAAACAGTTTATGAAACTGTTTTTCCGGACCTATTTTTTCCCGAAATCAACCGAATAATTATTCAAATGATTAAATAAAGAGTGGGTTTTTCAATTCGTTCCTTATTGCAGTCATATCAGGAGTCTCGACGGCTGGTTCGTCCCATTCATTCACTTCTTCTTGATCTTCAGTTTCATCTTCGCTTGATGAATTTGGTTTCTCTGATTCAAGAGGTTGTTCCGGATTCGATCCTGACTTTTTCTTTGTCACCACGGTTTTATATAATGAACTTAATCGACGATGAATCTTTTTTGAATCGACGATTAATCGTTTCATAACGAAGAAAAGAAAAATATGAAAAGAAAGAGTGGCGAAGAAGAAGGGGAGACTGATTATGAATCAGTTATTTTTTTAATTAAGTTTCGATTGGTTAATGAAAAGGCAATAAAGGAATAAGTGAAATTTATTGGGGGTAGTTTTCGACATTTACTTAGACGAGGTCTCTGCATATTTTGGTTATAATTACCATATTAAGCCCCAAAGAACTGTTCCTTAGAAATCTTAGGTGGGTCGATGATTTTTTCAAACATCGATTCTTCATAAACCGCAAAAAAATAAAAATAAATAAATGAAAACTACCCCTCACATGGGGGGCGGGTCCCGCAAGACAAGAGATTAGCATGGGTGGCACTTTAGGGCCCACCATTGAGAGAATACGAGAGCTGACGGCTTTCTTGTAGTTTTTTTCACGGTCTAATTCTGTTTTTCAAAAGGACAACAAGACACAAATACTCCCTCCGTCCCACTATTAAGTGATCTAGTTTAAGTTTGCTCAATTTTTAAGTCAAGCAAGGAAAATAGTATTTTTAAGCATTTTTTACAATTATACCCCTTATGGATAGTAATTAGTGAAATTTAGAAATGATTTATCTTTCAAACTACTCCACGGATGTTCGCAAACTTCATACCATTTAAAAACATTTTAAAACACCTACGTAAGTAACGTAACGAATATAAACAAGCCTACCAAATTATGCATATTTCTTATATTTTTTATAATTAACTATAAGGATAATTTTAGAAATATCTCCTTATTTAGTGATATATGTCACTTATTAGTGGGACAAAATCTAAAATCAAATAGGTCATTTAATAGTGGGACGGAGAGAGTAACATGGATAACCCAAATTAGTCTCCTTAAGACGAAGTCGGTCGTCTGAAACTGACGGCACTGAAAATTATTTTTTAGTTATAAAATAATGAAAATATGAATAAGGGGCCTCCCGATCGATCTATCATCCAATCAGAAAAAAAGAAAAGAAATCATCGGCTAATTAATTCTCTCGAAATGAAAATTTTCTAGATGCAGGAGAGTTTTGTTCGGTGGGCAAAAATGAAAATAATAAAAGAAACAAAAATGATTCTGCCAAATGCCAATGTATAATCGAAGATTTCTTTCTTAATTAATAATCTCGTAAAGCTGTGATACAGAAAACGAAAAACAAAGATAAGAAGCAGTTAACAGATGTACTGAAAAAACATTACGATTATTCAACAAATCCTCTTCCATTTCCTTCTCTTGAACTCCTTTCTCCGTACAGCCTCTCATTCTTTACCGACTTTGGTTAGAGGCCTACTGCAAGTAAAACCCGAGAAGTGACACAAGTGAAGCGCCAACAAGGGAACCAAGAACGGGCACGTTCAGTCCTACAGCATTAGTAGGTGCTGGTGCGGGTGCATGAACCTCTTCCGAAGCCAAAGCTACATTCATGGTAGCTGCAACAGCGATAAGAACGGCACAAGAAATCTTCTTCATGTCCATTTTTTAATAAGGAAATGGAGAAATTCGGACTTGAAGAAGATGAAGAATGCAGAGTTATTTGATACTTTATTTCCTTTGTGTTTTTGGCCTGAAGTGTAGTTAAGGCAATGAGACTGTATTTATAGGGAGGGAATTGTATTTTCTTCGTCGAACGAAAATCAAGGCTAGCAATTTGGTTCACCTGTCATTTTTTTGGGATAATCGGTTGTGGTTAACGTACGTTAAATTGAGCGAGTAATTTGTTTCAAGTTTTGACCGGGTTTTGTGCTAGATATATATATGGTCAAAGAAGTTATCTTCCCCGTTTTATTCGAGTTCTATACACCGTTTTTAAAAATTTGGCTCTCCCACACACACTCATAGAGTCATTAGTTCCCCAACTTTACCAGTAGATTCACTAAACTTCTTCTCTAATGGCGAATTTAGATTCTTCCGCTTCAACTCATGTTTCTTTAAAGAAAGAGCAAACTGGAGCAATTAGTAGTAAAATCGTGGAACTACCTGAGTCTCCACCGGAGCTTTTAACTAGAATTAAAGGGTTAAAACAGGATTTGCAGAGTTGGGGATCAAAGATAGAAACTCAAGTTAAGGCTTATCGAGGTGAGATTTTTCAGCTGAAGGTATCTCTTGATGCGGAGGTGGAAAATCTAAAAACAGAGCTTCAAGATCTCTGGACTACTATTCAACAGCAACAAGATGATGTTCCAGTTTGCCTAATCAACTCGAGGATTGGCATATCACGAGATACCAAAGAAATCGCAAATCCGGCTGAGATTGACTAGAAGAGTGGTCGATGAAGTTCTAGCTCCATCATCAGTATTAAAAATCACTCTTATCAGATAACACCAAAACAATTGATTAACTTAAGCTCGCTCTTATTCTTTCCAATGCAGTATGTAATTGTACTCATCCGTGTTAATCCTCTTAAGGAACATACAAATTCTGGTTTCGTTTTTGATTTAGTCCATTTCAATGTCATGAATAATTACATATGATGTTATTACTGTTGGGATCTTGCAACAATAAACATCATGTTAGATGTATCAAAATAATATGTAAAGAACTAATTCGAGACAACTCTACCGAAATAACTTGACGAAGGCAGAATCACAGGTTCAACAAGTTGTCCTTAACACATTAGTTCGCGGGTATACTCGAGTTGAGTAATGCTAAACCCCTCACAACGAAGATGTGTCCAGGATAAGACTGCCTGATATAACTTGAGTTAGCACAACGCAAGTTACCCTTTCTTCGAACTCAACAACGGGGATGGAAGTAAAACGTATGGAGAAACCCTAAAACAAAAGAAGAATTTTTTCGGTGTTTGAAAACAAATTTTCGAGTTGTATTTATAGGAAAAGATACTTGCGAATCAAGTTAGGTTTTGGTTTTCTTCAAAAACATGTAAAAAGAATTTACCATAAATAAAACTCTTAAAATTATTTTTGGAATCAATTTCCTAAAGAAAAATCGCCAAAAATAAATCCGAGTAGAAGAGGAACTTGGTGCATGGTATACGCGCATATCGCATGGGTCAAAATATGTATTTTTGCCCAGCCGCTCCACCCACGTTTTACAATTCATACATAATAGTATGATTATATAGTGGAACTCCTCTTTAGTTTTCCACAATGTGGGACTAAAGGTTCCACTTCATTCACCCAAAAAATGAGTGAGTATCCTTAAACCCTTAGGTCATTAGATCAAACCACACCAAGACCAAAAACAATTTTATTAAAACTCATTTTTCTCCAACATTCCCCCACATGAATGAAATCTAGGAAAACGAAAAAAAAAATCAGAGTAAGGAAAATACCATTTAGGCAAAGGTGTCCATGAGGTCTTGAACCCTTACTTAGTGAGAAGTTACCGGAACTACACGCTAAACAGTGAACCTAGTCTTGAACCGATAGCGTTGGTGTACTTCGCGACAACAACCACGCATGATATTCTCCTGGTGTTGCTAAGTTCGTGCCGTTTTGTCCAATTTGGCCCTGGACATATCCTGTTTCTCAGAATGCTCTAGAGAATCGGCTCAATTCTCATAGGAAGCGGCCCCACTTCCACATTCAGATAGGTGAGTTCCATCAAGAGTGTTTACTGCTACACCCCACTTCAATCTTAAATTGAAACTATGGAACTCATTAAGACTTATTTAAAAGTATCCTCCACATGCAGTCACACTATCACATCAACACCATAGGTAAGGGACAGAGAATGAAATTCTCTGATAGTGTTTACCTTTACCTACCATAAATTAGTTGTCTCATTCGAAACCTCGATCTTGGAATCTCCAATCAGCAAGGTTGAGTATCCTTCATGGCAAGTTTAATTATTGAGCCTAAGACCCATCCCCTTCGATGCTTTACTAACTATCTCCTTGGACAAACCTTTCGTCAAAGGGTCCGCGATATTCTCCTTGGACCTTGTCCAATCTATGGAAATAACACCTGTTGAGATTAGTATTTTCAAAGAATCATGTCTTCTACGCATATGTATAGACTTTCCATTATAGAAGCTATTCTTAGCTCTACCTATCACAGATTTGCTGTCACAATGTATAGATATAGCTGGCACAGGCCTATGCCAGAGAGGAATATCTTCTAAAAAGTTTCTTAGCCATTCTGCCTCCTCTCCTGCTTTATCTAACGCAATAAACTCCGACTCCATAGTGGAACGAGCTATACATGTCTGTTTGGAACTCTTACAAGAAACAGACGCACCTGCTAGAGTGAATACATATCCACTCGTAGACTTAGACTCCTCTGAGCCTGTTATCCAGTTTGCATCGCAAAATCCTTCAAGGACGGCCGGATACCCTTCGTAATTCAAACAAAAATTCATTGTGAACTTTAAGTATCTCATCACTCTAATAAGTGCATCCCAATGTATCTGCCCTGGATTAAAAGTATACCCGCTTAACCTACTCACATCATAAGCAATGTATGGTCTCGTACAATCCATCAAATACATCAGACTTCCTATGACTCTAGAGTATTCAAGTTGGTTAACTCATACACCCTTATTCTTCATGAGATTACACTTAGAATCATACGGAGTACACACAGGTTTACAATTAAACTGATTAAATTTCTTAAGTATGGATTCAACATAATGAGACTGACTCATACTGTAGCCATTAGAAGTTTTTCTAATCTTCATCCCTAATATGACATCAGCGGGGCCTAAGTATTTCATGTCAAAGTTCTCATTCAACAGTTTCTTAGTGGAATTAATAACGTCCATGTTTGTACCTAGTATAAGCATATCATCAACATACAAACATACAATCACACATGCATCCTTGACAAGTTTAGTATAAACACACTTATCAGATTCATTAATTCTAAAACCACTAGAAATCATCACATGATCAAATTTCTCATGCCACTGTTTAGGTGTTTGTTTCAATCCATACAAAGATTTAACCAGTTTACAAACTTTCTTTTCATAACCTTTAACTACAAAGCCCTCAGGTTGTTCCATATAAATTTCTTCATCTAACTCACCATTAAGAAACGCTGTATTTACATCCATTTGATGTATCTCTAGATTATGGACATAAGCTATAGCAATTAACATCCTAATGGAGCTAATTCTACTCACTGGCAAATAGGTGTCGAAGAAATCTATACCTTCTATTTGTCTGTAGCCTTTAGCTACCAACCTAGCCTTGTATTTTTCAATAGTTCCATCTATCTTACGTTTTATTTTGAAAATCCATTTACAACCTATGGCCTTACACCCTGGAGGTAAATCTACAAGTTCAAAAGTACCGTTTTCTCGAAGGGAATCCATTTCACTAATGGAAGCTTCTTTCCACCATGGAGATTCAAAACAAGTCATGGCTTCTCTATAAGTCTGAGGATCAGACTCGGCTAGGTATGTAATGCAACCAGGATAGGTTTTCTTAGTTTTAGCCCTTTTACCTCTTCTAGGTTCTACTTCTGGTTCATCTTCCTCTAAAGGTAATGACTGACTAGTTGAAGGCACGTCTAGGGGATCATCAATACATCTCTTACGAGAGTCATGTTTCAAAGGAAAAATATTCTAAAAAAACACAGCATCCCTAGACTCCATGATAGTATTCAACCCTATGTCAGAAATTTCATAACTCACAACCATAAACATGTGAGTACTAGAATGCTCAGGATACCCTATAAAAACACAATCAACGGTTTTGGGTCCTATCTTATTTTTCTTAGGAGGAGGGATGCCCACCTTTGCCAAGCACCCCCACACTTTGAAGTATCCATAAGATGGTTGTTTACCTTTCCATAACTCATATGGAGTTTTATTTGATCCTTTAAAGGGCATTCTGTTCAGGATGTAATTGGCGGAGAGGATATCCTCCCCCCACAAATTTGAAGGTATTACTGAACTAATCAACATGGCATTCATCATATCCTTAAGGGTACGGTTCTTACGTTCAGATACACCATTGGATTGAGGTGAATAAGGGGATGTAGTCTCATGTATTATGCCATGTTCTTCACAGAAATCTCCTACGGGAATTTCATACTCACCACCACGGTCAGACCTAATAGTTTTAATGGTAGTATTCAATTGGTTTTCGACTTCACTTTTATATATCTTAAAGGCTTCTAAGGCATCATCCTTTCCTCTAAGTAAGTAAACATGGCAGTACCTCGTACAATCATCTATAAAAGTAATAAACCATTTCTTACCACCTATTGTTTGAACTGACTTCATATCAACTAGGTCTGAGTGGATTAAGTCTAAGGGTTTAGAGTTTTTATGGATATTCTTATTGAATGATTTCTTAGCATGCTTAGATTCTACGCAAATCTCACACTTATGATTTTTATCTAAAGTGAATTTGGGTATGCATCCTACGCTATCCAATTTGTGCATTGATTTATAATTTACATGACCAAGTCTACCATGCCAAACATTCAATGACACACACATGTAAGCAGAAGAATCATTCAATTTCAATTCAGGACAGGTTACATTAAGTTTATATAGACCCATAGTCTTATAACCCTTACCCACATAATCATTGCCCTTAGTTACTTTAAGTTTTCCAGACTCTATTGTAACTTTAAAACCCTTATCATCTAAAACATAACAAGAAACAAGATTTTTGCAGATGTCTGGAACATGAAGAACTTCATTCAATGTGAGAGTCTTTCCAGATGTGAGCTTCAGACCGACCTTTCCTTTTCCTGCAACATCTGATGCAGATGAGTTACCTAAAGAAAAACTCGCCAAAAATAAATCCGAGTAGAAGAGGAACTTGGTGCATGGTATATGCGCATATCGCATGGGTAAAAATATGTATTTTTTACCACCCGCTCCACCCACATTTTACAATTCATACATAATAGTATGATTATATAGTGGATATCCTCTTTAGTTTTCCACAATGTGGGACTATAGGTTCCACTTCATTCACCCAAAAAATGAGTGAGTATCCTTAGACCCTTAGGTCATTAGATCAAACCACGCCAAGACCAAAAACAATTTTATTAAAACTCATTTTTCTCCAACAATTACCAGGTGGCACACTTTTATTTTCTTTATATTTTATTTTTTTGAAAAAAAAGGGTTCCCTCCTATATTATATAGAAATAGAGTTTTCATTGTCTCCCAGAAAATAGCGTTACGGGTCACAGTTACATGTTCATTCCAGTTTTGGATGTTCAAATATATTAATAAAGCAGTTGGATTAGTGTCTTTTCATGTGTTGTATGGTATACTTGTTACAAAAAACTGATAATTTTGCAGCCCAAATTACATTTACTCTCCTAACTAAAATAAAAATCCAGGGCTAAAAAGTTTATCTCAAACGTTGTCTTGTTTTCGAAATTTGCACCTATCATGTATCTCTATTCCCTTGTTGTTGTGTATTTTCCTATCAGCAGCAATAGAGTAGGTTCAGAATTGCTTCTAAATGAGATAGTGTGATCACCACTCCATTCTGTTGCCCATAGAAATTCCGTTTCAGCCCCTTTGATCTCTAATTGTTCCCAAGATGTGAAGTTTGCGTTGAGTCCTCTGATTGTACCTGTGTAGTCGCCAAGAGTTAGCCCAATTCCTTCCTTTGTTGCTTAGTCCCTCATTGATAGAACTATGTTCATTTTCAGGGTCATCTGTGCTGCTTGTTCCCTTGTTTGCTGAGTTGTTATTTTAAGATTTTCATCATCCACACAAGTATAGAAGAGGGAATGCATTATATTGTAGCCTGATTTGTTTACAGTCAAATAAGCATTTTTAAACTTGGTTATGTTGTTTGTCGTTGTTACACTGTTTTGACTCTCCTTTCTAAATGTAATATTGCACCTAGCTTTCCATACAAACCAGATGATTACACTACACATGACCTTCCATTTGACTCCATTTCTATGTTGTTGTGCAAAGCAATCATTAAGCTAATCATGAAAAGTTATTGTACCATTTGTAACAAACTTTTTATCTTAATTAAAATGCATCCACACCTGAGTTGCAAAGTTGCAATTAAGGAAGAGGTGGGTTAGAGATTTATGACCTTCATTACAAAGTTTACATGTTGTATTTATGTTAGGGAGGATATCTACCATCCTCATATTAGTTGGCAGAATGGCATGTGCAACTCCCCACATAAAGTGTTTGACAGATGGGGTGATATCCATCCCCCAAATTTTGTTCAATTTTGGTTTATGTTACCAGTAGAATTGATTTTCTTATACAAGGACTTTATAGAGAAAATCCCCTTTTCATGTAAGGACCAGTGTGGTTTGTCTTCATCCTCTTCTATTGTCTGATCATCAAAATAGATTTTTAGTTTATCCAAATCCCAGGAGTTTTGGCTAGTAATCAAGTGGCAGACTTTTGTTAAGCCAATAGTTTGATTACTAGGTTTCTGAAGAGGGTGTGTTGTATCTGGGATCCAGATATCGTCCCAAATATCCACATTTTTCCCATTACCAATTTCCCCAAAAAAATATTTTTGATTTGGTTGATACCTGTTAACATGCCTTTCCAAATCCATTTTTCCTTGGTATCAATGTGAAGAACATCACAGTTAGGGTAGTATTTAGCTTCTAAAATGGAAGCACAAAGGGAGTCTGGATGCTCTTTTAGTCTCCACCCCATCATTCCTAAATTAAACTTTTTCATGTCTTTTATCCATGACCCCCCCTTCTTCAAGGTGTTTACACATTGATTTCCAGTTTTTAAGGTAAATCCCTTTTTTACCTTCTTGTGAATACTTCTCTTGGTTCTGGATCTCTAGTATTCATTGCATCATACTGATAATTAAATTGAGGTTATACCTGACAAAGCTCACCAATAATCTTTAACACCAAATGTCGGGGCAATATGGAATCGACGTTGGAAATCTTGATCAGAGAACACACAAGCGATAAAAATAATCTAACATCAACTTACCGTGGAATTCATCCCTCTGTCGAAACGTATATCTTCTTGTGAATACTTCTCTTGGCTCTGGATCTCTAGGTATCCGCTCCGATGAATATAGCTGCAGCACAGTGTTGGTTAGTTCTTTATCTTCATCTGACTCGTCATCCATTTATCACATTGCCTCATTCGTTGTTGTGATTCAAATAGATCCATATGAATACGCACCTTTTCATCCGAAAAATCCGTTATGAAACTGAAATAAGTAAACCTAGGATTAAGGTAGAAAGGAATAAGATGATAGCCTATAATTGATGAAAAACGAGGTGTGATTAATTTAAATTTAATGGGGTGAATATGGGAAGTGATACAACTGCCGAAGGGTTTATTCCGCCAGGAACAGATTTCTGGTAGGGCACACCAGGAGAAAACATGGAGTTGTGAAAGAGTGAAGCCCGCGCCCTTTTCTGTTTCAGGCGGGATAAAAATCGGGAGACTCCCTCGGTTCTTTTATCATTTCCAGGATGAATATATAGGGTGGGATGGGGGGAAACAGCTGGTAGAACATTATCTACTAAAGATGGAGTCTCCACCGAACGGTTTAGACTAAACCGTTAACGATGGATACTCTACCGTCCGATAAAAACTCCATCGCTTAACAATATTACCATAGTGGCACACGCAATTTGCCAGACCACCGAACATGGCATATATTTTTGGGTTGCCACCCTCCGAACATGGCATATATTTTTGGGTTGCCACCCTCACATGAACAGAACTTAGATAACAATTAACTGATTTGGCTCTTTGGCTTGTGGTGTTGGACCAAGCTGTTTTGATTTGGCTCTTTGGCTTGTGGTGTTGGACCAAGCTGTTTTTTTGATTTGGCTCTTTGGCTTGTGGTGTTGGACCAAGCTGTTTTTTCTCGTTCCCTCTAACAAAACCTTAATCTTTGGCATCAGGAAAATAAAAGGGCTTTTTTGATAAACTGACCAACTTTTTGAACTATATTTAAGAAATTGGCCGTTTTTCCGAATCATTGTATAAAGTGGCCGAGTTTGACATTTTTCATCCCGTTTTATTCAAAAAAACGGGTAACAACAGTTAAGTGGACATCTGTCAGTTATAGTCGCTAGAAAAATACTAAAAAGCCCCTACAAATTTAATTGTTTCCATCTGTTCCCTTCTCAATCAACATACTTGTTCCTCTGATAATAACTCGTTCTCACTGATTTCCGGCAAAAACTCATCCAAATTCTCTTCTAACTCATACCCAGCCACAACTCGTTCATTTTCAGACTCCTATCAAAAGTTTCGTGTCCCATTTAATGCCAAAATCTTCTAGCAGCCACTGCCAAATAAACCAAATAGAAATAAGCTTGATGGTTTAGGCATTTTACCAAACACTTAGTGTCTGTTGGGCTGGTGATACAAACATGAGTATGTTGCCGATAACTAATACCATCTGTGTCTTCTTACTGCAACAATTTCCAAATTCGACAACAATCACATTTGTAACTCATAAATAAAAAAGATTAATCTCATCCATTCGACCAACTCATTTGTTGATTTCACAGCCACAATCAGATCAAGACTCTTAAAACTTAAAAAGATATCACACCCATCCTTCCAATTCACTTGATTTACTCATTTAATACTTGAAACCAACAACAACAGAACTTCTTTGCTCCCCTGTATTTTTGGTACCAACCAACCCCCCCCCAAAAAAAAAAAAAAAAAAAAACTATACTATTTCCCATTACAAGTTTGCACTCATGGCTACAGCATCATAAATCCATCACCGCAACTCCAAATTTTCTTCCCAATATTGCACATCATTCTTAGTCAATTTGTATCTCCATCGTAACTTCAAATGAATTTCAGAAATTAAAAACCCAAATTTGTCAAGAACCCCTAATTAAGGAAAACCCCAAAATAAACATTCAAAAACCTAATTTTAATGAATTTAACTCAAACAAATATGTATAACTTGAATTAATACAAACCCATCATCCCAAATTGATGGAATTTCAAAAAACTAGTTACGAATTTGATTTACAATCAAGAAACAAATTTTGAATAAACCCTAACATCACCTAATAAAGCTTAAAAACGAGAATCTTTGAAGAAGAGGAAGATGTTTTAAAGAAAGGTTTTTGAAGTAGAATCGTTAACGGAAGCAGTTGATAACATTTTTTTCATGGAGGGTTTGGTTTGTGTCGCGGCTATGGGACTGGTTTTTGGTTGCGATGAAGAAAATAAAATGTGAAAGAGAGCGGACGCAGGAAATGGGAGGAGTTATAAGGCGGAGAAAAGAGGGAGAGAAGAAGAACAATCTAATAAGGATACACTAGTAATTTTAATATGCATGATTGACTAAATCAACGTGTTTGACCTCGGTGGTGGGTCCATGTTAAATACTTAACGGAAATGCCACTTTATATAAGATCTTAAAAAACTGGCCGGTTTATTAATTAGGTGTATAAAAGCAGGTCATTTTATTAATTTTCCCAAAATAAAAAGGTTTACAAAGAAATTTTAGTTTTAGAAACAACAAAAATAAATTATCGTAGCTGACCAACTGATATTCTTCTCCAACGTGACTCAACACTGTGGAATGGACGGACGTGAAATTCCAGAAAAAACTCGGCTGCTTTCATGGAAAGCAAATTTTCTACCGTTGAGTCTCTTCATCGGGTGCTGTTTTCTTTCGCTATTCTTCGGGACGGTACTAGGGGTGGCTTACCCAGGCTGCAGCACCCCCAAAATACTAGAAACTCATTTTTTGCCGGCCTATTCGTAAGAAAAAAATAAAAAAGTCCAGGTAAAAATTATAGTTAGCCCAAAATAAATTATCTATCTATATAAAAATGAAAAACCACACGCCACGTATCCCACTAATAACTCTATATATATACAAACATACAAGAAAAGTAGTCTTATGTTGACTCCCTCCAACTTTTTTTTTCTTCTCATCTTGCATTTCTTTTTAGTTTTTAGGTTAAAACTTGTATCTAAAGCACCAGTGACGGAGGAGAGGGTCAACATATTCATATAACTATAGATTAGCCCGGAGTAAAAAATTTCATTAGCCCATTAGTATGACATATTCAAATGACTTTTTCCCAATTTAATTGTTATGTTGCCTTTTTTTTTTTTTTACTTCTTTTAAACTTTTGTGTCATCTTTTGTTTCAGTTAGTGCTTAGAAATTAAATTCAACGGTGAAATTTGCTCCCACTCCATCACAATTTGATCTATCCAGCCCATGTTGTTTCCAAATATTTACTAAAACTTGGTCCATGCGTACGTAAACTAAAAATTAGCCCAAATATCAAAATCTATTACATAATATTTTCCTCATTTTCTTTTGACAAAAAATTGACATTTAAATATTCTGATGTACCGGCTTTTAATTTCATGAATTGATTTGAAAACCATACAAAGATGTAGAAGTAACATTGTAAAAGTTTAAAAATTCAGGCGGCCTTCGGCCGCATTCCAGATAATCATATTTATTTTTATTATATATGTTGTTTTCGTAATTTAAAATATTGTCACAGCTGAACCTTACTATATATAAAATGATAAGCCACATGCATTGCTTTTATCACTGTATTTAAATTTTAGCATTTAAATTGCTATAATTTGATTGTACGAAAAAAAAATTTAGCCCACCCGAACACAAATTCATGGTTGGGTCGCTGCTTTTCTTCCTTCCTTTCAAAATCAAATGGAAATCTTGATGATGTGCATTATCATCACTCTGATTATGAAAACACTTTAAGTAAGGTGACAAATGTCCATAACTATTACACGCTACGTTATCACTCGCAGGCTGATGGTACTCTTTGTTATCGTTCGAGAGATCGACTTCTCACACGGAGACACGGATTCTGTGAAAACTTTATCTTGTGGTATCAAATAGGGGGACGATTGTTAGCCCCAATGAACGCTACCATTCTCCAAGCAACAAAAGGTAACACGTCTCTTTTCTTTACTGCAGCGTCCATACCTAAAAAGTAAAATCCTAATATAGCCGTTACACAGAACTCTTATGTGTTCGTTCATGTATCAAATTTTGATACGGCTCACGATTCCTGGTCCTACTGAAAAAGATTAAAGGTATCCTGCGGCTGAAAACAGTCAGATGTGATTTACTAGATACGTGTCAACAATATAGCAGGTTTTCAAATCTGATATATGAGTCGGTAATATGAACCCATCTAGTGTCTTCTATGATGATGTCCCCATAAAGACATGTGAAACCTGGTATTTCCTGTTTGTGGGACCCACCAGCCGTAAGAAAAACGGCAGATTTTTGAGAACAGAAGAAAGCCTGTGCCTATAAATTCAGGACAACTCCATCTCTAAACCACACAACTCATAACTCATACTAGTATTTCATTCGCTTTCTACTTTGATAATCATCTTTCCGTCTAGGGCTTTCAATTTTGCCTCTCTGTTTCATCATCTCTAAAAACTTAAATCCTTCTACAGAAATGGCATTCACCAGCAGAGTTGCAGTTCGATCAGTCTTTTTGTTCCTCGCTATTGCTTTGTTCATTTCAGCAACTTCAGTAAAAGCTCAAATTTCACTCTCACCTGTAGGGACGGTTGCTGCACCTTCACCTGTAGGTTTGGATGCTGCACCTGCACCAGTAGGGATGGATACAGGAAAAGCTGGAGGAAACTTTATTTCTGGAGCTTCCATTTGTGCATCTCTCCTTCTATCTGCCATCGCCATTCTATTTCAGTAATTTGTTTGGAAGGATTATCTGGTTACACTAAATTCTTTTGCTATTTATTTTTTCGGGGGGATTCATATAATTGTATTGAATAGGAGGTATTTTTATTATGATTGCTTATGGATGATGGATTATCTGGGAAATCTTTTTTCCCTGATGTCTTTAGATACTTAGCGTTTTGTATGGTGAGTGAGATGAGAGTCATACCACTGTGATGTATGTACTTGATATGATTTATGGAATGGAATGGAATAATTTTAGTTTTAATCAATCTTTAAGACTCCTTTGTGAAGTGAGAAGTGCTCCTATTGTCTCTACATTCATAAGTTCGGCTTATCATCTCTGAGAAGTGAGAAGTGCTCTTAGTAGAAAAGATAGAAAAACACCTAATTTTAAGACCCAACACTGTTACCAACTCAATAATACGATGCAACAGCAGAGAACCCCTCTGCCATGACAATCACAGAAACCAACCAGCCTGGAATGCCAGTAGTAATTTCAGGAGGAAGGGGGAAAAAAAGAGTTAGTATTTTAGTCTTGTGGTCCAACCAAAAATCGTTCAACAAACATGAAAAAGAAAGAACGAGGAAAAACAGAAACAAGAATCTCACAGATAAAATGGTACAACACTAGAAATAAGCTACTTTAAAATCTGGTACACCATTAACCTACTTTTAGGTTTTAACAATAGTGAATCAATTTGTTTTCTGCAACAAAAAGAAAAACCTAACCACATACCGGTGTTGCTATTATGCCTTCTGAAGAGAAAAGAAGAGAACAGGATGCAGAAACAAATAAATATGGCCTGCGTATATCATCATCGTTTAAGAAATCCTTTTCTTTCAATTGCTTTAGGCTGCACAAAAAAACAGGTCCGCAGGAATATTTCAACGGTAATGAAGGATTTATAGGCTGCTTGCTACTGTTGTTTATCTCGGCTTGTATCTGAAGGTGTTTGTTTTAGTGTTTGCCTGGCATTTGCTGCCTTAGCAGAGGTGGAACGTTCTGACTGGGAGAAGACGACTAAAATGTGCATAAGAAGTGTAACAACTGCCAAACCAGCAACTGAGAATCCAATTCCTTTCCACGAAGATAGGAATGATGACCATTTGAAGAGCTTTATTGCCCCAAATACAAGGAGACTAGACCAAGAGATAACAACCTGTTTATGAAACATAATCAAATTAGGGAAGAATAAGCAGTCAATTTCGAAGACCTACACAGTTTTCACCATGCACTGTCAGATGTTTATCTGGTTTTCACCATGCATTGTCAGATGTTTTAGTAAGGGCCTACACAGTTAGGAGAAAGTCCTAAAAATATTTTTTGACCTGTTGAACTTTGACCACGTGATATAATAACAATGTTACCGGGATGCCCTTATATTGGTATAATTATTAGTCTTGGACCACCTCCATGCGTCGCTCATGAGATGGATATTGTGAATCCTTTCCGTATAGTTCATATCCTTCTTTTATTGAATTACTCACTGTCGGACAAGTATATAAATTATTTGTATTATTGATGAAACTAGAAATATTACCAATAAAGATTTCTTTGGCCGACCGGTGTTTTGAAGTTGTTTGTTACCAAATGTGTCATCTGCCATATGCTTGTCCAGTAAAGCATCCTGATATATCAAGAGTGATACTTAGAAGAGAGGCTCAGCAAAAGTAATCAGAAAAGATGGTGCCAAGACCCAGGAAATTTAGAAGAACAGGAAACTCGACTTACCTTGGCCACAAATATATCTTTACACCATTGTGCAACTCCATCCTCTGTCTCAGGCAAGTCTTTCATCAAATGTCGCTTGATGTGTACATGGATCTGCAAAAAGTAAGTGATTAGCTACAAAAGACAACTTAAGCAAAATTGATTCCAGATCATGCCTAAACAGTAGGCTAAGTGTGAAAATTATTCACATTGCTTTCAACCTCTTCAAACTGAGGTTTAATTTGCTCTATAATATAATCTCTGTGCAAGACCACTTTCATGAAAATGCGAAAGTTTCCAATCTGTATATGGCCAGATGCAAAGTTTCCAGCATTCTATACCAATTATCCTCCAAACTGATTAACTTGCTACATTCGTAGACACTGTTTCCGAAGCTGAAAGACAAATTTAAGTATGAACGTGTGCGCATGAAGAAATCAACCTTGAAACGACAACTTCGATATAAACTATGAAAATGCTGGATCATTTCACTTGTGACGACAAGTTTCTAATTTGGTTTTTATCTTCTTTCTCCTAGCTAACCTCGACTTGGCAAAACATCCCAACATTCTCAAACAATTACCTTCCAAACACATTAACTTAACGCATTTGTGGGCAAACAGTTCAATATGCATAACACAATTTTAAGTATGCTCGTGTGTCTGCCGAAGAAATCAGTGATAGTTGAGAAAAATTCACAAAAACTAAGAAGCTGCCTACAAACTGAAAATGCTGTTTAGCTAATTCAGGCAAATAGTTTGGCGAGTTCTAAAGGTGCGCGATGAGATATAAAATACAAATATATAGAGTATGTAAATGACTGTTTGCTCTTATCCAGTTAATCAATAATTGTATAGATCATGCATACCACAGAAGGTTGACCCTTTAAGAGTCTTAGCATTGTAGGAGAGGGCTGATTTTTGGGTACGGCAACTGTTGCGTCATAAATAGCTGGAACGAAGGTGCGCATATTGCTTACAGATGCAACAAAACCCTGTCAGTAGCAAAAAGTATCAGAGATAAATCATATGAGAAAAGATATAAAAACAAAAAAAGGTAGCGACATAACTGTACTATAAAATTCTGTTTCAGCATCGATTGTAACTCAAAGTGCTGTTTTAATGAATCTTGCTTACTGCCAGGAGCAATGGAACTACAGATTTTCAATAAAAAAATCCTCCTATATTATTTAACATGCACAATGGAGGAGGTGATCAGTACCAATAATAAACTAGTGGAGCAGCTGATTTCCTTGTTGTTCGGAGGCCTGAGGTTAATTTTTTTTTTTTTTTTTTTTTATTATTATTTGATATAAGCCGGAAGCCTCCAACAACAAGCAAAGCATGACCAATAGCTCTCATGTCGGAATTTAATAAATCGAACACACACAAGAAAAAATTCTATAACCAAAATAGTTAAATCTACAACATAAGGAACATAACAATAACATAAGTAATAACAAATACAATCAAACGGATGGTGCATTTAGCAGATAACACTAACCAATACGAGGAAATGTGATTAATCCAGTTATAGAAGTATAAGGATACTATAGCGTCTAAGTTCTCAGGTAAAAAATGGGACTAGCAAGGCAATCGAGTGTGATAACCGATACTTGAAAAAGGTAAAATAGGCCAGCTTAGATCATTTGCAGAACGGGGCAAAGGTAGCCTTGACTTAAAAAGTGTTTTTAATTTTGTTGACTTATAAGTTGACCAAAATCTTTGCAAGTAATAATTCCACCAATTCTATCAAATTTCCTTTCCTAAAACCTAGAAACTTTACAAGTTTAGATACATCCTGATCCCTATGCTACATTTGATTAACCTGGGGAAGATTAATGAGCTGAATGCATCAGAAAAGCAAAGCTTCAATGGCAAGCCTTACTTCAGATGGAGCCTGCATTCAAGTGAATTCTATTCCTATACAATTCAGTTTGAGTAGTGTATCCTTGAGCTTGAGCTTCTATGGTTGTTTTGAAAGCCCATGGAGGTGAAGTATATGTATTTCATCCGTATCCTATATAATTACAGTATTCATCCAACCTAATATCTAAACAAATATCTATTCCCACTATCCTTAGTTTAGGTGCATTGAAGTTTTCGCATGGAACTCACGTTCAATGGTACATGACCTGCATATTAAGAAACAAGCTGCTTCAAGAATACAAAAGAACGAACTAACTGTAATTTAATTCCTTTCTTGCATTTATGATGCCCGTGCGGAACTATTGGTACAGTAGATTCAAGCAAGGAAAAAAACTAAAATATGAGAAATACCACATTTGACTTCTTACTTTTAAGAAGCACAATTACAATTTCAAGACTTGCGCATGAAGAACCTATTATGCACCTATTGATGAATTAACACTGTCTCTCTTCCTTTAGGGGACCAAACTATGTAGGTGTAAACAAAGCGGAATAAGGAACACTTTTCTGCTTTTCTTACCAATAGCATAACAATTTTTAGATTCAGACTAGTTAAACGAGACACGTCACTACTACCCTAGGTTCCTTGTTTGTGCATTTTGGGATTTAGATCCTACGTTGCTTTATGGACAGGCTTACAGCTTATTGTGAGTTTAGGTATACTTAAGCAAACAAGATTGCAGTCGAAGGGAAAAATTATACAAAAGCAGGCCACAACAGAGAAAAGATATTAAGAGGTTAAAAACCAACTTCACATTCTACAGTTAAAAAAGAAGGTAAGCGATATTTGACCTTGGTACGAGGAATTAAGACGTTTTTAGGCACAGGTAACCCCTGTGAAGTTGCATATTCTTGAGCTGCCAAGAGCTTTGCTTGTGTAAATCGAGTTCCCTCAACAAAAAGAGCCAACCAGAATGGACGAGGAAAGTCCTTCAGTCGCTGAAGACCTAACTGCAGTATCGAAAAAGAAACTCTCATGAGATGCACAGAAGTAGAGAGAAAGAAAAAAAAAAGCATGCTTTCGACAATGAACTAACATATTAATTTTAACCTTTAGAGTATTTTCATCCTTGGCCCAGCTTCTTTCCAGAAAAAGGTACTCAGAAAACCACATTGACCAGCCAATGACCTGCACACACGAATCACGTTTTTTATCTCCACAAGGGCATAAATGAATGAGTGAAGCTAAAACATTTACGCGTATTCACACTTTGCAGTTTATAAAATTCACAGATCCAACACGTGCTCTATATCTCTAGTTAATTATATGTCATTTCTCGGGCAATACTTCAGTCCGTTCAATTTCAGCCTTCCATATTAAATTGCACAATTTCTTTAAGGCTGTAATCCCGCGTGACCAAACAGGCAAACCTGATCAATTTCTGGACCCCAATATGATAGATAGAGAATAGCTAAACAAGTAGAATAAAAGAACAAACAAATTGCAATTCGAACCTTAGTTTTATTGCTCAAGTGAAAGAGTTTTACAACGTTTTCCTTCAAGGTAATTTCTGCCCTAGGAGTGGTACCCTTTTTCTTCTTCATTGTGTTTTCTCTGCCCCCCTACAGGTACTGTCTTGCACCTTATTTATAGGTAGCACTACTTCTATATTCGAGTCGTTCTAGGTTTGGAAACTCTCCTATGTTTGTAATCTTCTAAAAATAGGACTCCTAAGTTTTCTTTCTAGGATTAGGAAACTACTTCTAGAATTACTAGGAGGCTACTTCTCGGCCTAGACCTAAAAACGGATCAAAACCAAAGAAAACTTGCATACATGATTCTGATGATATGTACCCCAGTTTCACACTTGTCAAAATCAAGTTCAATTATTATGCACTACCAACCAATAGCTTGAACTTGACAACAGTAGTCTCACATGTAAAAACTCACCGGAAGGAACTTTGATGATTTCTTCATGACAGCTAGTGCGCTACCAAGGCAACCTGCGCGCTGTTATGAACAGAATGGATGATCAATCAATGGGTGACAGTGAAGTCAGACATGACACCAAGAGCACTATATCTCAGAAGGGATAAGCGAAACCAAGTGCATGTGACGTACATCCATAAGTACACATATATGCACCTATAATGCTAACTTATGAATGAAATTTTCAATTAACAACCATAACATATATGCAACCTGAGCTAAAACCCATCCGACAAGCCAATCAATATCACTCCTGTGATTCGCTATCAGAAGTGCGTGTTCTTTACCTGAAAGAATTCTCCAACTTTAGATGTAATACCAACATAATGTAATCAGCATATGCATACAGCAAATAAAAAGGTTAAGATAGAATATATTTTTATGCATACCCATTAGTTGGAAAGTTTCAGGATCCATATACAATTCAATCTGCAAATAGAAATCCATCAGTTTCTCCGGGGGGGGGGGGGACATTAAGAACTGAGGTAACAGAAAGAGAAGAGAATAACCTATTCCCTATTTATTGCATCTGTAAGCTTGGTTGTTGCTTCTCTAATTCACCAAACTGTCTACTTCTAAATGATAATGATAAGTACATCAGCAAATTCAACTAAACAACCGATATCAACGGAGTGAATTGGGTGTGTAATATGTGCCATGGTTTTGAATCCTAAAGTTTGCGACTTGTATTCAGGTAAAAGAAGATTGCAGCTTAGGGGAGTAAGGAAGAGAGACAGGTTCCAAATTTCAACCCTTAAGCAGGTTAGGGTTATGCAAAAACCCATGGTTCCATTTAATAAAAAACATTTCCACCCTAAACTCCAAGTATGAGAAAGACCAAAAGTGAAAGAAAATTCCAAAATCAAAAATTAAGAGAAACAGACAAGCAAATATGACAGCACCTTAACATTAGCCCACCAATCAACAAGCCATACAAGCTCCACCCACAATAATTCTGCTACTACTCTGTTGATTCTCCTGTACAAACTCTTGGATATCGGTCGAACAAGAACAAAACAAGATGCCTGAAAAAAGAAATTATACTACTTTCAATATAATTTTTTCTACTATTTTCAGCATAATCTTATATAAATCGAACAATTAAAACCTAGAATCTAATTTTGAACGATCAATCAAGGAAAATTCCAATAATAATAATGTCTAATTTCTGGAACTTGATGAACCACATTTCCCATAAGCAAAACAAAAATAATGAAATAAAACCAAAATTCTTAAGGAAATTTTAGGAGCTGAAATTTTAAATCCCTAGAAATAAACGAAGAGAACTGGTAATAACAGAATAGAAAGAGAGTAAATTGATCTATGAGAATAAAACCTGAATGATATTAACGATGATGCCTGAGAAAAGGAACATAACACCTAAAGGAAGAACCACAGCTGCTGCTGCGATCGCCATGGCTGACGACAATAAAGAAAAAAAAAAAAACCTCCCAAGAGACCAGAGAGTGGGAGATTCAAGAAATTTTGATGGTTTTCCTTCTTCTGGAGTATATTTATTTATTTTTCAATCTCTGAATCTAATCTGTGGTTTTGCTTTGGTGTTCGTTCATAAAAATTTAATGTTGTCAGACTCTTCTCTCTTCAAATTTACTCCGATTTAATCGCCGCTTCTAATTTGTATTTACTCCCTAGTCCCCAACCAGACTTTTCATAGGTGAAAGTGGATAAGAAATATTTGAGGGCCGCTCACCGGTCCTATATGATTGAATCGGTAAAAACAAGAAGAACGTTCGTTGTTATCATAAATCGGCTTGGAATCTTACTTTTACTGGTGGTCGTAAAAAATGTTTACTGGAGTGTTACTGTTCAGTAAAACCGACTCTCTTGAAAGAATGCATTTTTGTGATGGAATTAACCTCATCACCTCGTAGAATGTTTACAAGTCATCCCATGTGCTCGATGAAACTGAAAACAAGAAGTCTCGAAGAATGATTAATAAATCAAACTTACAATCCCATTTGACAACGTATAACCACACTTGCGTTCTCGTTTTATTGAGCCGATAATATTTAGGGATATTTTGACTTTAGGTCACATAAAATTGACCAAAGTTGCGTTTAGTTCACGGGAAAATTTTAATGGGACGGGATCGGCTCACAGCCTTAGTTTCACATACTTTATCACAAACCGGCGGGACCGTTGATTTTTATCACGCTAAATGGCTAAGATGAAATGATAACAAACACGGATTATATAGTAACCCACAACCCGATTCGATATGATTTTTAAGCCATTCCATTTCTAGGGTTTGATTTGGGGGATCGAGATTACGACTTTTAAAATTTGGAATGTTAAAAGCTAGTTACTGTCTTAATAAGCAATTTGATTAAATACCAGTACCAATTCATTTGTCTAATTTGATTTAACGGGTATCTTGTTAAAACTTTGAGTTTCACAAGAAGATGATTGTTGTGGAAGAAATGAATTATTATTGCGGAAGAATGAATTAAATTGTTTATCAAATCAGGATTACTTTTTGGTATTCCAAAACTTCTATGTAGTAAAAGAAATCAAGGATTTCATCTATTGACTGGATTTAACTTTTCTTCTTGTTGCAAATAAGAGAAATTGTGAAAGGATAAGTGAGAGAGGATGAGAATGAAACCGAAAACTATATCTATCAGAGAAAGAAAGTCGGAAGACTCGAAACATCAAACATTGAAAGTTTAGACGGGTCGTGGATCACTTGCCAAAACCCGCGTACTTTCTTTTTAATCTCAGCCGTTCGAAATTTAGAAATCCATTGGCTGTGGGAGTCTGTAAAAGCTCTGTCATTTGAGCTCTGTGAGCCGATCCCTCCCCAATTTTAATTAGAGTTTGGGTCACATGACCATTGTTGACCGTCTAGACTGTTAGCTAAAACTGTTAAATATGAAATGACCAACAAAAAACTTGAATTTGTGTTTATTTACTAACTTTACCAATTTCTTTTGTTAGACACGTGTTTAGTGGAGAACCGGCTATTAATTGACGATTAATAACAATTTCGATCTATTTATCTTCTCTTCCCCCACAAAATCCATCACCAGCAGCAGCTTCCTTTAGGGATATTTTGACTTTGGGTCACATAAAAGTGACCAAAGTTGCGTTTGGGATCGGCTCACAACCTTAGTTTCACAGACTTTATCACAAACCGGCGGGACCGTTGATTTTTATCACGCTGAATGGCTAAGATGAAATGATAACAAACACTGATTATATAGTAACCCACAACCCGATTCGATATGATTTTTAAGCCTTTCCATTTCTAGGGTTTGATTTGGGGGATCGAGATTACGACTTTTAAAATTTGGAATGTTAAAAGCTAGTTACTGTCTTAATAAGCAATTTGATTAAATACCAGTACCAATTCATTTGTCTAATTTGATTTAACGGGTATCTTGTTAAAACTTTGAGTTTCACAAGAAGATGATTGTTGTGGAAGAAATGAATTATTATTGCGGAAGAATGAATTAAATTGTTTATCAAATCAGGATTACTTTTTGGTATTCCAAAACTTCTATGTAGTAAAAGAAATCAAGGATTTCATCTATTGACTGGATTTAACTTTTCTTCTTGTTGCAAATAAGAGAAATTGTGAAAGGATAAGTGAGAGAGGATGAGAATGAAACCGAAAACTATATCTATCAGAGAAAGAAAGTCGGAAGACTCGAAACATCAAACATTGAAAGTTTAGACGGGTCGTGGATCACTTGCCAAAACCCGCGTACTTTCTTTTTAATCTCAGCCGTTCGAAATTTAGAAATCCATTGGTCGTGGGAGTCTGTAAAAGCTCATCATTTGAGCTCGTGAGCCGATCCCTCCCCAATTTTAATTAGAGTTTGGGTTACATGACCATTGTTGACCGTCTAGACTGTTAGCTAAAACTGTTAAATATGAAATGACCAACAAAAAACTTGAATTTGTGTTTATTTACTAACTTTACCAATTTCTTTTGTTAGACACGTGTTTAGTGGAGAACCGGCTATTAATTGACGATTAATAACAATTTCGATCTATTTATCTTCTCTTCCCCCACAAAATCCATCACCAGCAGCAGCTTCCTTTACAATCTACAACATTTTTCTAAACCAAACCCGTTATAGGTGTCAGAGAATATCCACCGTTGATCCCATGATTGTAAAGCAAACCAAAAATCATTGTTTCTTGTTTAAACCCAAGCTTGAATCAGATGAGAACCCCACACTTATTCTATAATTTTGTTTGCTATCACATATTTCTCAATCATGATTTCAACAGTTCACAAACCCAACAGAAATGATCTTTCAATCGAATAGATAGATATTATAATAAACCCAACAGAAATCATCGATAGAGATTATCATCGTAATAAAAAATGATTTGATGGGTAATATAGTTTAAGATTCACATATTACATATCCACAGTTTGATTTTAGATCAAGAAAATCGAATGGAAGATCAATCGAGTTTCAATCAAGAACCCTAGAAAACATTTTGTGAATTTATTTTCAATTTTGAGGTATAATACCATATATTTCTTCAATTGATGTTGATAATTCAAATAAAATTAGGGCTTTTCTGCCGAAATAAGAACATGGAACATCAAACGGAAACCTACATTTTCATGAGCAGAAAACTTGAGGAGAAGATGAAGAACACGAGTTCAGTATATCTACAATTTTTTAATTTATGGTTTGAAAGCATAACTCTGTTTTCAGTTAAGGAGATTGAAATGATGGTGGTTGCCGAGACTCGAGAATAATAAGTGACATTTTTTATAATTTTTTTGAATTAGGGAATAGACGGCCGTAGTAACAGGGCTAAATAAAAAATGTAAAATAAAATTATTTCATTAACGGTCAAGACGGTCAATAACGATACTGTGACCCAAATTCTAATTAAAATTTTACCGTGACCTAAACGCAACTCTGGTCACTTTTATGTGACCCAAAGTCAAAATATCCCTAATATTTATTGAGGTGATAATATTTATCTTTCACTTCCCAATGTTTTCACACATTTCGATCCCAACTACTTTTGCACTTACCAGAGACTCATGAATAGTTTTCGAACGGATCGTTCATGCAACAACTCACCAAACCGAATTATATACTCGTATTATATCTCATTGGATAGGACTGCCCATGGTACGATTTAGGGCAACATACGGTACGGTTATTGGTCAAGCCGAGTATTTGCACCTCCCTATGATCGGTACTCTACATGAGTATACATGTACCTGTACCAGTAATGTTTGGTTCGGTTTTTTACTTGTACATGTTAACTCGGTCCAGTTCTGATTCGGTCCCGGTTATATACCTATGGCCTATGTGCATTTATTTACCTTACAAAAAAAACACCTGAAATTTGACATGAATTGTTTAACTGCCTGGAAATTGGTAGTTCATTCACATACACATACCAAATTACTAATTCTTTTTGAATCCGAACTACTTAATTTTAAAACAACTTGAACAAACTTCAAAGTTCAAGTTATCAACATTTAAAAAATAAAATAAAGAGAAATCAAAGTAACATTGTGCTTCATCTGCATTTAACCTTGTAAAATTTGCATCGCTTTAAATGCATCCATAAGCCAGAAGGACCATTTCTTTCAACGTGAGTTTTAGTTTCTTCTTACAATTGTTAGAGCATAGCTCGGTTGAACCCACCAAGTGTTGGCATGTCAAGTTTGGTTGTCATATTTTAGTGAACCAAAACTCATTTAAGAGTCGCTTGATTTAAATGTACTAGAGTCAACTTCGTACAGGTTAGATTGAAAGTATTAGGATGAGACATTACAAGTATTGTGAAGACTTGAAGAAGTACGTAGCTACAACCACAACATCATCCTTCCACTCGAGGTTAGTGATATTTGAATTGAACTGTTTCATTCCCTAACGTATCTTTCAAGTCGTGCATATTGAAAACATAAAACTGCGAACATGAACACTCTAGATAGACATAATATTAAGGAATACAATATGAATTTTATTGCTTAACCATTAAACTTTGTATATGAGACATCGACATAATCGCATGAATGCTATTGTGATTATATATGGGTATGAGGTGAGGATTTCATCCTAGGAAACAATTTTTTTACATGTGTTTTAAATAAGTAAGTTCATGATATGTGTTGTGAACCGAAAAGGAAATCGCCAGGCGTTATTGGGGCTGTTCTTCATTGCAAATCTTATGAACGACCAATATGTGTGATTAGTATAACCGCTCATGACTTGTTTGTGTTCTTGGTATAACTATTCACATGAGGCCTGACTTATGTATTGGTATGACTTTTATTAGTGATACCGATCTTAAGTAATCACCTGGGGTATGATCGGGTTTGTGAGTGTCTGACCAAATTTTGGGAGAGGAGAACCGATCCTAGTAAGAGGTGCAGTACATCACAAGGGGAACCAATCCTTGTATGAGGTGCAGCAACGTTTATATAATAAAGGGGAGACGATCCTATGAACATGTGCAACACGTTTTTAGGCAAGGGGGAACCGATCCTATGGACATGTGCAGTGCATACAAGTTAGATACCAAATATAGGTGGGGAACCGATCCTAGTACCTAGTCAGCCGAATTTTGGTAAGCTAGTGTAACTATGCACAATACTCACATGGAGGTAGAACCGAAACTTGTTTTGGTAGAACCGTTACACCCATGGTTTGTGATTGAGTGCTACTTGATCAATCACATAGTTCTTGAAAGTCAGATGAACCAATTCTAAATTTTTTTGGAAGTGTGGTAAATCGGTTTCAAGTGAGCAAGCATGGTAAAGACTTGCAAGAGTAAGATGTCGTCACTCTTGGAACACGGTTCATTAATGTTTATTTTATTTTGTTCAAAGATATTCCTTAAAGGCTAAGAAGGAAGTAAATCCCAAGATCGAATTTAAATAAGTTAAGAATCTTTTTAATTAAGGGGTTTTAATTATATGTGGAAAATAAGAATTAGTAATGTGTATTTGCTAATTAAAGATTTTCCAAGGAGATTTGGATCATTACTTTTGGACAGTGCATTCACAGGAATTATGAAAACCGAATTTGGTGGAGTAATGAATAATATCTTGAGAATATTTTCGGTTTTGGAAATTCCTTGGTGTCCAAACTTCCTTGTCTATAAATACTTTGAGTTTTTATTTCTAGCAAACTAATCCTTCGTGACAGTAAACTTCCTCTGTTGTACTGTTACTGGTGAAGCCGCCTATTCGGAGAGGAGAGTAACTGAAATGGCGAGGGTACCCCAAATATACCTCAAGATATAACTTTTCCTTCCTATAAGTCCTTTCCCCGAAAGTGATTGTCTATAGACTGAGTCGAGACAATACAACAAATCGGTTCACACTTTGTGTGATCGTCTATGGATACGAGATCGAGAAAATACAACTACAAAGTGTGTTTACTTGATACAAAGGTTCGGACTTAACCAAACTCAATAGGATTCACGTATCAAGTAAATAGGAATTAACGTTTGTGCAATTTACTTTAATTATAATAAAACAATTATAATGCGGAAATATAAAGTAAATGACACATCAATATTTTGTTAACGAGGAAACCGCAAATGCAGAAAAACCCCGGGACCTAGTCCAGAATTGAATACTCTCAGGATTAAGCCGCTATACAAAATAAGACAACTGCGTATAGTTGAGACCAAGCAACTAAACCTATAGTTCACCTAGTTCTGTTTGTATTCCCACGCCTCCAACCTGTAAACAAGTCACGTACTTGGACCAATTCCTTTGGTTCGTATTCCAAATAGTAAAGGAACAACAAATCTGTTTGGTATCAACTCTCTTCAACCAAGTGATATGAGTTGCGCAAAGGTTCCCTTGTTTATCTTAACATAAACTCATTTTCCAGGTTCCAAGATCTATCTTATGTTCAATCACCCAAAGGTAATCACTAAGATTAAGCCAACAACACTCTGCAACCAAGTAATATGTGTTGATGCCGATCTTCCTCAATTAATCAATCCAATCTACCACAAGGACAAACCGATTATTAACCTCTTTTTCCCAAACAAGTATTGTGCACACCAAAGATTATAAAAACACCAAGTAAGAAATCTTCAATATTTTATTTGTCTTCAAATCTTCTTAGATCTTCAATAAACACCTGCACACAATCACTTGAATCGCTTGTGATCAATCACACACAGAACGGAGTCTGTTAACAATGGATTATCACAAGATCATCTTTAGATCTAACAGCAGTCTAAAGATCCCTGTCAAAACCTTGGACTAGTTTGAGTGAATCTTATATCAGAAGAGAAGATTATCAAGCATAAACAAACTAGGTGCAATCAAGATTCAACCACCATTAGTCAATCAAATCAATATGAAAACTAAAGATAAACCGAAATATCTAGTTTCTCACCAACGGGTCGCGCTAGAGCTTCTGAATCCCAAAGAAGACTTTAAATTGAGCGGTCGTAAGAGATTTCACCTAATTAGATTACTCTCATCTCTGATAGGCGGCTTCACCAGTAACAAACACAAAAGAGTAAGTCTAGGTTACGCAGGATTAGTTTGCTAGAAATGCAAACTCAAAGTATTTATAGACAAGGAAGTTTGGACACCAAGGAATTTCCAAAACCGAAAATATTCTCAAGATATTATTCATTACTCCACCAAATTCGGTTTTCATAATTCCTGTGAATGCACTGTCCAAAAGTAATGATCGAAATCTCCTTGGAAAATCTTTAATTAGCAAATACACATTACTAATTCTTATTTTCCATATATAATTAAAACCCCTTAATTAAAAAGATTCTTAACTTATTTAAATTCGATCTTGGGATTTACTTCCTTCTTAGCCTTTAAGGAATATCTTTGAACAAAATAAAATAAACATTAATGAATTGTGTTCCAAGAGTGACGACATATTACTCTTGCAAGTCTTTACCATGCTTGCTCACTTGAAACCGATTTACCACACTTCCAAACAAGTTTAGAATTGGTTCATCTGACTTTCAAGAACTATGTGATTGATCAAGTTCCACTCAATCACAACTCATGGGTTTACGGTTCTACCAAAACAAGTTTCGGTTCTACCTCCATGTGAGTATTGTGCATAGTTACACTAGATTACCAAAGATATGGCTGACTAGGTACTAGGATCGGTTCCCCACATATATTTGGTATCTAACTTGTATGCACTGCACATGTCCATATGATCGGTTCCCCCTTCCCAAAAACTTGTTGCACATGTTCATAGGATCGGTTCCCCTTTCTTCCATAAACCTTGATGCACCTCATACAAGGATCAGTTCCCCTTGTGATGCACTGCACCTCTTACTAGGATCGGTTCCCCTCTTCCCATTAATAAGTGCATACATACACAACCCGATCATACCCCAGGTGATTACTTAAGTTTGGTTTCACTAATAAAAGTCATACCAATACATAAATCATGCCTCATGTGAATATTTTTACCAAGAACACAAACAAGTCATGAGCGGTTATACTAATCACACATATTGGTCGTTCATAAGATATGCAATGAAGAACAACCCCAATAACGCCTGGCGATTTCCTTTTTAGTTCACAACACATATCATGAACTTAATTCCTTAGAACACATGTAAACATTTTTCCCTAAGATGAAATCCTCACCTCATACCCATACATAATCACAATAGCATTCATACGATTATGTCTTCGATGTCTTATATACAAAGTTTAATAGTTAAGCAAGAAACTTCATATTGTATTCCTTAATACTATGTCTATTTATAGTGTTCATGCTTCACAGTTTTATGTTTTCAATATGCACGACTTGAAAGATACGTTAGGGAATGAAACAGTTCAATTCAAATATCACTAATCTCAAGTGGAAGGATTATGTTGTCTTTGTAGCTCCGTTCTTCTTCACTTCTTCAAGTCTTCGCAATACTTGTAATGTCTCACCATAATACTTTCAAGCTAACCTATACGAAGTTGACTCTAGTACATTTAAATCAAGCGACTCTTAAATGAGTTTTGATTCACTAAAATATGACGACCAAACTTGACATACCAACGGTTAGTGGGTTCAGCCGAGCAATGCTCTAACAGTAACCTAATTAGGCGAAATCTCTTACGGCCGCTCAGTTTAAAGTCTTTTTTGGGATTTAGAAGCTCTAGTGCGTACCGTTGGTGGGAAACTAGATAACTGTGGTTTATCTTTAGTTTTCATATTGGCTTAATTGACAAACGGTGGTTGAACTTTGATTGCACCTAGTTTGTTTATGCTTGAGAATCTTCTCTTCTGATATAAGATTCACTCAAACTAGTTCAAAGTTTCGACAAGGATCTTTAGACTGTTGTTAGATCTAACGACGCTCTTGTAATAATCCATTGTTAACAGACTTCGTTCTGTGCGTGATTGATCACAAGAGATTCAAGTAGTTGTGTGCAGGTGTTTATTGAAGATCTAAGAAGATTTGAATACAAAGAAGAGATAGAAGATTTCAGACTTGGTTTTATAATATTTGGTGTGCATAATACTTATTTTGGTAAAAGAGGATCCAATTAATAATCGGTTTATCCTTGTGGTAGATTGGATTGATTAATTGAGAAGATCGGCATCAACACAATTCTTGGGATTAAAAGTGTTGTTGGCTTAATCTTAACGATTACCTTTTGGTGATTGAACATAAGATAGATCTTGGAACCTGGAAAAGGAGTTTATGTTAAGATAAACAGAAGAGCCTTTGTGCAACTCATATCACTTGGTTGAAGAGAGTTGATACCAAACAGATTTTTTGTTCTTTTACTGTTTGGAATACGAACCAAAGGAATTGGTCCAAGTATGTGACTTGTTTACAGGTTGGAGGCGTGGGAATACAGACGAAACTAGGTGAAGTATAGGTTTATTTTCTTGGTCTCAACTATACGAAGTTGGTTTATTTTGTATAGCGGGTTTTTTTTTTTTGCATTTGCGGTTTCTTCATTAACAAAATCTTGATGTGTCATTTACTTTATATTTCCGCATTATAATTGTTTTATTATAAATAAAGTATAATTGCACAAACGTTAATTCCTAGTTACTTGATATGTGAATCTTATTGAGTTTGGTAAAGTCCGAACCTTTGTATCAAGTAAACATACTTCGTTGTTGTATTGTCTCGATCTTGTATCCATAAAAGATCACACGAAGTGTGAACCGATTAGTTGCATTATCTCGACTTAGTCCATAGACAATCACTTTCGGATAAAGGACTTATAAGAAGAAAAAGTTTTAGCTTGAGGTATATTTGGGTACCCTCGCCTTTTCAATTGGTATCAGAGCAGGCAAACATGAAAAGATCTAACAATCTATGTTTGGTGCGATCCATCCTATAAGGACTGAATCCATGTATGATTCAATTAACGTTAAGCAAGAGTATGACTACTCAAAGGTTGAAGATGTTACTACTTCGTTGACTCATGATCTAGGAGTTGCGAAAACATCTGTGTCTTTTTTTGATGAAAAAAAAGATGCTGATACAGAGTTGGTAAAACTCCTAAAGCCTATAAAATCTCTTTCTTCTAAAATGGTGATTTTAAAGACAGAGTCAAATCATCTTAAACAGGGGATCAGAAATAAAGTCAGTCAACTAGATAGTCTGGCTAAAGAGAATATGAATCTCACTGTCAAATTAGAAGCTCTTGTTAATTCTATTAATAAAGAGACATGTCTAATGACTCTGGCGAATGATGTTGTTGTTTTAGTCACATCTGAAACAGATCAAGATGATGGTGGTTTTCCGAACTTCATCAAGTCAGAAGAGGATGATAAACAAGCTTCTACATTTACTGATGATCAAATGAAATCTTGTCCAAAGGAAACTTTGAACCGATTCCATGACAATGATCTTAAGGAATACACTTTTCAGTCACTCGACAGGAAACTTATACTTCTTCAACATACTGTGGTCAAAATATTGAAGGAAGTTTCTTGTCTTAAAAAACTGAAAGATCATTCCTCTGTAGAAAGACAGATTATGCCACAACGCTATAAGATCAGCTCAAAATCACTACACCAAAACGGCCATTTAGGGACGTTTATAAACGTTGCGCGTAATTTTTGCAACGGAAATAAACGTTGGCAAAACGCCATTGCGCATTGGTGTGCAAAACATATTATCCATTGTACAAATTAATTTGTACAACGCTTATAAACGTTGCACAACCGTTGCACCTTTTCTTATTTGTGCAACCTATAAATAATTTGTGCAACGGATATTATTTATAGAATAACACTTTTGTGGGTCCCATTTTGATTTTGTTAACGTTTTATTTATTTGATTACATTTTCATCCGTTGCTCATTTCCGGTAATTTGTGCAACGTATAATTGTACAACATTTATATCCGTTGCAAATTGATTTTCAGGTTAAAAAAAAAGTTACCACCGGCACATTTTCCGGCATATTTCTGCTCCTAAATTGCAATCGACCAAGAACAGTTATTGATCATCACAATCCATCAAGAACGATTCATATATCAACAAATAAGTAGCTAGATAGTATCCAAATAATTTTAGATACAGAATCCATGATACGATATTAAACCTGAACCGTAGAAACAAAGTTTCTGAAGGACAACTGCACTTCCTTTGCATTATACAGAACATGCAAGTTTTTACTCCCAACTCACAAGATTCTGAAGCTTTATGTTCCTCCATTTTTCCAAGTGTCATGACTTCTCGTTTATAAAATGAAGTCAGGTGATTATCCCTGTGAGATGGCGGAAAAGCATTTGAAGATCAACATTGTAAAAATAAATAAAAATATCTTGCAAGAAAATAGAGACCAGAAATATCTTTCAACTAACAGAGCAAAATCATGAATAAACGATTCAAAACCACCAAGAATAAAGCTAAGAAAACTCACATTTTTCCAATTATTTTTCACTGAGCCGAACGTTCTGAAAGATCCGCTTCTCCTCCATACCAAAGTTACCAACAACAACACCCATACATAACACTTTCTTCAATTGAAACTTAACCATAACCTTGTTTCCATTCACCTTGGCCTCCAATGACTCTTGATGAGTCACAAGAGTTGGGAACTTACCTGCATTTCATAGTACTAAAAGAACACAATTAGCAGTGACTATGCTGGCAAATTCCTAGTAAACAAGAGCATAATAACAAGAAGGCAAGACAAATCAGCAACAAAAAATTAATAAGTACATAGTTCTAGGTAGAAAAACATGCCTGCCTTGTTAAGACTAGGTCTAAGAAGACGGGGAATCTGCTTGATAACAGCTTCTGAGGCTAGAAAAGTACGGAACTTCTTTGCAAGCCTCTTGACCAACTTCTTGTTCTTGTTAAGCTTATTAAGACCTTCAAAATCCATGTACTCAATACCGATCTTCTGAGCCTGTAACCAAAAGTAACGAAGTATTATTACAAGGGACAGAAACAATTTGATCAACTCTCACCAATGTGGCCTAGTAACTAGAGAATTTGAGAACTCAAGCAAATCATTAGTATAAAACAGGGTTTGGATAAGTCTGCCTTTGTTAGTGGTGGTCAGGATTTGTCTGGACAAACATAAATCAAGGGTTGTGGTTCCTCAAACCACCCCTACATCTCGCACGTGTGGCGTTCATTACAATATTATGAATGAAAAATGAGCACTCAAGTCAAGATATGGAACTTCAAAAATTATAACGGAGAGGTTCGAACTCATGACCTATTGTGTCATAAGTGTGGCCTCTAACCAGTGTTCCACCTTGGTCGGAATTGATAAAAAAGATAAATCAACAGTGGTGCTTTGTTCAACTTAAATACCATAATTGCTTTATTAATTAGTGTTTCACTAATTGCACATAATAAATAATGTATTCATTATAAAGTGTTTTATTAATTAGTGTTTCACTAATCGCTCATAATAAATGACTAATCATTTTTTTATTATAAATGTTTTCTTAATTAATTATAATATTTATTTCTATTAATAAGTAATTTTGATAAATAATATCAATAGACATTTTCTACGACAATGAGTAGTAGAAGAGATGGATGCCGAAAGATTAGTGGTGGTTAAGGGCGGAGCCAAGCACAATTATATTTATTTTTGTTCTTTTATCGTAAAATTGGATACAAAGTCCATTTTTCACATGTATCCAACTTGCCAAGAATTTGTTCTCCCTCTCTCCTCAAAATCCTGGCTCTGCCCCTGGTTTATGGTGGAAGAAGTAGTGACGGTGAATGCTGGTGAGTAGTGATGGACAATATTAATTTTATGTTTGCGTTACAACATCGATAACATCGTAGTGTGGAAGATGTGGTTGGTTGTTTTTAACACTTTTGATAAATGAAGGTACCATATATTTCAGGGATGATATCATACAAGACAATATTTTCATGATCGTAGTTGGATCACCAAAATGCTACCCCTGTTATGTTTGGTACTATATCGTATAAATCATGATTTTTTAATGTTAAAATAAAATTGATTGCAATACAAAAAAGAATATATACACGGAAAAATAATAATGAAACTAATCAATTAATAAAATTTTGCTCAATCTAAACCTCATACATGGCATTTGTAATTGAAAATTAGAATTGCGTCCAACAACCTACATGGGATGGGCGGCAGTGATGGTGGCAGTGGTGGAGTCAAAAATTTACATTGAGGAGGCCTTTTTTTTTTTAAAGAAACATGTAAACTTTGGTGGACTAAACCATAAATATATATGGACGAAGTACTATCTATAGAATAAACTAAAAAAATTATGTAGTTATCAAAAATTTAAAGGGTTAGATCTAGGTTAGTCAACCCTTGGCTCCGCCACTAGGTGGTGGTGGATAAAAAAAGTGGATTCATATGGTTTTATGGTAGTGGCGGGTATTGGTGAACAAAAACATATTATGTTAATTTTGTAACGCCGCAAAATATGTAAAGTTATATTATAAAGTATAAAACGTGGTTGATCATTCTAATGTTAAAATAAACTCGATAAAACACATGTCCATTTAAAAAAATTGGTGCAATCAATTGCCATGTTATGTAATAACTAAACGAACGACACGAATCAAGATCAGAACATATGAAATTATTTATTATCGATTTGTTCATGTAAAGAGTGGTCAGGATTTGTCCTTGGCAAAGATAAATTTATCGTTGGGGTTTGTTCAACTTAACCATTTTTACACGTTTTATTAATTAGTGTCTCATTGATTGTTCATAACGATTAATTAAATTCTATTATAAATGTCCCTTTAATAATTTAACATAAATACATAATTTTATTAATAAATAATTTTACTAAAAACTATATTAATTCTAATGGTGGTAGTGGAAGTAGGGTTAGTATAAGTGGTGGCAGGTGTTTGTGAATGGTGGAGGCGGTAACATTACTATTGGTGGAAGAAATAGTGGCGGTGGATGGTTTTTATGGTGGTGGGTGTTGGTAATAGTAGTGTATAATAATAGTTTTTGCTTTTTAGTGAGTTTTATTGACCAAGTAAAAAAAATAATCTTCAAAAAACATGTAACATTGTATTGTGAAAGATGTAATCGGTTGTTTTTAGCACGATTGATAAGGACAAAAACCAAATATTTCGAGGATGATACCGGAACATATAAGACAATATGATCATGACTGTTCGATAACCCGTATTATGCAAAGACAATTGGTGTACCCGCGTAAGAGAACATTATCGCTCTCTCAAGTACTATTACATTCTTTTTCCTGAAAGACCATCAATGTCGATTTGTTTCGCGACAACTACCTACAAAGACAACAACTTTCACTCAATTCCCGATATCAAACCTTATTGACCGGGAAAATGTATCTACATTATAAAATATTTGTTTGAAATTATGTTTGTTCATCAAAATCAATCATCAAAAACTCTAAATCATAAATCTAAATTTCGCCTCCGAAGTTTATAGAATATTTTTTATATTTTACATTCTCAAATCATGCGACCTCTTGATGACAAATCAACAATATCAAATTAAGGATCAATATGTGTAGGTTTCATTCACTGGGTTAGAAGGTAGAGTATACATAGATGGGTAGATCACACAATCCAGAAGATGACTAAGAATACTTCAATAATTTGGTCAAGAGATAGGGTCAAAAATTTAAGATTAACTTTCTATAGGACTAATTAGAAGATGACATCAAGTTTAAAGTTAGTAACAAACATAATATGGCTAACTAAAGTGTTAAAACAAACAAGATATATAAACTTAAAAAGCCGTGGGACTTGAAGAGGCCAATTTTAAAAACTACAATCTTAGAAAGCAACGATCCACAATATCGTAATTTTTTTTTATTAAATATTCAACGTAGAATATGTCAACTTTTGGTAAAATATCTATTGACAACCTATTAATTTGAAATAAGATCAGGGAATACAATATGTGTTCAAGGTTCTTTATGAGGTAATGTGTTGTATTCCAAGTGAAGGTAGGAACATATGGAAGTGACAAAATGTCCAAGACTTTTGAAGTTACCAAAGCCTTCGTTAAGACGAATTGCTGGGCACAATACTTTGTTGAAGATTTAATGGCAGAGGTTCGTATATATACAATCCCTTCGAAAAGGTAATGGGTACACATTTTAAATATTGTCATCTAATAGGTGTTGAAAAATTACAGGAAAATCATGTCACATTGGATATCTTGTGTCATTCGTTCGATGCAAAAAAATATTATTCTCTTTCTATTTGGAAGATCGACAACATGACCATGATAGATGAGTCACCTGTAGAGAAATAAGAGCATGTGGAGACTTTTATGGACGATATTGATTAGTTGATTTCACTGAGATGAGCGCTGCTGATGACATATTTCCAAAAAATATTTAAACTTCCATGTTCATGTAGAGCATTATCTCAAGCAATGAATCTAGATAAAAAAGTGTCTGGAAGTTAAGATTATATTTCTTTCGTTTGAGAAAATCTCCTGCGGTAAAATATAGGAAAAAACAAAGAAAAAAAGTGAGGAAAATCCCAATTATTTTTATGACAAACACATATTAAATCATAAGGAGTTGATAAGTATTCGGGACACAAATTATACGATATATTAAAAATGAACCACACGGCACGGGTTAAGGGCTAGTACTTAACAAAATAACAATATGAAGATGTAGCCATCATAGCGAGCCATAAGTTGATTAAGACAGAGCAATGGCTTTCTGAGATCTCAATTTATATAAGACCCTAAATCAGTTTCAAAAGAGACTCGCCCCCAAGGTATGCGTGATTGAACACTCATAGATTGATGTCCCTTTCAGGGTCTATGAACATGTAACAGAGCCGTTATTATTCGTATTAGACATATTATTATATAATATCCTGACCAACATAAACTTTACTAAGACTAGTTACATTAATGAATTCAATATACTATATAAACAAGTAATGAATTCATAGATAAAAGCTCACATCCTCAACATGTTGAGCATCTCCAAGCATGCAGACTTTCATCTTAGGGCGGGAATATGTGACAACTTCACTGAACCATTGAAACGCTTGTCCTAAAATCAAGTACCATTGAAAAATGTAAGGCAGGTATATAGGACTAAGTTGATTAATGACCTTGCATGTCCAGGGACAAAAAGAGATGATAGAGATGTCACCTTGCTTCGGTTAAGCCAAAATAGTTCATTAACACTCCGCTGTGAGCATCGACATTGGGCCAAGGATTTTTATCCTACAACCATTACCAAAAATAAAAAATAGTCAGTTCTAAGGTTGAGCAGTACATCAGTAAAACATTTCCCCACACGAATAAGTAATCCTAGGAATAATATTTGAACTTAATAATTGGCCTGTTTTCTAAAAGCAAATATTTGGAAAAATCTAAGTTCATCTGGTCCTTAACTATCAACATCTCTTTTTGTAATTCAAAGAAAAGTCAACAAGTGATTCAACGTAATATTAAGAACAGAAATTCGTCCAATAATTCAAGCATGACTTTAATTAACTATAGAAACTCAAACTTTAACAAATTACCTTTCCTAGATCAAGAAGAATGGGAGGCACAACTTCGTAGAGATTCGAAACATGTGCAACAAAATTAAAATACTTGTTGTAAGTTGCAATACAACGGAAGAGGATCTTCTAACAACTGAAAAGAAGCCACAGGGGAAAAAACCAACCAGCTTGAAGAGAGGATCCTTAGGCAAATGTTTTAATGTAAACTCTCTCTGACATGTGTATCTTGGATCTGTCTTGCACAATACCCCGTGCCCATATCCAGGAACAACCTGCATAGTGGACAAGAATTGAGAAACAAAACCAAAATCTATTACCGACAACATAAACGTAATAACATCAGCACTCCAGATTACAGGTGCTCTGACCTTATGATAGTAGCAAAACCTAACAAACGAAAAGAACCGAAATTCCTCCTTCCACCAATGCTAAGTAGGATCATGAGATTAACATAAAAGACCGACACTATAATGAAAGACATAAACCCATCTATACAATTTGAGAGCATCAACCAATTACTTGATAATTGAAACACAAAAACATCAGCACTCCAGATTACAGGTGCTTTAACCTTATGATAGTAGTGAAACCTAACAAACCAACAAACGAAAAGAACCGAAATTACTTCTGCATTATAAGAATGCTCATTCCAAGTTGTTTTCCAGCATAGATAAGCCTTCAAACCATTTTCAGAATACCAATGAGACACTAAACTTAGCAATATGGATTCACAAAAGCAACAGATGACGCAGAAGATTAGTTTGAAATGCCTCGCACAACATTTTACACTTAAAGAAATAAGATAATTAGATAAACACCCATAGACTACGAGTTTTCTTTAATCAGATTTCACAACCTAGCCTTCGACTAAGGACCCCCTAAGCAGCAACAAATTTTCTTTCATGTATAGGGATATATCTTTAGAGCAGAAGAGAGACAAATATAACTTAAAACAAGCAAAATCGCTTAGTTCTGACTGAGAAAACAAACTAACACTATCAGTGAGAAACAACAAGGATATCAGGTTCTCAATTCATAAGTTGAATTTAACAGAGACAAAATTTACAAGACTTATATGCAAGCAAAAAATATGCATATTTGAAGTAACACGGGGCAATTTTAGAAACTATTGCGAGCATATAAACATATTACAACTCATATATTTTTTGAGAAATAACATACCTCTGCTGAACAGGAGTGATGAACATACGTCCACTATTAAAGACTAGATCACCAAAATAATATATAAAAGCAACGAAAATGGTTTCTACTGTCAAAATAGTAAGGCTAAAACGGAACCCAATACATTGCTGAGTACTCATCTTTCTCTACTGCTTAAGATGAGGCACCCCTACGAAGAACTTGAGATTTCTTTGACTTCTTTAGTGCCAACTGAGTGCCAGCCTACAAAAAAATGAACCTACATCAGCAAAGCATTAACACAACAAGTATAACTAGGATTTCATAAATAAAACAACTATAGTTCTGTTAATATTCTAGTGACCCTCACCTCTTTCTTAATTGCTTCTTCTATCTCTGACAAGGTTAGCTCAATGTGACAAGGAGATGACATGTAAGCTGAGTCAAGGATGAATATTGCAGTCAGCTTAAATCCAACCATCCAAAAAAGGAGAAACAAAACATATTTAAAAGGAGATTTACGGTTGATTCTTCCGTGAGCACGGTATGTCCTACGCCTCTGCTTCTGAGCTTGGTTAACTTGGATATGAGAAATGTATGGTGAATCCACGTCCAAACATTTTACATGCATCGTATGATAAGCAATAATTCAGATGAGTAAAATCTAACCTGATGAAGTAAAAATAAAACAGAGAAGAGAGACCTACATCAGCATTACTCTCAGCATTTTTAAGCAGTTCAAGGATAAACTTGGCAGACTTGGCGTGCCAACGTCCTTGTACATTTGAGTGACGTCTAAAGGGAATGGCTTTCTTGTGTGCCAATACATCCTCCAAATACCTCTTGGCTTTAACCAAAGGCATCTTCCTTAAAAAGAATGATGTTTCCCTAGTTTTCTGAGAAGCAACATACAAAAGAAATATGTGTAACTATTGACTAATGTATTTAAATAAAAAAACAAGAAATTAAAATTCTTAGCCACTTCTAAAAATTCTATTCAAATATAGCTCATAAAACGCAAGCATATTATTAGAAATATTACTAGGATGGAAACCAGAACAACCCATGATTTTTATTGGACAATTAGATACAGGTCAAATGTTGGCTTAGTCATTTGAAAAATAATATTTAGAAGAGTGTGATAGACCAAACCAAATAACAAGAACACACCAAACATAATATAAACTCGTAAAATCAAAGAAAACTTTAGTGTAGTTAATAAACGTTGATATTTGCCTCAGGTTGACAAGGTATTTAATCAACTAGCGAGCTGAGCAGAAAATCTATGTATCAAAGTGTACAAAATTGACATAAGCACATTATCCACAACTATCCTAAGAGTCCACTCTTCAAAAGGTTATACACACCAAATTCTCCTTCTCCTCAACACACTCCTTCATTCTATAAATGGTGTCAGTTGGTTCAATATCAATATCAATTTCTTTACTAGTAAGTGTCTTAACCTTGATCATAGTTCCTCCCCTAAGCCTCAAGACCAAGTGAAGGGTTGATTCCTTTTGGATGTTGTAATCAGCAAGGTGATATGTGTAGAATACACCGTATTTACTATCTAGATTTTATGCTTTCTTTGCTATTTTTCTTGTAAATTATGTATTTTACGCGTGTTTTTGAGTTATTAGGTACTCTGGAGTCGCACGGAGGAAAAGAAGAAGAAATAATCCAGAATTGAACAAAAAGGGCAGAATTGTCATTTCATAGGGCGAGCACTATCTGGAGTCTAGTCAAGGTTGAGGGGCAACTCTTTTTGGGAAGAATTATAAAAGGCAGCCAGCACAGGTTAAGGGGAGGCCAATAGGCTAGCCCTTATCAGAAGTGACCACCTATTAAAAGCACCCAAGAAGTTTACTCATGACACCCATTTGGAAGTGGCTCTCTACTGGGGCGCAAATAGCTGTCTCACCTTTAAAACCAAATTAGGTCGAGAAAAAGGGAACCAATTCCCATTTTAGTTTCTCAACTGTTCTTCCCCTTGCAGCAGAGAAGAGATGCTGTTATTGAAGGAATTGAAATCAAATCGAAATAGAGAATGAGGTGAAGCAAAATTAGAAGCCGAGATTGAATTTCTGGTGGTTGCTGAAAAAGATGAAAGATGGGTATGAATCGAAAGTGGTTTTGGGTTTTGAAACTGAAGACCAGAAAGAGCAGTTGAAGATGGTGACGAATTCGAAGGATGGATGAAAATTTTATTCTTTGTTGATTAAGGATGGGTATGATCCAAATTTACTTCTCATAGCAAGAGTACAAGGAACAGAAGATGATGATGTTGTGTTTGCTGTGAGAGATGGGTTCGATCTATGAGCTGAGAAGAGACGATTGATGTTGCTGCTAATGGTAAAACGGAGAGGAGGAAGAAATGGAGCTACTTTTGATGATTATGGCTCCGATTTTGGTAGAATGCTGAGAATTAGAGACGGGTTTGGATTATTGTGGTTTAATTTGAAATCGGTGAAACTGGTTTGTGGAAGATGGTTAACTCATGGAGGAGATGCAGATGGATTGAACTGAAGGTCGGAATCTCAGAGCAGGAGGAGAAGAAATTCAAGCAACTTCTGTTGATTAATTGTGACAAAGAATGGGTTATGGGTGGATGTGTTCAATTCACAGAAGTAGGAGATCTAGAGTTTCTGCTACTGTTAAAGGTTAAAGCAGCACTGAATGATTAAAACTGTAGATGTATGTTAAGATACAGATTGCACAGGGTATGGAGCTGAAATGAGGCCTGAAATTGGCCGGAAATACCCAGAAAATAGACGGAACTCTGCCTGAATTCTTACAGGCTGAGTTAACTCAGTGATCCAGACAACCCAGATGACTCAGATAAATCAGCCGAGTTAGACAGCTGAGTGTCTGACTGCTCCCTCCCTTGACCATTTGACTAACAGCTTGACCATCTTGACCGTTAACTTTAACGGAATCTTAGACGGAATATTCCTTACCGGATGGAATTTTCAGGTGGCCGGCGGTGACGGATTCCGGCCTATTTCCGGCCAAAAACCCAGTTTTCCGGCGAGCAAAAGTTGCAGAATTTTGTGTGGATTTCTCTCATGGGATGTGAAGACTTGGACTTGGACTTGGAATTGGATGAAGAATTTGGCTTGAACTTGGAAAGAGAGGATGGAAGATTTAAGAAAGGCTTGGATTTGGAAATTGAAGTGCTAAAGGAAAGGGATTCTATTCCTTGGAAGATATGGAGAACATTGAAGCCTATAAATAGAGAAGTGCTCTACTTTTCTATACACACTTCCACACTTAGATGCACTTAGATACACACTTTTGTGCATATCTCTTTGCACACTTCTACACACACAACACTTTTCTTTTCTTTATTCTTTGTGTGAACTCCTTAGCATGAATAGCTAATTTTATTGATTTAGGATGAATTCCTAGTTCTTAACATATGTTTTGAGTTTTGTTTTAAATCTACTTTGAAGTTTTCACATGATTATCGTTTGTTTTTACTAATAGGAATGTTTATACATTCATGGTTGATTGATAGATTGTTTAGGTGTGCAACTAAATTGATTTGTTAATTTGACCTAATGCTAGTGAAGGTTAGGGGATAAGTAATCGTTTCTTGACTCTTTACATAAGTAGAAAACACAAGACCTTGCGGAGGGATTCCGTGGAGCAATTGTGTGTAAAAACAACGTTAGCAAGTGGACCTTGATCTAAGAGTCTAACTACTAATATCAACCTAATAAATTCATAAATCTTAATGCGTTTAACTAAATTACATCTTGAGTGATCTACTACTAGGTGGTTTGGTGAATAGAATCCGGTAGTCGAGAACTTCCGTATCCGGTGATATAAGGGATTTAGGGGTTAGCACTGATCTAGCTGCTATATCTACGGTTGGTGATAATTTGTGACTAATAAGAAGTGGAAAAGAACATAACTTTAATCATTGTTTTGCAACGAAGAAGGATTCCTTGATCTATTATCTCTTATTGATTTCAATTTACACTTTTAATTGCTTTGTTTATTTTATTTACTTTCTTAAATTCTTAACCAATACCCCCCTTTGTGTGACAATTTTACAACTAGAATCCCGTGCTCCTCGTGGGATCGATCTTGACTACCCTATATTACTTGTTAATTAGGTAGTAAAATATTAATTAATTTGTTGTGGTTACGACACGCATCAAATTTTGGCGCCGTTGCCGGGGAGCATCGGATGATTTTAGTTGTTTTCTTTTTAATTTTTGCTTTATTCTTGCTTTGTTGGATTCTATATCGTATCTAACTTAGTTTTTGAGAAAAAAAAATTCAGGTACCGGTTTTCCATGTATGGTGGACAAGAGCAAGCATATTACAACAATCAATGCGGTTTTCAACCTCAAAATTATGACAACTTCCAACCATCCTTAGGATACAATCAAAACCAATCTTTTGGCTATGATCAATATCCTAT
Source organism: Papaver bracteatum (assembly GCA_023529315.1). Lineage (NCBI taxonomy): Eukaryota > Viridiplantae > Streptophyta > Magnoliopsida > Ranunculales > Papaveraceae > Papaver > Papaver bracteatum. The sequence continues at coordinate 2,001,351 of JAJJWX010005066.1, forward strand.
GGAACCTTATGGTAATGTGCAGACAGAGAATTGGGAATATACTCCTCTTCATCATGTTTTTCCTTCACTTTTTAAGGAGGTACGGTCTAGAAACTCTATACACGGTGGTAAGCGTGTAAATGTCCGGAAACTTGCACAAAAGTTATACAAATTGGAAGATGATGGAGACTCGGAAGAGCTTGTCGCAGAAATTAGTAGGACCATTCATATGGAACTTAAACGACGTCGGGATAAAGGTTATGAAACCGATGAAGATTTTTATTATGGTGATTCCGATAATGAAGATGATTGTGTTGAAAAGGACCAACCTTTGGAGACTTTTGATGACGCTAGTGTAGATTACTCGAGCCTTGATCTTAATAATGATCAATCACATTTTCAAAAGGTGGAGCTTGAGGAAGATGCATTTAGTGCTTGGAAAAAAATCCTTAGGGAAAGATATGAGTCCGCGGAAGTGTATGAGTGTTGCAACAATGAGGAAGTTATTCTAACTCCGGATCATAATAACGATCCTTCACCTATTCAAAAGGAGGAGATTGGGTATGACTCACCTATTGTTGTAAACGGTATAACACCCTCACAAGAAGATCTTACAATTTATACCGACGAAAATCATTTTAGTGAATGGCCCGATTCCGATGATGAAGATGTTGAAGAGGTGATGCTAGATAATGAAACCGAATTGTTTGAATTCGTGGAAGACCCAATTGAACTTGCCAATGATTATGATGATGCCAAGACTTTAGTTAAGGTAGAAAATGATGAATAATGGTTGCAAGGTTTGATAGAGGACCATGATATACAAGAGGTAAGTAATTCACTTGAATTTTTTAAGGATGAGGAGGATACCGTAATACAAGAGATTGTGCAAGGTTTGTCTAACCCTTTGCATATTAATTCTTCTCCTTTACCTCTTATTGGATTGAATGTATGTGCTTTGAAAGTATTTTTGAATGACTTTGTTTCTAGATATCCGCCATTGGAAACACTTGATGCTAACACTATGCAGGTTTTCCAAGAGGAATACATAGAAATTCCCAAATTCTATGTTCTTTATACACTTCCGGGTGTGGATAAGAATAAGTGTGGGGGAAATTTATATCGAGCTATAACTTTACTATTATTTTCTTGTGCTAATATTTGTATGATGTTATTGTTTGCAAAACAGGTACCATGGGAGGATCCCCAAATTTTTCGATTGTTAGTATATGGGGAGTGAATCTTACAAGAGCCATGTCGGGCCGTCGACTTTAAAACAAGCGCTAAGTGGGAGGCAACCCACCGGTTTTGTATTTCTTATCCTTTTGTATTTTTATTTTATTTTCTCTGTGTTGCATTTGTATATTTTTCTTGTTTTATATCATATTAGGATTTCCCACCTTGACTTTGCTAGGAGGATTCAATTACATTGAGGACAATGTAAGGTTTAAGTGTGGGGGAGTGGCTAAGCATATATTTTTGCATATAAAAAAAAAAATTGCATAAAACTTTCAACTTTTAAAGATTTTAGAGTCACTAGCATACTTCTAGGTATGTTTACATAGAGAATTCTGACCGACATAATTGAACTTGGAAGTGTTAGGGAACTACGTTCGATTTCTTGCTTGTTAGAGTGTTAAATAATGGATTTAATCATGCCAGTGATGCAAATTAGGAGCATAGAAGAATGCATTATTAGAGTTGCTGATCAATCATTAGTGGAGACTACCCATTTTCATATCATGTGAGGCACTGACCAGAAATTCTTCCTTTACTAAAGAGATTCTTTTGAGTGTGTGTCACCGTACGTTAATTCCGGGTAGAATGATGAGCTACCCAACTTCACACCAATTTTCAGCACTATTTTGATCTCTTGAGTGCTAATTTTTGTCAATCATGAGGTGACGTCTATAGATGAAAGCCTCCTTCTTGTAGTTCGATTTATAGTTAGCACCATTATCTCTCTTGACAACAACGGGTCCATAGAAACACCACAATTATCAACAAGGAGCGACATCAAAATCTACAAGGAAAGTTGAAAAGGTTCAAGGTTTACAAGCAACAATGGAACAAGAAAAAGAGCAAATTTCAAATCCAAGTAAAGCAACATACAATGAGCGGAATTTTATATCAAAGTTGAAGACTTATTTACAAGAGCAAAGAAAAGCAAAAGGTGAGAATTATTGAAGTTTATGATTTCGAGACGATACAAGTTGTGAAGAATCAAGCGGTAAAGTACTTTTCCACGGCCATGGTTGTTTTATTTTTCACTTTGTTTTGTATTTTGTTTCTCTTGTCTTGAAAAAAAAAATGAAAAAGAAAAAAAAAATTGAAAAATATGAGACAAGAGAAATATCTATTATTGTTTTGTTTTTATTTATTTATTGAATAAGTCGTGGGGAAGGAAAATCTATAAGGAAGTTTCAAGCGACATGGATTTTAAGGAAAAAGGTTACAAATTGTCAAGGATCTACGAAGTTCGAAAGTTTATCATCAATAGTTGAAACCAAAATAGTTAAAGCCGAAGACCAAGAAGAGAAGACAAGGAGCGGAAGACGTTTCTATTGGATGCCGTGAGAGTGGTGTTATCATAATTGGCAATCGGATGTGAAGGTAAGTAAGTAATATCATCCTCGATAATAGTGGTTGATTTCCTTTCTTAGAGATCGTTAGAAAAAATGGTTTTTCAAAATATTAAAAGATGTGGGTTTTTAAAATATTTCGGAAGTTATCCTTCCCACCATTCAACATGTTGCATGAATTCTCTCTTCATTCCTACCTATACACATGTGAGACCCATAAAAAAGCCGTTTTTTTTAGTGCAATTATCATAAAATCCTTTTTGGGGAGGCAGAAGTCGAGGCGAAATGCTTATTAATCGTTTCTCAAACATGTGTTCTCTCATTATGGTGTGGTTATTTCTCACTCAACATTTAAGAATGGAATATGTTCTTTAGTATTTCTAACTTCTTATTACTAGCATGCAGAAACTCTATGTCTTCATAACTCTTAGGATGCTTGGGACGCTGGAACGCTTTGAAGTTGTAAGTTTTAGTTTGATTTGCTCGAGGACTAGCAAAGTCTAAGTATGGGGGAATTTGATAGGTGTAGAATACACCGTATTTACTATCTAGAGTTTATGCTTTCTTTGCTATTTTTCTTGTAAATTATGTATTTTACGTGTGTTTTTGAGTTATTAGGTACTCTGGAGTCGCACGGAGGAAAAGAAGAAGAAATAATCCAAAATTGAACAAAAAGGGCAGAATTGTCATTTCATAGGGCGAGCACTATCTGGAGTCTAGTCAAGGTTAAGGGGAAACTCTTTTTGGGAAGAATTATAAAAGGCAGCCAACACAGGTTAAGGGGAGGCCAATAGGCTAGCCCTTATCAGAAGTGACCACCTATTAAAAGCACCCAAGAAGTTTACTCAGGACACTCATTTGGAAGTGGCTCTCTACTGGGGCGCAAATAGCTGTCCCACCTTTAAAACCAAATTAGGTCGAGAAAAAGGGAACCAATTCCCATTTTAGTTTCTCAACTGTTCTTCCCCTTGCAGCCGAGAAGAGATGCTGTTATTGAAGGAAATGAAATCAAATCAAAATTGAGAATGAGGTGAAGCAAAATTAGAAGCCGGGATTGAATTTCTGGTGGTTGCTGGAAAAGATGAAAGATGGGTATGAATCGAAAGTGGTTTTGGGTTTTGAAACTGAAGACCAGAAAGAGAAGTTGAATATGGTGACGAATTCGAAGGATGGATGAAGCTGTTGCTGTTGATTAAGGATGGGTATGATCCAAATTTACTTCTCATAGCAAGAGTACAAGGAACAGAAGATGATGATGATGTGTTTGATGTGAGATATGGGTTCGATCTATGAGCTGAGAAGAGACGATTGATGTTGCTGCTAATGGTAAAACGGAGAGGAGGAAGAAATGGAGCTACTGTTGATGATTATGGCTCCGATTTTGGTAGAATGCTGAGAATTAGAGACGGGTTTGGATTATTGTGGTTTAATTTGAAATCGGTGAAACTGGTTTGTGGAAGATGGTTAACTCATGGAGGAGATGCAGATGGATTGAACTGAAGGTCGGAATCTCAGAGCAGGAGGAGAAGAAATTCAAGCAACTGTTGTTGATTAATTGTGACAAAGAATGGGTTATGGGTGGATGTGTTCAATTCACAGAAGTAGGAGCTCGAGTTACTGAATTTGGAGATCTAGAGTTTCTACTACTGTTGAAGGTTAAAGTAGCACTGAATGATTAAAATTGTAGATGTATGTTAGGATACATGTTGCACAGGGTATGGAGCTGAAATGAGGCCTGAAATTGGCCGGGAATACCCAGAAAATAGACGGAACTCTGCCTGAATTCTTACAGGCTGAGTTAACTCAGTGATCCAGACAACCCAGATGACTCAGATAAATCAGCCGAGTTAGACAGCTGAGTGTCTGACTGCTCCCTCCCTTGACCATTTGACTAACAGCTTGACCATCTTGACTGTTAACTTTAACAGAATCTTGGATGGAATATTCCTTACCGGATGGAATTTTCAGGTGGCCGGGGGTGACGGATTCCGGCCTATTTCCGGCCAAAAACCCAGTTTTCCGGCGAGCAAAAGTTGCAGAATTTTGTGTGGGTTTCTCTCATGGGATGTGAAGACTTGGACTTGGAATTGGATGAAGAATTTGGCTTAAACTTGGAAAGAGAGGATGGAAGATTTGAGAAAGGCTTGGATTTGGAAATTGAAGTGCTAAAGGAAATGGATTCTATTCCTTGGAAGATATGGAGAACATTGAAGCCTATAAATAGAGAAGTGCTCTACTTTTCTATACACACTTCCACACTTAGATGCACTTAGATACACACTTTTTTGCATATCTCTTTGCACACTTCTACACACACAACACTTTTCTTTTCTTTATTCTTTGTGTGAACTCCTTAGCATGAATAGATAATTTTATTGATTGAGGATGAATTCCTAGTTCTTAACATATGTTTTGAGTTTTGTTTTAAATCTACTTTGAAGTTTTCACATGATTATCGTTTGTTTTTACTAATAGTAATGTTTATACATTCATGGTTGTTTGATAGATTGTTTAGATGCGCAACTAAATTGATTTGTTAATTTGACCTAAAGCTAGTGAAAGTTAGGGGATAAGTAATCATTTCTTGACTCTTTACATAAGTAGAAAACAAAAGACCTTGCGGAGGGATTCCGTGGAGCAATTGTGTGTAAAAACAACGTTAGCAAGTGGACCTTGATCTAAGAGTCTAACTACTAATATCAACCTAATAAATTCATAAATCTTAATGCGTTTAACTAAATTACATATTGAGTGATCTACTACTAGGTGGTTTGGTGAATAGAATCCGGTAGTCGAGAACTTCCGTATCCGGTGATATAAGGGATTTAGGGGTTAGCACTGATCTAGCTGCTATATCTACGGTTGGTGATAATTTGTGACTAATAAGAAGTGGAAAAGAACATAACTTTAATAATTGTTTTGCAGCGAAGAAGGATTCCTTGATCTATTATCTCTTATTGATTTCCATTTACACTTTTAATTGCTTTGTTTATTTTATTTACTTTCTTAAATTCTTAACCAATACCCCCCGTTTACAACTAGAATCTCGTGCTCCTCGTGGGATCGATCTTGACTACCCTATATTACTTGTTAATTAGGTAGTAAAATATTAATTAATTTGTTGTGGTTACGACACGCATCACAAGGGTACGCCCATCTTCCAATTGTTTACCAGCAAAAATCAACCTCTCCTAATCTGGAGGGATACCTTCCTTATCCTGAAGGAACATGATTAAATTACAACCACTTAAGTATGTTTACACTTCGATAGATTCATTCACTTGCACACAGGACAACCAACAAACATGAACACTATGAATATCAAACAGACAAAATAAATTAAGCAAAGAGCTGGAATAACAGTAAACAACATGAATCATGTCTCGGAAAGAAAGAGTAAGCATCTATCGACATGCACGAATGTACATCGTCTAGTACCCTACACATGTTATTTTACGAATCATAATTGTTCCTCCATTAAAGCCTGAAGACCACCAAAATCGAAAACCCTAACTATTTCAGATACTAGTTAGGTCAAAATCAAAAACCCTAACTCTATCAAATGATTTCAGATAAAAACAAAATTAAGCACAAACTAGTTTTTACCTGATGATAATCCAACAAACTAGTTAATATCAGACTTGAATGATTTGATATTTAGATTTCAGGCAAACCTAAAATCTATTGAAGATGGGGTTTGATTAGATGATGGATTTGTAGATCGAGATTTCTTGATGATGGGTTTTCATTAGATGATGGATTTCTTGTGGAAACCTAAAATCTATTGAAGATGGGGTAGACTGATTTGTTGAAGACTGAAGAAGTGAAAAACTTTTCTCTTCGCTCTCGGCTAAAATAGAAAAAGCCTTCGATAAAAAAATAGAAGAGAGAGAGAGAGTAATTTTAATCTTAAAAAAAAAAAACTAAAAAAAACGTATTTACAAAAAAAAACACACACGGTGTGCAACGGTTATACATGTTGACATACGTTGCACCACTAATTAATAAATAATAAATGAAATATTAATAATTTTTGTAACGGATAATTTGGTGTGCAACGGATATTAACGTTGTTAACTGTGCAACATCTATATCCGTTGCGCACCTCCGAAAATGAAGCGTTGCTAAAACCAGGATATTGTGTAGTGAATTAGAGGAAAGAGTTGACAATAACTTCTGGAAAAAGGTTCCTCCTCACCCATATCGAAACAATTCTTGTTTTGATGAAGAACGATTCCAGAAGGAAGGGAATGAGAGAATCTCTGCCAAAAGGAACAATAAGGAATGTCCAATAATTGTTTCAGACAATCACACTGATGTGAATCATAAGGAAGTCCTTGGAATGAGAAAATATTGGGTTATTTGGTTTTTGGTACTTACTTTTTGACCTAAACCTGGGTTTGGTCTAACATTTGTCCAGGCTTTGCGTTTGGTCTAAAGACCAACGTTGACCCGCATTGACTCGGTTACATGGTAACGTGTCTAACAATTGACTTGGTGTATTCTTTTTTACACCCCTAAAATTATTAGTAATCACTTTCAGGGCCCCCGAAAAAACGATAACTCCTTTTTTCAGCCCGGTGTATTATCTTGTTCTTTTCCTTCTTTTCCTTTCCTCCTTCTTTCTTCTTCTCCAGTTCGATTTCGAGTGACGAAATTGCGAGTTATTTGGAGTGAATCAACTAGTGAATCTCGAAGATGAAACTGGAGTTATTCTCTATGAATTAAGAAGGAGATTTTTGCTGCTGCGAATCATGAACATTTCGAAAATGGTAAGTTAAATTAGGGTTTTCAGTTGTTGAATGTTAGATACGAAATTGATGTGAAGTTGATCAATTTGTGATGGGTTTGTTTATTAATTGAAGTATGGATGGTTATACATGATTTAATTTTATATTTTAAAGCAAATCAGTCGGAAATTAGGGTTCATACCCTAGTTTGATTCAACTTTTGGGTTTTCTCTGAGAGTTTCAAAGAAGGATTAGGAAAAGAAATTCAAGCTTCTTCTTTTAAATCAAAGATGGGTTTTTGTTGGATTGGATATTGAGACTAGAATTGGTGATGTTCTTGATTTGCAGGGAAGAAATAGTGATGTGGGTTTGCTGCCGAGACTTAAAGATGAAGATAATAAGTGCTCGTATTTGATTCGAGAGGGTTAGGAGGGACTGAGAAGATGAAACAAGTGGTGCTGAGAGATGGGTTTTACTGAAATTTGGTTTTACAACAAGAAATGGTGTTGAGAGATGGGTTTGATGTTCTGCAACTATGGGGTAATGAAGCTACAAAAGGGTTTGATTCAGCAGGCGAGAAGGAAAGATGGGTTGTATTGGTGTTGTTAAAGATGCAGATGCAATGGATGGCTGTGTTGGTGGAACTGTTGAAGGTAGTTGTGCTACTGCGGTGGTGAAATTGAAGTTGTAATGATGTCAATGGATATGTTTTGCAGGACAGAGTTAGCAAGGAAAGTTGAGTTGGTTTTCCTGCCTTCATGGTATTGATGAATTATAGTTGCTGGTGATTCAGGGACCGATTCCGAAGAACAAAGAAGAAAAATTGGTAGGGATGATTGAGAGATTGAGCTAGAAGATGTCACGGTGATAATGGGTTTACAACAACAGGGTTCGTGGTTATAGTCATAGAGATGATGCTACGAACATATAGGAGATGGACGTTGTAGTGATGTGGGTATGGCTGTAATCGTGTCGTGACCATTGGATGTTCTCGTAATAATTAAAGAAGAGTTGTTGAACCATTGGATTTTTGGGGCCTCTGCTAGTGAATACAAAATAATTTAAGGGGTGCAAAAAAAATTAATTAAGTCAATAGTTAGACACATCACCATCTAACCGAGTCAACACGGGTCAACGTTGGTCTTTAGACCAAACGCAAAGCCTGGACAAATGTTAGACCAAACCTAGGTTTTGGTCAAAAAGTAAGTACCAAAAACCAAATAACCCGAAAATATTATGAAAATCTCATTGAAATAACTAAGAGAGATCTATCAATCTCTAAGAATTCTCACATCGGTACAATTTCTCCACATGATCATATCTCTAGAGTTAGAAAAGATCATCGTCTTGGGAGAAAATATATGGGGCAGAAATTCCCTAAAAGAAACATGAACTATGTTTCTGATATTCAATATAAGCTTGAAAAAGCTTATTCCGATGCAACTTAGTTGTATCAAAATTGTGCATTCTCATCCTCACCTGTGCTCGTATTTATGGATGGGAATGGTACAATAAATCTGGAGCACATGTGTTTGTGTAATTGATTATCAGAAAAATTGTAACTTTTATGGGTAGCTGTGTATCCTAAAAATTGTTCATGTTTATCGTGATAAGTTTTATTTTGAATTTTTGAATATAACAAAGAAGTTCGGGCAAAAGGAAACAAAATATATTCTTTAATATTTTCGAGTTCTACTGATATCTTTCAGTCCGAAAGTTGTCCCCTTTTATAGGGAAACTATCTCCTCCAGTATATTGATACCCTGAACAATCATCTTATATATAACCAAGCATGCCTCCAACAACTCGCAGTGTCTCAAAGACTAATAAGGAGGAGGCTCAAAGGGTTAAATATTGTCAAGGAATCAATACTGAGAGGAAGAAAAGAAGCAGATCAAAAATCATGTCCGATTATGATTCTAAGAGTTCGGTTGGTTCAAAAGATGAGTCATGTCTGTTGGCATACAACAAATAGGATCCAACCAAAGTCAAGTGGATTCTTTCAAACAGTATGAATCAATAGATCCAAAGTTTTCAAAAACTAGAAACTGATCTAGTTATGACTGTCCGACATCAGGATTGGTTAAAAAAACGAATCGAAGGAATAAAGGAAGCTCTTGCCGAACTCAAGGTTCTTGTTGAAGAGCTAGAAAAACAGGAAGTGGTGGCAGAAAAGTCTCTTGAGACATGCTTTAATCGTTTGAACACTGAAGAAACATCAGTGAACAACAAGAGCACCACTAGAGATTAAGTTATATGCTGTAATACTTAATCTAGAAAAATAGACATCAATTTTTGATCTCTTTCATTTATTGTATAAGTCTATTATGAATAAAGTTATTTTTATAAAAAAAATTGTGATAGTTTTTTATTGACATAGCCGGTGTTTTAATGCTTTATTTATTTGCTATGTATGATTATGGGATGTTTGATTTCGGTTTTATTATCTTGATATCCAATCTCATAATATGTTGTGAAACTATATGGTTTGGGTGACTTTTTGATTTAGTAGGATTAAGTTCTAGCCCATGTTGGTAGGCTTTATCAAAGGATCATGAGGGGTTCATGTAGAAACAATATGTGAAAAATTCACAATATGTTGAATCAGTTTTGGTTTAGCATAAAAGCATATGTGTTTCGACGGTTTTCAACTTTTGTTTGCAATTGTTAAAACCGATTTTCAATCTTTCTCTGGTAAATGTTGGTTGTTGTTATTCTTTTGTTTTTGGCATAAGGATAACAACATAATAGTATTTCGATATCAATTTTCCCTGGAAGAAGAAGATACGATCTTATTGGAGAAGTTGGATGCGAATTTGAGGTAACAATCTTGTTAGTTAATTGTTTTCATGTTTTAAGAAAAGCCTATTTTTATTTGATATATATATATATATATTGCTTTTCCTTAAACTAAATTGTCGGTACAATTGATGTGTTTATTCCATTATGAATGTTTGGATGTATATGTGATTCAATTGGTTCCGGTTAAGTAAAACTATTGTCATCTTGCTTTGTTGTGTGATACCAATCATTTAGGCTTACAAAAGTTTGGTGCAATTGCGGTGCTTTAATGTTTATGTTAATTCAATTGCTTCCAGTTAAGTAAAACAATTGTTATTTTGCTTTATTGTGTGGTATCAATTGTTTAGGCTTACAAAATTTCGGTGCAATAGTGAAACTTTAATGATATATGTTGTTTCAATTGCTTCCGGTTGAGGTGAATAATTATGCAAGTTGATTTATTGGTTTGTATGAATTATTTATGTCTTAACGAATGAATATATTGACGTGATGAGTTGTTTAGTCCAATTCGATTTCGGATAAGATAAACTAAGTTAATTCTGATCTTAGTTAGACTTATCAAAGTGGAGGTTTCAGTTATTCAAGTCTAGTTGAATGCCTAAACAAGGAAATGCTAGTTTACTAACCTAGTATTTGGCTTGTTTAAAATCTAAAGGTCTAAGATATATGGATAATTAGAACCTGATGAGAAAAATGGAGTTTATCTTTGTTTTGGTCTTATCGAATGAAGCGGTTGTATTTATACAATCGGTTTAGCAAAGGAACTAAGTTGCTTAGTTAATACTTTGTTTGCTAAACTAGTTGGGAAAATTGCTTCGGGAAATTATTTCCATGATAACATATCAAAATATAATTACTTTGTTGTTTCGGTTTTGATATTGGTTATCAAAAATGGTACGTGGAACCCTCGTGCTTGACTCAACAGGTTGCAAGTCTATTTTGAGATTTGTAAGATCCTTTTCGTGTTGTCCTTTATTTTTTCGTTTCTTTGTCATTTTTGTGACAAAAATGGGGAGAAATATATGGAGTAAACAGGTGATGCTGGTATCAATTTTATATTAATTGGTGTCACTAGGAAAGAGGAAAATGGTGCTTGAGCGTTTATCTAACGAATGAGGAAAAGCACAGACTAAGGGGGGGGAGGGGGGGTAACATATCGTATGATTGGGATAACAAAGACGTGTGGATTGAAAATCTACCTATCTCACCTTTAAGGGGAGTATGAGCTTTGTTATTATAATGTCAACATCGGCATTTTAATGATTGAATTAATGCAGGTTATGTGCTATTGAATTCGGGAATCAAGCGTATGTGTAATGAATTATTGTAATTTGTTTATCCATATGATTGTAAGAGTTTTATCACTAAAATTGACAAAGGGGGAGATTGTTAGAGCATAGCTCGGTTGAACCCACCAAGCGTTGGTATGTCAAGTTTGGTTGTCATATTTTAGTGAGCCAAAACTCATTTAAGAGTTGCTTGATTTAAATGTACTAGAGTCAACTTCGTATATGTTAGCTTGAAAGTATTAGGACGATACATTACAAGTGTTGCGAAGACTTGAAGAAGTGAAGAAGTACGGAGCTACAACCACAACATCATCATTCCACTTGAGGTTAGTGATATTTGACTTAAACTGTTTCATTCCCTAACGTATCTTTCAAGTCGTGCATATTGAAAACATAAAACTGCGAAGCATGAACACTCTAGATAGACATAGTATTAAGGAATACAATATGAAGTTTATTGCTTAACCATTAAACTTTGTATATGAGACATCAACATAATCGTATGATGCTATTGTGATTATGTATGGGTATGAGGTGAGGATTTTATCCTAGGAAATAATGTCTTTACATGTGTTTTAAGGAAGTAAGTTCATGATATGTGTTGTGAACCGAAGTTCGTGATATGTGTTGTGAACCGAAAAGGAAATCGCCAGGCATTATTGGGGCTGTTCTTCATTGTAAATTTTATGAACGACCAATATATGTGATTAGTATAACCGTTCATGACTTGTTTGTTTTCTTGGTAAAACTATTCACATGAGGCCTGACTTATGTATTAGTATGACTTTTATTAGTGAAACCGATCTTAAGTAATCACCTGGGGTATGATCGGGTTTGTGAGTGTCTGACCAAATTTTGGGAGAGGCGAACCGATCCTAGTAAGAGGTGCAGTACATCACAAGGGGAACCGATCCTTGTATGAGGTGCAACAAGGTTTATAGAAGAAATGGGAACCGATCCTATGAACATGTGCAACACGTTTTTAGGAAAGGGGGGACCGATCCTATGGACATGTGCAACGCATACAAGTTAGATACCAAATATAGGTGGGGAACCGATCCTAGTACCTATTCAGCCGAATTTTGGTAAGATAGTGTAACTATGCACAATACTCACATGGAGGTAGAACCAAAACTTGTTTCTTGATCAATTACATAGTTTTGGGGATAACACCGAGCTAGATGATATTCTACGGTTGGTGATATATGATTCTTACGAAAGGTAAACAAGTATACTATGCAAGTCAACGTTTGGTAACTGCGAATGACTCCTAATCATCTTTTCATCTTATTATTATTAATTTTTTTGTTTATTATAACCAAACCAATCCCCCCTTTTTAGTATTTTTTATTATTTTGATGAACTAAATAACATATCAATTACACAACTCTCTATGGGAACGATCTCTTACTACCGTTATATTATTATTTAACTAGTGGGAAATATTTTGAATAATTTGTTGCACTTACGACACGCATCAGCCTCTGATCCTAGCAGGATTTTGCGCACTTGATTCCCTTAGTTGATCTCACCCACAACCAAGAATTGATACGACCCAAAGTCGAAGACTTTAATAAACAAATATCTCTCACACAGAAAAGTCTACAAGATAGATAAATTCGTCTCCCACGAATAAACCTATGAGTTTTGTTCCGTCTTTTGATAAATCATGGTGAACATGAACCAATCAATAAAACCAGACTTACATTCCCGAAGAACAGCTCAGTTTTATCAATCACCTCACAATAGTCTAAATCGACGCAGCAAAAAAAGATATTGTGGAATCACAAACGATGAGACGAAGATGTTTGTGATTACTTTAATATCTTGCCTATCGGAGATAGAAATCTCAAGCCAATTATTATAATTGTACTCGTACGATAGAAACAACAAGATCAGATCACACAACTACAAGAAAAGTAGTATCATTCTGGCTTCACAATCCCAATGAAGTCTTTAAGTCGTTAACCTGGTTTTAGAAGAAGAAAACCAAAGGTTAAAAGAGAATCGACTCTAGCTTAGCACAACTAGTATCACACAGAATGTGTGGGGATTAGGTTTCCCAGTTGCTAGAGTTCTCCCTTATATAGTCTTCAAATCAGGGTTTGCGATCAATGTTAGCTTAGTAACAAAGCATTCAATATTCACCGTTAGATGAAAACCTGATTAGATTCAAGCTAATATTTATCAACCGTTAGATTGAAAACTTAGCTTGTCATGCACACATGTACTAGACAATTTTAGGTTCGTGTAACCGTACCCAAAATTGTACATTAGTTGGTTCAACACTAGTTAACCAAATTGTTAGCCATATGACAACTTTCATATCAACCATATTCTTCTTCACCATAACTAGTCCAAATGACTCAAATGAACTAGTTAGATAGTTGTTCAATTGCTTAGATCTTTATGTACAACTCAAGACACAATTGAAGCAAAAACGATATGATTCACTCGAATCGATTCATGAACTATATATAAATCCACGGTTTGCAATAGCATTCCTTTGTTTATTATGATAAGTGTTAGAGCACTGCTCGGTCAAACTCACATGCGTTGCTATCTCAAGCATGTTTTTCAATCTTAGTGATCAAAACTATATAGTCTTGATTTCTAGTCTACTATAGCTAAGGTATCGGACTAGGATAAAAAGTGTAGTTGAGCTCAAGAACTCCATGGCGATCATCATACAAGACGAAGGAGTACTCAAGGAACTAGTGGATCTTCATCGACTAAAAGGTATGTGCAGACTTGAACTTATCTATCACTCAAAAGTCTATCTACTCTATCTCCTATCTTGAGACAAAAGTCGTTTATCTATATAGACTAAGAATATACACATATGACATTTTGAGCTGAGTATATCTCGTTTATCTATTTCTCGAAATGTGTGTTGGTAAAGCTTTAGCTTTAGCCAAGTTCATCTTTTCCTAGTGACGAAATTCATGTTATGTTTTAATCACTTTGGAAATTGCTCTGACAAAAAATAGTTTGTGAATAACAACTATATAACGCCCTCTGAGAATGTTTCAATGATTGAAATGAGATTTTAGACTATATAACCATTAGGGGATATAAACATTGTTGTGGCAACACAGATATGTATAAGTCCTTAACACTTGAACCGAAGTTTGTGAACTTTGTTGATCAAGTGGAACCGGAACGTGAGCAGAAACTCAGTCCGCGAACTCAGTCCGCGAACTAGCGTAGTAATCGAACCCGAGAATTTCTGTTGGAGTTTATAACTTCAACCGGTTAGCTTGAGTCCGCGAACTCAAGAGGTTATGTCTGAAAACGTTGTTCGTGAACTTATCTTAAATTACTAAGGGATGCTTTTGCAAACCATGGCTTTATAGTTCATGATTAATGATTCAAGTGAATCATATCTTTTTTGATTCAATTGTGTCGCTTGTAGTACTTGAGATCTCATAGCAATTGAACAACTCTCTAACTAGTTCATTTGAGTCATTTGGACTAGTTATGGTAAAGAAGAATATGGTTGATATGAAAGTTATCATTTGGCCAACCATTTGGTTAACTAATATTGAACCAACCATTGTACACGTTTGAGTATGGTTACACAAACCCAAAACGTCAAGTACGTGTGTGTATGGCAAGCTAAGTTTTCGATCTAACGGTTGAGAGATATTAGCTTGTATCTAATCAGGTTTTCATCTAAGGGTGAATATTGAATGCTTTGTTACTAAGCTAACATTGATTGCAAACCTTGATTTGAAAGACTATATAAGGGGAACTCTAGCTATTGGAAAAAATAATCCCCACACACCTTTCTTGTGTGATACTAGTTTTCTCTAAGCTAGAGTCGATCTCCATTAACCCTTCAGTTTTCTCTCTAAATTAGGGTTAACAACTTAAAGACTTCATTGGGATTGTGAAGCCATATCGATACTACTTATCTTATAATTGTGTGATCTGATCTTGCTCTTTCTATCGTACGAGTACAATTGTAATAATTATCTTGAGATTTCTATCTCCGATAGGCAAGATAAAAGTAGTCACAAACATCTTCGTCTCATTGTTTGTGATTCCTGAATAATCTTCTTCGCTGCGTCGATTAAGTTTATTGTGAGGTGATTGATGAAACTGAGATGTTCTTCGGAAATATAAGTCTGGTTTTATCGATTGGTTCCTGTTCACCTTGATTTATCAAAAGACAGAACAAAACTTGTAGGTTTATTTGTGGGAGACGAATTTATCTATTATGTGTAGACTTTTCTATGTGAGACAGATTTGTTTATTAAAGTCTTCGACTTTGGGTGGTAGCAACTCTTGGTTGTGGGTGAGATCAGCTAAGGGAATCAAGTGCGCAGTATCCTACTGGGATCATAGGCTTAGTAGCATAACTGTACCTTGGATCAGTGTGAGATTGGGTGGGGTTCAACTACAGTCCAGACCGAAGTTAATTTGGAGTAGGCTAGTGTCTGTAGCGGATTAATACAGTGTATGTTTAATCTAGACTAGGTCCCGGGGTTTTTCTGCATTTGCGGTTTCCTCGTTAACAAAATTCTGGTGTCTGTGTTATTTTTTTCCGTATTATATTTTTATATTATTGAAATAATACATGTTGTGCGTTGTTCAATCGATTAGAATATCCGACATTATTGGTTGTTGATTTAAATTGATTAACACTTGGATATTGGTCTTTGGTACCATCCAAGTTATTTCTCTTTGATTGGACTCGCGAATCTTATTTGCTTGAGTAAATCAAATCGAGAGATTGAGATAATAACTCCTTGAGTATTTTCTATTGATTGAGTCTTGTTGATTATCTAGAAAATAACTCGGAGTTGTCCATACAGATTGCTAATCGAAATATTGGGTGAGGTTGTTAGACCCCTGCATTTTCAATTGGTATCAGATCAGGAAAACACGTGAAAGACCTTACAAGTCTGTGTTTGTAGCGATCTGACTCTATGGATAAGGGTGCTATCTCAATAAACGTACCACCAGTCTTCGATGACTCTAATTACTTATGTTGGAAAATTGATATGCGATATTTTCTTTAAGCACGTGATATTCAATCATGGGTAGATGTTGTTAATGGCTATGATCCTCCCGTTGCTGTAGAAGAAGAAAATGTTCCAAAGAATATTGTTGAATATACTCCTGCAGAAGTTCTTGCTGCAAAGCAAAACTCAGATGGTTTGAATGCGATCATATATGCCACTACCAAAAATCTTCAGCACCATGTGTCTAATTGCACTAAGTCGCAAGAAGCTTGGGATATCTTAGCAACCGTATTCGAATGAAACTCCAGTGAAAATGAATCAAGGCTTCAAAACCTTAACTCCGATTGGGAAAACCTTCGTATGGCAGATGAAGAAACATTTGATGAGTTTAATCACAAAGTGTCTGAAATTGTTAATGCATCTTTTGCATTGGGTAAGACTATTCCTGAAAAGGACATTGTGATGAAAATTCTCAGATCACTGCCATCTAGATACTATGCTAAGAAACATGCCATTGTTGAGGGAAATAACCTAGATAATCTCTCCAGAAACACGTTGGTTGGTAAGCTTAAGATCTTTGATCACGAACTTTCATCCAAGGCTAAGGATGTTGCGTTCAAAGCACTAAAGGACACTAAATTACTTGATCAAAGTAAAAAAATGTATATCTCTAAAGATGATCACTCTGAGATAGATTCAACATATGAAGATCTTGACAAATCGGTCTCGATGATCACAAGACAGTTTAGGGCTCTTCTTTTTAAGAGAAGTAAACAGTTCTTCGGAGATAAGACTAAGGCATCAGTCAAACCTCATAATCGTGTTCCTCCTAAAAACATGGATATTGATGAAACTGATGATGAGGATATACCTCAGTGCTTTAAGTGTAAAGGATTTGGTCATTTTGCAAACGAGTGTCCAAATCGGAGAAAATACACTGGAAACAAAGGTCTTGCTGCAACTCTTGATGAAATGTCTGACGACTATGATTCTAATGAAGATGATAAATCAAGTGTTGCACTTCTTGGTGAAAATATTGATTTTGATAATTGTAGCAATACACATATCAATTTTGATATTCTTTCAGAAGATAATCCAACCATTCTGGAAGAAAAAGTTGACCCTTTTCTTGGAAACACTGTTTATAATGTTTCAGGATCCACTATGTGCCTAGCCTCCTGCACAATTCAGAATCCTGATTATTATCCAAGTGTGACGTGCTCATATTGTTCATTAAAAGGTCATGAACTCTCAAGGTGTTACAAGTTCAAACACAAGCAAAGACACGTCAACAAACTTCAACGAAGAGTAAATCATCTAGCAAGAAAGCTCAACCTTGCTCAGAAGACCGCAGCGGTATGTAAGATTTATCTTCATCTAGGAAGTTAGTTTCCAAGGAAAAATCAAGACCATTTGAAAATAAAATATGGTCAAATCGTTTTGATAGACAGAGGTTTGTGGATTCCTCTCAAGAGGAAATTGGTGGAAAAATTGTTGTTCACCACAGCACAACTTAATTGTGTTGTGTCTAAAATCTTGTCTCATGTGCATGATCAAAAGAGACAATGATTTTGTACCTCTCAGGCTTTAGGAAAAGCTTAGTTTCTTCTTTTCTTAAGTTTTGTTATTTTTATCTATCAAACAAAATAAAAAGGGTACTATCGACAACTTTACTCTTAATTGGGATAAGAGTTGGTCGTTTACGAACCTATTTTAGGTTTCGAACCCTATATTCCTTTTCCTTCTCTAAAACCTATTTTTATCTCTAGACTACTTATTGAGACAATTGTGAATTCCTCTCACAAACCCATTCTTTAATGGACGCTCCAAGAATGATGTCATGTGATGGAAAAGAAGGTAATGTGACTGTTGAACCATCAATCATAAAGGAAAAATGAAAATATCCATTGCCTCCAACCTTGAAAATAAAAAGAAGGAATACGAGGAAGCCAAGAGTTGTTCCTTCAAATTCTCAGAAGTTTTCAGATGTTATTGAAGTGTTGAAGGAGCTGCAAAAGGAGATTCAACAAATAAAGGCTTTTGTGTATAAGACTCATGAGATTCAGAAGGCCCTGGTTCGACAACAACAACCAAGAAGGTTCATTGATATAAACTCCTTTCTTAATGAACCCTATGTTCCAATGGCTGTTGACAACAAGGAGTCCGGGGACGTTAATGAATTCTTCAAAGGTCTTAATGTCTATTAAATTGTCTATGTTTTCTATTTTATTTAGAAGAATAACTAGTGTTTTGGAATAGCCATGATTGTGATTACACATATCTATATCCAATGATTTCATCTTCTTGTTTTTAGATTTATTGGTTTAAATTCTAAAGTTATTTGGAAGATGATGGTTGCAGTATTAATCTTTATGGTTTTATATATTGCAATATTTTGATGGGATTTGTATGTTTACGTCCGTGAACTTGGTTATCCCATATTTTGTAAAAAGTAAAGTCGTTCATGTATTAGTATGCAAATATTGATAAAGGAATGAATGAACTTTTGGCAAAACACAAAAGTTAAGCCTATATTGTCAATTTTTGATGTAAGATATGTTAAAATCTTTTGTGATTCAAGGATAAAGTCTATTATGTCACTTTGTGATGGAAAGATAGAATAAGTCCTTGTTTGTTATCCACGGTATAGAGCTTAATTATTCCATATTATTATGTATTATCGTGAAGGCTCCATTGTGTATCTCATGTTGAGCATGATACAACTAAGTCGATTTCTTATTGGCATGGTTGGTTGTTCCATGAGATGCTATATGTTGAGCATTAAGAACTAAATTAATCAACTTGTGTGGTTATTTAGTTTGTATTCCATGAGTTCTCTCATGTTGAGTACATGTACGGTTAAGGTTGTCATTTTCTTTGATAATCTTAGTCGGGGTTCCATAATCTCTTATGTTGAGCCCAAATGAACTAAATCAATCATCTTGTGTGATTATTTAGTTACTCCATAGATTTTTCTCATGTCAAGTGTGGACAATTGAATTGATTACTTTGTGATTAGTATAATTGTGTAATCCGGTTAGAATATTTATGGGTTTACGTGTGAATAATCTAATCAATGAATTAAGTCTTCATAAGTTTACTTGTGTTGAGCATATTTAGTCAAATTAATCATGGTTCACTTTGGTTAATATGATTGAATATTTTGGATTCCAAATTCATACTAATATGCAATTTGTTGAGTCTAAAGAAATCCTTCTTTTCTCTTGAAATTAAGGTCGCTCTTGTTGTTCCCTTGGGAATGACATCTAATGGGGGAGAGTTCTTTTGAACTTGCGCTTACTTTCCAAATATTTGTGGGGAGTGCGGCTGTGGAATTTTTAGGGGTTATATGGTATCTTTATGAACTCCTTGATGAATGCATTTAGCCTCGACTTTATGATTGCATCTAAACAAGATGATAGAACATTTACCTTTGGTCATGCAATGTCTCTTACGAAAATTTCATTAGGATCCCGTTCTTGTACCTTTGCCAATTTTATTGACAAAAAGGGGGAGAATTAATTGTAGTTCACACTACAAATACATATGGTTTTCGGATCATTATGTAAGGGGGAGTGGTTCCATGTGAGATGGAGTATTGACTAAGGGGGAGTGAAGTATCACCATAATATTGTTGTTGAAGTTGTGATGCAATTGGACTTTGACGTTGTGTAATAATACTATGACATTGTATAACAATGATTGAGAACCAATGCTTTTCTCATTGTCATAGCTACGTATTTTCAACAACGATGATACTAAACTTACAACCTTAGGGATCATTGGACTACTTGGAAGTGACGAAGATTTCGAGTATTGTTGAAGATTAGGCATGTGGAATAAGAGCTACAAAGTTTATTTATATAATTTTTATATTCCATATGTATTAATAGTTTTGCCACTAAAATTGACAAATGGGGAGATTGTTAGAGCACTGCTCGGTCAAACTCGCATGCATTGCTATCTCAAGCATGTTTGTCAATCTTAGTGATCAAAACTATATAGTCTTGATTTCTAGTCTACTATAGCTAAGGTCTCGGACTAGGATATAAAGTGTAGTTAAGCTCAAGAACTCCATGGAGATCATCATACAAGACGAAGGACTACTCAAGGAACCAGTGGATCTTCATCGACTAAAAGGTATGTGGAGACTTGAACTTATCTATCACTCAAAAGTCTATCTACTATATCTCCTATCTTGAGACAAAAGTCGTTTATCTATATAGACTAAGAATATACACATGTGACATTTCGAGCTGAGTATATCTCGCTTATGTATTTCTCGAAATGTGTGTTGGTAAAGCTTTCGCTTTATCCAAGTTCATCTTTGCCTAGTGGCGAAAGTCATGTTATGTTTCAATCACTTTGGAAATCGCTCTGACGAAAAATAGTTTGTGAATAACAACTATATAACGCCCTCTGAGAATGTTTCAATGATTGAAATAAGAGTTTAAACTATATAACCATTGGGGGATATAAACATTGTTGTGGCAACACATATATGTTTAAGTCCTTAACACTTGAACCGAAGTTTGCGAACTTTGTAGATCAAGTGGAACCGGAACGTGAGCAGCAACCCAGTCCGTGAACCCGGAATGTGTAGTTCTCGAACCCGAGAATTTCTGCTGAAGTTGTAGCTCATGTGCAGTCCGTGAACCCAGTTCCCGAACTGACGGAAGCTCTCAAACCTTAGAATTTCTGTTGGATTTTATAACTTCAACCGGTTAGCTTGAGTCCGCGAACTCAGTCCGCGAACTCAAGAGGTTATGTCTGAAAACGATGTTTGTGAACTTATCTTAAATTACTAAGGGATGCTTTTGCAAACCAGGGCTTTATAGTTCATGATTAATGGTTCAAGTGATTCACATTGTTTTTGATTCAATTATGTCTCTTATAGTACTTGAGATCTCACAGCAATTGGACACTCTCTAACTAGTTCATTTGAGTCATTTGGACTAGTTATGGTAAAGAAGAATATGGTTGATATGAAAGTTATCATTTGGGTAACCTTTTGGTTGACTAATATTGAACCAACCATTGTACACTTTTGAGTACGGTTACATAAACCCAAAACGTCAAGTACGTGTGTGTATGGCAAACTAAGTTTCCGATCTAACGGTTGAGAGATATTAGCTTGTATCTAATCAGGTTTTCATCTAACGGTGAATATTGAATGCTTTGTTACTAAGCTAACATTGATTGCAAACCCTGATTTGAAATACTATATAAGGATAACTCTAGCTATTGGAAAAACTAATCCCCACACACCTTTCTTGTGTGATACTAGTTTTCTCTAAGCTAGATTCGATCTCCATTAACCCTTGAGTTTTCTCTCTAAATTCGGGTTAACGACTTAAAGACTTCATTGGGATTATGAAGGCAGAATGATACTACTTATCTTGTAGTTGTGTGATCTGATCTTGCTCTTTCTATCATATGAGTACAATTGTAATAATTGGCTTGAGATTTCTATATCCGATAGGCAAGATAAAAGTAGTCACAAACATCTTCGTCTTATTGTTTGTGATTCCTGAATAATCTTTTTCGATGCGTCGATTAAGTTTATTGTGAGGTGATTGATGAAACTGAGATGTTCTTCGGAAATATAAGTCTGGTTTTATCGATTGGTTCCTGTTCACCTTGATTTATCAAAAGACGGAACAAAACTTGTAGGTTTATTTGTGGGAGATGAATTTATCTATTATGTGTAGACTTTTCTGTGTGAGACAGATTTGTTTATTAAAGTCTTCGACTTTGGGTGGTAGCAACTCTTGGTTGTGGGTGAGATCAGCTAAGGGAATCAAGTGCGTAGTATCCTGCTGGGATCATAGGCTTAATAGCATAACTGTACCTTGGATCAGTGTGAGATTGGGTGGGGTTCAACTACAGTCCAGACCGAATTTAATTTGGAGTAGGCTAGTGTCTGTAGCGGCTTAATACAGTGTATGTTTAATATAGACTAGGTCCCGGGGTTTTTCTGCATTTTCGGTTTCCTCGTTAACAAAATTCTGGTGTCTGTGTTATTTCTTTTCCGTAATATATTTTTATATTATTGAAATAATACAGGTTGTACGTTGTTTAATTGATTAGAATATCCGACCTTATTGGTTGTTGATTTAAATCGATTGACACTTGGATATTGGTCTTTGGTACCATCCAAGTTATTTCTCTTTGATTGGACTCGCGAATCTTATTTGCTTGAGTAAATCAAATCGAGAGATTGAGATAATAACTCCTTGAGTATTTTCTATTGATTGAGTCTTTTTGATTCTCTAGAAAACAACTCGGAGTTGTCCATACAGATTGCTAATCGAAATATTGGGTGAGGTTGTTAGACCCCTGCATTTTCAATAAGTTCACAAACATCGTTTTTAGACATAACCTACTCAAGTTCGCAGACTGGGTTCCCAGACTTAAGTTCCCGGAAGGAGTTCACAAACTCCAGCAGAAATTCTCGGGTTCGAAAACTACGCCAGTTCGCGGATTGAGCTTGTATGCTAAGTTCGCGGACTGAGCTCACGCACTACTCCGGTTTCACTTGATCAACAAAGTTCGAAAACTTTGGTTCAAGCAATAAGGACTTATACATATATGTGTTACCAAAACAAAGCTTATATCCTCCAATGGTTATATTGTCTAAACTCTCATTTCAATCATTGAAACATTCTTAGAGGACGTTATATAGTTGTTATTCACAAACTATTTCTCGTCAGAGCGATTTCCAAAATGATTAAAACATAACATGACTTTCGTCACTAGGTAAAGATGAACTTGGCTAAAGAGAAAGCTTTACCAACACATATTTCGAGAAATAGATAAGCGAGATATACTCAGCTCGAAATATCATATGTGTATAATCTTAGTCTATATAGTAATACGACTTTTATATCAAGATAGGAGATAGAGTAGATAGACCTTTGAGTGATAGATAAGTTCAAGTCTCCACATACCTTTTAGTTAATGAAGATCCATTGGTTCCTTGAGTAGTCCTTCGTCTTGTATGATGATCTCCATGGAGTTCTTGAGCTCAACTACACTTTCTATCCTAGTCCGAGACCTTATCTATAATAGACTACAAATCAATACTTTATATTTTTGATCACTAATATTGACAAACATGCTTGAGATAGCAACGCATGCGAGTTCGAACGAGCAATACTCTAACACCCAGTTCTCTTGAATCAACCTTTTCTTTGAATATGCATTTCAGAGTTCTGCAATCACTGGTCGGATGACTGACATACCTATGAAAGCGGTGGTAACGCGGATTCTCCACTTCCTCGTCTGTTGGCTCTCTCCTGACAGGAGGTAAGTTGATCGTTCCATCTTGATACCAGACTTCTAAAAACTAAATCACCTCTTTAATGAGGAAAGGAAAGTCTGGTGCTTCCTGGTCGTTCTGTTGACGCTGAGTCGACGCTGGTGCGTTTCGAGCCTTATTGTCCTTCTTTGGTGGTTTCGTAGACGTTGGAGGAGCATTCTTGTATTGCTGTGCATCAGCCTTTCTTTTACTCCCCTCGGAAACGTTCAAAGAAGCTTCAACGTTGTATTGTTTGTTGATTAAACATTTGGGGGTGCTGTTTCGAGTGTCTCTCGGCTCCTCGACTTTGACAGTTTTCGTTCTTTCTAGCAAAGCTGGGGCAGTAGTTGCTGATCGCTTGGCCACCTCATGAATTTCTGAGAAAGTCTGGAATCAGAGATTTTCCAGCAAGGCTCTATAGACTGGGATCATACCGTTGATGCACAAGTTCACCAATTGTTGTTCAGTGACATTTGGATCATGATAATCCAGAGCCTGAAGTTTGAAATTCTTTACGTAGTCGTTCGGATGTTCATTATTCTTCTGAGATATTCTTCCTAAATCAAACAAAGTAACATTCTCCGAGACGAAGAAGTATTTTATGTAGAAAGCATTAACCATTTATCCCCAATTAGCGATGCTCCTTGGTACGTTGTTTTTGTACCAAGTATATGCTCGGCTGGTCAGAGACTTCGAGAAATCCTTCAAACGGACAACATGGTTATGTTCATGTTCTCCTAATGCCTCTAGAAATCGAGAGACGTGCTCTCGAGCATTCCCTATTTCGGTGTACATCGTGAATGTTGGGGATGTGTAACCTTTTGGGAAAGGGATCATTTGTACAACAAATGAATAGGGAGGTTGATGACGATGGACAGATGGTACATTGCCTTTTCCTAAATCCTCCATAAAGCGTTCCAGATATTCACGAGTGATGAAACCTGCATACTCCTTCTCTGGTGGATTTTATGTAGATTTGCGAGCTTCATCAACATCGACCACATGGACCGGGACAACCTAGGGATCAAAAACTTCTTTGGTTTTCCATTTTTCTTGACTCATCTTGTCAGTGAGAGTCTTAAGGTGATTGCACAACTATTTCTGCGTCGTAGCCATGTCAGTATGATTTTTCGCAAGAGTTTTTTGCACTTTCATGAGATTGGCTATGGTAGGCAGATTTTCTCTGATTCCTCCGGGATACCTGCCGAAGAGAGTATTTTCTCCGATGTTAGTTTGTGTAGGAGTGGTATTGTCAGTATGGTTGTTGGAAACAGGAGTAGTTTATGGAGTTCCACCATTGTTGCTAGTGCTATCGTTATTTGGGTTGGGATTTGTGACTGAACCCTATCTAAGATCAACCATTTTGTGAGAATTTGAGATTGCAACCGAGAGATTGACCTCTTAATGTGGTCACCAATCTGTGGATGAGGAAACACAATTTGCTGGTTTTTAGGGAAGTGAAGAGACGAGCATATGTACGAGACTCCTCAACCGAGCAAACTGCGTAACCTCACACAGATACACTTCAAAGGGAGTGCTTAGATTCGAGAGATCAATCTGTAGGACTCCGGCCTAAAACAAGTTAATGGCCGTTCCAGAGACAATTCGGTCACAAAGAGGGAGATGGGTTGATATGTAGGAGGGAAGATGGGAGTTGTGTGGGATCATTGATGATCAAGGATTGTAGATGTGTGGAAGGTTTCAGCAAGATTGATGAACTGCTGAATGTTGAGTTTGAATAAGTTCTGGTTGATTGATATAATTTTTTAGAATGATTGCTTCGAGAAATTATTGTTGTTCAATCAGGGATATAGAGACTTATTTATATAGTCAGAGTAGTGAACACATTGATCCCTATAAGTGTGACGGTTTCTTGAGTGAAAGAGTGGGAAAGTGGGAGATTGTGGTAAATTAAATTTCGTGTTGTGTGGAAACTTGACTGATTGTGCACCCACTACTTTGATAACTCCTTCAACCGTTTGCATGAATTACGCACATTTCTCTTCGTGGATGAACACACGTGTCGTAGGCCGCCAGACCAAAACCCTAAGTGATATTCCCCCATATGTGACGTGATCGATGTCTCACGAATCGTGGAGTATGCAAAGCAGACGTGTATTTAGTTAGTCAGTTGTTGACTGATTAGACAATGTGTCTAGCTTTTGTTGAATCGAGCATGATTGACGAATGCTCAGAGATTCATGAATGTTAATATTGCTCGTCTGAGCAAATATTCTAAATTCAATGAGTTGTTGAATATTGATTTGTGGTTAATATTCGAGTTTCCCAGTTGGGCGAGTTATTGAATATTATGAGTTATTGAATATAAGTGGACTACTCGAGCAACTGAGCAAGTATTGCTCGATTCGACGAATTACTGATAAATTACTGAATATTGATAATTGTATCAATATTCAAGTAACTGAGCAAGTATTTCTCAATTCGACAAACTACTGAATATTGATAGTCGGATCAATATTCGAGCAATTAGGAAAGTATTGCTCAATTCGACGAATTATTGGTAACGTGACCCAATAACATATTAATTAAAAATACTGGTAGCCTACCAGATATTATGCAATTAATATGAATGTTGATTACTGAATCAACATAAACTTATTAGCGTTTGAATGTGCTCTGAATGATGATTTGTGGAGCGTTTGTTCGAAACCCCAATATTTTGAGCAATTGTTCGTCAATTGATGAATTGTTAGAAACAGGTTATGAGTGAGGGGGAGGCCAAACACATAGGATAATGGAAGACCATGTGATTCCCGAGCGCTCAAGCGAGCGTGCACCAGGGTTCCGAATTGAACAGTTGGTGAAAGAATGATGATTAAATATCGGTTTCATCATTTATTGAAATAGTGCCCGACTGAGCATTAGGTAATAAAACCTAATTTATGAAGAATTTGGGGACCGACCAAGAGGGCATGAAACCGGCCCTTGGTAGTCGTGGGACCATCTGATGGTCGATTGAATAAATTCCAAGTTGGTTGGAAAGAGTTTGGACCCAATATGAGCAATTGAGCAAATTAGGTCAAAATTGTGAATATATGTGGGACCGGCTTTGTGTAAGCCTTAGGGCCGGCCTTGGTCGGTCAAGGAAGCATGTTCATGTCTCAGTCCTGAGAGCCTCGGTCTTTCCTGATGTGTGTTTGATCAATATCTCAAATTTTCAGAAGAGTTCGATCTTTGACTGAAATTCATGATTTTGCTCAAATGAGGAAGTAGAACTTTGCTCGTTTGATCAAAATTTGTAAAATATTAAAATATTAATATTTTATTATTTGGCGTGAGTAGCCTAGTCGGTCGTGTGACCATGTTGACTTTTTGGCTTTTTCATGGTTTAAGCAATATTTGAGAAAATATGAAGAAACCATGATTTTTTGCACAAACGGAGGAGTTTCATGAGATGAGGAAATAATAATATATAGGTTTTGGAAAGTGTGGGACTGACCACGACCAAGGCATGGCTGGCCGGCTAGGATCCCGGTCCCGTGACACTTTCCCTAATTTTATATTATTTTTCATGATACACGGGAAACTCCATGAAACCAAGGAGTTTTGTTGAAACCATGAAATTTCAATGAGATAAGGAAAATAATAATTATGAAAGACTAGGGATTGTAAGGTGTGGGATCGGTCACGGCTATGGCACGGCCGGCCGGCTAGGTTACCCGGTCCCGTAACACCTTTCCCTATTTTATATTATTATTTCTTATGAATCCGTGAAAATAAGGAAAAACCGTGAGTTTTGCTCAAACAAGGAAAGTTGCTAGAATGAAGGAGTTTTCATGAGTTCATGAAATAATAAAATAAAGAAAAATAATGGTAAAGGCATGGGACCGGCCACGACTAGGGCATGGCCGGCCGACCAGTGGGCCCAGTCCGCGAGTGCCTCTTTATTATTTTAACATTATTATTTTCTCTCTCCTATCTTGTGTAGGATTCCTCGTTTGTCCATATTTTGAATGCTCGTTCATGCATTTGGGTGCTCGTTTGTGTATCATTATCGAGTATACATGCTCCATACTCAGTGATAGTCTAGATGCCCGATTGTTGAGTATTTATTACTAATTTATGAAATTCAGTGGAGAATGATTCATGAAACTGAGTAATAAAAGTGAGTAGTTGTTTATTATCAACCCATAGGATCAGCCGTGTATTCGACCATGTATTCGAAATAATAAAATGATCATTACCATTCTGTGGGATCGTGGATTCGACCATAGAATCATAGTAACAAAAGTAGCCATTACTATTTCATGAGATCAGTCGTGGATTCGATCATGAAATCGGAGTAATTAGATAAAATAAATTATCTTATAGGAATTCAGTGGTGAATGTCACAGTAGAATTGATCTATTGTAGAATCGAGATATGAGATAGTTGAAGTATCATACTCCTTCTGAAAGGTGCATAGTCAGGGAACAATCGTGCATCATTGTTAACATCCTGAAGGCGTTTATCCCCCTCACAAACAATTATGTAGGAAAGCCGCCTGAATCTATACATAGTCTCTTTACATAGTCAGGGAACAGCGAGTGTCGCCGACGTCCTGAAGGTGTTAAGCCCTCTCAACAAATAATTATGCAGGAGGAATGCCCAATCGTTCTTATATGTAGAGGAGGGTCTCTCTCCTGTAGTCAGGGAACAACGAGTATCACCGACGTCCTGAAGGCGTTAAGCCATCTCAAAAAACAATTATCTATGAGGACCGCCCAATTATGTTATTCTACATAGAGGACATGATGAAATGCGCAGCATCGAACGCTCAACTAGTGGGAGGCCTTTAGAGAATCATATTCATCATGGCTTCATAAAATATAAATCATCACATGCCTGAAGCCGTGTCAGAAACATGCAGTGTCATGATTTTACGGTTTTTACCTTTGTTGAAAATCCACCATCAACAGGAATACACCACCAAAATAACCAAAAACGAATCTATGATTAGTTTAGTTAGAAATACTCACACAAGAATACTTATGGAGCCACACATTATATACATCAAATATGGATCAGGGAAGATCAATATTGCGGCATAGACAAGGATTCATTATATTTTCCATCACTATTTGCACAATGACATGCAATAGACATAATCCTTGTAAACAAAATATTTTAACCTATCTTACATCAATGAATGACATAATAGGCTTAACTTTTGTTTGTCAAAAGTTCATCGATCTTGTATCAATACTTTCATATCGACATATTAAGAGATAACTTTTGACATATATGGGACAATCATAGTTCACGGACGCAAACACACATATCCCATAATAATTTTTGCAATCTATAAAACCAATAAAGATTAATACTGCAAAATCATCTTCCAAATAAACTTTAGAATTTAAATAAATAAATCTAAAAACATTGCAAGATGAAAATCGTTGACAATAGCTATGTGTACTCACAGTAATTGCTATTCCAAACCCTAGTTATCCTTCTTAAAACACAAGAATAAATTTTCATAAGAAGTTTCCTAGAGAAAAAAAATAACAAGGGATAACGAATTTACTCATCATCTTCATCATCGGAAACCATCCAAGAGGCTTGAACAATATCAAAATCTTACTTGATTTCGGGAAACTTAGTAGCAATCACACGTAATTGTTCTTGCACGCATTTTACCTTGGAATTGATCTTACACGCACCCTCGAGAATTTGATGAAGAAGACCCAAGGTGGTAGGATCACAAGAACGGTCAAGGGATCACATCTTTGTCTTTTGCAAGAATTCTCCTTCATACGTTTGAAAGTACAAGGACGGACAAGTTTGGGAGTTCCAATAGAGTTTCCAATATGAGCAATAGAGTATGCTCGAAAAATTTGCTCAATTAAGCAAGGAAAGTCTAAATTCTTGTTGGATAACATCGTTGAGATCATTTGAATAATGATGGATCCACAAATATCAAGACTTTGAGAACCCAATTCAAGTAAATAGACTAACTTCGCAAAATCACGACTCCACCGAGAGTTCTCAATTGTGGAGGGACAAAGATTAGATATACCAAGTTTTCAGAAGGACATCAATGCAAGACTAAGATAATTAGTAGGAAATTTTCCTTCAATCCAATCAACACTCTTGCCACAAAGACCATTATAAATGGTTTCATAAGATGGTCTTTCCTCCCTTGGTCTAGGAAGGCGAAAATTACCCAAAGGAATTTTGGTAATCCTTGATATCAACTCTCTATTAACAAGAATTATTTCTCTATTTATCATAGTCTTGAATTCCATGTTATAAAGATCAACATTATGGATGTTGTCATAGAAGATTCTTGTGAGAGTGCCAAAGCCTTCACCAAGACCATTAAAGATGTTTCCAAGATTAAATTTTTCAAAGCAAACCAAATCTTATTTATGACCACTAATTAAATCTAATTTATTTTCTAGAATGAACCACTAGAAGAAATTCTCTCAAAGATCTTACTACTAGAATATTTGATAAACCTAATTCTAATAGAATCTTGATTTTCAGGTATAATCATGCTAGAAGAAGAAGAATCCAAGTTGTTTGAAACCTTCTTTGAAACCTTGAAACTCCCCATGAGATCAAAAAACGGGAGAACAATAAGAAGGAAAAAACTTACTTGATATGCTTTTTGAAGATTAATAAATCTCCAAAGATGTTTTAATGGACATGACACATGAACCCTAGAAAGGTTCACGTACGCGTACCACAACTCTTATATTCCCGGTAATGGGCTTGGACCTGTTTATGAACTGCGACACATAGAGGGAATGTGGGATTTTTGCATTATTCAACCATCAAGGTTCGCACACTGTGAAAAGAATCAACATAGTGAAATAAGGAATAGTAGTAGAACTACGTCACTTCATTTAACCTCAGGTGGACAGAAAAATACTGTCGAACGAGTTTTTTTTCAAGGAAATAAATAAATTTCAAAAATAAAACTAACCCATAATACAAAGACACAAAACAAATCAGACTGTTACTTGCCCCACTTTAAGTTATATACAAATGGGGTGATGCCTATCTTGTTACCAAGAGGCAAGATTAGCAGAGGACTCCTCATGCATCTTCTTCGGTCGATATTTATGAAATGTACAAGAAGTATAATCATAGCAATGATGATACTCAGGGTTATTTGAAATTTTTGACTCCATTTTTATTATGATTAAAGGAAGGATTTTTCAAATGGCTGGAACTTGCAACACACCTTGTAAAAATCTTTTTATCGATTTTGATAGAGTTGTTTCCAAAACATGAATGTATGTCACGATGACAGAATCAACATTTTTACTAGCACATCCCTTTTCCTTAATCAAGACAAGTCGTTCCAGAGATTTAAAAACGTTTTCAAAAGCCATAAATAGATCTTTGTCAATTGATCCATCTTGATAGAATTCCTCAAAAAGATTAATAAGAAGTCTAGAGAGGTTTCATATCCTTGAGCTTTTATTCACACGTTTCCTGCAACGAACTCTTTTAAAGGAATCTTTAACTTTTCCTTTAGATTTCTTTTCATCATCTAGGATTTCTGGCGCCATAGATGATGTGAGATTATCCCGTGAGATCAGTAGTCTTGAGAAGAATAAACTATAAACAATCTTTGAAAATTTCTGATATGCGTCACAGATGCCCAGAACAAGTTTCCCAAAGTGATTTCCCATAGGAACAGTCTTTAGGAACAATCAAACACAAACTTATTAGGTTTATCGTGTTTGCCTGCTCTGATACCAATTGAAAAAGCGTGGGTCTAACAACCTCACCCAATATTTTGTTTAGAAATTTGTATGGACAAACTCCAATATAATTCCAAGAGAATCAACTAGACAGTCAAACTCAATCAATGGAAATATATCCAAGACTTATATCTCAATTTCTCAATTCAATCTGCAATCAAACAAATAGGAATTTGCGAGCCCGATTAAATATAAGAAACAACTTGGATGGTATCAAAAACCAATATCCAATTATCAATCAATTTAATCAACAACCCAAAGGTCGGATGCAGAAACTGATTGAAATTACGCACAACCTGTGATATTTCAATTATATAAACAAATATAATGCTAAAAAGATATAACACAAACACCAGAAATTTTGTTAATGAAGAAACCGCAAATGCAGAAAAACCACGGGACCTAGTCCAGATTTGAACACCACACTGTCTTAACCCGCTATAGACACTAGACTACTCCAAGTTAACTTCGGACTAGAATGTAGTTAAGCCCTAACCAATCTCACACTGATCAAGGTACAATCACATTCCTTACGCCTATGAATCCCAGCAGGACTCTGCGCACTTGATTCCCTTAGATGATCTCATCCACCACTAAGAGTTACTACGACCCAAAGTTGAAGACTTGATAAACCAATATGTCTCACACAGAAAAGTCTATTCAATAGATAAATCTGTCTCCCACAGAAATACCTAGGAGTTTTGTTCCGTATTTTGATAAATCAAGGTGAACATGAACCAATTGATACACCGGAATTATATTTCCGAAGAACAGACTAGTAATAGAAATCACCTCACAATAATCTTAATCGTATGGTAGCGAAACAAGATATTGTGGAATCACAAACGATGAGACGAAGATGTTTGTGACTACTTTTTATCTTGCCCATAGGAGATTAAATCTCGAGCAAATATTAGAGAAGATAGTACTCAATCACGATAGAAAATAGCAAGATCAGAACACGCAACTACATAGAAATAGTTGGGTCTAGGTTCACAATCCCAATGAAGTCTTTAAGTTGTTAACCTACAGGGTTTTGGAGAAAACCTAAGGTTTAAGGAGAATCGAATCTAGTCGCAACTAGTATCACACATGAGGTGTGAGGATTAGGTTTCCTAGTTGCTAGAGTTCTCCCTTATATAGTCTTCAAATCAGTGTTTTCAATCAATGTTACCTTGGTAACAAAGCATTCAATATTCACCATTAAATGAAAACCTGATTAGACTCAAGCTAATATCTTTCAACCGTTAGATCGGACTTAGCTTGTTACACACAAATGAAAAGTGACTTAATTTAGATATGGGTAACCGTACCTAAACGTGTACACCTTGTTGGCTCAACAATAGTTAACCGAAGTTAGCCATATGAACACTTTCATATCAACCTTATTTATCTTAACCATCACTAGTTCAAATGACTCAAATGAAACTAGTTCTAGATTTGTTCAATTGTTTATATTCTCATAGAAGTATACAAGACACAATTGAAGCAAAATTGATTTTGATTCACTCGAACCAATTTATGAACATTATAGCCACGGTTTGCAAAAGATTGCATTCCTTAATATATAAATGTATGTATTAGTTCATGAACAAACCGATTTTAGAACATAACCCACTAAAGTATGCAAACGGGTACTCATACCTTAGTGGCCGGACTAAGTTTGGGTTTGCCAGTAGCGAACGAATAAGCATACCTTCCAAACTCAGTTAAATCCCGGAACTTGAAACTCACGCCAGTACGCATACCGGTATGCATACTGAGTTCCCGGACTTCCATTAAAACAATCAGTACGCATACGGGTATGCATACCATGGTTCCCGGACTTGGAATATCTTGCAACAATTAGCATACAAGTATGCATACTGTTTTATATCCAATCATGGTTGATAGTTATAAACTCCCATTTCAATCATTGAAGCATTCTCGGAAGACGAAAACAGCTGTCTCACACAAACTATTAGCTTCAAAGCAATTTTCGAGTGATCGAATGATCAATACGAAACATTCCGAGTCTACATCAAATGTTTGTCTCACACAAATCATGTAAGATGTTACTAGGTGATTTTCACATGATCATCTTTTGACTTTCATCAGGAATATAAGATGAACTTGGCTAAATCGAAAGCTTACCAACACATATTTCGATAAATATGTAAGCAAGTTAAACTCAGCTCGAAATATCAAATATGTATAATCGAAGTCTATATAGCTATACGACTTTTGTCTAAAATAGGAGATAGAGTACATAGACTTATGAGTGATAGATGAGTTCAATTCTCCACATACCTTTTGTTGATGAAGTTCCACAAGCTCCCCTTAGTAGTTCTTCGTCTTCAATCGATGAACACCGTGAAGTCTAATGCTCAACTACACTTTTTATCCTAATACGAGACTTAGCTATAAGTAGACTAGAAATCAAGACTTATAGTTTTGGCAACTAAACTTCACAACAAGCTTGAGATAGCAACGCATGCGTGTTCGACCGAGCAGTGCTCTAACACCATCAGACACACAAACCTCCTTTCTTTTAGCCAATTCAAAATCCCAAACAAATCTCCCACCTACCCAAAACCCATTATCATTACCAAACTCTTTAAATGCACTCACCCTCACCTGCTAGTTTCCAACCCATAGACATATCTATCTTGGAATGGAACTGCCAAGGCATTAACCAACCGGCGGAAACATAACATTGGGAGGACTAGTTTCAATGTATAAATCAACCATACTATTCATATTTGAAACTCTATCTAACGACAACCAAATCTTGCGCATCGCTTAAACTCTACAATTTCAGAATCATTGATTCGTCCCTAAAATTGGTAGGAAAGGCGGGCACTGCCTCATGTGGAATAATGATGTAAATCTACGAATCCTCCGAAAATTCCAAAGATATAGTCACGCCATCGTCACCCCCTGCACCAGGCCAACCTTATATATGCACCGGTATATATGGACCACCATAACCACTCGCCAGAAAGGATTTTTGGAAAGACTTTCCAACTTTATTCCCCAGCACTACCACATCATGGATTCTAATTGACGACTTCAATGAAGTCATGGATCAATCGGAAAAGAATGGAGACATAAAAATCACTTATGCTCAAACTCAACCTTTCCTAAATCTAATCGACCAGATGGGTTTTTAGACTTAGGATTCCAAGGAGAGCCTTACACCTAGGCAAACAACCAGCAAGGCCAGGAAAATATCCAGGAATGCATTGATAGAGCTATATCCAATCAATATTGGAGAACTTACAACCCACATGAAGCAATCAGGCATCTACCACGAATTGCTTCAGATCATGCACTGATTCTACTACAAACGGCTTTGGACTGGCAAGGAAACAAGAACTACAAATTTGAGCATCTGTGGCTATCTCACCCTATATTACATCAAGTGGTAAACTCAGCTTATGAAAGGTTACATGATTCAGACCCTCACTTAAACCTCCAACTGAAGTTAATCTCAACTAGTGAAACCCTGATGGAGTATTGTAAAATTAACTTCGGCCATATACACCCACTCCTATCAAGAAATAAATAGCCAAGATCAAGCAGGCACAACATCAATATGCTATGCAAACAGGCTCAGCTTTAGACCATTGTCTTTTTGTGGAAAAATAGCTTCGTATAGATCATCTCACCCCACTATACTTCCACGCAACCTATTGGCAACAAATATCCAGAATACAATGGCTACAAATGGGAGATCGCAACACGACTTTCTTTCACACCAAGGCAACAATTCATTGAAGCTATAACAACATTCAACAACTCAGGACCAACAAAATAATTGGATCCATGATAAAAACGTTATCATCAATCTTATGATTGATTATTTCACAGATCAATACGTGGCACCAAGTACCACGATCGATGAAAGTTTTTTTGAAGATATCACCCCAAGGCTAACTCCCCAACAATGTTCTCTCCATAATATGGAGGTAACCCCCGAGGAGATCAAGCAGGCTCTTTTTTCCATTGGCTCGGAGTGCGCCCCAGAACCTGACGACTATACTAGCAGGTTTTTCAAAGTATTATGGGAAATAACCCGGCCGTAACTTACAGATATGGTGCGCAGTTTTTTCAACTACATAAACATCGACCCACTCATGAACCACACTAACCTCACCCTAATCCAAAAAGTGGAACACCCTTCTAAACTATCACAATATAGACCAATATGATTATCCAA
The DNA here is from genome assembly GCA_023529315.1 of Papaver bracteatum. Taxonomy (NCBI): domain Eukaryota; kingdom Viridiplantae; phylum Streptophyta; class Magnoliopsida; order Ranunculales; family Papaveraceae; genus Papaver; species Papaver bracteatum. The sequence continues at coordinate 2,036,922 of JAJJWX010005066.1, forward strand.
TGTCTCATACAAAATTATTTCAAAGATACTAGTCAATCACATACGACCTATCTTCCCCTTCCTAATTAGCCCTTATCGAAGTGCTTTTGTTCCCCAAAGATCAATCCATGATAACATAGCATTTGCCAACGAGCTTTTCCACCACATCAATTCTTCAAGCCGAACCAAGGACCCAAAAGTAGCGCTCAAGCTTGATATACAAAAAGCTTATAATTCTTTAGACTGGGGTTTTATCAAATGTGCTTTCACCATGCTAGGATTTCCGCAAATCTTTATGGATTACATCACGGTATGCATCTCCACAGTAACCTACTCAGTCAACATCAACGAAACACCGCATGGATACATTCCCCCACTAGAGGAATAAGGCAAGGGGATCCCCTCTCTTCGTTTCCACCACAAAATGGATCGCATCACAATAACTTTCTTCTGGGGACACGACTCTACCATCAGAATGCTACATCTGATAGGATTTTACAAGCCCATTCAGCCTAGATCCAAAGGAGGATTGGGAATCCGCAGCATCAAAGAGCATAACAAGGCCCTCCTTATGAAGAGAATCTGGAACATCCGTGAGATGCCAAACTAGGTAGTGGCTTTGCTTTACAACGAGAAATACCTTAAGCATCAACTCATCCTTAAAAATATCCCCCCTCCCCCCTCTTCCATGAGCCCCTAATGGAGATTGTTGGCTTCCCTCATACCCACCTTGAAAAAACACTTCTTCCACCAAATAGGAAAAGACTCAAATACCCCGATCCAAGCAAACTGGATCCCACATATTGAAAATAACATTGACCCTTCTCAATTCTACCCCATATAATCAGTCGCTGATATCATTGACCCTTCAACCAGGTCTTGGAACCATGAAAAACTGAATATCTTTCCCCCACCCACGGTATAGAGAATTGTCAACCTTCACCTCCCACAATAGAACCTGCCAGTTAAAATAATTTGGCCTCTCACAAAATCAGGAAAATACACAATGGCTTCAGGATACAAATGCCTAACAGACACTTCGGATCTGCAGTAACACCAACCACTACCATCATCCAACTACCTATGGACATTACCCTGTCCACTAAAAGTACAACTTTTCTTATGGAAAGCAATTAATGGGGGATACCAAGCCTCCAAATCCTTAACCGAATTCACCTTACCAACTCAAACATATGTCCCCATTGCAAGTCAGATCCTAAAACAGCAATACACATCCTACTACATTTTTTGATCGCTACAGATTCGTGGAACCTCCTACACCCCCGAATATCCAACTCCACAAAACACCCTTCAAGGCATACCTTTATCCGTAAACCGTCAAACAATTATAGCTCAACTCATTCAAACAAAAACTCGAAATAAGGCGACCACAACATTCTGTTTTCTTTTTTGGTCCCTTTGCTTAGCCAGAATGATGTAGTATGCAACCAAAAGCAATCAAACCCAACAACCATAATGAAAACGGCTATCAAACTTCAACACGAATATACATGGGCTCAACACAACCTCCCACTGGTGCTACCTGGCATGGAATTATCTACAAACCCTACGCACATAACCCCGCACTCAACCACAATTTTAGTGGGTCGGAGCAAACCTCATGCAGATCGGATCAAAATCAACACGGATGGAGCGGCTAGATGTCATCCGGGTCTTGTAGGAGCGGGTATCATCTGCAAAAACGATGAAGCTATCATAATCTTAGCCATTTCACAACCTCTAGGGATAACGGCCGCCCTCACCGCTGAAACTTAGGCCATTCTTATCGCGACAAGAACGGCTACAGATCGCGAATGGCCAAAAGTACAATTCAAGACGGATTCACAAAATCTCCTGCGATTTTTAAACTCAGCAACCGAACCACCTTGGTACCAAATCAATATAATAGTGGAAATAAAATCTAGAATGACCCAAATTTCACACTGCACCGTAAATCACAATTACAGGGAAGAGAATCAGGCGGCAGACGGACTAGCAAACAAAGCAGTGGATGACAGCGCATTAACAAACCTATCGACAACCATCTGGAATCATATAACACCTTTGTATATTAGTCATATTATAATGGCAGATTATATAAGTACAACGTACCGTATAATTTCGTCATAATCTTAATAAATCTTATGCTTAAAAAAAATACTTGTTTGTGTCGTCAATTTCCCCAATAAATATACTTGCTCGTGGAAGTCATCCTGGAATTGATGTCATTTCTTTAGTTTTGAACTAACCTAGATAATTTTTGAGTTGTTATCTTTTAAAATAAGGCCGAGCCTGCGGATATTCCAACCGATTTTGTAACACACCACTAGTCTATCAACAGACTTACAAAACCAATAAACATTTCCTAATATTTTATTTTAATATCCAATATGAGGGACCTTGAGTTTCCCAGCGAACAATATGTTCAGATTCACTGATAGCTCATAGATATTATACTACCACTTCATTGTTTGACTCGTAGAAAACTATATCATATCCAAAAGAACTTGCCCAGCTAATAGCATCCATCATAGCTAAGCATTTGAATTGTCTAATATGAGGTCAATGCCCATGTTACAGCTTGAATCAATGGTTGTATTATCAACACAAATAATTTGACAAGAGCATCCAATTTTTGTACAGCGATACTAAACCATCAGACAAACCTTCATGTTCCATAACGATTTGGACATTGTAAGGGAGGTAAACATAGGTCAAGGCATATTTTACGATCATAAGTTCTATAATCATCCATCAATGTTAGATCCCTAAGAAACTTACAACATGTTTGTTTTTTCCTCTATGTAGAGGCAAACCTTTATCTACCTCTATATAGTTGCGGACCCCACTTTTTAAAGATATTTGTTTCTACCACTACCTTTATTAATATATAGGCAAATCTCTATCTATGTAGGGGATTTTAAATAGCAGTAACCTGCTGCTATCTTTGAGTCAAACCACTATCTTATTGGAAAATATCTGATATGCCCTCAAACTAGTTACAAATTTCTAATTTTTGTCCTCTAATTCAAAACCTTTTTTTTTCTCCCCTTCACCTGCCTTCACGTCTCCACCGTCATCTCCATATTAACATCTCCATCGCTGCCACCTGCTTATCATTTGTTTGAGGGTAAAAACTGGTTCTGCTGTTTTTTGGTAAATTTGGGTGTGTTGATGACAGCGACGGAAGCAGGATTAAAAATCTAGGTAGGCTAAATCAAATATATTAGGCTAAAAATCAAATTTTAGGGTGGGCTAAAAAAAAATCCTAAAAAATTTGCCTTTGAAAAAATAAAAAATGGGTTGTATTTAGAATTTTGGGGGTGGCTGGAGTACCCCAAGCCACCCCCCAATTCCGTCACTGGTTGATGAGAAGCGAATTAGTACCCTAAACAAATGTATTACACGAGAGTACTTTTAGATTCGAGAGATTAATCTGTAAGACTCTGGCCTAAACCAAGAAATGGTCATTCCATATTCAATTCGGTCACAAAGTGAAGGAGAAGGGTTGATATTAGGGAGGGAAGAGAAGAAAATGTTAAATGATGAAGGTGTGGATGTTTTATGACTTGTATCATAATATGGTTTCTGGATACTTGTGTTGATAACACTTGTGTTCCTTATTGAAATAGGTTGAAATCCTATTTATACAAGTCATGTTTGAACGCATCCTGATCTCGTAGGAAGTGGATGTGATTAAGCAATGGGGAGGTGGGGTTGTGTAAAAAGTGATGATCACCACGTTTCCATTATGAGGGAAAACTGGTCACACTTTCACCCACTACTCCCAGTGTTGTTAACCGTCAGTTATTTCCTGACACTTTCTCGTAATGGGCGTGTTGCACGCCGCACGCTGTAAACCGCCAGACCAATACCCCAGTGAGCATCCCCATGTTTGTGATATGTTTGATGTCTCGAGTATTTTCGTGCAAAATATGCAGCAGGTTTCTGAATGGGTCTTGTTTGCAAGACCTAGGTATTCTGACCAATCACACACAAGCTAGGTGGCGGGTGGTCATGTGTAAGTAGCTGCCAGGAGCTATCTATGTACATTAAAGATGTGGTGATCGGTCCCTATAGGATAATGGCGGCTGGTAGCTATTTTGACATCTTATTGGTTGGCCCAAATTAAATCTAAGCCGGTTAAGTTGGCTAGCCAAGTTGGATGGATGAGATGAGTTGCAGAAGTTTGTGCTAATTCATGAAATATCGTAATCAGAAAATTCAGATGTGAGACCCTCACCAAAACTGCTGTAGAATTATCATACGAACTCGGATTTTGACGATCCGCCCCTCCATTCTTATCAGAAAAGAATTTCCTATCTTCCTGTGCAAAAATATTTAGGTTTTGAGCTCGCTTAGGAGGTGAAAACATCCCAACAGTGAAAACTCGAGAAGAATTTAGGAGGAATTCTGTCAGTTTTTAGCCAGGACCTAGCTCACCTTTTAAGCTGTATATTTTAGCTTGTTAATCCTATTGATGTGATTTTTTAGTATGTTATGATAGACATCCATATGAAACTTTTGGCATGTAGCTCATACTAAAATTGTTTACCAAATGCTCCCAGTTGTTCGTCCAATATTTGGGCGCTCGTCTAAGAACCATATGGGTGAGCTACCACTTGGTCGATCGCTCCTTGTGAAAGAGGGGTGGCCGATGATCACATCGTTACCTTGTTGGCCTCCTAAAAATAAATCTAAACCGTCGAACTAGGCTAGCGAAGTTGGATGAATGAGATGATTTGCGACAGTTGCGTACTGCCGTTGGATTATGCAAACAGCGCGACCAGCCTCATTTGGGTGATCGTTCGGAGGTGCTGGGAGCTAGTTTGAGCAGGCCGGTCGGCCATGTGCAAAGGTGGGTCGTCAGTGAGCACGCTGACATCTCCTGGGCCGCCTGAAATTGGATCTAAGCCACTCAATGTGGCTGGCGAAAATGGATGGTTGTGATCGATTTGCGACTGTAGTGTGTCGCCGCAACGCAAACTAGGGTTTCCGCAATAGCGTGTTCGCCCTACTTTGGGCAAACGGTTTGGTATCCTCATGGCTTGCCGCGAGTAGGTCGATCGACCATGGGTGGAGTTGGGTTACCGGTGAACACGTTAGCACTTCTCTATTTATTCGAAGGAAGATCTAAGTCGTCCAACTAGGCTAGCTAAGTTGGACGAATGTGATGATTTTAAGACCGTCATGGTCGGTCTAGCTCGTTTGAGCTTTCTTTTTTAACAGCGTGATCACCTATGTTTTGGTGAGCATTCAAGAGTGTAGCGGATGAGCTAAAGGGATTTCGACCGGTCGGGATGTTAGTGGGCCCGTCGGTGTTTATCATGACGATCGCCTAGTTCCGCTGGGAGTAGGCTAGGCCTGTTGAATCGTGTGGCCGTGAATCCGTGATCCTTTTTTAAGACTGATATGGACATTCTAGATTTTCCTTAAGGAATTTAAACGCGTTCGATCGCGCTAACTTTTAATTTAAAAGTGTGTAAACACGCTGATCTCTTTGTCAGAGGGTGGTGTGGCCTATGTGAGTGTTTTCATGTAGGTCTCAATACCGACACTTAGGGAGATCCATGCTACTCCACTGCGAGTGAACATTAATCGTCATGTCCGATATTGAGAGTTCGGCTGAGAACATAGCATAAGAAAATACTAGGCAGGTCAGTGCATTAGTGAATAATGCAATAGGTTAAAATTTGAGCACTTATCACTTTTAAATGGCCCAACCTCTTTGCAAATACAGGGTTTTACAACTTTAGCACATTAAATATACTGAATTGCTCAATACATATGTAAGTGGAGAGGTTTAAGCACTCATCACTTTTAAATAGCCCAACCTCTTTGCAAAAACAGGATTTTACAACTTTAGCCCTAAACTAAAAACCACCATCAACATCATTATTTAATCCCACCACCACCTCTATGTATAATCCCACCACCACCTCTATGTATAGAATCCTCCACCTCCACCACCATGTATTGAGTATACACCTCCATCACCGACCCAATCACCAGTTGTTTATTTACCATCACCTTCACCATTTCCACCCCCACCCCCACCCCCATTGCCTGTTCCTTCATCACCACCATATGTCCACCACACCACCAGTCTCAGGGATTTTACATGCCTACTGTCAATTAATTCAGTTTTGATTATGGCTTTGAAATCCTATTTTCTTCGTGAATCCTGCTTAATCAAAAAAAAAAAAACACTATAAATCCTCCATTATCACCACCTGAAGATAAAAAAAAAAAAAAGCTTTTGAAAACACTGGTTGATATCTGTCTGAATGGAAGTGTTCAACCACTATAAAGTGATCTCTATCTTAGTAGTGCTAAAAAAACAAACATGCTAATTGTTCATCATATCTCAACCGTAGAGCTTTTCAAAGTTTCTGTCCTGTGGGTATTTCGCTCCTAGTACTCATCCTCATTTAGAAAGACCTAACTTTTTGGAAGATAGACAAATAAAAAGACCTTTTCCAAAAGAGTACACATGAGATTTTTATCTAAGCAGATGAGAACCAAAAGAAGCCATAAGTTAGGACAAGAATAAAAGTGCAAGCCCTTAAAAAGAAGTAAGCAATTGCATGTTTGCAACAGAACCAACAATCAGATGTATGTAAACAAAACTTGGTCCAAAATGGAAAAGAAAAGGTTTTCAGGGGGAGAAACTCCCCAACCTACAGAAAAATTATTCCAGTGAAAAGGTAAAAATCCCGCCACCTAAACTTACCAAACTGAACTCAAAAAAAGATATAATTTTTTTTTCATCATCACAAATGAGGCTACTACAAATCCTAGTGTGTGTTAATTAGCCGCCTCCTGAACCATACTTCTTTCCAAGGACGAGAAGCTGAAGCTTGTCGTAACCAGATAGCACTCCAGCACCAGCAATGGCACGAAGGACATTGGCACCAGCACCCTTGAAGAGTGACTTGGCTCCCTCATTCTTCAGAATCTGTTGGAAAGCATCGAAAGAGCTCTTGTACTTAACGGCTTCACCGGAAGTCATCATCATTCTTCTACGAACAGTATCAATAGGGTATGATGCAAGCCCAGCACCATTGGTGATCAACCAACCAAGAGCAAAACTGGCCATGAAACTATCCTGAAAATCAATAAACAAAAGAACATGTATGTCAGACACAATGTCTTCAAAGATACAGCAAGCATTCGAGATAATTGGCTGATGTAGATAAAAGCACTTTGAAAATAAATGTGAAAGAAAAAACAGACAAGAATCTAAACTTACTGAAAGGTCCCCAGTCAAAAGAACTGGCTTTAGAGAATCGTACAATCCGAAGTAAAGACCACGGTAGACGATGATTCCAGCACATGAAATGTTGAATCCACGGTAAAGCCCAGCAATTCCATCAGTTTTAATAGTCTTCCTGTAGACATCAACCAAACCATTGAACTGTCTCTCTCCTCCCTTCTTTGCAGACTTGGCGTCATTGGCAAGACGGGTTCTAGCGTAGTCAAGTGAGTACACAAAGAGAAGTGAAGAAGCACCAGCAGCACCTCCAGATGCCAAGTTACCAGCAAACCATTTCCAGTAGCCATCTCTGTCCTTCTTGAAACTAAAGAGCCTCTTGAAGTAATCCTTAAATGCAAAGTTCAAGGCCTAACAAAGGTTTTAAATAAAACCAATCAGTAATCAATTACAGCAAATTGCAAACGAAATACAAATAAATCCAAATGTTCCAGTAACAAAATAAATTTAAGAAATGTTCGAACCTGAGTAGGGAAGTAACGGATGACGTTGGCAGTGTTTCCTCTCCACAATGATCCAAACCCTTCCTCCTTGATTGTACGGCCAAAACACTCTCCAATTCCCTTGTAGGGTTCAGAGAGCCTTCCAGCCTTGATCATCTCATCCTGGTTCTGGATCAAAAGCTTCACACGCTCAATTGGAGCAGCGGCAGTTTTAGAGACAGCAGCTGAGACACCTCCCATAAGAAAATCAACAGCAAAGCTGGCCAATCCTTTCTCAGCAGGTGCTTGCACAAAGACAGGTGATGCACAGTGGTTAACCAAAGATAGATCTTGACTAACTTGGCATGTCTGGAATGCCCTATTGCTGTTTCCATAGGCATATCGCCTCTGGTACATAGATGGAGTGTTAAAAGCTCCATTTAGTGAACCAGCACCTTGAGAAAGGCTGGAACTAAGACGGAACTGACCAGCTACTTTCTGGGCAACAGTTGGATGTTGAGGCCTCTCCCCCATCATGTCTTCCAAAATCTAAAAACACTACAAAGAAAAGAAACAAACTGATCAGGGTTGTATCACAGTAGAAAGCAAGCATTGAGTACAGTAATGACTATGAGATAAACTTATCTACCATACAACAATGGTTATAACCAGAACAGGTGTAGCATGTAAAAAAGTACCAATTGCCTGCTAGATGAATAGAATCAAGAACATCTATAAATTATTAAGATAGACATTAAGAATTTGTGAAGACAAAATGAAACTTCATAAATGTTCTCATCATCATACACGAGAAAATATATCATGTCAACCTATAAATTTATCAAGATGGGAAACTATAACTTTATTCTTTGCCTCTTGAGATATTTCAGTTAAAGTGGAGAAGCAGATTAAGGATTGGAGGAGGTATCTAAGCATGTATGTACTGTAAAGGTAAGCAACCAGAGAGAAGAGACAAAAACAGTGATTGATGTTCTGGATTTGAAGACAAAAATGCATTTGACAGTTCTAGATTTCCAGTAACTTGCAACAAGCGATATTATGAATCACAGTCGTACAGTTTTAGATTAATTTTTATCAAATGAAAGATGTCACAGTCACGGAATTATCTCCTAGCAACACAAGATGTAGAAAAATAGATACATCCGGTGGCTGATTCATTTGTGGATATAAAGCAAACTGCAAAAGAATTAAATCGGAAGTAGAAAGTAGGGAATCAATTCAACCATGAACTCTAAATGTTCAGAGACACAACTGCCAGTTAATCATCCCATTTAAATCTCATATTGATCTGAATTCTAGGTTATACTTTAAAAACTCCTAGGTCAACATGACAAAATCCCAGATCTACAGAATAAAGAATCCACATCGCAAACTCCAACTAAAAAAATCAAAGAAGAATAGAATCATAGCACTCGAATCCATATAAAATATAATATTCAACTATGTAAACTTCAACTAAGAAAATATGTATACGAAATCTACAAAAGCAACCTAACAAACCTACAACTAGATCTGTGCAATCTCTCAAACAAATCAAAGACAAAACTGGAACGCTGAATATCGAACTCCAAAAACAGATCATACACATCCAGTAACTCATCCAAAAGTTTAACAGGAAGAAGAAGAAAGATCTATATTATGAAACTAAAACTGAATCAGGTAAGTAAATGATAAGATCAAACCAAACAAAATGTGAGAAAATGAAGATCAAACTAAGAATAAGAACAATCGATAAGAAATATTACCTCAGCTATAGAGAGATAGGAATAGTCGTCTGCTATGTTTCTCTTCCTCTCGCTCCTCCAAGGGTTTGAGAGAAGAAGAAGAAAATTGAGAGAGAGTTGAGAGAAAGTCTCAATGAGCGGCTTTAGGTCATTTTATGACCTGACTATATAGATATTTTACGGAGATAATGATCCCGTGCTAACCTGGAACTACCAAGTTCAGTGCTCCACTACACCTTTTCTTTCTTTTCCTTTTTTAAGCATTTCTTACACCATTTTTACACCCCATGTCTACCTAAGAACGTCCAAATTCGAACCGAAACCGTAAACTGAAACCGGAAGAGGAATTTTTAAACCGAACCGAATTATAATGGTAAATTTATAGTTTTCAGTTCCGGAAAACTAACAAGTTTCGGTTCGATTGCAGCTCTTTGCCCATAATCGAACCAAAAACTATAACTTAACATATCTATAGAAGCCGTAGGATTGAATCAATAATAGTCATAGATCTTAGTATAAGTGGTTTTTTTTTTGACACATTCCGATGGGTTTGAGGAGAACCCAAAACCTTACAAACTACAACAAAAAAAATTAAAACAGAACAAAAACCAAACTATCTACTCTTATAGTAAACCTTACAGTTATTATCATCCTCAATATAACTTCTCAGAATGTTATCAAAATTACCAAGGAACACCTCCACAAAGCTCTCATCAGGATGAAAACCAGCCAGATGATCTGTAGCCCTATTAGTTTCCTTGTAGATATGAGAATAACGAATAGCCTCAAAGGCTTATCTCAAATGAACAATCCTTCTACATATGTGTCTGACACTCCGGTCAGGCACAACATCACTACCAGAGAGCAACTGGAAAACAATCATGGAGTCAGTACACATATGCAGACGTTTACAACCTTTTAACTGAGCTAGTTTAAAACCTAATTGAGTTCCCTATAACTCATGAGCAACCACAATACCAGGCTTAGAACCACCACAAGCAGCGACAAGAGGAATGCCCAGGTGGTTTCTAATATTAGCTCCACTACCCCCTGAGTAATCCTTCCTAGAGCCATCAATATTAACCATAACTTCGTCTTCACATAGAAATAACCAGCTACAAGGAATAATTTTTTTAGTCTTGAAAATACAGTCAAAACCCCACCCTGCCATGAAGTTCCGCACAGAAGGAATATCTGCATTTGAAAGTTGAGTAGCAGCACACTTTAATCTAATATCATGAACGATAAGATGATTTACTCTATCATCACTTAGACTTTGAATAGAGAAGACCCTTCTGTTTTTCTCTTTCCATAAATGGTAGACAAAACTATTGAGGTATAGCTTCTTAACATTAATAACAGCACCCTCTCCCTTAAATTCCGACTGGCACCAGCTTAACTCATCATCCCAAGAAGTTAGTCTAACCTAAAAACTATTTCAGTCTTCATCTATTTTTCTTTCTCGGTTGCTACTCGGTTATTCACTTTTTTCTTCTTCACACAGATTCATCACCACTTTATTCACTTTATCTTCTGATTCTTCTTGTTCTTATTCTTATTTTATTCTTCTTCATAATATAATCAACTAGTTCAGCCATGCAAGATTTTAATCTTCGGTCATATTGTTCTTATTTATTCTCCAAACCCAAATCTTAAGTTAGGGATACCAATATAATGTTTCAATCTTTCTTTCATAGGATGAAATTAAGAAGGCAACCTTTCCAGTATAACAATAGTTCAGATCTAATACAACTAGGTAGATTATCAAAACATTCTCTGGATAACTTCTCAGTTCTAGTTACTCTAAAGAGAATGTCTGCCACTATATTTTGTTCTTTAGGAACATAATAACACTTTCAATTCTTACAAACTAGAAAAACATAAATAATTCCTCTAATAAAATGACAAAACTGTCATCTGATATTGAATTGGCCTTTGGTTATTTCTCCAACTAGTATCATGGAGATTGTCTCAAAATTAACAGTATCTAGCTTTAGTTGATGTGCCCGTGATAGGTGTTGTAAACACCTTAATTTTATATCTAGTATTTATGCTTTCTTTGCTATTTATTTTGTAAAATATGTATCTTATGATTGCTTTTGAGTTATTAGGAGCAATGGAGTCCTTGGGAGCAAAAGAAGGAAAAATTGCCCATTTGGAGCAGAAAAGATTAAAAGGGAATTCTCAGGCTATATTTGGAGCAGGCTAAGATGTGCAGCAAAAGAAGGAGAAATCATTCATTTGGAGCATAAAAGGCAAAAGCAGCATTTCATGTTATTGAGAGCGACGCTGAGCCAAGCCGATAATAGGAGACCACCATTACAACTTAGTCTAGAGAAGCAAGGGAGCCGAACAACCATGATGTCCCTTATCTAATGAGTGATGCCTAGAATCACCTTAGTTACCCCTTATCTGCCTTACCTGGGTGGTTGTATCACCTCTCATTACCAATCCCTAAAAACAAGAAGAAATGTATTTTCGTCTTATTACATTTGCCTGAAAGTTAAATAGGACACAAAAAGAAAGATTGGTGCGGCTTTTCTCTGAATTTCAGAGAGGAGAGATCGACAAAGATAGAAATTACAGGGTAATGGTGGGTTTGATGTAAAGATGGGTTTGAATTGACTTTGAACCAGAAACTGAAGAACAATTGTTGCTGCTGTCGAATTTTATGGGTGAAGCTTCTGATTCACAGTAGGGTTTTGAATTTAAACTTCAGAGAAGATGGGTTTTGCTACTAATGAAATATTAAAGAGCTGGGTTGGTTCTTTTATTCAAATTAGAGGAGAATCATCGGAGTTAGGGTTCTGTGTTAATCTGAGAACAACAAGGAGATGGAGATTTTAGATTTGTGAGATTTCAGGAGGAGGGTCTTGAATAGAAGGTGTTGGTGGTGTGGTATTGAATTGCAGGTGGTATTGAACTAATGGTACTTTGATGATGTTTGAGGTGATGGACTGAATGCCTGAGATTGGTGGAGTTATTGGTGAATGTATGAGCAATTGCAGGTGGGTCAGGCTTGCAGTTATGGAAGCTGCAATTTAATGGTGTTGCTGTCATGAAATTGAATTGTGGAGATAGAGTTGAGATTGGAGCAGTGTTGATGATTCTGTGGCTGGAAGAGTTGAACTGAGTTTGGGTGAAATAAGTGAACTATGGTTTAGTTCAGAGATAGAAGGAAGTTGTTTATGTTGGTAGCAGCAGGTGCAAGGAAGCTGAGCAAGGGGGATAGCTCAGGTTATGGGTTGTTGTATGCTTGGTGGCAGCCGTGGCTTTGTTGCAGTTATGATGATTTCAGGGTATGAAGTTAAGAAATTGCAGTCAAGAAGGACAGCTAGGTATATTGCAGCTCAGATGGATGAAATGGCAGTCTCAGGTTGTTGTGTTGGTGCTAGAATGGAGTTATGGGTGAGATTGCAGGTTTTAAGTGTAGCTCAAATGGCACTAGTGTTGCAGGAACATCAAGTTAAGTTGGAGGGAGCTAATGGGTATTGGTGGCTAGTGTTATTGGTGATGTAATGCAAGCAGATGAGCACCAGTGGGTTGTGATCTGTTGCGGCACTCAAAGATTGCAGGTGTTGGCTGAAAGAAGCTTAGATGAATGTTTAGGAAACTAGAGGAGCTAGCAGTCCAGGTTAGTAGCTGGGTTTGTAGTTGTTGATCTGAACTGGTGGTACTTGAACTGGAGCTGTTGTAGGTGTACAGGTTTGAGATTTGAATTGCAGGCTAAGCCATGAATTGATGTTGGTTCCCAGTGGATATGGTGCAGTTGAGTCTTAGCAGAATTTGGTGTTCTTGCAAATGCAGAATGGAGTTGGTGATAGATGATTAATGGTCACAAACTAGTGGTTGTATAGGTAATTTCCATCTGAAGTTACAAGCAAATATGAGCTGCAACTGCAGTGGTGCTAATGGGATACACAGAAGAACTGGTGGAGAGTTTGGTGTTGACGGTGAACTTACTTACAGTGGAGTTGCAGTTTTGGTTCGATGGCAGAGTGGAGTCTAGGTGGTTGAACTGCATGACTGGGAGTTTGCAAGAATTGAACTCGAGCTGGTGGTTTTGGGTGTTGTCGCAGTAGATGCTGTAAGGCAGGTGCACCAGCTGGAATTAGCGATGGCAGCCATGAACTTGGAGAAGATAAAGTATCACAGGTCAAGAGCTGCACATGGATTAGAAATGGTTCAGATGGACTGAGATGTGTTTGAAGAGGTTGTGGAGTGCGGCTTAATTGATGTCGCAGGTGGAATTGAGGTCTACAGATAACTGGGGTTAGAGAAGCATAGTAGAATGGGAAGTAATAGTTGTTGTTGATGTTGCTATTGCTATTGCTCATGGTGGTGATTGCAGGTGGAAGAGTATGGCATGAAGGCAATGCTCAAGGGACTGAATTGACGCAATGGAGCTGAAAGCTGAGCTTAAAACACTGGAGTGCAGTCGTGTAATGCAAGGAAGTGGTGGAATTGGAGTTACCAGGCAGTGATTCAGTTGAATGACTAGTGGCTCTATAGAAATGGGTTGAATGCTCTGAACTGAGTATGGAATTGATGGCAGTTTGAGGAGCTGGTAATTGTGAAATAGATGCTAATGGGTTATGTTGTAATGGGTTTCTACAGGTGATGAAATTGTAGTGGAGTTTGTGTGAAAGGCATTGCAGTTACAGGTGGCAGTCAAGGTGTGAAGTGGCGATTGAAGTTGTAGGTTTGGGAGTGGCATTGCACAGCCATCATGGCTAGAAGCACAATGATTGTGCAGTGCATAGCTCAGGCCTGTACAATCTCATGCCAAGATAACTCAGTTCAATGAGTTGACTGACTCTCCATTGGCTCAGTTGACTCGACGGTTTGACCTGGTTGACTCAGGTGACCGGGTGGACTTTGTCGGTCACCTGAGCTACTTTCCGGTACCGGATTCTGGCCATATTCCGGCCAAAAACACAGTTTCCCGGTGACTATTTTTTGGGTCATATTCTCACATGGGTATTTCACACATGAGCTCGGTGGACTTCTAGTTATTGGACCTTGGGCTTTGAAGACCTAATTTGGGAAGTTGGGAAGCTATAAAAAGAAAAAGTTTCTATTCTTTTGGGGATCATCATATATCACGTATCTTTCTACTGAAGTTTGGAGGAGAGAGATTCTACTAGGGTTTGCTTTCGTTTATTTTTCATGTTCTTCATTTTATTTTTGATAATAATTATATTGAATCCAAAAACTATGAGTAGCTAAACTTCATATTATTGGTTATGGGATAAAGTGGATTTCACAAATGATATTTGATCCGATGATGTAGTTTTGTCTCAATATTTTATTGTTTATGATTCATGGTTTATTTTGTTTTATGATTTGATTGTTTATTTTGTTGAGTCCGGAATCAATCCGATTTGCTTTCATATCTAGAGCTATATTAGGGTTTTCAATACTAAAACGTTGTTTGTCCCTGATTCTAAGTAGCATAAATATGGGTAGTGCTTGTAGTGATATATCCTACTAGTCACATATGAATCATAACTTGGGTTAAATCGATTTAGTGCTTTTACACATTTTGGTTGCCTTGATTAGTCTTATTCCATAGAACTCATTGCTTTTAGGGAGTTAAATCTAATTGTGCTTTTACACTTTAGGTTGCTTTCTAGGAAGAATTCACATATGCATCTTTTAATGTGGTTGTGATGAAATCAGGGAATTAGCGGGATACTCTTGCGATCAAGGTATCATAGGACTTTTAGTAAATGAGAGATTAAAATTTCAATTCTATTCATTGTTGATAATTCGAGTTTGTGAATGAAACTATCCCGTGACCAATACTTTCTCCTTATTGATTATTTTTACTATTACTTTGCTTTCAATTCATTTTTATTGCTTTGGAAAATCAAAAACCCCCCTTGGTTACTAAGAAACTGAAATTTTTTATAACAACAAAAGCCTTTCTGTGGATACGAATTCTTTCTTATCGCATACTATTTTTATTTTAGGAAGTAAGAAAGTGAAATTATATTTGTGTCGGCTGACAACCGATCAAATTTTGGCGCCGTTGCCGGGGAGGCAAACGGCTTGTTATTAAGTTTTTAGTTTCTTTTTACAATTTTTGCTTTTATCTTTGCTTTTTGTTTCTTGTCTTGATTCTTACTTGTTTGTGAGAATTGTTTTCAGGTACCTAATCCCTGGCTTCTAAGGATTGGAACTATCCAAGGTGCGGGATTTCTACTCGAAGAGGCACAATACTCCAACCAAGTCAAGACATGGAAGAGCACGAGTTAGAAGTGGAAGAAGAGTTACAACTAGAAGAAGAACTAGAGGTTCCATTTGTAGAAGAACCACTAGTTGAAGAAGAAGAAGCAATGGAAGACGCAAATCGTACACTCAAGGATTTGGCTTCTCATAGGCTTGATGCACAACGGTGGTGTATCCAAACAAACTCAACTTTTGAGATCAAGCCGGGGTTGCTTAGAGAGTTTCCAAAGTTTCATGGCATGGCGAATGAAGACCCAAACAAGCATCTTATGGAGTTCTATACCATTGTCAAGGCTATGCTTCCAGCGGAGACTGAAGCCGATGGTGCAATGATGAAAGTTTTTCCATTTTCTATGGTAGACATCGCTAAGGATTGGTTGTATTGTTTTCCTGCCGAAAGTGTCACTACATGGAATGGATTGAAGAAAATCTTTCTAGAGTGGTATTTTCCTGCGTCAAAGGCTACTCAAATTCGCAAAGAGATTTGTGGAATAAAGCAACATGTGGGAGAATCTTTGTATGAATGTTGGGAGAGATACAAGAGATTAGTGGAAAGCTGTCCTCACCATCAATTCAGCGATGCTATGATAATCGAGTACTTCTACGAAGGTCTTCAATCAAGTGATAGATATCTTCTTGACGCTGCGGGTGGTGGTTCACTAGTAAACAAGACGGTGGCCCAAGCTGCCGAGTTGATTGAAAGCATGGCTGCAAACTCGCAACAATTCTACACAAGAGGTAAACCAATGGTTAGGGGAGTACATGAAGTTAGTGATGCATCATCATCACACCGTGATCAAATGATGGACAATATGGAGCACATGATGCAAAAGATGTCTGCGGTTATTTTACCTTCGTATGGTGAAGAGTTGGCGCAAGCTAATGCAGTTTTTCCAAACCCACAAAGACGGTATGATCCCTATTCCAACACCTACAATCCGGGATGGAGAGATCATCCGAATTTCAGCTATGCCAACAAGCAAGGTGCGGTTCAACAACCTACTTTCAACCTTCCGAGTGGATTTCAACCGCAACAACAATAATTTCAACAACAACAACAACCGGTTCAAAACCAAGGTTCCGATATCGATGCAAAGTTACAAACAATGATGCAAGGTATTTCTACCATGTTCAAGGAAAGCCAACAAGAAACCAAGAGTGCGATTAAGGATTTGCAGACTCAAGTGGGCTCCATGGCAATTGATATCAACAAGTTGAAAGCACAAAATAGTGGGAGACTCCCTTCTCAACCCATTAACCCAAAAGAGGGTGTCAATGCTATTACGTTGAGAAGTGGTACACAACTTGAGCAACCCAAAGTTGCTGATTTGGGTGAAGAGGAAGCTCCAAAGGAGACGATTTTGGAGGAAAAGAGGGATGAAATTCCCCAAACACCCGAGGTACCTATTCCTAACTCTAAAACTCCTATTCCTACTTATGTTCCTCTTATACCTTTTCCTCGCAGATTTGCAAGTTATAAGAAGGCGGAACTAGAAAAGGAGATTTTAGATGTTCTTAAGAAGATTCATGTGAATATACCACTCATTGATGCTATCAAGCAAGTTCCCAAGTATGCAAAAGTGTTGAAGGACTTGTGTACCAACAAGCAAAGGCTTAAAGGAAATGAAATGCTAAGTGTGGGGGAGAATGCTTCGTCAATCTTACAACACAAACTCCCACTGAAATGCAAGGATCCCGGTAGCTTTGACATTCCCGTCACAATTGGTAACACCACTTTTAACAAAGCAATGTTAGACTTAGGTGCATCCGTTAATGTTATGCCGGCATCCATGTATAATTCACTTAATCTAGGTCCTTTGAAAAAAGCTGAAATTGTGTTGCAATTAGCCGATCGCTCTAATGTTTACCCAGTGGGTATTGTTGAGGATGTTCTTGTGCAGGTTAATCAACTTGTATTCCCTGCTGACTTTTGTGTGTTAGAGATGGATGAAGGTTCACCGGACTCGTATCTTCCATTGCTACTTGGGCGTCCCTTCATGAAAACGGCTAAGACGATCATTGATGTGGACAAGGCAACGTTGACTATGGAGTTTGACGGAGAAATAATACGTTTCAACATTTTTGAGACGATGAGATATCCTAGTGATGTCCACTCTTGTTTCTCCGTTGATGTTATGGATACATTGGCACAACAAGTGTTTGAATTGAATCGTGATGATGATTTGGAAACTGTTTTAACTACATCCATGGATGACGGTGTAGAGTGTGGTAATGAAGTTAAGGAAGCCCTTGGTGATCTCAACTCACTACAAGGATGTCCGGAAACTCATAATATCTCTTTTATTTCTTTACCATGCAGTGATGAAAAGCTTTTACCTTCTATTATTAAATCTCCAAAGTTGGAATTGAAACCTCTTCCAAGTCACTTAAAGTACTTGTACTTGGGTGACAATGAAGAGTTACATGTGATTGTTTCTAACGAGCTTAGTGAATTACAGGAGCAAAAACTTCTAAGGGTGCTAAGGAAGCACAAGACGGCCATAGTATGGACAATCGCTGATATCAAGGGTATAAGCCCTGCCGTTTGTATGCATAAGATTCGTTTGGAAGACGATGCAAAGCCTACAAGGGAAGCGCAACGTCTTTTGAACCCTCCCATGATGGAAGTTGTGAAAAAGGGGATACTCAAGCTTTTGGAAGTGGGTGTTATCTACCCCATATCCGATAGCAAGTGGGTAAGCCAAGTACAAGTCATACCAAATAAATCAAATTAGAGGAGAATTATCAGAGTTAGGGTTCTGTGTTAATCTGAGAACAACAAGGAGATGGAGATTTTGGATTTGTGAGATTTCAGGAGGAGGGTCTTGAACATAAGGTATTGGTGGTTCTGTATTGAATTGCAGGTGGTATTGAATTAATGGTATTTTGATGATGTTTGAGGTGATGGACTGAATGCCTGAGAATGGTGGAGTTATTGGTGAATGTATGAGCAATTGCAGGTGGGTCAAGCTTGCAGTTATGGAAGCTGCAATTTAATGGTGTTGCTATCATGAAATTGAACTGTGGAGATAGAGTTGAGATTGGAGCAGTGTTGATGATTCTGTGGCTGGAAGAGTTGAACTGAGTTTGGGTGAAGGCATTGAACTATGGTTTAGTTCAGAGATAGAAGGAAGTTGTTTATGTTGGTAGCAGCAGGTACAAGGAAGCTGAGAAAGGGGGATAGCTCAGGTTATGGGTTGTTGTATGCTTGGTGGCAGCCGTGGATTTGTTACAGTTGTGATGATTTCAGGGTATGAAATTAAGAAATTGCATTCAAGAAGGACAGCTAGGTATATTGCAGCTCAGATGGATGAAATGGCAGTCTCAGGTGGTTGTGTTGGTGCTAGAATGGAGTTGTGGGTGAGATTGCAGGTTTTAAGTGTAGCTCAAATGGCACTAGTGTTGCAGGAACAGTAAGTTAAGTTGCAGTGAGCTAATGGGTATTGGTGGCTAGTGTTATTGGTGATGTAATGCAAGCAGATGAGCACCAGTAGGTTGTGATCTGTTGCGGCACTCAAAGATTGCAGGTGTTGGCTGAAAGAAGCTTAGATGAATGTTTAGGAAACTGGAGGAGCTAGCAGTCCAGGTTAGTAGATGGGTTTGCAGATGTTGATCTGAACTGGTGGTACTTGAACTGGAGCTGTTGTAGGTGTACATGTTTGAGATTTGAATTGCAGGCTAAGCCATGAATTGCTGTTGGTTCGCAGTGGATATGGTGCAGTTGAGTCTTAGCAGAATTTGGTGTTCTTGCAAATGCAGAATGGAGTTGGTGATAGATGATTAATGGTCACAAACTGGTGGTTGTATAGCTAATTTCCAGCTGAAGTTACAAGCAAATGTGAGCTGCAATTGCAGTGGTGCTAATGGGATACACAGAAGAACTGGTGGAGAGTTTGGTGTTGACGGTGAACTGAGTTACAGTGGAGTTGCAGTTGTGGTTCGATGGCAGAGTGGAGTCTAGGTGGTTGAACGCATGACTTGGAGTTTGCAAGAATTGAACTCGAGTGGTGGTTTTGGGTGTTGTCGCAGAGATCTTTGTAAGGCAGGTGCACCAGCTGGAATTAGCGATGGCAGCCATGAACTTGGAGAAGATAAAGTATCACAGGTCAAGAGCTGCGCATGGCTTAGAAATGGTTCAGATAGACTGAGATGTGTTTGAAGAGGTTGTGGAGTGCGGCTTAACTGATGTCGCAGGTGGCATTGAGGTCTACAGATAACTAGGGTTAGAGAAGCATAGTAGAATGGGAAGTAATAGTTATTAATGATGTTGCTATTGCTCATGGTGGTGATTGCAGGTGGAAGAGTATGGCATGAAGGCGATGCTCAAGGGACTGAATTGACACAATGGAGCTGAAAGCTGAGCTCGAAACACTGGATTGCAATCGTGTAATGCAAGGAAGTGGTGGAATTGGAGTTACCAGGCAGTGATTCAGTTGAATGACTAGTGGCTCTATAGAAATGGGTTGAATGCTCTGAACTGAGTATGGAATTGATGGCAGTTTGAGGAGCTGGTAATTGTGAAACAGATGCTAATGGGTTCTGTTGTGAAATGGGTTTCTACATGTGATGAAATTGCAGTGGAGTTTGTGTGAAAGGCATTGCAGGCAAGGTGTGAAGTGGTGATTGAAGTTGTAGGTTTGGGAGTGGCATTGCACATCCATCATGGCTAGAAGCACAATGATTGTGCAGTGCATAGCTCAGGCCAATCTCATGCCAAGATAACTCAGTTCAATGAGTTGACTGACTCTCCATTGGCTCAGTTGACTCGACGGTTTGACCTGGTTGACTCAGGTGACCAGGTGGACTTTGCCGCTCACCTGTGCTACTTTCCGGTACCGGATTCTGGCCATATTTCGGCAAAAACACAGTTTCCCGACGACTATTTTTTGGGTCATATTCTCACATGGGTATTTCACACATAAGCTCGGTGGACTTCTAGTTATTGGACCTTTGGCTTTGAAGACCTAATTTTGGAAGTTGGGAAGCTATAAAAAGAAAAAGTTTCTATTCTTTTGGGAATCATCATATATCACGTATCTTTCTACTGGAGTTTGGAGGAGAGCGATTCTACTAGGGTTTGCTTTCGTTTATTTTTCATGTTCTTCATTTTATTTTTGATAATAATTATGTTGAATCCAAAAACTATGAGTAGCTAAACTTCATATTATGGGTTATGGGATAAAGTGGATTTCACAAATGATATTTGATCCAATGATGTAGTTTTGTCTCAATATTTTATTGTTTATGATTCATGGTTTATTTTTTTTTATGATTTGATTGAGTCTGGAATCAATCCGATTTGCTTTCATATCTAGAGCTATATTAGGGTTTTCAATACGAAAACGTTGTTTGTCCCTGATTCTAAGTAGCATAAATGTGGGTAGTGCTTGTAGTGATATATCCTACTAGTTACATATGAATCATAACTTGGGTTAAATCGATTTAGTGCTTTTACACATTTTGGTTGCCTTGATTAGTCTTATTCCATAGAACTCATTGCTTTTAGGGAGTTAAATCTAATTGTGCTTTTACACTTTAGGTTGCTTTCTAGGAAGAATTCACATATGCATCTTTTAATGTGGTTGTGATGAAATCAGGGAATTAGCGGGATACTCTTGCAATCAAGGTATCATAGGACTTTTAGTAAATGAGAGATTAAAATTTCAATTCTAGTCATTGTTGATAATTCGAGTTTGTGAATGAAACTATCCCGTGACCAATACTTTCTCCTTATTGATTATTTTTACTATTACTTTGCTTTCAATTCATTTTTATTGCTTTGAAAAATCAAAACCCCCGTTGGTTACTAAGAAACTGATTTTTTTTATAACAACAAAAACCTCTCTGTGGATACGAACTCTTTCTTATCGCATACTATTTTTATTTTAGGAAGTAAGAAAGTGAAATTATATTTGTGTCGGCTGACAACCGATCAGCCCGCTTAACATCCTCCTAGATAACTAGTCCCTCCACATGCTCCGGACTTAGAGTTCTGTCAATGAAACTGAATTTAGCTCCCTTTGTTGTACCCACTACAAAGTTACGTAGAATTAGTCATGTACCAGCATTATTGGAATTATAACCAAAAGAACCATCTAGGTTTAATGTAGAAAATACCCTCAATGGATGTGTCCATTTCATATTAGTTCTTGATTCATGGGAGATCAGTTTAGTTTTCGGTTTAATTGTCAAAGTAGCCTATTAACAGAGAAATTTATGATACGGTGAATTAATTGATGAGGATTCAGAAACTTGTTTTCAAAAAAAATTGAGCACCTCTCCTTCCAGATAGCCCAAACCGTGATAAATCTTTTATTGATATCCCCTAAAGTGAGTATTCATTGCTCATATTGTATGATCCAGTTAGAACACTCTTGCTTTATGGAACTCTGTGGGTATCAAACTGTAAACCAATATACCAAACGAAACTGCTCGATCATAATCGCAGTGACGAAGTACGTGAGAATCACTCTCTTCTATAAGAATATATACATCATACAGTGAAAGGAAATAAGTTTCCATGTATAATCCTTAACAAAGGAAAATACAAGAATCTATTTAAAAGGTTGAGAATTATTAGATTTCTGCATACGTAAAAGCTTTTTCTTCAAACCTTTATTGGTTCTACTGAAGAAAAAATGACTATTTGGGGTTAGTGATCTTACAACTCGGTTATTAACCCTGATACGTACACTATATGTTGTTTAAATACTAAAAAAAAAATTGGTATTTTGATTTCCAAGACTTGAAATTCATAAGTCAGTGAATCCATTCACTTATTGCTTCGGCAAAGCTAAATGAAGGCTATGTATTTC
The DNA here is from genome assembly GCA_023529315.1 of Papaver bracteatum. NCBI lineage: Eukaryota > Viridiplantae > Streptophyta > Magnoliopsida > Ranunculales > Papaveraceae > Papaver > Papaver bracteatum. The sequence goes on from JAJJWX010005066.1 coordinate 2,059,390, forward strand.
ACAAGTTTGTATCCAAAAAGCGAGGAATAAAAGTTCTGAAAATAATATATTTTTGTTCAAGTAATTATATTATTTTTACGAATTGTACATTTTATTTATTTTTTATTGTATTTTTTGAAATGCGCTGTATAATATCCCCTATTTTGTCATTGGAAAAAAAAACTTTCTTTTCTATAATATCAAAAGGTGACATTAATTAAGAACGATTAATTTTGGGATATAGAAAGTAATTGGGGGATACTTACTGTTCATGCCGGCATGGTTTTTCAATGCCGAAAATCAAAAACCATGCCGGTATGAATAGTAACATATCCTCCAATTACTTTTCATATCCCCCAATTAATCCTTTTCAATTAAACATAAGGCTAGCTACTAAATATACATACATTCTAAGTACAACTTTACACATTTGAGATGTAGCTACACTCACAGAACAACCCAAATTCACATAAAGGCTACAACCTACAGGTGCCTGAAATTAGAGCTATGCCAACATATGGGTAAGCAAACAAACTCAAAGATGATAGGACTGACATACAATTTCCGATTAAAAGTCTAAGACGTTAAAGATGTCCATGAACCCCAATCTATTACTCCCTTTATTTATTAGTCCGCTTTGACTAAGTCAAAATATTAAGGAGGTCGGAGGAGATATCATGATTATCCTTATTAAATGTTAGATTATTACTAATATTAAAACTAACATGTGTAATATATAAAAATAACATATATCGTGTAATTTTATTATAGTTGAAAATGTTTAAAAGAACATAAAAACAATTATCTCCTCACAAATTTTGGTTATATATTTGTATCTTTTTTTTAATGGAATGAAGATAAATAAGATAGATTAATATGATTTGTTTCCTATTGATGAAGATATCATTTAAGATTTTAGATTGGTTATGTTTGAAGTGATTTTATAATTATAAAAAGTTGAAACGTATATTAGAGAGTTTGACTAGGAAATATGACTATAAACAGAAGCTGACCAGTATTTTAGGACATATAAAAATAGAATAAAGGACGAAAATAAAAAGACTGGGGAGTATTATTTTTGCAACTATGTAAACTCATACTCATGCAATATCAAGGAAAAACATTATGGAATTGCAAAAGACAAAATCCAATACACTGCTAAAGAGGTACACGTAATTGGCCAGAAAGCATTGGCAGAGACCATTTCAACAAGTAAAGTACTTACTAATAAAACAAACTTAACTATGTTTTACTTTCAAAGTTTTGAAGTCACACACTAAATTGTCATTTCCACCAAAACATTACACAACATGTATATAAACGAGAACGAGATTCTTAATGTTGATAGCATAAATATTACTAGTATTTCAATATCAAAGTTGACACAACATAACACTAATAAAGTACAGTAGTACACACTTCGTCGGAGTTACAAAAAGTCTCGAATATAGCACCTAACCATAATCTTTCATTTAGAAGTAGGAAAAAAAAGTTTCAAAATGGTAAGATATAAGATAATTACACCCACCCGATGTGGGTAGCTTTGGACTTGTTTCCCCGAGCAACATCTTTAAATGCCATTGGAATTATAATGATTCAACTGCTTGATTAATTCATGATATCGATATTTGCATTGATGCTCAACACTTCGATTCACCAAGCCTTTCGAACATATCAACTACCGACCACGATATCTATAATAAAAAAATTCTTTTCAACAAGGTGTGAACATCTTTTTTCAGTTGTGATGAGATTCTTCATAAATGTCACATATGAGGTTTTTGGTTGTAACTTTTTATGGACTTCAATGTCCATAAACCAATAAACACCTTTTTTATCACTTCGAGGTTCAAATGAACCATCGAATCACTAAGTAAGTCATATCTCTCACGTGTATATCAAGAAAGTGGCTATCTCATTTCCTTACACCCATGGCACTGTCTCTTTAGGTACCTAAGTTATTAGTTGGTACCGTGGAAGTTTCTCCTATTATAACCATTTTATCCTCCCTATAAATGGTATGTCTCCAAGCCTATTCTAAAATGTTTTCTCCATTAATAGTGGGAAAAGTTTCCATCCATGGGAATCATGCAAGTGAACACTATAAGATGGCCAGAGTAACCATCTTATCTTTAGATTTCAGTCTAATTTAACATATATACTTTTGTGGTTAATTAGGAAGAATAATTCCGGTCTAGTAATGTCTAACTCTCTATAAATTAATCCCGAGGATAGGTATGTATACTTATATATCTCTAAGACACATACGACTGTGCTCATCGTGAATTACCAACAAAAAAAATATGGATATGACTGCTAAAGACAGATTAAAAACATATCTTTAATAGTATTACTATTCAAACATACTACTTCTGATAATAAGGGAACAATTATTTCTCCCCCAGACTTTTAATACATGTATATATTGTGCATGTCTTTTAGCTAGAACTATCTATAGCCTTGGACTGACCCTCTTCCAATATTCTTTTTTCAGTTACTCTATCTAATCGACCAACAAGTCTTCCCTAATTAACCTTGAGCATCTTCGTGTATACGTATGCACATACTCCTTTACTTCGTCCTTAGTTTGGTTACAGTTCCGATACTTGTTGTAGGCTTCTTCTTACCCATTTTCATAACCTAATAACCTTTAGGTAATAACCCCATTGAAAAGAGACGTAAAACTAATTTTGTATCTATGGAAACAAAAAAGAAAGAAATGACTCATCCATTGGTATTGAATATCCAAAGACATCATGTTTTCCATCATACATGTACAAACCAAGAATGAGAGGCGGTATCAACAAGGTATGCAATTTTTTTCGATAATCAATCCTCCTAACGACTAACACCACTACATAATGAGAAAAATATGCTACTTTCTAGATATAAGATGAAAGATAGACACAAGATGTCAAGTCTGATTGCCAAAAAAAAACATAAAAAATAGCATATACTTGCAAACTATAATGTGAAGTGTTATGTGTGAATTCTGGGCGCAGTTACTTGCACTATAACATTCATTTCAAATTAACAGCTATAATAATCAGTGTGGATGTAACAACTAAAACTAAACGAAGCACACATACTAATACACACACATATTATCCCGGTTGGTTTATTCTTATAAGATCAGTTTGTAACAGGCCTTGAAATGGTATCTTAACAATATCTTTAAAAAACGAAGATTAAACACATTTGATGCACAACTTGTTTACATCAATTAGTATTGGATCATGTATGTATATCAATGGTTCAAAAATCACTAACGAGCTTTTCTGAAATATCAGTAGGGAGAAAACCTAGAACTAATTATGGGGAAAGAGGTGGGAAAAAAAAACTAGCCTTAAAAATGTTAACAAAATAAGGAGTTAATAACACTTCCCAAAATGGTCAGGGTAGTTTGCTAATAAAAAGTTGATAAACACGGGCAGAAGGGCAAATGCAAAATCTTATCACATGAGAGAGTATGGCAGGCTTCCAAAATCCCAACCAACAATATAAAATAGGTTTTCCTCTATTGCAAATGGCTCATCATTTTCATTTTCTCTCACTACTTGTCTCTGATTAGTTTTTTGTTTCCCATAGTTCTTCAATACTTCTTATTTATATGTTTTGATAAATATCTTCCGCATATTTTTCTGTATATTTAGAACATGAGGAGGAAGAAGCAGACATCACTAGCTAGTGGTGTAGTTTCAATGTTAGATTTTTCACTTCCTCCTTTGAGGGAGAAGGAGGTATAAATTTCATCCCAATCTTCTTTTATTTTAAAGATTTGTTGTTATCACTAGCTAGCTATTGTGCTTTTTAATGTTTCTTTCAACAGTTGTTACATTTCTTTGTAATATGTTTCTTTCATCATCACTAGTATGTTTTTTGATGAGCTTATTTCAAATACCCTGAAAACTTTATTCATCAGAGTTATTTTCTTTTTCTTTTAGCATAGACCCTCAAAATCTACTAATGGTCCTCTTCGCAACCTTTTGTTTCAGAATATCCGCTTAATGATCTTATTGTGTTTAACCTTATCCTAATTTTTTGTTGTCTAAAAAGAGAGAAAAAGTATTAAACCTTGCATTTTTGTTCTCTGTATATGAAATTTTAAGTTTAGATGATTTTACCTTGTTTCTGAAAGTTTGCATACATTTTTTAGTTTTTGGATATGGGTTTATATAAATCACTATTTAGGGAAGGTCTCAATACTAATTCTATGATGCTTTTACTTAAAACAACGTACTCATATTGTTTACTCAACAAGAAAGAATTAGTCCATACAACATGTACAACTATATAATCATCCTCAAAATAAATCTATTTATCCCTTCATTGTTTATCTTTCTAGTTTGTAGTCTATACATGTTTGTCCCAAAAGCTGCTTGGAGAGGTAAATCATCTCAGAAACCAACACGCGCTTGTCATTGTTGTTTTTCTCGTAATTATTTTTAGCTAGGGTTTTAAAAAACTTCCTTAAAAATAAAATGAATCGACTTTTTGGGTTTATTTGCTGCCCATGATGTTCTACTCTAGTGGTGGTACGAAGAGGTAATCATGCTCACTTGATATGCAGATTTTTAACTAACATTTTTTATTTAGCAAAAATACTAAATTTTGTCACATAACATCATAATATTGGTGTTACTTTAATTTACGTAGGAAATGGTTCAACGTTCCCGAGGCACAAGTAAGTACAAGTGAAATTTGTGTTGTTCAGCAGTTGTGGGAAAACGTTTCAGGGGTGGCAATAGGAAGCGTAATAATAATTTGGTCATGAGAAAGATGAAAACGTGGCGGTCTTCCCTAATTTGGTAATGAGAAAGATGAAAACGTGTGACGAGAGGAAAAATGAAGAATAAAAACATTACTAAGGACCGGCAAAACCTTGATAATAAAGATCGAAGTATCTCAATGACCTATATTACCAGTGAGGATGATGTAAATACCAGTTGTATGTCAAATATCAACATCAGCTTATCAGTACTCCATGAATCATCTATGGGAATTTCTGAAGTGGGTGAAATTGTAAGGATTGATCAACATAAAACTATTTCCAGCACTAATATTACCAGTGAGGATGGTGATGTAAATACCAGTTGTATGTCAAACAACAACAACAACTTATCAGTACTTGGAATTAAAAATCTTGATAAAAGTGTAAAACCCATAAAGAAGTTCGAATCTATTTGGGGGTCAGTGATATTTGGAATTATTATACCAGAAACTAATTCCATCTAACTGAGGGCCGATAGGTGTGGTATTTTTCATGGTTCTCACAAAATAGCAACTGATACGATGAAGAAATTTTATCAAGTCGGATATTATATGATGGGAGCCGCGAGTACCGTCGACTTCAACATAATAGTGCATAAGCAAAGGCTAAGGTAATTCTTTATATTTTTTAAACAAAACAGGTCAAGAGAAAATAAATTAGTTGTGGTAAATAAATTATAACCATGTTACTTCAACTGTTTTTGCAGATGACAGATGAAAAACCGAGAAAAACAACTAAAGAGCTAGTTAAATTATGTGCTTTCATAATGAAAATATTGCGACCGATTTATATACAATGGACCCTAGAAATTAATCCTCTGTCTGACCTATAAAGGACATTAGTTTTTCATATCATTCTAGTTGTATATGATGTTCCCCGTCAAGGTGAATATGTTCCAAAACTGGTGACCATCAAGCTTAATCATGGAGCGGAAGAAGCAATCGAAGAGGAATTTCCTTACGTGTGACTGTTGTAGGATCTTATTTCACGACGTCGCTTCAATATCTCAATTAGGTATATCTGAAGATTAAAACGTATAATGATGGAATTAAAGTTCTCTATGAGTGTTTGCGTCTTTCAGAAATTGATTGTACAACTGACACAGGCTTACCGATTAGTGACCCTTGTGTGGGAGGACATGGTCGAATTTCAATAATGACTGTGAAGGGACAAGAAAGAGCATACAATATTAAGACCAGATCGTTCACACATTATGGTTTTGGAATGATACCACCGACACTAATCTTACTAATATAAAGAAAAAAATGTTTTCGGTGAAACCTTCTTTTTGGTAACAAAAAGACAAAATAATTTGGTGTCACCCTGATATTACTAATATAACCTTAGATATTAACCACTACTATACATTTGTTTTTGATGAGTGCCAAATATTGCATATTCATACACCTTTTCATTGGCACTTAACTCATCTTTCGCGCTTCAAAGTCATATATTATCCCAAATTCTGCATTTTTACCATTTTCAAGAATAAATATTTGTATTAATTAATTTTGTGTTTTTAAGTACTAAATAAAGATTGGAAGAATTGAGAAGACAAAAGAGAAGAAATTTGGAAGCGTTGCAACCCGCTCGCCACATCGGTTGCACCTTTGTTTAAAATTCATGGGATTAAACAACCCATGATCCAAAACCCAAGACCCAAATCCATTTCCACCTCACCCCCATTTGATTCTTTCCAAAACATCCACCTCACCCCCATTGGATTCTTTCCAAACATCCACCTCACCCCCATTGTATTCCATTTCATCCATCAATTAAAGAAAACATCCCCATTCTCTCACTCAATCACTCCCAATTTGTTTCCCACAACCAAATATATTCCATTCAATCCATCAATTAAGAAAACATGTTTTGTTGAGTGGATGCTTTCCAAATTTCGAATCCAAGTGCTTGGGGAATTTTGTGTATAAATAGAGAGGGTTTTTGTGTTGAAAAACCATCCAAGAATAGCTTGTTCATGTTAGTTTATCAAATTTCAATTTTGTTGTAATGTTCTTCATGTTCTAATTTCATTTACTAGGGTTTAGATGAAGCCCTAATCTCATTGGTATGTATTCATATCTTGTCTTTCCAAACATCCACCTCACCCCCATTGTATTCCATTTCATCCATCAATTAAAGAAAACATCCCCATTCTCAGGTTTTGGGGTAATGTTTTGTTTCCCACAACCAAATATATTCCATTCAATCCATCAATTAAGAAAACATGTTTTGTTGAGTGGAGTTCTTGAAAGTTTAGAATTGTAGAATTGTTTAAAGATATAATTTAATCCAAGTTTTTCAACATCTTGCTCTCACAATGTATGCCATGTATCCATTGTAGTTAGAATATCTCTATGTTGATTATGCTACAACTCATGCTTAACCAAATATTGATCTTTAGATTAGTTGTGCTTAATTAGACAATTAATGCTTTGGAGAAATACTTTAGTTGTGATTAAATTATCCATTGGAGAAACACCTTAGTTATACGGTAGACTTGAATCTACTATAAGGACAAGAATAATATTACAAGTTGAATGCATATCATAGGTTATTGGTGGATTTGAATACCCTAGTATCCATATTATCATTGTTTACATATCTTGTTATTTGCATCTTTTACTTTTATTATTTCAGTCACTTGAAAATCATATCGTCGTATCGACAAAATCAAACCCCTTTTGTTCAACATCTTGCTCTCACAATGTATGCCATGTATCCATTGTAGTTAGAATATCTCTATGTTGATTATGCTACAACTCATGCTTAACCAAATATTGATCTTTAGATTAGTTGTGCTTAATTAGACAATTAATGCTTTGGAGAAATACTTTAGTTGTGATTAAATTATCCATTGGAGAAACACCTTAGTTATACGGTAGACTTGAATCTACTATAAGGACAAGAATAATATTACAAGTTGAATGCATATCATAGGTTATTGGTGGATTTGAATACCCTAGTATCCATATTATCATTGTTTACATATCTTGTTATTTGCATCTTTTACTTTTATTATTTCAGTCACTTGAAAATCATATCGTCGTTATCGACAAAATCAAACCCCTTTTGGTTACTCTCTTGAAAGTTTAGGAATTGCTTTCAATCAGGATTTAGAATCAACTTCTACACTCTCCAAGTCTCTGTGGTTCGACCTGTGCTTGCCCTGTGTTGCTTGTCGACACTGTGCACTTGCAGTATACACAATAGTAGGTATCTTTCCGAGCCTACCAGTTTTCAAGGGTGAAAATTTACATTGAATCAATGTTTGTATATTCACAGGAATGCCATTGTTTTAAAAAAAGGAACTTTTTTTAACACAATTTTCTTTTTTTAAATAAAAAAAACCCTTCATTAAAATTCCATATACGACAAACTCATAATTATTAATAACTAGTTTTCCACCCGTGCGATGCACGGGGCTGTTTATTGCTTGTGGAATATCAAATGCTTTTTTATATAGAGATTATTATACCACAAAACCAAAGGACTCCCAATTAGTGTGCCAGAAAATAAAATGAACAAAAGGTTGAAGTAATCATAGGAAAAATCCTTTTTTTAAAATAATTATAGGTAAACATTAATGGATTTAAAATTTAAACTTAGCATAATACTTTTTTGATCCATATATACATAGTTATTTCTTTTTATAAATATTTTTACTTACTTAAATTTTTTAAATGTACCTTGCTTAAAAAAATCTTTACAAATATACGTATATATGTTATACCTAAATTATTGCTTTAATTTTTTTTTAAAGCATATATTGTGTTGATATATCCTGTTTTAGATTTCATTTTTTTTCCATTTTGCTGGTAAATAGCATCGACGTCTTAGGGCAAGTGAATCTAGATTGACAGTGTAGATAGAAATTGCAATAGGTTTGTTGACTTGAGAAGCATCAGTTATCCATTTACCAACAGGCGTTTAACCAAGTTGTGGACGAATTAAGTGTTGAACTGCATTATAAGGTCGCTGCAGTTTTGATCAACCGCTCTCAGAAGGGATGTCGAACTTCTACTATGTGTGCCCAATGGAAGGGGATAATGGCTTCTATAAAATAGTTTATGTGGATTATAAGCATGTAATTATTATCACAAACACTAATGTAGAATGGATTGCTATCCGGAATAGGAATGAACCCAAATTATTTTCACAAAGATCATTAGTTGAAATTTTATATGACTGTAATATGACGGGAGTCTGCTTGTTGTAGTGCAAGTTCTGCAAGGCTATATATGCCTAAGCACATAGGCATATGGAAAAGATTTTGGATTTGGATTTGGGAATATGACGGGAGTTTCATCTCTTATGCATTTCAGGCATCTACTTGCGGCATGTAAAACTTAACCTATAATCCAATAATTCCATTCAAATGCAGATAGTGGATGTTATCTAGGAAATAGTTTGGATAAATTTTGGTTTATGAACTATAAAATTGATAGCACAATTAACCTGATTATGAATCTAATACCAAAAAATTTAACACTGTTTGTTTCCAGAAACAATTTGTCTCTCCGTTAAATTTTTTTGCAAAAATACGATAGGAAAATAAGTAGTCTTTTTTACTAAGTTGGGTTTTACCTTTTTCGCCAATAGAAATTATCTAGTTGAACCACCATCTTTATGCACCTCTAATCAATCTCCATTTCCATGTCAGAATTCGATGTTTGCTTATGCAGATCAACGTGAAATGGAAATTCTTAGCAAATGATTCATGTAAATGAGTGTATGGAAATTCTCACTAAATGATTACCTCTTCAATGCACAACTTTCTCATGGATTTTAATGGGGTAAGTGGGTCGTAGTATTGCATCTTCTTATCGGATTTGGATGATGTCTGTGGCTGGTGATGTTGCGTGTCTTCACTTTTTTCCGATTCTATGACTCCTCCAAGTCTCTCGAACTCATATTTAGCTTCCAATTCGTAATTGAGATGATATATTTGTCGCACATTAACGGTCCTATATCCATACAACTCCTCTCCAGCGACCTGCAACTCGAACACACATGTAATTCCACATGTTTCCATAATCTCAGGTATGTTTTCTGCTAGAGTATCCTCTAAACAATTGTTTTTTAGTTTAGAGCGTATTAGAAAGTACAATACGCTACGAATTGTCACTAAGTACAGTTTCATACCCCTCTCATGACTGAACTGATTCGCATGAGGCTTGAAAATTTTGCTTTATCACTGAACAAAACCTCAGCAACTGGCCCTTCGACAACAATTGTTCTAGTTCCAGATTCATCATCATATACTTTTAACCCCAATTTGTGTCTGCTCATGTTTGTCCATCAGCTTTATTATTAAACATTAAGTGCAAGCTATTACATTCATAGTAGATCCGTTACCTTGGCACATGTCTTTTGATCCAGCAGTTGCATTTATTGCACCAACTCTTTCCATCTATGGTCACACGCATAGTAGTGCAAGTTTGCAGCCCTCTCGCAAACTTAATCTGTTATGGAAAGGCATCTCCTCGATTTGTCTTAGTTGGTTTCTCTCAATATTCATAGACAATATTGGCAAGTAGTATCCACATCTGCTAATTGAACAATATTAATAATTTTTTCACTTAATATAATACATATAAAGACTATACAACTTTTGGAACGTATATATCAAATACTCTTACTTCAAAAAAAAAAAAAACTTGTCTCTCTCGCATGATCTCAACTTGTGGTATGTCCAAGTCTGCATATATTCTGGTTGCTTTTGTAGAGGACAAATAATATAAATCTGAACCATTTTACAGATTGGTTATTAAAACATGGTCATTAAAACAGTTTATAGCAAATAAGAGGTATTAGACGAAATAAGTTGTAAAATGACTCATTGTTGATTTTTTCCACTAATGTTGATGTGATTATAAGGACGATATATTTATCTGTATCTTTCAATAAATATGGTGTAATCTTCCTATCATCCCCCCCAAAGCTTTAGCCCAACCTTCCTTGTCATCATATATCAAAACATCCTTTTTAATGACAGCTTGCTCAGATGTGTTTTGCTGGAGTTCTGGTTCTGATGCGCCTACCAGTATACCCATCACATCTAATTGCAAGACATCACAACAACATTAATAAATAAATGAACTTTTTCTTCTGATAGTATATACTATAAATAAATATCATATATCTAAAATTTTACCTATATATTCCGTGACGTCATCACTTCTCATATTTAGATCATGTAGATCTATCAGGATGAAACTATGCAAAGGATATCTTTCTTGTTTTCAGTGTCCACGGTAATATTTGTTTGATCCGTGAAATATAATCATAGCTTTCCTGGAACAGGTCTCCACTTACCGAGGTAAGTTGAAATCATGAAGCCTGACATAATTATTATATTACGCTCTCTAAGTTTTCCCATGTGTTTTTTGTATTGATCACTTGAAATGACGGCATTAATTTGCTTCCCATGTTCATTGTTTTATTAGTTGTTTGCAAGAGAATGATCAAAATATACAAAAAGAAACTTGCTTATATTTTTATCGAGCAAAATCATGTTGAAGTGGAAAAACTCGTCTGTCTCTAGTTGTTTTGTATCCCATGTTCTCAGTATATTCTGACTCTTTTCGAGCCAGTGGAATAGAAAGGACCCTGTAGTTTTTTCTCCATATCAAAGTTGGATACAAACAAAAAACTCAAAAATTATCTAAATAAATTACTACTGGGAACAACACCACAAAACCTAAAGAACAGTGAGGCAAAGTATTTTGCATCACAAATGATATATATATATACAAATGATATTTATGGAGAAAATATAAGGGTATATTAATTATATGTCCCTACTTTTAACTCCCTACAAATATATCCTTATGCAACAATAATTATGTCCCTCCTTTTTTATAACCTTATCCATTTAATATTAGATTACTTTAATACCCTCACTCATATAATATTTTTCTTTATTTCAAAATACAACAAATTTTTTCATCTACCACTTCACCACCACCACTAGCACCACCACCACCAACATTCAACTACCATTCCACCACCACCACCGTTCAACAACCACCACCTACCAACCGCCACCACCACCAATATTCCACCACCACTCCTTCACCGCCACCATTACACCACCACTAGTCCTCCTCCACCACAAATTCGTCGCCGCCGCCGCAACCACCGTCACCGCCGCCGCAACCACCGTCACCGCCGCCACCATCACTGGTTCAATTTTTTTTGTATCAACAAAAAGTAGTTGATCCATTTCAGTTGGATCAAACAATGGATGTTTATCCATTGCAGTTGGATCAAGAGTAGAAATTTATCCATTGCAGTTGGATCAACAATGGATGTTTATCCATGCTGATGGAAAAATGCTACCACTTCATTAGCTGCAGTTTCAGATCCACCCACAAAAACATCAATAGTAGAAGTTTATCTAGTTTATCCAAGAAAAAAGGATCAACAATAGAAGTTGATCCAATTTTAGTGGATCAACAATGGAAGTTGATCCATGTAAAATTGGATCAATAATGATAGTTTATCCATGTAAAATGGAGTGAACTTGGCGTGAGTCGATCACGCATCATCTGACATGGAGTCAGGCATGCTACCATTGCACCACAAGTTCAACATTGGGATAAATTTACATGATTTAAACTACAAAAGCATGAGGTCAAAGGATAAACAACAGTAGTTGATCCCATATAGATGGATCAACAGCCATAGTTGATCCAAAATATATGGATTAACAACCATAGTTGATCCAATATCACTGCCTGCTTCAACCCAGATAACCACCATATTTCATTGCCTGTAGCTTCATAAACACCAACAGCTCCAAGACCAGCTTCAAAACCAATCTCAGTTGAATCAACAATAGATGTTTATCCATTTCAGTTGAATCAACAACCACCTGCAAACCAACATACTACAACTGCAGTTCTACATAACAACAAGTTCATCAGTTAACATGAGTTTATGTATTCAATACCACTAACAGTACCACCAAAGCCTGTACTTCATCTCTGCTTCTATAATTCTCAGAACCCATTAGCTCAAACCACTATTCTTAAGCCATACTCAACTGCAATTCCAGCTCCATATTGAACTCAAACCTTCACTGCAATCATCTTAAACCTCATTCTATGGCATTTACAACTCCATTCAATCCCATGCACTGCACATCACCAGTTAGTCAGCTACAATTTCTCACCTTATTCACTACAGCAAACTCACTCATCTTCATAGCACCACCAGCTCAAATCTCTTCTTCCTTGCCTTGCCTGAGCACACACCTGTGATTTCAGCATTACTCCATTGCCAAGCTCAGTCCAAAACACTCACCTGTGATGCTCATTTAGCCTCTTTGCAACATCACCTGCAGTTGTAGCTTCTCCATTCCATTTCATTTAAGATTGCAACCTAAGCATACATCTAACACACAACTTCATTTCCTGTAACAGTTCTATTGCCTCATACCAATCTCTGCAATTAATCACCAAAGCATCTCTGCACCATTAGCAATATAATATCCACAGCAATCACTACTACAATTCAATCTTGCAAAATTTGTACTTAATATATATTTTCCACTGCCATTCCAGCTCAAACAGCAGCTTCACCGTTCTATCTGAGATGCAACATAGACTGGTGACTGATTAGCACACGAGAATCTCTCCAACGTCAGCTCCATCTTAGTCCATAACCCACCAGCTACCTCAGTTGCACCACTGAGCACAAACCCTTGCTACATTTTATCAGAGATCACCAATTTCAGTTCTCTGGCACTTCAACTTCAGCAACACAGCATCACTCAATTTCATTACCAGAATCAGGAAATCTCACCGCCATTTCTTCTCTTGATCAATCCAAAGTTTCAAACCAAACCCATCTCGAATCTGTTCCAAATCTGACAATTCCATTTAAACAGAAACAGGTAAATCTCCTCATAACTCATACCCCCTTCTTCCAGTTCTCGATTTCAAACTCCAAATCAAATCTAACACCGAATCAATTCGAACTGATAATTCCTCTATTTTCTTATCTTTGCATAATCACAAGCAACTTGCAACACATATTTAAAACCCTAACCAGATTTATAATCTTCAACAGCACCATGATTAACAAAACTCTTCATCTGCTAGTCTCATTCATTCTAATTCTACTCGAGTTATCCAAAATCCCAGCAGACAACACAATTTATTCTCTTGAGCTCAACACTACCACCTGTAATTTTCATCACCAACTGCAACAACAACCACATCAAAACCCCTCTTTTCTTGAATTCAACCGCATCTTATCAATCACCAGTAGCAGAAATTATCATATCTCCCATCTTATAAGATCGAAAAGATCCATTTTCATCATCCGATTCATCCCTCTCTGCCATAACCAACTTCTTCCATCTCAAATCGAACCAAAACTTCTCTCGGTTCAGATCTGAACTTCAAATCTTCTAAGAAATTGAACTCGAGACGTCGCTGCTATTAAGAAAAGAAGAAGAAGAAGATAGTAGGTAGATAGATAGATCTGTTGCTAATAGCGATGGACGTGGTGGTGGCGGCGACGGGCGGCGGAGCTGGTGGTGGTAGTTGCAGAGCTGTTGGTGGTTCTTGAAAGAGAAATACGAGAAGAAGAAAAAAATGAAGTATTAAGAAATTAAAAAGAAGATAACACACATGGGGTATATTTGGAAGTTAATAATTTGTTATTGGGCCCCTGATGGGCTTTTGGATGAAGAGGGACATATTTATTTTGTGATAAGGATATTTGTATAGACCATCAAAAGTAGGGACAAAAATTCAATTACCACAAAATATAATTCCCCTAATAAGAAAAGTTTCACCTTTAATGGAACTTAATAAGAAAGGTTTCACTTTAATGGAACTTAATATTCAACAGGGATATACATTTTCTATAAATTTAGATATACTTAAAATTCATTAAATATTTCTTTGATATTTACTCCATATAAAATGCTAAAAAGTGAATTTAAGCCAAAAGAAAAGAAAATAACACGAGAATGTATCAAAATTTAGGTTTATTTTTATTTTTCTATTATTAGCCTGATTTCTTAGCCTTATAAAAATATCAAAATTTTGGTATTTCTCCGCAGAATCTTGGAATTTCTGTAAGTTTTTAAGTTAAATAAGGTCATCCATTAAAATATAGTTTTGTTATCCTTCTTTTTTTCCCCTTTCCTTATGATAAGAAAGGTCTCTTGTAGAATGGATTTTCCCTTAAGTTAAATAAGGTCATCAATTATTTGGAAAACAATATTTTGCATTTCAATGCAGGGCTTTACTGTGAAAAAGCATACATGCAAATGCGTTCTTGTGCCGATTATCTTATCTCGTTATTTAATGGTGTACATTGGTGCATACAGGCAAATGTGTTCTTGTGTCGATCTGTCCAAAGGTGATGCTTGTTCGTACCATAATGGTGTACATTGGCATCAATATTAGTATGTGTATGACTATGAGTGTTTATTGAACTGATTGAACTCAACACATTTTAAATGATAGTTATTCATTTCACGACATATTAGATATAATTGATTATTCGACAACATTGGTCGTCTGCAGTGGATCCTTGGAGACCCAATTTCCAGGATCTCTAACCTAATCCAATTGAAGCTGGATCAGTTACCAAAGTGCAAGAATTTAGGCCATGGTGAGTTGAATCTAAAGTTCAGCAACAAATGTTTATTTGTACTCTTCTCCAGGTATATTCGTAAATGATCTAATATTCCAGTGCATTGGAATTAAATTAAGTGAGAACTAAATATAATAATTGGAAGTCCAAAACCAATGATTAAGCAAGACCTAAGTTGAAATAAATATTTTAATCTATTGGAAACCAAGCTAAATATAAGAACTTAAGCGATGGCGTGCTCCTCTAGGCATATACAGAAACACCGTGAGGCGTTTGTGGCTTCCAAAATGATATCACAGCAACTGACTCATTTCCATTGTCGCGTCTTGAAATCAGTACATCAAAGTGATAGGTACTGCCTATGACACTCTTTTGAACATCACCGTCTACGATACTGTCGAATACTTCCATTGTGTTTCCTGATTCTTGTACCTATAACCCATGGATTTCCTCTAACCGAACGAACAATTTTTGCAATCCCATCTATTTTTGCAATACAGGTCTATTTCTTTCCCTGTCACAATTCAAAAATTATTAGTTTACAATAAAGTCACCAGACCATCTAAATATTAGAATATTCCATGACTTGCAATATTGTTGGAATCCTTCAATTAGTTATCTCTGAAATAGATACAACTATTGTATCCATGAGAATAAGCAAATAACTGAGAAAAGATAGTCATAGCATTAGTATGAAATTATTAGAAGATAAAGCAATTTATTCCAACCTCCTTTAATCACAGGTCTAGTATGGAATTTGTATTGACAAAAGAAAAATAAAATACTCACAATATAGAATACAATACTGAATATTCAAGCTAGACCTGTTTCAGAATTGCATGATCATAAGGAAAAATAAAATACTCACGGGTCTACTATTTATTGCCATCCAAACCCGCGATTTTAGTATATTAGCATAAATTGTATTAATTTATTAGAAATTTCCAGGACGTTTTTTTTAAGGTATGTATGTTTTTTAAGAATAAAAAAGCATATATTAAAGAGATTATTTTAGGAAAGTGTAGAAGCATGGTTGTGTTTTCTTAATTACCTGTTAAAAAAGGAAATAAATTAAACCCTAGTCCTAAGAAACCTTAATTATACCGTAACAGCCGTTACGCAGCATTAGGTGTCCCTATATTTATTAATAACATCTTTAACCATAAGTAAAATAGGCATAAAGATTAACAATAAGACTGCGATTTGGTTGAGATGATCGAGAAAGGTTGTATACCTGTGCTACCAGCTCTTTACTTTTTTTCTTTTTTTTTTTGTACATTGCATATATATATATATTTATACAGAGCTGGGGTTTGTTTTCTTGGGTCAGCACCTAAGGTATGTTTCGTCTTATTTGAGACATGCTTGCATCAGTAAATGTTAAGTAGACTTGCACGCTATTTGAACAATGAGAAAAAAAATAATTACTTCCGCCAAGAGAGTGTAAAAAGAAAACGCGGCCAATGAATGTAAAATAAAAAAAACGCGGTCATTCCTTATTTGACTTGTTTCATCCGCCATTCCATTGTGGCCGGCATCCCTCCTCCGAGTTTCATCATCAACATACTTTTGCAGCTTTCTAATCCGTTGATTTTCCGCCATGCCTGCCATTATTCATTGGAATCAAATCAATATTCCCATAATCATCCGAAACAATAAGCAATCAAATAAGATAAAGAAGATGATAAATAAGGGAAATGTCAGTCCTTCTTTTTATCAATTAAATGATCAAAAGGATCCACCTATTTTCCAACCTCATTTTTCCTATTTGCCACTCTTGTAAGAATTTCTAAAGTAATTCTACTTTTCCTATTTGCCACCTACACAAGTCAAATACAATTTGACTATAATTATCACCACTTCTATTTTGTCTTTTTCTACATTAATCTCTATTTTCATCGAAAACTCATTAAAAAATATTAACCATATGATAGAACTTTGTACAATTAGTTCACTATTATGTGTAAATCATTTACTATTTCTTTAACTCTTATCATTTAACTAGTATAAATTAACGATTTAATCAGAAAATAATTCGTAAATCATTATTATGAAAGATTCTAAGATTAAAGGCAAAATATCCAAACCTTAAATAAAAGGAACAACCAACAAGATTTTGCTAATTTAGTTGAAAATACATCCATTGAAGAAGATATGGAGGTAAGTAACTGATTTATTTTTGTTTGATTTCTTCTAATTTTCGTTAAATTGGTCTCTAGTTTCTGGATGACCACAAAGAACTTCAATCGTCCAAACATGGACGACTGTGTACAAAAATCGTCGTCTATAACTGGACGACTATACACTTGGAGACGAGATTGTTGGACGACTGTAGTACCTTGTGATTCTTCTTAAGCGAACGGATTTAACTGTCTGACATTATTTTTCACATGTACTTCACAACTCATTAAGATGTCATTCCCAATTTGGATCAGTTGAAAATTTTTATTTTAGATGAAGAAAAAGGGGACAAGACGGAGAAGAAGAAGTGCCTCCCGCGAATAGAATTTAGGTTTTTCTTTCTTTTAGACTTTATTATTGGGGTGGTTCTTTGTGAGGTGTAAACAAAAAGTCAAAGATGTAGTATTTAGGATAAATAAAAAAGCATAGAGGTGGCAAATAGGAGAATTGAGGGTGGCAATTAATGAGAGTGGCAAATAGGAAAAGTAGGGGTGACAAATAGGTGGAGCCAATCAAAATACCAATCCATAAAAAGAATCTAAAAAAAAAAAGTCACTTTTTGGGTGATTAGTTCCAAATAATATCGTGAAAAAAAACAAAAACAAATCACCTCTAAAATATTCCTGATTAGCCCGGTATTTGTCTGCAGCAAGGCCAAAAAGCGTTATGTCTTTTTTCGGGTGTATTACCTGCAAACCTAAAACAACCATCAATAAATTAATCCTAATATCAAAAAGATTTGCATGACAATGACAAAAATAACAAACCCTAATTCTCAAAAATAATAAACCCTAACCGTTTTGGAAAAAACGATGAGATTCTACCCTTGTTGCACCACTTTATATAGAGAGCACTTTACCAAATTTTACAATTATATAGAATGCAGAAATAGTTAAAAAAATCCCAATTAAGGTAATAATATTTTACAAAAAATAAAAAAAAATTGTAATTTTGGATGGCTCCATTATTCTCATATACCATCATAATTAGTGGTTCCAAATATTTTTTTATGAAAGATATATTTCATATTTTCTTAGTATTTTTATATATACCAAATTATTCTCATACCATAATAATTGTTGGCCGCAAATATTTTTGTACAAAAAATATAATACATATCAAAACATAACAAAATCAGAAAACTGGTTATATTTAGTTCATTTTCTATTTTAAGCTTGTTTGTATAAAAAATACAATACATAACAAAATTAGAAAACTAGTTTTATTTAGTTCATTTTTTATTTTAAGCTTGTTGTATTTTTAATTATGGTATGAACAAAATTAAGAAAAATAATATGAAAATGAGGTGTATTATTTTGTCATTGCTTGATTTTTTGTACGATCGTTTTTGTATTGGCTCACTTTAGATCCTAATTTTTTCTTCAATCTTTTGTTTCAGATACTCTCATAATTCCGTAATCTTTCACTTTTGGATAGCACCATAAAAAAATATTCTCGCAAGAAAGAAGGTTAGTACCCACAATCAATTTTTTTTTTAATTAATTGAATGGAGTTGTAATTAGGATAAGAACGATTCCAAAAGTTGTAACTGGACATTGGACATTAATCATTTTTTATTTTTTATTTTTTTTAATTCGTTGATATGTGTTTGATTATGATGCGTGACTTATTTAATTATATGATGAAATCGTGATTGATTTTCCTATGATTACGTGATTGGTTATTGATTTAATGTATTTTGATTATTGATTTAATGTATTTTTTGGCAACATTATTCTATAGATGTTTTTTTTTTTTTGGTAGTTTTATAAGAATTTATTAGATTTATCTATTTTGGTAATATTTTTTTTGGATTAGTTGGAAAAATATCTTCCTAAAATATTTATTAGCGAAATATTGAAAAATTACCAAAAATAAAATAAAATTGGGGCCACAATCAACCAGAAGCGAGAATCAACCAGAAGTTAGAATCAACCAGGAGCTCCGGTGAATGAGATCGCTCGAAAAAACTCTGTTATTATATAGAGAATATGACATGATTTACAAAAATAACCTTTTCTAAGTTAGTTTCATTATAGAAAAATAACCTGAAAAACCCTAAAATGTAGGGGTTTACGATAATTCCTAAATCATATTCACGTAACAGGGAAAAAAAAAACTCAATTATCACCATCAATTTAGGAAAAGTAAAAGAAAGACAATTATCATCTTTTGAAATTCCTTCAACAAAAAAAAATAAATCATCTTTTGAAATTCTAGAAAATTCTAGTTTTCACCTGAGTGAATAGTGAAAATTTAAATTTTAGGAAAATTATAGTTTTCACGGGCGTGATCGGTGAAAATAATTAAGTTTGCGCCTACAATTAATTAACGGAGATTCCAAAAAATTCAAATTTTCAGTGAACATTTCAGGTTTCACCCGTAAATTTTAACATGTGAAATTTGTGAAAATTCAAGTTATCAATAAATATTCTTGTTTTTACAGGTAATATCATGACGTAACTGATGAAAAACACAATTTTCACCGAGTCGAGATAGGTGATTATGACATTTTTCACATTCAAAATAGCACATGCGGCTATCACAAGACTCACAACATCATTGAATTTGATGGATATATTATTGGAGAGAATCCTTCTCTCTACTAGTTAATCTCAAATATCTATGTTTAACTACATATTTTCATCTGACCTTCAATTCACTTAGATCCTCTACCACCATTCTTAGATAGGATCTTTGACGAAACCACAAGAAGACAAATAATCAAAATACATCATTTATGACCAAAAATGACCGATTATTTAGTGAAAGAATCATATTTAATTTATTTTTTAATAACACTTTTTTTTATGCCATGGAGTTAAAAAGAAGGTTAACGAAAGGCAATCAAAATAGCACATGCGGCTATCACAAGACTCACAACATCATTGAATTTGATGGATATATTATTGGAGAGAATAAAACCCCAGTCAATCCAAATATCTATGTTTAACTCAGTTTAGATCCTCTCTTCTTAGATAGGATCTTTGACGTGCAGAAAAACGCCTATGACCAATGACCGATTATTAGCGGAATCATATTTAATTTATTTTTTAATAACACAATTCAATCTCAAACTACTATTTTTAGCCGTAGATTATATATATTGGACTACATATATATACTATCTTAACGAAAGGTTTTTGAAAAAGAGAGGAACCAAACTTGGGTTCCTCAGATATTTCCTCTAGTAAAAATAAATAGATCAAAAAATTTAAAACTTAGATATCTTTAAAAATATATACATCAGATTTTTGTAAAATTAATATATTTTGAAAGCTCTTTGAATTATCTAAGTAATGAGTACAAACAAATATCCTAAAGTATAGTCATCATCAATATATAAAACTTCTCTTGACGCAACAACTTTGAGGATTGGGCAACAAAAATTGGTTTTTAAATCTTCAATCTCTTTGGATTATTCATGATCTAAATCTTTATCTTTTTACTTAGATTCTTCGCATTATTATAGTTTTACTTGATTTTATGATAGTTTGCTAGTTCACTGGATATTGTGGAATTATACTATGAATCTCTTTATCTTTTTGTTTTAAGAAGAAAAATATATTATTTTTGCTTTAAAGGTTATGCATAAACTATGATCCTCTTAAGATTTACTTGTTTGTCTCCATGATATCTGCTGTCTTTTTGTATTTCTTCTGAACTAATGGTTTTTTCCATGTGGTGGTAATTTTCTTCTCGTGTGCAATTTCTTCGTCACTCAAACATTTGTGGCTATCCAGTGGTGGAGTTCAAAATGGTTTTTTTTTTAATCAAACGCAGTGACGTGTGGAAAGCAGTGGTGCAAATCATCTTGGTTATGATGATTCATACTAGTAGATCAGTGTCTCCTCAAGTCCTACTAGGAATCAATAGAATCAACGATTGCAAGTGTTACCATTATCATGAAACCCAACTCAGTCAACACTGATTCATCAAAATTAAAAAATCCCATCACAATTCCCTCCTAAAATTAAGCTGCCTAACAACAGGTCTTTCCTCAATGTCAATTATGACTCACAATTTAGTTACCCAAATTTCAACTACCCTCCTTATTTTTTGGAACCAGAAAATACCAAGCTTTACATGCAATATAGTGTTATCTGTTCAGGAAATTCGCGTGTACTCTAAAAAGACGACGGTACCCAAATACACCACAATCTTTTTGCTTTAACCTATAAGTCCTTTAACCAATGTGATTGTCTATGGATACGAGATCGAGAAAATATGACAACAAGATAACTTGTGTGATTGACTATGGATACAAGATCGAGACAATACAAGGACGAAGTATGTTACTTGATAATAGGTTTGGTAATAACCAAACTCTATAGGATCACTATCAAGTAATACAGAGTTAACGTATATGTGTATTATTACTTTATTATAATAAACAATTATAATACGGAAATCAAAGTAAAAGACACAACAAGATTTTGTTAATGAGTAAATCGCAAATGCAGAAAAACCCCGGGACCTAGTCCAGTTTTGAATACTCTCATAATTAAGCCGCTATACAAAATATAATACCAAATTTGTATAGTTGAGACCAAGCAGACTACCCCTAGCTACTTAGTTCCCTCAGTATCCTTGTGCATTCGACTTCTAGAGTCGCACACGTGAATATCAAGTCCTTTGGATCGTATTCCAAACAGTAAAGGGAGAATCTGTTTGGTAACCACTCTAATCAATCTTGCTAAATATTTAGATAAGTCGTTGACAAAGGTTCTTATGTTTAATCTAATAAACTCCTTTATCTGGTTAGATCAGTATAACTTTAACTACCGAAATAGTCAAGTATAAATTCTCACTCAATCAAAATAGATCTCAAAGAGATATATTGAGAATGACGATGTCATGTAACTAATCAATCAAATAAATCTGATTCTAGTTGGAACCCATCCGATCAAGGTTTGTGCACACAATTCATGAGATACGAAAACCAATAAGAAATCTTTTTTGTCTTCAAATCTTCTTTAATCTTCAATAACCTGCACAACACCACTTAAATCTCTTGTGATCAATCACGCACATAATGGAGTCTGTTAATAATGGATTATCAAAAGATGTCTTTAGATATAACAACAGTTCTAAAGACCCCGTCGATACTTCGATCTAGTTTGAATAAATCTTATATCAGAAGAGAAGATTCTCAAGAATAAACAAACTAGGTGCAATCAAAGCTTCAACAACCGTTAGTCAATCAAACCAATCGAAAACTAATAACACTGCAATTATCTAGTTTGCAATGAATAGCCGGACCAATAAGTCAAATGATTTCCCTTTCGGTTCACAAAACAAGTTCATGAATGTACTTCCTTTAAACAAATGTAAAACATTGTTTCCTATAATGAAATCTTCGCCATAACCCATTCACATAATCATAACAAATTAACAATATATACAATATTATGTCAATGTACTATCTACGAAGTTCAAAAGATAAGTGTTATACTTCGTAGTCTAATTATCTAATATTATGATCATGTCACATCACTAGAGTATTATATAATATGTACAATATCTACAGCTTCACAGTTATCAATAGTATAAAGCAGAGTTTACCTAACTTTGCATATCTGAGTTGTGGTCAGGATTTATCCTTGGCAAAGATAAATCAAAGGTTGTGGTTCTCCGTGCCACACCCTACAAGTCGCACACGTGGTGTTCATTCCAATATTATGAATTAAAAATGAATACTCAAGTCAAGATATGGAATTTCAAAAATTATAACGGGGAGGTTCGAACTCATGACCTATTGTGTCATAAGAGTGGCCTCTAACCATTGTTCCACCTTGGTTGGAATTGATAGAAAAGATAAATCAACAGTGGTTGTTTGTGCAACTTAAATATTAATTAGTATAAG
The DNA here is from genome assembly GCA_023529315.1 of Papaver bracteatum. Taxonomy (NCBI): domain Eukaryota; kingdom Viridiplantae; phylum Streptophyta; class Magnoliopsida; order Ranunculales; family Papaveraceae; genus Papaver; species Papaver bracteatum. Next base: position 2,082,807 of record JAJJWX010005066.1, read on the forward strand.
TGTTTTATTAATTAATATAAGTGATTTGTCTAGAGAGGATAAATCCATGGTCATGGTGTGTTCAACTTAAATATTAATTAGTATAAGTGTTTTATTAATTGATGTCTCATTAATTTCTCATGATAAATGATTTATTAATTTTACATCATAAATATCCCTTAATTAATATTAATACATATCTCCATCAATAAATACTAATCTTGACAAAAATTATTTCAATAGATATTAGTGGTGGTGGTGGTAGTAGAGGAAGAAGTAAGTGGTGGAAGCGATGGAAGGTGTTACTAAGTGGTGGAGGCGGTAACATTAGTTTTGGTGGAAGAAATAGTGGCGCTGGATGGTTTTAATGGCGGTGGTATTGGTTTTTTCTTTTTGAATCAATAATAATATTTTTTTTACATGACGGGTAACATTGTATTGTGAAAAGTATAGTTGGTTGTTTTTGACACGATCAATAACAAATACTTTTAGGATGATACCAAATCATATAAGACAAAATGGTTGTTTTTGGTACCACCGCTATCTTTGGTAACCCTTTTATACACATGATTTTCAGTATTAACAAAAAACATATAGTTAAATAAATTAATTGACGACCTAAGTTTGTTAAATCTAAACTTTATACATGACTTGTGGGATTAAAAGTTATAAGTGTGCCCATTATTCTACGAGGGATGGAAAATGGTGGTGGTGGAGAAAGAAGTGATATCTGGTGGTTTGTGGTACTGGCCGGTATTGATGAGTAGTAATTGACTATGTTAATTATGTGCTGCTACAAAAGGATAACACTATAAATTAGAAATGTGGTTGATCGTCTTAATGCTAATATAAACTCGGTTAAAATACATGAAAATTAAGAAGAAGAAAAAAACATTTGGATGTCACGTTATATAATAAATAACACTAAAAACTACATATTTAGTATCAAGGTTTCTCCGTCCAATAGATATATCTAAGGTTGTATTGAGATCCCGTAAGCATAGGGCGGGTTGGTCTTGGATTTCTGAATGATAATGAATATAATGAAACGCTCCCTCTCGGTTTCTCCAATGAAAACCGAAACCTTCTAAAAAAAAAATCAATCGAACAACACTTAGATGGAACGCATCACCACCAGTGTAAACTTCTCTGAATTGCTACATATCCAGTGAAATTTCTACAGATTAATCTGGTGATTTCGTCCTACCGTAGTTTTTAACGAGGCATGCAATTAAATCTCTAATAGTGATTTTAAAGGTATTTGATAATTACAAAATTCTCTTATAAGTTTTGTTTATGCAAGTATTGATTTAACTTGGGTTCTTTTATATTTTTGTGTTAAGTTGATGACTTTTTAATTTGAATACATGTTTGGTTAACAAACTTTGATACATATAGGGTATTTTATTTGTAGAACTGATGTTAGTTTCTCATTTTTCCCGTTAGCACTTTGTTTCGATCCCATATTTGTAGACATTATTTGACTAATGTTGGGGTATTTGTTTAATCTCAAGTCCGATTAAACCCAATGTGTGTTGTATACAATGAAGTCGACAGAAGTTTGTGTCGGCTCTACCTTGAAACTAATAATTTTTCTTCGAAAGGTTAGTTGAATTTATGTAGATACAAATATCAATATGACTATGCTCTTTAAAACTCCAAATTACTTGAGTAACACTAGATGTGAGAACGTTATTCATGCACTACTTAGCATAGTTGGTGTTAAATTTTTTTATCCACGAATTTCTTCAATTTTATGTTATCAATATGATTGAGAAAGAATCTTACACATGTTTTGATTTACTATTATAATTTTATTTTTTCAACTCACATGTGTATATCTCAGCCTTCCAATAGCCAAGGGTTCTTCATTTTTATAACTCTCACATTTTCAAAAAATAAATAAATAGTGTTTATCCATAGTAGGGAAAATGTTATGGGTTTTTGCTTCACTCCTTAGAGCCTTAGTTATCAATAATTTCGGAACAAATGTGTATTCATAAACATCATGGAGTTGGATTGGCAGTTTAGGTATATGTATTGTTAGATGAAATATTCTTTTTGAAGTTTGAAATTATAATCTAATGGAACAATAAATGGGGAATTTTTTTATTTACTGTATTTTTTATTTTATTTTCATGCTGGCACAACATTATTACTCCGTCCAGATAATAAATTGGAATAACATGATTAAGTAAAAAATAAAAAGATCAGGTAACCCATTTTGTTTCCCAAAACCTATTTGAATATCAAAATAATTACTCACGAATAAAATGAAGCAAGAGGAATGTGAACAATATCGTATTAGAGACAAAACATCCTATGCCGTTACGGCACGGGTTAAGATCTAGTGTTTTCAATACAGCACGACTTGAAAGATACATTAGGAATTAAACATTTCAAGTCAATATTACTAACCTCAAGTGGAAGGATGATGTCGTCGTTGTAGTTCGCTACTTCTTCACATTCTTCAGGTCTTCGAAGTAATACTTGTATGTCTCAAAATTCCTAGACTTTCTAGTCTAACCTAAACGAAGTTGACTCTGGTATTTAATCAAGCGACTCTAGATGAGTTTTGATACTAAAAGATGACAACCAAACTTGACATACCAACGCTTGGTGAGTTCAACCGAGCTATGCTCTAACATACTCATAAATGCAGATATCCCCTCATAACATAAAGTTCTACAAGAAAATATATATTGTTCTTTTCTTAACAACCAAAAAAGAGAATGAAATATTGGAATCCTCTGATGGACTTTGATCATCATGTATTAAGACTTGATTACAATCATAAATTTAAGACATATTATCTACTGCAATAACTGAAGAAATACAAAAGATAATTCGGCATGCACATCAATTGTTGTTTCAAGTAGTTTTCTTTCATTGCTTCTTTACCGGTTAGATCAAATGCATGGTTGTTCATCCTATTACTAAACTTAAAACCCAAAAGAATATCGCACCCTTTTAAGATCTCAACTGCTTCCATGATAATTGCATGATTTCTCCATTGAACCATTATACCTCCTGCAAATTGAATAATTATCCGACAGTCTCCTTCAACCCAAAAGTCTTGAAGCTTCTTATCATTCACTTAATTTGTAGCTTCAAGCAGAGCTAGAGATTTATCGTCTTTAGCGTTGGATGGATGCAATGAAGGTCCCAGATCGATCTGTTTCATCTTCACATATATCATCATGAAACATTAGTCTGTATCCCGAGTTAACCAATTCACTTACCCAAGAAGCATCAAAGTTTAGTTTAAACTGATCTTTGGGTGGTGCTCTTCATCCATGTATAGAATTGTATCAAGAAGTTCCCATATCACTAATAATATTGGACTGATGATATGACATTTCCAAAGTACATACATCTGAATCATTTACAATAGGATACCGCAACACATTATGTCTTTGTATTGCTAGAGATGTTTGGATGCTAGTGTTCGTTATATTCTGGAAAATTTTGTTATATTTCTCCTTAAAGATGAACCAGCACTATTTATTACTTTGGCATCTACATTTTATTTCCATCTCATACGAGCTGAAGCGCTAAGAGAGAACTTAGGTCGAGGTTAGGTGAACGAGTATTTGGTACGTGCAAGACTTAAAGGAAATCATATTCTCATAATTAAAACCTGAAGATGAAGACCACACCACGTACACGATCTGAATTCTGGAGCCAACAACGAAGATAAAGACCAAAGACACGGCTAGAAGTTAGGACCAAAAGCTCACAACCTGGATAGAAGACTACACCATAAGAAGGAGTTCCCAGGTTGAGAGAATGGTTTGAGAAGAAAACAATGTTTGAGTGGATAATGATGTTATCTTCAGCTAGATTAAGGCGATTACCAATTAGACATGCATCCTGCGTGATAGTTATGATAGTATGAATAGCCATAAAGGCTTTACTTGTAAATCAAATACAATATACACAACTTTTTCTCATCAATGAAAAATACTTTATAGTGATTCTCTTTGGATATTTTCTGGACTGACAATCTGACTTATAGGAAGAGAACCTCTACCCATAATTTGTGAGAATTGAGATAATCACGTGTAAGAGTATTGTAGTTGATCAGGTTTGGTAATCAACCAAACGAATTATCAGACTGGAACTTTATGTAGGTACGTATACGAAGTCTCTACTCCTAGGACACTAAATATGCATCTTCATTCTAGATGTGAAATCAATCATAAGTTCACTACAAAATCTAGTAACAAGTTACAAAGATTATGTCGATGTCGCAATTATGAAGTTCAAAAGATAAGCGTTATACTTCGTAATTTAATATACCGAGATTGCAAAAACAACTTGTATATTATTCCTTAACATTTTGATCATGATAAGATGATTAAGTCTCCAATACTATATTTCCATGTATATAACTTCGCATGTTATGTTTTAATCTAAACGACTTGAAAGCAACACTATAAAAATGTAAACAAATCAAGTTTTATATTACTACCCTCAAGTAGAAGGATTATGTCTTTGTTGATGTCGATACGTTTTCGGATTCCTAAGGTCTTCAGAGAAATCCTTGTACGTCTTAATATGTCTAGACTTCCTAGTCTAACCTGATGAAGTTGACTCTAGTAATCTAATCAAGCAACTTATGAGTTTTATCTAGTAATCTAGTCAAAAGATATGCAATAACCAATTTTCAGTTTTATCTAATCTTATCTAATATCCGACTAATTTACCAAAATTTCTCATGGGCAACAACTCAATATTAGCTACTATTCAAGTATACTTTACTAATATATCTTCCAGAGATATGTTTTATTTACTGGGAAAATAAAAACACATAAATTCGAAAATCCTAATAATTTTTTTGAAACATTTCGGTTTGGGATCTCGTCTTGAGTATCAAGGAATATCTTTGAAAAATAAAAGAATAAAATATTTAGCACATGTTCCGAATTACCAGTTATGTCGACATCTCGAACTTTCCTAAATAGCAACTCATATTCTGATATTCAATCAAACCTTACATATGCTATTGGGATCGGTCCTGCTATAGATCCCCAAGTCATGGATCTTTAGGATCCCCAATAGGGATCAATCCTGCTATAGATCCCCAATAGGAATTGGACCACCAATCCTATTGATTTATTTCAACTACGAAACAAGTTTCACAAGTTTACTTCCTCAAACTCATGCGAAGTTTTTTTGGCATGGAATCAATCCTAAGTTCATTACACAATCTAGCACAAGTTACAAAGATATTATCCATGTCGCGATTACGAAGTTCAAAAGATAAACGTTATACTTCGTAATTCAAATACCAAAGTTATGATATAACTTGCGTATTCTTCCTTGACACTTCAATTATAACGAAACGTTCAAGTCTCTAATATTGGAGTTAAGTTTTCAATTTAAATGACTTGAAGGCATTGTATATAGAAATGGAAACAAGTCAAATCTTGTATTACTAACCCCCGAACAAAAGGATAATGTGTTCTTTGATGCCGATACGTCTTCAGGTTTTGCAGAGTAACACGAGTTTATCTCAAAATTTCTGGACTTGCTAGTCTAACCTAATGAAGTTGGCTCTAGTAATATAATCAAGCGACCTTGAGTTTTGGGACTAAAATATGACAACCAAACTTGACATACCAACGATTGGTTCAACCGATCAATACTCTAACATATACCTGTACTTACGATGATTCCTTAGACTGGGTCTAGTGGTAATTCAAGGTTTGATTTTAACTTCAAAAAGTGTGCCCTTTCCCTTGAATCAAGTTGTGATTTAAGAGGTAGCTTTAAATTTTGCCATGTTTTGTAGCGCGAAACCATTTAACGCATTTCTCTTGAACCTCACCAAGCCATTATAGATAGCCTTCATATCAAGCTGACGTGGATAGGTAAGTTGAAAGTTGAATTAAAACACCATTAGACTCAACCTTATTCAAATGCACTGTGAACCTAACCTTGGTCACACACGGTGAAGACTACGGATAGTAAAGGGTCAATAATACTTGACATATATGAAATATCTCATGTCATATATAATTTGAGTATTTGACACTCAGTAAACATGGAAATGACATTTCTGGACATTTTGTAACATAATTTGCTACGAAAATAATAAGTAAGTATGAGATATACATAGTAACACAAAAATTACATTTTCTTGGTTAATCTATTAACATAAATAACGATAACCATTATCACTGGTTTTATTTCACTCATAATTAAATTCTAACACTATTAGCTAAAGAAATAAATCATGTCTCTACCATTTAATTTCAATTTACTTATTAATAAGATTTTTTAAATGAAATTATGTTGATTGTATCATATAGACATGATTTATTTCCTTAATCACTATATGCTGGGATGGTGGGAGGGGAATCCCATTCATGGGAATCATATTTCTTTAAGCATAGGGAATCTTAAACCACCACCCCATGAATTTTGAATCTCTATGTTTAAAAGTAATCTTATTTCTATGCTTCCTACTCCTATATATCTACCGAACACGGAGATAAAATTGTATTCTTGGAAAAGTGATTTTATTCCCTCCAGGCTCTAACCAAACCAGCCTTAATTTTATCGTGCAACATATATGTTTTGTGGCTCTCTTCTGATTTCGATAACGAAAATGCTAGATTGACAGAGATATCTCCCTAACAAAATCTAGTAAGAAAAAGCGGTGGAGTAATTTATGTTTATTACCTATTCAATGATAAAATGACGCCCCAAATTACTATTGGATCTCCACAATATTTATTACTTATTACAGCCAATCTAGAATTTTGTTTTCTTTTCTGAAACTAACAGCCAGTCTAGGATTGGTCGCGCAGTGATTTGCATATTGTGTACAAGGGTGGTTTTTGGTAATTCCGCACTGGGCACAACTGCACAAAGGTTCAAGGTGGAAAAGCAAAATGAGGGTATTATAGGAAATAACATTTAAAAAAATCTGGAGGAGCTAAAAACGGAAAATAATTGGTATCCGGAGGATTCTACCGACTGAGAGAGAAATGGTTTGACCCCAACCACCCTAATGGGCTATCCCTGCTAATATCTTTCAGTCTGTATAACCCGCGGGATACCTAACAATTCCGATAAAAAATAATTGTGTATTAGCGTATTCACTTTTAAAGCTAGTAAGGAAACGACAGTGGAGAGAGAGAGGAAAAAGAAAAGAGAGAAGACCCATAGAAATGATTCAAATTTCTTAACCCTAATAATCTTCTCTCTATAAAATCTCTGCAATGAAAGATCATTTCAGAATCAGTTACTCCTTAAAAAGTCAAGATGGTTAGTTTTTGTAGATATTTTTTTTTTCTCAATATAAATACTTTCAAACTCACCTCATGCAAAATTAATCTATCTTTTTAATACGTATCACTTTAGCTTTAATCACCTTTCAACTTCATGACTTAATCTTTCTAGTTTATTAGATGAAGGGTTTTTCGTAGTTGAATTCAGATTATAATCGTCTAGGGTTTTTGGTTGTGTTTTGATAAAATAATGTTTTGTTAAGTTCTTAGTTGATTTGTTTTTCAATTATGATGCAATTAAAATCAGTATTACAAAATATGATTCTGATAGGTTAAACGCTATTATCTACGCCAAAAACCAAGATTTTCGACATCGTGTGTCTACATCTAAGAAAGCTTGAGATATCTTAGATACTGTATTTAAAAGGGAATACCTCAAAAAATTAAGGAAGCAAGGCTTCAAAACCTAACTTCTATCTGGGAAAACCTTCGTATGGTTAACAAAGATTCATTAGAGGAATTTAATCACAAGTGATCTATAATAGTGAATGCCTCTCATGCATTAGGCAGGACTATTTCTGAAAGGAAGATTGTGATGAAACCCATGAAAGGGATATTGCTTTAGATATGGATGAATGACTCATGTCTTGTACGTATCACGATATTGGTATTTGGTCTCACACGTGGTTATTTTTGTTGTTCTCAGGTCGCACTCGAGCTGAAACCTGATACTTTATCTCGACTTGAGCTTTATCTTAGTGCTGAGCTCCAGATCTTATAGCTGTCTAGTGTTCAGTAGATGCTATATTTCGTCATCTACATTATAGACAAAAATTTATCATGTAGATGTCCACTTTAACGAGGCCTTATTACTCGGGCACCAAGTATCTAAACTCTATAAATAAAGCCTTAAACTTTTGTAAACACAAATATATGAATACAATATCCTTTTATTCTCTCGTCTTCTCTCTACTTCTTCTTCTTCTTTTACATCAGTATATATTATATAAAAAAATATGTTCTTTTTAATTAATCTATGAACATAAATAACGATAACTATCGTTTTAACACTATTCGTGAAAGAGATAAATGATGTCTCATATTATTTAATTTCTATTTTAATTATCAGGTAACTTAATGCTTAAGATAAAATTATTTGGTCTAAGTATGAATATTCAATTGTTAACCCACCTTTCAATCGAACCGTTTTTTTCTTCTTCTCAATAAGACATGGTTTATTTGCGAAACTATGGAATGTTTGGATAGTGAAAACTGGGAAGGAAATCCCAGTCCCAATAATCATGTTCCCTGGGGAGAGGAAATCCCATAACAATCACCCTTATGGATTTTCAATTTCCCTATTATGGGAGGAATTTCTATTCCTATGCCTATTTATTCTTATTTACTAAACTTGAGAATGGGTTCTCGGATGTCGGGTAGCAATTGCATTATATGGGTTTTTTTTTTCCTGAATATAACTAGAGCAAGTTTAATGGTGGAATTCAAGCTATTTTAAGCTTGGAAAAAGTGTGGAATGCTAAGTCTAATGACTTGCAAGTTAATCATCCACACAGTTTCCAAGGCATCTTTCTTGGTTTCATGGAAGATACCTTGGAGCATAAACTAAAACACCTATCTGAACTGCGCTAAACGCCATTCCGAATTACGTTAAACGCCATTTTGAATTGCGCTCAATCTTGTGATTAATTTTGTTTTTAAATCCAATTGTCACTTTCTGATTATCGTTTTTGTGTGCCAAGATTGAACGGGTTAAGCACATTTCAGATTGGCGTTTGAGAACCAATTTTGCATCCCACCATTAGACTTAAACTTTCGTAGTCTATTCCAATCTCTAGGGACAAGCACTAAGGTGCCCTTTTCCCTACCCTATCCCTCATATGTAGGGAAAAAACCAAAATCGCAATCACTATGGTCTTCCATATCCCTACATGTGTTGGGGTATCCCTCCCTTTCTCTACAAGGAGGATCATATCTGATTCGAGTATTAGGGAAGGAAATTACATGGCTACTCAGTTTCCGTATGAATTTACGTTTTATGGGTACTCAGTAGCCGTCTGGCAGTTGATACGACTACTGAGTTTCCGTAACATTTTACACGGTAGCCGTTTCCGTAAACATACTTGTTTGACCTTTTTTCGTTTACACCTATCTCACACCCGATCCTAACCATCCATCATTAATAATGGCTCTATCTTCTCTACCATCGGATCCCGACAGTCATTTTTTCAAAATCCTTTATAAATACCACTCTAATTCTCTACTCAAATCACCTCAAATCCTCTCTTCTTACAATTAGTTTTCTTCATTAAAAGCTCTCAAATTTTCTTCTTTAAGTAAGAGTTTTAAATTTTGTTTTGCTCATCAATGTCGGAGACTCAAAAGAAAAAAAAGGAAACATAGAGCGAGATTTAGTACTTTGGAAGATTTTCACATTGTTACTCAGTACTGTGCTCTTGATTATAGCAGTTATGAAGATAAGAATGAGTTTTATAAAATCTTTTTTTCAAAAAAATTTGGAAGCTTGTGGTGGGAATCCACACGAGCGTACTATAAAAAGCGTTCGTAATAGGTTTAGCATAATCAAAAATGAAGTGGATAAGTTTTCCGAATGTGTTGCAAGAGCCGTTGCAAGTAATCCGGACTTGGACTCTAATAACCGGGTATGTTATCTAAATATGTTCATTATAGTTGTTGTATATGTTGTTTGTAAATAGTTTTATTTATGCGTATCTTATTTATGGTTTGTTTACATTGATGTAGATGATAATTGCGAGAAGCTATCATGTTAAAAAACATAAAAAAAACTTTAATCGAGATGTTGAGTATGAGATGCTTAAAGACGTTCCAAATGAACCAAATGTACAAGTAGGTGTAGATGAAGATATGGACCAAGATTCTAATCCTATTGTTGATGGTGGATTTTCATTTAAGGGTAAAATTGTAAAACCTAAAAATTATGCACTAACATCTTGTAAAAGATAAGGCCATTAATAAGTGATGGATACTCCTTCACTTTATTAATTCACCAAGAATGGAGCATGTGGCAACAATCCCATTCTGTGAATAAAATACACGAAATTCATCCAGGTTGGAGCATGTAGCAACAATCCCATATACCCTATGAATTTACAGCATTATTAATTAATGCGCAACCAGCCTTGTATTTCTTGTACTCATTATCAGTGCGGCACGACGATTGAGTGTTGCTCTCAGCAAAACAACACGAATATCCAAGTACTATAATGAAACATGTACGAAATACCCGTACATGCTGCAACTCTCGGTGTGTTATACTAGCCCGATTGAGTCACTCTCGGTGTGTTATACTAGCCCGATTGAGCATCCGGACTGACCGTATCAGTCTGGATATGATCATGACCATCCAACTCCACCAGCATGATTGGATGGCCCAGATCGATTCCATAACCCCAAGCAGGTATGGAACATCCGCTGCCGAACCAATGCGGGCCCCGCATGGTCGACCTCCCCAAAAGATTGGCCTAGCTTGCCAAAAATGTTCAAACCATAGCGTATGGACGGAAAACCCTAAATTAGGGTTTGCGGCACATTACATGTGTCGCAAAATAGTCTCAACCATCCATCTTCGCAGGTATAGATGGAGAGTGCAGACGTAGATTCAAAGGGCACGGAGCATGTCAACACAATCACCGTGGGCCCACCTACATACCTGACCAATCGGTCAGGACCAACTATGGTTGGTCATTCCAATTCGTGCGCTCGAATGGAGCATGACGCACGGCCTTGAAACCCAAAGTTAGGGTTTTGAAATCACGAGCGTCCATTTTCTCCGGCACGAATGGAGGATCCGAGATTAGATCAAGCAAGTACGGTCATACCAACATGACCACCGTGGTCCCATCTATCCCCTCACCTGATCGGCCAAGGAATACCATGCCTGGTTATCCCAAATCGTCTGCCCAAACATGCATGGTCGCTACTTCCAAATTGCAAACTAATCTCAACCGCTCGATTTCTCCGGAAGAATTGAGTGGCTTAGATCATGTTTTCATGGGATGGTAAGGCATAGGCGTGAACACCAGCCTACCACCTACACGTTGGAGCAATCGGCTAAGACCGACCAAGCTTGGTCGTCTTGGAACGCGCGTCCGAAGTTGGTATGGTGTGTGACTTTTGCGGCACCAATTTTATGTCGCAAATTGATCTCGATCACACAACTTCGCAGGACGAATTGAGTGGCCCAGATCACACTTTCATGATACAATGAGGTATGGGCACCTACACCGTCATGTCATCTACATGCATGTACGGTCGGCCAGCCAAAATTCGTATCCCAAGCTTGGATTCGATCAGGCTGAAGAGTGGTGCTTGTGCGCCTTCTCCAAAACCCTAATTTCACCAATGGTCGCAGATGCGTGTCTCAGAAACCATCTCGTCCGTCTAACTTCACCGGTTTGGTTATACAACCCTGGTCAGGAGTTAATTGGTCAGTGCGGAGTCATGGTAATCACCATCCGTCACTCTACCACACCATGTGGTCGTCCAAGGGAGGACTTGCTTGCACAACCTCCAAACCATCACATGAAGTCAGCTCAAACAACGATGCTTCATACATGCTGAATATACTCGATGCAGTACTTGCATAGTATACACACGATACTTCACAAGTATCAACTTCCTGAATAATGCAGTTATTCAATCTAGCATTACGTGTGTATTTTCTCGTGGGTCCCACGATCCACACACTCGAGACATCAGTCATGTCACAAACTGGGGGATACATACTGGGGTATTGGTCTGGCGGTTTACAGCGTGCAGCGCACAACGCGCCATCATAAGAACGTGTCAGGAAGTCATGGACGGTTAGTGATGATGGGAGAAGTGGGCAAGCCTGGTCGTGTGACACCAACACACTACTCCATCACTCCACTTTCTCCACTTCCCACGAGATATGAAGGTTAGGCTAAAAGTCTTGTATAAATAGGTTCTCCGCCCTATTTTTCACAAGAACAGAACAAGACAAGACAGAACAGAGAGAGCATAACACAGAAACCAAGTGTTAACATCCAGAGCCTGCTTGCGTTAATTACAAGCCTGCTCACCTTTATGTTGCAAGTCATACATGGCCAACACCTTCACAATCTCAACACCTTCTTCGCTTCCCTCCCTAAGATCAACCCCATCTCCTTCACTTTGTGACCGAAACAAGTCTGGAATGGCCATTCTTTTTGGTTTAGGCCGGACTTGCACATATTGACCTCTCGAATCTACAAGCACTCACCGCGCAGTGCATTGTTTAATGTTTAGATTCATTCCTCATCCACACACCCCAAATTATCAAAATCGCCAGGAATAGTTTTCACCCACAAACAATTAGCGACCACAGTGGGAGGTTAATCTCTCGGTTATAAAGTCAATTCCTTCGAAATACGATTCAATCCTATCAATTTCAAAAAGGGTAGATCTTAGAACCAATTCAATCAGCAATTCATTTCAAGATGGTGGAACTTAGGTCTGGATCAACAATCAATCCTAATGGAACTAGTGTGGATAACACTCCCGGTGTTGGTGTACCTGTCAGTGGAGATGTCGTGGTTAATACATCTCGTAGAGCCGTCACTTCTACCACCAGCGCCAGCGTAGAAGGAGATATTACATTAAGTGTAACACCTCCCATCACCATAGCCAGAGCAGCCGCAAATCCCGGTATATCCTCAAGTGTAACACCTTCGGTAGTCACCAGAGCAACAACTTCCACTCCTTCATCAGGACGAGAAGACAGAGGGACGAGAGGAGGAGCATCTCCCATTACCATCGCAGATTTGATGGAGAGATAGGAAGTCCTTGCTAAGACTCAAACGGATATGGCTACAACTCAGAAAAAGGTAATCACTTTTCATAAGACATTAACTGATCTATTTCTACAAGAGCCGCGACATCCCCTTGAGCCAATAAGGAACGCATTCAACACACCGGAGAAGGTACTTCAACGGCGCGGACCTACATGGACCTGATCAAAGAAGCGACATTAGATATGAGCGGTCCTGTCATGGAAACTCCTACACTGGGGACTGATCCTCACAACGATCCTCCACAAGTCAATAGTTTCACTATGAACCAGAGGCCGGTGTATTGGGAAGCGGTTTCTATAGTGGAAAGTTTATGCAAACTTTCACACCTCTCGAAGAATCAGCGCGCGGAGACGTTTTGCTGCAATCAACCAGAGGAAGGTCACAACCGTGCCCTACATTTCACCGCACGCATCAAGAATTCAGAGTTCAAGACGTCCCTTATCGACATAGGAGCGTCTTTGAATGTGATTACTCTCAAGACTCTTAGGACATCCAAGGTTCTCCCAGGCAAGGTCACACGGAAGCCTACCATAATGACGAACTTCGAGGGAAACCAAACCAGCACATGCGGGAGAAGCTCCGCGGAAAGAATCAGACAAGTTCGTCCCACTCCCCACGTGGGCGTCAATTCAGGAAGAAGACCGGATTGCATCATTGAGGGCTAAAACCCACGATGCATCTTTGCTGACGAAACATTCTTCTCCAACCCACGTTCACACGAAGAGAGAACAAACTTTTGTGGCGAGTCGTGACCAGAAAGGGAAAACGGTATACCGACGCTGCCATTATCAATTAGCATGGGAGACTGTTACCCAGTCTCTCCACCTAATGGAATGCTACAAAAACGACGAGCCACAAGAAGAAGTTCTAGACGCTCCACGACAACTGCAAGATGGTACCAACTCCACAACTGATGAACTCGACGATGAGGAATCTCCTAGGCCTATCTCCATCAGTTCGACCCTGTGTAAGCATTCATACAATCTCCGATCCAAACCGGTCAAATAATCTCCGAGGAAATTCAGGCGCGAGATCAGGTGTTGCATGGATTCCAGAGACTTGAATGAATGCTGCCCCAAGGACGACTTTCCTCTGCTTAACATCGACATGTTAGTAGACGCCACCAGCGGACATGGCATGTTCTCCTTCATGGATGGTTACATCTGCTATAATCAGATAAGGATGTATGAGCATGACGCAAGTAAGGCAACCTTTCGAACTCCTCTTGGCAATTTTTACTATACTGTTATGCCTTTTAGTTTAAAGAATGCCGGTGAAACGTATCAACACGCTATGATGACAATCTTCCACGACATGATACATAAGCAAGTCGAAGACTACGTGAATGATATAGTAGTCAAATCCAAGACTCAAGCTATCCTCACAATGTTGCCGCCGTAAACCATCAAGGAGCTCCAAAACTTCATGGGAAAGGTGAACTTTTGCTTCATTCACCCCTTGTTAAAGAAAGGAGAAAGTTTCGTCTAGACCGCACTACAACAGGAAGCGTTTCGGAGGATCCAACGAATATTGTCATCTCTGGATCATCACAAAGGGTTCGCCTATTATGTCAGCCCATACAAGAGTGAGCATAGGACGTCTTCAGATCCACTGAAGCCGACACCTCAAGGGAGCAGCCTCAAGAAGATAACGATGTCCGTGCGTCATATTTATCAAGATCCGGGAGAATCACTCTATCAGACGATGGTGCATGTCTATCATGCTATGTTGGAGAATATGCGCTTTTGGTAATCCTCTGGGATTCGTGAAGCTGTTGAACGCTCATCTACAACAACATCTGCCCTGCTAGAAAGAACCAGTTTCACTGAAGCAGCAAGAGGAAAGTCACCGAGATACAACATCTTGCGCGTCCAACTTCGCCAAATCCAACTCCGGTACCATATGCACGACTGCTGTAATGGTAAAACAATGTCCAACATATCCAAAAGCTCTGGACACTCGTGGGAAGGGGACTGTCTCCCTCTTCTCTATTTCATGAAGAAACGTCAAGTAAGCCATATGTTTCAGTTTATCCCTCTAACAATGAGACGAGCTTTACCACTATATGAAGACTGCCTAGTTCGTGCCTGTATCTATCACACCCCTCCTTGCTAGTCTCTTCTGATCACAACTGCTTCTAAGAACGGTTGTTTCTCGTCGATTGATACCAGGCAGAGCTTCACCATATCAACAACCATTACGTATAAAAGACCCATCGGGCATACAAGATAAAGCCACGTAGACCACGCTTGGGGACTGAGGCTCAGCATGAAATTCCTTCACCATCAGTCAAGGATTTCTTCAACACGAGAAAGATGGTCAGTCAAGAAGCATGGAATTCGCAAGGGTAAATCGAACTGAAGAGGAAGCCACTTCAACGCTCCTTCCAGAAGAAGCTGCTTCAATGGTCGATTCAAGAGACGCCTCAACGCTCTCTCCGAGACCCACGTTCGCTTCAGAATCCTGCTTCAACTCTCTATCCAGGATCCACCTCAACGTTCGCACCAGAAGTCACTTTAACATCCTCTCGAGCCGTTTCAACACTCAAGCTACATCAATAATCTACGCTCTGGTCAAGTTATATTTGATGTACTCATTGCTCAACATACGTCTCATCCATCCTTCATGAGGGTTATCTTGTGGAACGGATATTTTCATATAGTTGAAAGGGCACGGTGAACAACTCATCACCAATGTTCGGCATATCTTTGAAGTTGTCAACACCTCCTGACTTGGCACCAGCATTATCCCCATAAGACATCTTAACAGAAGTTCTTTTCTTTATTCTACAATAAAAGACATGAGTCAGTAGTTGTGTAGTCACACATGACAGAACATACATTCACATTGGAGTACACAAGTCTGGATCAATTTTCAATTCCGGATTAAGTTTCAAGTCCGGATTAATTTTCAAGTCCGGATTAATTTTCAATTCCGGATCAATTTTCAAGTCCGGATCAATTTTCAAGTCCGGATCAATTTTTAATTCCGGATCAATTTTCAAGTCCAGATCAATTTTCAAGTCCGGATCAATTTTCAAGTCCGGTATTGCTCAAGTTTCAAGTCCGGTGTTGATCAAGTCACAAGTCCGGTATTGCTCAAGTTTCAAGTCCGGTGTTGATCAAGTCACAAGTCCGGTATTTCTCAAGTTTCAAGTCTGGTATTGATCAAAGTCACAAGGCTGGTATTTGAATAAAACAGGCGCATGCAGCAGGGACGGTTTTCAGTAGAAATACAGGGTCGACATTCAGTCAGGTACGCGGCGGGTCCCACTTGATCCCTGCCCCAAATTGGTCGAAGTGGGCACAGCCATACCCAATCAAAGCTCTCTCTCCAGTAGAAGGCGTTTCAGCTCCAACACTTCAACACTTTCTGCAGGACCCACATTTACATTTGAGCACACAAGGTTCATTTTTTAAACAAGCATGCTCATATCGGGTCCCACGTTAGAGCGAAGCAAACCGCAAGGCGGGGTCAAAGCATCGAGTCCGGTGTTTAGTCAAGCTAGATGGGTCGGTGTTTAGTCGAAGTAGCAAGATGACACTATATCAAACACATCAATCGTACAGTTAAAGTAGGCACATGACATGGTCGGCGTTTGAAACATGTACACGGTGGTCCCGCGTTTGATCGAAGCATGCACATCTTCCCACGTTCGAATCAAACATGCTTACATCAGGTCCCACGTTCAATCAAGCAGACGCAACATACCCACGATTAACCAAAACAGGCACATCAAGCCCACGTTCGATCAAGCAGGCGCAGCAGCCCCACGAATGAAACAGACGTAACAATCCATCTAAGCAGGCAAGACCGACATCATGCTAGGGGAACACTCGCCTGGACGCCTCTTGAACGTGACATGCTCCAAGGACAGGATGACCCGTCTCTCCTGGTAACATCTAACTTTGTCTCATAAGCTTTGTATTTAACTGTCACCAGCTCATGCCTACCCCACAATAGTGTAACCATTATGCGCTAGGCAGGGGACTTAATGTTGATGGTGGATTTTCATTTAAGGGTAAAATTGTAAAACCTAAAAATTATGCGCTAACATCTTGTAAAAGATAAGTCCATTAATAAGTGATGGATACTCCTTCACTTTATTAATTCACCAAGAATGGAGCATGTGGCAACAATCCCATTCTGTGAATAAAATACACGAAATTCATCCAGGTTGGAGCATGTAGCAACAATCCCATATACCCTGTGAATTTACAACATTATTAATTAATGCACAACTAGCCTTGTATTTCTTGTACTCATTATAAGTGTGGCATGACGACTGAGTGTTACTCTCAGCAGAGCAACATGAATCTCCAAGCATTATAATGAAACATGTATGAAATACCCGTACAGGCTGCAACTCTCAGTGTGTTATACTAGCCCGATTGAGCCACTCTCGGTGTGTTATACTAGCCCGGTTGAGAATCCGGACTGACCGTATCAGTCTGGATATGATCATGACCATCCAACTCCACCAACATGATTGGATGGCCCAGATCGATTCCATAACCCCCAAGCAGGTATGGAACATCCGCTGTCGAACCAATGCGGGCCCCGCATGGTCGGCCTCCCCAAAAGATTGGCCTAACTTGCCAAAAACGTTCAAACCATAGAAGTATGGACGGAAAACCCTAAATTAGGGTTTGCGGCACATTACATGTGTCGCAAAATAGTCTCAACCATCCATCTTCGCAGGTATAGATGGAGGGTGAAGATGTAGATTCAAAGGGCACGGAGCATGTCAACACAATCACCATGGGACCACCTACATACCTGACCAATCGGTCAGGACCAACTATGGTTGGTCATTCCAATTCGTGCGCTCGAATGGAGCATGACGCACGACCTTGAAACCCAAAGTTAGGGTTTTGAAATCACGAGCGTCCATTTTCTCCGGCACGAATGGAGGGTCCGAGATTAGATAAAGCAGGTCCGGTCATACCAACATGACCACCGTGGACCCATCTATCCCCTCACCTGATCGGCCAAGGCATACCATGCGTGGTTATCCCAAATCGTCCGCCCAAACATGCATGGTCACTCCTTCCAAATTGCAAACTAATCTTAACCGCTCGATTTCTCCGGACGAATTGAGTGGCTTAGATCATGTTTTCATGGGACGATAAGGCATAGGCGTGAACACTAGCCTACCACCTACACGCTGGAGCAATCGTCCAAGACCGACCAAGCCTGGTCGTTTTGGAACGCGCGTCCGAAGTTGGTACGGTGTGCGGCTTTTGCGGCACCAATTTTCTGTCGCAAATTGATCTCGACCACACAACTTCGCAGGACGAATTGAGTGGCCCAGATCACACTTTCATGATACAATGAGGTATGGGCGCCTATACCGTCATGTCATCTACATGCATGTTCGGCGGCCAACCAAAATTCGTATCCCAAGCTTGGATTCGGTCAGGCTGAAGAGTGGTGCTTGTGCGCCTTCTCCAAAATCCTAATTTCACCAACGGTCGCAGATGCGTGTCTCAGAGACCATATCGTCCATCTAACTTCACCGGCTTGGTTATACAACCCTGGTCAGGATTTAATTGGTCAGTGCGGAGTCATGATGATCACCATTCGTCACTCTACCACACCATGTGGTCGTCCAAGGGAGGA
This sequence comes from Papaver bracteatum, assembly GCA_023529315.1. Classification (NCBI taxonomy): domain Eukaryota; kingdom Viridiplantae; phylum Streptophyta; class Magnoliopsida; order Ranunculales; family Papaveraceae; genus Papaver; species Papaver bracteatum. The sequence continues at coordinate 2,101,501 of JAJJWX010005066.1, forward strand.
CTTGCTTGCGCAACCTCCAAACCATCACATGAAGTCAGCTCAAACAGCGATGCTTCATACATGATGGATACACTCGATGTAGTACTTGCATAGTATACACACGATACTTCACAAGTATCAACTTCCTGAATAACGCAGTTTTCAATCTAGCATTACGTGCTATTTTCTATGGGTCCCACGATCCACACACTCGAGACATCAGTCATGTCACAAACTGGGGGATACATACTGGGGTATTGGTCTGGCGGTTTATAGCGTGCAGCGCACAACGCGCCATCACAAGAACGTGTCAGGAAGTCATGGACGGTTGGTGATGATGGGATAAGTGGGCAAGCCTGGTCGTGTGACACCAACACACTACTCCACTACTCCATCACTCCACTTTCTCCACTTCCCACGAGATACGAAGGTTAGGCTAAAATACTTGTATAAATAGGTTCTCCGCCCTATTTTTCACAAGAACAGAACAAGACAAGACAGAACAGAGAGAACATAACACATAAACCAAGTGTTAACATCCAGAGCCTGCTTGCGTTAATTACAAGCCTGCTCACCTTTGTGTTGCAAGTCATACATAGCCAACACCTTCACTATCTCAACACCTTCTTCGCTTCCCTCCCTAAGATCAACCCCATCTCCTTCACTTTGTGACCGAAACAAGTCTGGAACAGCCATTATTTTTGGTTTAGGCCGGACTTGCACAGATTGACCTCTCGAATCTACAAGCACTCACCGCGCAGTGAATTGTTTAAGGTTTAGATTCATTCCTCATCCACACACCCCAAGTTATCAAAATTGGCAGGAATAGTTTTCACCCACAAACACCTATGTCATCTCAATTTCATGGAAATTTATCAAATATGTTTAATACTCCAACCCTGTCTTCTCAAAATCCACCTACAAGCCAATTCGTCGAGACTCCATTTGAAAATCAAATTCCAAACACTTGTAATGTCCCTAGATGTATCCCTTTTCCATTATGATATACCCCTAGTACGAACCCAAGTACAATACCTGGAATGTCGTCAGGTGGATTTACAGAAGATGAACGCAAGTCAAGAGCAGCAAAAAGATCCCAAATTAATAAAAGGATCGCTGGACCAAGCAGACCCGCTACACCATCCTCGCAAGACTCCTAGATGAGCGACGCGGGCAGTAAACTTGTTGATTTTCAAAAAGTATCTCGAATGATAGTCGCACCTCGTCAACAAAACAAAATTATGGAAAGGTTGCTAGAGACAACACAACAACAAATTGAAGTTAATTGAGAGAGAGAAGAAAGGGAAATAATGAAAATTGATCTCCAATCGCTGGCTCCAAATGCAAAAAAATACTTTGAATTAAAACAGAATGCCATATTGGCCAGGCAGTTGGAGAGGCAACAACATAATCAGTTCAATTTTTAATTGAAAGTTTGTTTTATTAGTCTTAAGTTATTGTTTGTTGTTTATTTTATTTTTAATAGCTTAGCTTCATTTTTTTGAAGTAAGGTCGTGTTTCAGTTCTGGTAATGTAGTTTCCTTTTTCTCAGTAATATTATTTTTTATATTTCTAATTACGATAATTTGAATTATATTATCTCATACCAACGGATCTTTTGTAACGACAATGTTATCGGCTAATTTCCAACGGCTACTTTCAATGCCTATTATAAATTGTCATAAGCTTCATCAACATAAACAATCCAAAATAGTTGGCCTTAGTATCCTCTATGTCTCCTATTTTTTTTGTTTCTAAAGATAACATGGTAATGGTTGGGTACCGTAAAAGATGTTGCAATCACCACAACGTTTTTAAATGTTGCTGCTATGACTATTGAAGATGTTCAATAACTATCCGCTTATAAAAAATGGACGCTGGTTTTCGACGGCTTTATACAAGCGTTTGGAAATGTTAATAACCGAACCAGACGACAAGTTCAACAACAGATTTCTCAAATTCAAATAGCGGTTCGCAAGTACGTTAGAATACAAAGAAGGATTCATGGTTACGCCCCACAACACATGACAACTGCGAATATTACAATCCGGAAATGAATGTCGGCGATCCTCCAGAAGACAGACCTGACGAATAATATATGTTGTTGTTGTTTAAGATTTTGTGGGTACATCTTCTGTAAACCCTCACAAGACTATAACTCGTCCACTAGGGTCACCTAGGGGTTTAAAGGCATGTTGCACGTGATAAGTGCAATCGGGATTACTAAGGCAAATAACCTAGGTTTTTATTCAATAATTGTAATGTACATTATAACAACTACTTTCAAACGACTATATCCCAACAGCTACTTTATAACGACTATTTTTGACGAATATTATAAATTGTGTTATCTATCTCCAAACAACAAACACCTATTTTCATACACTTTGCAAAACTTCTCACATCTTTGAATACCTCTCATACCTATTTATACGAACACAACCATGGGATCATTTGATCCAGTTGAAGATTTGGAAATCATCAAAGCATGGTACACCGAAAGTCAAGTAGTAGATCTCTTCTCTGTAATGGCATAGCCCGAAACCTTTTGGGTGAAGATATATAACCAATATAGACAAGATTATGAGAATCCAAAGAGAATAAGTCTTCAACAAATTCATGATAGGTACCAGATTAACCAAAAAGGGGTTTGCGATTTTATAGCTATTCAACAACGAATCTTCAATGCTAGCCATATTAGCATGTCCCCTCAACAATTTGTAAGTATTTTAGAACCGTTTTCTTATAAAGCTAATTTGGTTAATTTTAAATTATAAAAATAAGTATATTGTGTTGTGTAACTTGTGTTATTGTAGCATGAAGTCGTTAAAGCGCATTATTTTGAGGAAAAGGGGGAAGCATTCACATTTGATGGAAGCTACAATTTCATGGTATCCAAAATCCCAGAGTATTAATCGTCGGACAATTCATCTGGTTCATCCAATGAAGATTGAGTATAGTAAATGTTTGTATAGATTTTGTGGGTAAATCTCTGTGTAAACCCATACGAGACTATAACTCGTCCACTAGGGCCACCTCAGTGGTTTAAAGGCTTGTTGCACGTGCTAAGTGCAACCGTGATTACTATGACAAGTGATTTGGATTTTTATTCAATTGTTGTAATCTTGTTGTCCATTTAGTTGAATTTCAATTTCATTTATGTTAAACTTTAATAATTAAATAAAAGATAGAACATCATATCATATTTAGATTGCAACAACACTTAAAGATAAAAGATTACATAAATATAAGATAAAATATTCAAATATAATCATTCTTCAGGATTGTTATTCCGAAGACTTGATTAACATCTGATGCAGAAACACATAAAGACTGAAGATTACATAAATATAAGATAAAATATTCAAATATAATCATTCTTCAGGATTGTTATTCCGAAGACTTGACTAACATCTGATGTAAGAACATCTCGGCGATAAAGCTATATTTCGTCGGGATTGTAGGTATCATAACTTGATTTCAATAGCTGACAACATTCATCATGAGCAAAATTATCGCCTATCTGGTTAAGATAATCTAAACGAGCAGCACTTTTCTGAAATTTTAAAAAAGATACTTCACTTAAAATAGTTATAATTTTTGGAAATAATAGAAATTTGTTATAAAATTCTTACCCTTTGTTCAAATGACATTCCAGGATTACGTATGTTAACTTCAGCATAAATCATGACAAAAGTGATGACCTCCTTGTTGATCTTGTTCCACCTAGATTTAAGACCTCCTTTGTTTTTCGCATTAGGATTTCCAGATATGTTATCAAAAAATTCAAATCTTAATAATTCAAAAGATAAAGGACTTACTATTACTACCTTGACTAGGCTGATGAGGGGTAGCTATAATTCTAAACTACAAATGGTATGGCTACACCATGACCACACCCATAATGATTAATTAACTCACTAATTATTAATATCAACGTTAAACATTGATTACTCAATATATTAGTCAAATCCTAAAGTCAAACCGGATTGACCGGAGTCAATCTTTGCATGCAAGTTTCCTAGTGAGATATCATTTTCGTCCGGTATCCGATTGAAGTGTACTAGTAGTCCATTTTGCGTATTTTCACGAGATCTACCTAATGGTAATAGTTTCGTATTAAAATTGTTGTTGCATTAATTTATATTATTATTGTTCATATTTAGTTAATCAAGCTTTTAATGGCTAAATCGTCTATTGATTGGTCAAATAACGTTGACGAGTTTGTGAATCCTTATATTCTATCCACCTTATAAGAATTTTTTTCCTCGAAAATTAAGACCATTCTCAAGCCTTCAATACTCTCCTCCTTATAAAGAAAAGAAAATCCTCTTCATTTTGATGTATATGTTGTATCTGTATGTATGGTGTTGCTATGATGTGTTGTGTTTGATATGCATTGTGAGATTTCCCTGCGAGGAGTGTCTGTGTTTCCCCACGGTTCTTAGATAAGTTAAGTAAGGCAGTAATTCATCCGCCGACAATATTATTTAGTAGGGCGGTAATTCATCCGTTCAAATATTACTATATCTATTTCATTAGTAGGGCGGTAATTCATCCGTTATAATATTACTGCTTATTAATATAGTAGGGCGGTAACTCATCCGTTTGAATAGTATCTTAGTAGGTTGGTAATTCATCCGTTATGATATTATATATATTACTAGCCCTTAACTCGTGCCGTAACGGCACGGGCCTTGATGTTGGTTCACTTTTAATATAGTATAAAATGTGTCCAGAATACTATCAACTCCTTCTGGTCCGATGTATGTTAAATCTGGCTTGGTCATAAATATCATAGGGATATCCCCTATTTTGTTTTCCCTGTTCTATCGGGTAAACAACTAATGTTGTTAACACACTTCATTATTAAATTATTCATTGAGATAGGTTGAAAGAGAGGGTAGGAACTCGTTAAAGTGGAGATTCTTATGGTGAGACACTACGCCAAAACGGGGAATATTTGACGGGTCCCTTTCCGGAATTTGACAGCAAACCCTCGTCGTGTCATTTTTGACAGGCCGTTGATATCAATTTCCTAAAATGTAGAAGGGTTTTATTTTTGACGAGGGTAGTATTTTGGTAATATTTACAAACTTTGAAACTTTTTTGTAATTTAGTAAAACATTTCTTTTAACACCCCAATTTATTTTATCGATCTCAGTATCTTCCCAAAACAATTCTCTCCCTCCATCAAAACCAGCATATCTCTTCCTCCATTAACAGATGAAATTCTCTTTCTCCATTGAAACTATCATTTCATTTTTTGTGTTAACCAGTTACCAGATGTTGTTGCTAATTGCGTCAGTCTTAGAAATATAATTTCTCAGCATATTCATCAAGTTAAAATCATTTTTAGGGTTTTACAATTCTGTGCGATTTGTGTTATCATCTATCTCACCTTCAATTTCAGTCGTACATTTGAAATCTTACAATTCTGGTAACAAGTTTAATTTCAATTTCAGTTTTCAGAAATTGTTTGATCAGGATTGGGGAATTTGATAGAATTTTTTTTTTTTTTTTTGGGTAATAGGTATCCAGTAGTGAAATTGGAAGAAGCAGATGAGATTGTTGTTTATGTTCCATAGACCTTTATCAAGGTAAATCGAAAAACCTAAATTTGTTTTTTTTTTTACTTGCTTGATTTCAATTCTATAGATCTATTTTATAGAGATTATCAACCTAAAATTGATCAGTTTGATCTCTGTTTTTGAAAGAAACGATCGTCAAAAATGAATCAGAGATTTAATCTCGGCAATTTCATCATTGAATCAAGTTTCATTTTAATTTTATAATTATACTCGATTAAAAAGAAACCTTCGAACTATTTCATATTTTTGATTCGATTAGGTCTAGATTGTTATCATCTCTGTTAATATTCATCTTGAGATTCACCAAAACTTTCTAGGGATTTTCATTTAATTTGTCCTGTAACTCTTATCCATTGGTTTTGAGATAAAAAAAATTCTCATACCGAACATTAGGAAGCAGAAAGAGTTTTACAGATTAACCAAAATTCTTGTTTATATCAACTACAGAGTTAGCATTAAATGCTTTTAGTTTTGTGCATGAACCATTTTCTAACAAATCAAGAGCACAAAATGGCTATGAATTAGCTTTTGTTGATGATTGTTTTTTTTTTTTTTTTTTGTAGGAAGATTTATTGTGGTTAATGAAAGAGGGAGAGAGGAAGCTTTTGAGGCTGTAGTTGTCAGGTAGTTTCTTTTCAATGAAAAAGCACTTCTACTACACTACTACAGAATTCTCCAGAATGGTATTTATTTACTTTAACATATTCAATTACAGGGGAAGAAGAACTAGTTAGGTAGTTTGATTTGTTGTGGTACACCAAATGTCAAATTGAATAGAATTTGATTCATTTGTATCTTGTATTGAAATACACGCCTAGTCTCTTAATCTTATGATTTGGGGTTTGCCCTGTGTCTGATTCTGTCTTACAATTGATATAAGTCCATAAACTGTCTTCATCTTTCTTTTTACTCTCTGCACCTGCAAAATTTTCTTTGTAGTTTCCAGATTAACCTTAAAGTTTAACTTATTGCAGTGACTGAACCGTATTAATAAGCCTTTTACTAATGAGGAGAATGCAAGAGACCCTGCGGATCAAAAACATCACCAAGGTTGCCACCCCACCGTGAAATTTCCCTTTAATTTCTAAGCATGTGATCATACATATGAGTCCCCTCTCCTCTTTCAGCCACCACTGTTTGGTCCATTTCGGATAATTATCAGTTACATATTTCAGTAACCGTTATGTACCAGGGTTAACTCTTACTGCTGGTGTCGGTGGATTGTTCTTGGGATATGATACAGGTAACTGGAAACACTATTTCTTAATTTTCTCTATTTTTTGCTTGAAATGTCAATGGTAGGAGTTAGGAATTGTTGAATTACTTATTTGTTTGTTTCTATGAACTTAATTGGGTGAATTTTGATGGGGAAGTGGAGAAGTGATTGATTTTGGTGAACATCGGGTCCCAATGGAAATCTTGTTAGAACTTGAGGAACAAATTGAGTCTTGTTTTGGGGATTAGATTAGAATGTGTTCCTTATGCACTGATGATGGAAACTAGGGGTCAAATCCAATGATTTAATGCTTCCTTGGTTGATAACAGAGTCAAATTTGATAAAAATTCTTGATAGGAGTGTAATTATGTGTTATTTGCGTATGTTTTCAATCATGGAGAACATCTTCCTAGGATGATTTGATGGTATGCATTACAATGACTCTCTAATTTCCATATGAGGTATGTATTTTCTAAATGTAACAAGGAAATACCATATCAGTCTTAGCTTTGCTTGAAGACAAAGAATATGTATTCAAGTTTATGAGTTTCTTTGTCAGCATACTCATTATCTTATTCCTATTCTTTCTTTTGTTTGTTTGTTTGTTTATGTTTCCTCGAAGGTGTCTAGCTATCACAACCTTTCGTCTTTAAGAAACTACCTTCCTGGGATACCAATACTGGCCTTGACAACTACAGTTATTCCTAAGTAAGTTTGTCCCATTTTCTTTGCTAGAATGCTAGTTTATTGGCAAATCAATTTCTCTACGCTACTTCATAGACAAGTTTATAGAGCTATGTGCCAGTGCCGTGGATGATGTTAAAAATAATTGAACAATTGGGAGTCGTGAAATGAATCATGCATTTTACTACCATTTCTCTATCTTATATGTCAGAGCGGTTTATAGTTTCATTGATCCACATTTTACTGTGATTGATGTTTAATAGAGATGCGGAATTGTATGATGAAGATGGAAAGCTTGGTGATGTTATGATTGGGCAGGTGATCAATTAGCTGAAACCAAGTCTTAAGCATTCTCGGCAATAGACCATGCTACTATTGTTATTGGATTTTAATACTCTATTAGGCAGTAGGTTTTTTTTCCTGCCTTGTTTTTTGGTTGCCGTCTTCTTGGATGTTGTTTGAACAAATAATTCGTATGTGATTGAAATTTATCAATATATGTTAATTGTAAGTTAAAAATGTTCTTAGTTCTTCATTTTTATTTTTATTTACAAATTAAGCAATAAAAACAATATTTTTATAATTATATAATTCAATATTGAAACTAATTGACGTGAGATGACTGTCAATAATTTTTGACAGCTAAAGCTCGTAGTTTATTATTGCTAATTATTGTCAGTAGGCTACCATCAATTACAGTTTTTGACACCTTAAAATATGACAGGCCCTTTGACAGGCAGGCACCGTCAATAATCCTTATAAACGACAGACTTGGTCCGTCAAAAAAGGTCATTTCTGGCATAGTGAGAGGTTCTCGGGTTCCTCTCCTTTCAGTCGAGTCTCTAAAGAGCCTATACCGCAAATATGCTTTCTAAAATTATACGCGTTGTCGCCACATAAAATTCAGAAAAATATATACTACAAATAATTTTAATGAGCTTGTACGTGTTTAATATCATGAATTAAGAAAATGAGTTCACCTACATGATTTTCTATTTCCTTCCCCCCATTTCCGATTTTAAAAATCTGTACATAATCTATACTTTCTCGTACCTTTTATTTACTTATTGGAATATATTCTATTGAAATTTTACTTCTGGAAATATATCTCTTGATTTGTAATACCATATATATACTCTTATGTTGCGAAGTCTCTTTGACAAATAAGTGGATATGGTCACCTCCATAATCGCCATCCTCCTTGGCAACCGTTTGTCGTAACCATTACATGGATTTTTATGGTCGAGGAGTATGCGTCTTAATCGCAATATGTATTTATTTAGAGAGAAATAAATTTCAAAACCGACTAATATGTAATTGGGGAGGAAAGATCGAAATTACCTATTGTCATGCATCTTTCAATGATCGGGTACATCTTTTTTGTTCATGAGATGATTTGTAAGACCATATACTTACCTTGCAAAGTCGCTCATACAATCCAGTCCTCTCTTACACCTGCCAATAGGTGTCTATTGTCACCTCTAGAATTGTCAACCTCTTTGGTAGGCGTATGGCATAACAATCTTCTGTCTTTTTAATGTGGAGCAGTCTGGTGACCAATTGGTGCAGTCTCGCTTCTTTTAATTTATACTACCTCTGGTATTTTTGTACACTCATAAAGAACAAATTATAAATAACCTGATTCGCCAGCATTCGTGATGGTCATCATAATGACATTTTTTGATTTTTCATTGCTTACCGCATATCAATCCGGAGAGTTGCTATCAATAATAAGAGTAGAACACAGAGACGTTATAACCTATTTAAGAAAACCGAACAATTGTAGAGTAAAACACATAAGTCAGGGTGCATTATCCGAAACCATAACATTTGCTGGCGTCTTTGATTATATTTTTTTGATAAAAGTGCAATCTTATTGATTTATTTTTTTCCAAAAGTGAAATCATCTACTTAGGAAGTTGAAATACGTTAGCTTGGTGATGCCAGTATTAGAAATTTCCTTCAAAACCACTACAGATTCGGAATATAAATTAGATTATCATATCAACATGGTTACACAGCGGATAAATCACTGTAGACCATGACAAAAGGGACTAATACTGAAATGCAAAAAAAAAAAGAAGGAAATTACACGTCAACAAAATGCAGTAAGGGAAACACAACAGAATAAAATGCAGAAAGGGAAACATGTCAAAAAAAAAAAATAGACGTACAAAGAAACATGGTATACTATTCCCAGGTATTGTATTGTTTGGTGCAATGCTTCGTAATGTTTAATCTTCAGAAATGGTAGATGCTGAAAAACCTTCGGGCATCTTTTGAAGGCAGGGTTTCTTGTGAGTTGGATCATTATCGGCCACAGTCTCGTCTTCAACACGGATGATTCCGGTATTCTGGGAAGATATGGTTGGAGTTGGTGCTGCAGGGATCGAAGGCAGCTTTGCTACAATGAATATTGGGGTATCAAGATTTCTAGGATAGAGGATTTTGGGTACCTGTACAAAACGACTGAGCACCCACGGTGACTCATCCATCTCCCTAAAACCTAACGCACACATGCAGGAAATGGGTGTGATCTGGATAACCATGGCCATTGATTTATCTTTCCCCAGGATAAAATCTGGACCACCACTAACACATGCAAAGTTAGCCAAATTATGGTTTTTCGTATTAAAATAAAATATATTAGAATTCAATATAAACAACAACAAAAAATAGAAAAAATTAATTGAAGATTTAAGTTTGTTCAATCTAAGCTTTATACATGACGTTTGTGATTAAAAATTAAAAGCACGCCCAGCCGCGGGGGGTGGCAACATTGTTATCAGGTGATTTTGTTGTGGTGGCATGTGACAACCCGAATTTTTGGACTTATAGCGGACACATGTTCGACCTTGTGGTTCGGGTTCGATCCAGCTAGCAAGTCCAAAATTCGGAACCGCCACTCGTGTGCGACCATATTTTTCGTTTTAAAAGATTTCAACAATTAAAATCAATAATTCAAGCCCAATTAAATTTACTAAATGAAATGTAATCAAAATTACAAAAATTTCAAATAATAGTTACAAAATCAAAATTATCAAATTAAAACAAAATAACGCTTCGATTAAATTTAAAACGCGATACCCAAATCTCCGTGGTATATAATAATTTTTTTTCAAGTAGTTTCTTCGTTCTCTATGGAAAGGGAGGGAAATGGGTGATCAACCACAACCAAGTAGGAAGTTTCCAAAAATAATAGAGTGTATCGAAAAACAAACAAATGCAACAGTTACAATAATCAAAACTGTAGTACCAGAATATCGCTACAATACTATTCCTGCGATATTAACAACATTTCTACGAGCGTCACTGACAATTCTTCAACGACATTTCACGAGCGTTACAGAACAACTAAAAGAAACTGACGATGGAATAAGTAAAAGAAGAATATGACTGATCCTGCGATGGTCATCATACTTGCGATAGAGAAACATTGTGACGATCGCGATGAGATCGCAGAGTAGATCCGAATTAAGGGGAAATCTTAGTTGTCTTCCACTATACATTTTCCTATATAAAGGGCACGATAGATCCATAAAATGATGATGTATTTTTGAGAGCTGAGAGAATTTTGAGGAGAGAGAAACTCCAGAAAGAAAGTTGTACTTCTGAGTTTTGATCTTTCTTGTAAATCTTCCTGAAAGTGAATTAATAAAAGTGTTGTTGTTTATTCACAATTACGACTTAGTTTTCATAGATTCTTGACAAGGGTGTAGTGTAGGAAATCCTGCAACTACATTTTGGCGTCTAGAAACAGGGAGAATCAATCTAAGAAATCTTAAATTGCAACTTGAAGATTTGAAAAAATTATTAGAATTGGAGAAATGGCTAGAAGGAGAAGAAATACATCAGAACCACCAACGACAGTGATAAGAAGTAAAAGACTTGCAGGTGAAGGAACGAGTGAATTAGAAGAATCTTTAAGAATAAGATCAGGAAGAAATAGAACAAGAAATGAAGCAGAAAATTCAAATCAACAGCCGAATCAACAAGCACAATCGCAAAATAGGGATGTGGATTATGATAGAGTAAGCGTACACATTTGGAGGTCGGATTCAATAGAAGAAACAGAAAATCAACAATTAAGAAATGGAGAAGAAGGGGAAAGAAATCAAAGAATGGCGGAAGAATTAGTTCATGTGGGACGTGAAAATGGGACAATAGATGATCTGAGGCAAAGAACACAGGAAGAAAGGAGATTAGAGGCGGAGGAACGTGCAAATCTAACAAGACAAAATCATGAGCTAAGAATGGAGAATTTGAGGTTACAAAGAAGGAGGTAAAGAAGTACTGTAAGATCAAATTCAAGATCATTCAGGGAAGAACCAAGGCGAAATTCCCCAATGAGAAATGTTAGAGAAGAAGTGCAAAATTTAAATGGAGAGAAACGTCATAGAGAAGAAGAGATAATTGGAGATCTTTATAATCTGCGTGACAATAGAAATCAAGAAGGAAGAAACAACCAAATTGAAGAAGAGAATCCAGAGGAAGGTAGGAGGATATTGCAGGGGAGAGAGAATCAAAGGAATCAAAGAATAATTGAATAAGAAATTGAAAGACATTATACTGAAAAAGCGCGCCTGGCTTGCGAGAGAGAAAGATTAAGAGCAGAAGTAGAAGAGCAAGAATTTCGAGAGGCAGTACGACAAAATAACCATGAAAATCGAGAAAGAAGACGTACACAAGATCTCTATAATGATAATATTCAAAAGGAGTATGATAGGATACAAAGGAGAATAGAGAGACAACGAAGAGAAATGAGGAGAAATGAAGAAATTCTCAGAGAAGAAGATAGGCAATTGCGATTTTAAGAGGATGGTGAAAGAGAAAATCGCAGAGAAAGACAGGATGATGATGAAGAAGGAGATACGCAAAATCTCGCAAGACAAGAAAGACAAGAACGCAGAATAAGGGAAGCTGCATTAAAAAGGCCAATGGAACAAAACTCAGTTGAGAATGAGCAAATTCTGAGAGAGCTAGAAGAAATGCGAGGAATGATAAGCAATAGATGAGAAGGAGGTAGAAGGCAACTTGATGAATATATTGAAGAAGCTGCGAGAACTCTATTTACCCAAGAAGTACAATTAAGAGGAATACCTCCAAAATGCAATTTACCAGCATTAACTAGCATTTTTGATGGGACTACTTGTGTTGTTCAACACGTCAAAGCTTATGTTAGATGTATGCTACAGTGGGAGAATCATGATGATGTGTTATGCAAGTATTTTGCATCTAGCTTAACTGGCGAGGCGTTGAAATGGTTTGAGGGGTTACCAAAAAATACTGTAACTTCTTTTGATCATTTACAAGCTACATTCTTAGGAGCGTACATCAGCAACAATTCATCGCGGCCGGGCATTGAAGATGTATTTGGGCTAAAACAGAGAGTTGGCGAGAGTCTGAAGCACTTAACTATAAGATGGAAATCAATGTGCAGCGAAATGGCTGGAAGGGTGGATGAAAGATATCTGATCTTATCCTTCATTAATGCAATGTTCGCAACTAATTTACTGTACATTCAGATTTTCAGAATCAAAAACACAATCACCATGACAGAATTGCGAGAGCTGCAGGAAGAATACATTGCTTTGGAGGAGAAACAAAATGAGATGGAATCATACCCAATCGTGAACACCATCTCATTGGCGGCAAATGGAAGTTTGCTCCCTAAAATGATAAATAATGTAGCGAGCACCTCGCAACCACAACAGGAGAAAGTGGTCATTGATAACCAACAAAAATTAGTAGCGATGGGAAGTCGATATCAGGAAGAATATGAAAGGGAGAAGAATTATTATAATCGCGGTGGTAATAATAAGATTCAAAGACTCGATCAACCTCAAGAAACTTATGGTGGACAAAGGCAGAATAATTTTAAAGGACAAGGTAATCAGAGGATAATCTGGGAAGAAATTAAGATGCCCGCTCTCAATACTAGCATAGAAAAGATTTGGGAATCTATCATTTTAATGGAAAATATACCCTCTACGTGGAACATGGGAAAAGAACCGCATCCAAACAATCGAAGTCAAGAATTCTGTCCTTATCATCATTTTCATGGTCACACAGTAAACAATTGTAGGAATGTGAAGAGAATAATCTTGAGGATGATTGATCAGGGAAAGTTAAATCATTTTCTAGTAGGACATCCACAATCTCAGCAATTACCACCCGCACAAGAAACTCGCAGAGTGAATGTTGTAAAAGGAGCAGAAACATTCGTAATAGAAGTTGGAGCCAAAGCAAAGAATTTGTTTTGTAATTCTATTGTACATTCACGCAGAACTATAGAGGATTTCCATGAAAATATTTTAAGCAGGGTCTTCGCGAGAGACACAGATGGAAGAGAGATATTGAATATCGCGAGATCCTCGCCATTAGAGGAGTGGCAGAAGTAAACTCTATCTTTCACTGCGCAAGATATACCTGAAGTTGGCGAGCATCACGATAATCCACTGGTCGTACGATTAGAGATTAATCCAAAACAAATGCAAGAAGGAGATGAAGAGAATGATAGTAAAGTTGAAGATTCTTGGGCCATCAACAGAGTCTTAATAGATACAGGGAGTTCAGTCGATATCTTATTTTATCATACCTTTAAAACCATGGGTGGAAAATACGAAGATCTAATTCCATCAACATACAAAATCTATGGTTTTAATGGCACAGCTAACAAACCAAAAGGGGAAATTGAAATGCAGATACCGTTAAAAGGAATATCTTCAAAAATCTTATTCTGCGTCGTGGACATCGAATCACCTTACAATGCCTTGATAGGACGACCTTGGTTACATGGGATATTAGGTGTTGCCTCCACTTATCACCAGTGTATCAAATTTCCTCATCCAAAAGGTGTTGGAGTCATTAAAGGAGATTGGGGAGAAAGCAAGAAATGTTATGAAATCGATATGAAGTCTTGCGAAGAAAGATCTGAAAAGAATAGCAATTGGAAGTGCAAAATCAAGCAATGACAGAAATGTGAAAGGTTAATGATTGATGCAATAGAACGAAAATAGGTTATAAAAGCTGATGGCGAGCGTCTCGCAGAAAAGGAAACAACAGTAAAATGTAGCAGAAAAGCTGAATCAGAAAATAGTAAGTAAGGAGGTAAAATGATGAATTCCAGAAAACTCTATGAATGATTTGTTTGAAAAAATATGTAATTGAACAAGAATATTCTACTTGAAAGAATTGCAAGATTTTCAAAGTTATGAAATTCTATAAGAGTCACAAAACTCGCAAGAATAGCGAATAAAAGTTCGCAGAGATTAAAAGAATGGGACGAACCTTTATGGCGTGCACCCTAGTTCGCGAATAAAATTTTTGTAAGAGGCAAATGTAAGACCTAATAGCGCGTCATATGAGGGGGTATCTCTTGACATGACTCATCGATAAGGTTATACCGCTGCTGGAACCTGAGTCATGCAGACGATGGGGTTAAAGAAAACCTATCCGGGAGAGGGATCTTGGATTTCCAACTATATAAGGTTATACCCTGGTTGGACGACTGAGAATCTCTTCCAAGAAGTGTAGAGTATGACCAAGGCACCGAGGTACACGGTTGAGCCAAGGGTGCCCAGAGCGTACGAAACTCTCTTGCCATCCTTGGTAAGTCTTGGCTACAATGGACTTGGCCTGAAGAAAACCCCACTTAGGGTGCAGTCTTGTAACTATAAGCCATATAGGCATAAGGGACAAGAGGCTGCGAACACAACTGGTTGTTGGCAAATCCGGATGGGGGGAGCTAGTCTTGTATGGCCGATGTGCCCTCCTTGAAGGGGAAACCAGAGGGAAGATAAGGGCGGCACCCTCCATTAGGGAGCTGATAAGTGTCATAAGACGGCAATGTCATGGGGCTTTATGATCGCAAGAACATTTAGGCCTGTCATATTGTTGCGTAACGTAAATAATGCAGAGGCAACAAGCCATGAGAGCAATGTTAAGATGAGATCAATGGGTTTTTACATGAAAATGTAAAGACGTCCTGCGATTTCATCGCAAGACGATAATGTCACAAGGCTTCGATCTCGCGAGAGAACTTAGACTTGTCATATTGTCGCAATACAATCAAGATGTAAAGATAAGACAAGATCAATGGGTCAATACATGCAAATGTAAAGATGTCCTGCGATTTTGTCGCAGAAAGAAAGAGCGTGGAAAAGTAAGACCTTTAATTAGGAAGGCACACTAAGACCACAAGATTACTGCGATAATACTCGCAGATGTTACGAGAATTGCGATTTCACGCAACTATTATTTGACGGTAAGATCGCCAATATTAAGGTAAATTTTGATTTTGATTTAATCTTTAATCAATTTTTATATTGCATATGAATAATAGAGGCAAGTATGGGAATGCATGAGAACGATGAAATTATTATTCATCTATCATATAAAAATTGCATAGATACAAGCACGCAGATAATTAAAAGAATAATGGTTATATTTATTGATTAACTTGCAGAAAAAGAATTGTTTTCTGATTCTTACAGGTAGAAACAAAAGAGGCAAAAGAAATTTACAAATTAACGGCAATATTACAGAAAAAGGAGAAAGAAAAAGAAGAACTAGTTAGATCCATCGCGATCCTCCTTATCAGACTTCTCTTCATCGCCAAATTCTTCCCCTTTATTATTATCATCATTATTTTCTTCTCCACCAGACTTTTCACCTTCATCATCACTATCATTTTCATCCTCATCAGAATTTTCAGCCTCACTATCAGAAATGTCAAGACTTGAAATTACTGCGGGTACTTCTTTCGCAAGATCAGGGTATCTGAAGGAGAAATTCCATGGTCATCGCAGACCAATTTAACAGAATCATTGCGAACGACAATGAGAGATCTATTGAAATTCGCGGTGGTGATGCCAAACTGCTTCTTCAGTTGTGAATATTTATAACTGCGAGCAGCAAGAGTGTTCGCGAGCTGATCCTTCTCTTGTTCAAGCTCCTTGATTATTTCAAGATAACCTTTTTCAGCTTCTACAAGAATATAACAACAAGTTAGAAATTTTATAAAAGAGAATAATGAAAACAAGAAATTAGCGAGAAGAAGAGTAGCCAATAACCTTCTCTGTTAGAAATCATATCTCTAATTAGAGCCGCCTGTTCAACTTGAAGGCTAACATTTACACCTAAATCATTTCTGGCATTGTCAAGAACCTTCGCAGCCCAGGCAAACTCATCATCGCTATTAATAAGGAGACGAGATCGAATTTAAGTCTCCCTCGCAAGAAGATCTTCATTCTCGTGGATAAGTCTATCTCTAATCATTTGAACTTCAAGGAGAGTTTTATGAAAATCTTCTAAGGTTTTATATCCCTTTTTTATGGTGAGATCTTTCTCATCAATAAGATCGCTATTCTTCTGCCTTAATTTATCTATTTCTTTCTTTGAATCAAAGTAAAGGAGCCTATATTTGTCAGTCAATCCTAAATTTAATCTGTGTTCAAGTTTTAAGAGAATAAACTTGGATCTAAGTTCATATATGGAGAGGGAGTTAATCTTATCATCTGAGAAGTTACTCAAGGAATTATTAAAATTAGCAAGAAGAGTATGATTATCTACAGGTTCAGGGAAAGTTTGAAAGATTATAGCCTCGTCAGTAAGACCATAAACATCTGCAAGTTAAAAGTGATTACTTGAATAAGCTGCGATAGAATAAAAGGAATTAATAGAGAAGGGAAATCAGTCATACCATAAAGTTGTTGGTTAGCTTTATCGAGATTAGCGATCTTTTGCTTATCAACAGAAGCTTCCGTCTCCATCTATTTATTTTTCTTGCGAAGTTCAATAACTTCAGACTCTAGTTTTTCTTTATCTTGGCCAACTTTAGCAGCTTTCTCTTCAGCATAGAAACATCTTTTGTCTAAATCAAAAGCAACATCAAAAGAAGCTCTTCCAACCTGCGAAGAAGAAAAACAAATTAAAATATAGCAATGAAGAAAAATAAACAAACTAAGGGAGTGAAAACATACCATGGCACCAAGAGAATTCAAGAGACTGGGAGTCAGTGATCTTGAGATTCCTTGGAGAGAATCATTATCTACTAAGATAGGGGCATCGCAAACTTTAGCGAGAGCTTGGGATGTCTTTTCAATAAATTCATCCTCACCATTGGAGGTCATGTTGTGGGAAATATCGCTGAAAATTCTGGATAGATGAGTCATTGAGGAATCAAAAGAAGAAGAATTTCTTATTGAAGGAAAACCGCCAGCATTAAAATCCTCATCAATATCCTTATCAGGAATAACACTGGGATTCTCTGGAATTATTTGAGGAGTTGAAGAAGAAGAAGGTTGAGTTTTTAATTTATTTAGCGGAGGATCGCAAGATTCATCATTGCGAGGGACAGAAGATCTTCCCCTAGAAGAAGTAGTAGGCTTCTCCTTTATAGATTTCCCAGATGGTTCCTTTGGAGATTTCTCCTTGATTTTTGGAGGAGGCAGTGGTTCTAATTCTTCGATTTCCTGCGAGCACAGATGAAGATAAGAAATAGGGGCAACAATATATTGTTAAAATTTATGAAGAAATATTTCTTACTTCATCTGTAAAAGACCTCAGAGCCAAGAGAATGTTTGGTTTCCTAAGAGTTTGATAGCTGAGTTTCATTCTATCAATCTGAGAAAATAAAAAAAGTTAGCGAAAATATAAAGGAGACAATAAATAATAATAACATGAAAGTTCGAGAGAATATACTTCTTTAGATATTTCAAGCCAACTGAAGACCCATGGTTGATATTCTGCGAGATTCGTGGGAAGTTCGCGAGAACCAGATATATAAGGACCTTCAAGACTTAATGGGAAGATGAACCACTTATTGTCGCTAGAATGACGAGGACCTTGGTTAGTAGATGTATGAAAGTCAATATCCATCATAAGAGCATTGTCACCAGTGACCTTCTCTTTCTTCAAATGAACACCCCAACATGTACTATCCCTCTTCATAGGGACAATTCTATAGTTTACGAAAAAGTTGTCCACAGTATAATCGCAAGAAACAATGGGGACATCTTTGAACAAAGGATTCTTTGGAGCATTGGGGTAGCGAGTTCCTTTACCAGCGCCACGAGAAGCATATTCAAGTAGTAGTCTGATGCAATCCCTACCAAATTGGTATATTGCTCGTGAGAATCTCTCGTCAGAAATTATTTGATAAAACAACGGAAGCCCAGGATCATAAAGAGGGATGGGAAGACCATCTTCAAGTTGTCCTAGCGATACTATGATTTTCTCGCGAGAACATTGGTCATCAGTAAATAGTTTAAGGGAAAGTTCTGATTTGGAATCTTGATCTGGAATCAGAGATAAGTTAAAACCTTTAAGTCTGAGTTTCTCGCGCATTCTATTGAAGGCCTTCAAATTTTTATCACCAGCAGCAACCATTTTGAGTATGGGAATGGAAGAAAAGGTTGAAAAAAAGGAATAAATCACAGCTGTTATAAAAGCGCAATTCGCGGAAGAACGGCAAAAATTGCAGAGAGAATACAGAGAGAAGAAAGAAGAAAGTAAAAGAGAAAAAGGAGAGGAATGAGAAGAGTATTTATAGAAGAAGAAATTTCTCGAAGAAGATGAAGGCAATTAATGCAAAGAAAAGACGTGGGTGGTCAGATCGCAACGGTTACAGATGACGTGTCAAAAATTTATTAGAAGAAAAGATTCGTGAAAACAGATGGCGAAGGACGAAGAAATCTGAAAAGATAAGCAATTATGGCATTTTAGATTCTCATATCTTCTCTTCTTCGCAGAAAAGACATGAGAAGAGGCAAGATGTAGTACCAGAATATCGCTACAACACTATTCCTGCGATATTAACAACATTTCTACGAGCGTCACTGACAATTCTTCAATGACATTTCATGAGCGTTACAGAACAACTAAAAGAAACTGATGATGGAAGAAGTAAAAGAAGAATAGGACTGATCCTGCGATGGTCATCATACTTGCGATAGAGAAACATTGTGACGATCGCGATGAGATCGCAGAGTAGATCCGAATTAAGGGGAAATCTTAGCTGTCTTCCACTATACATTTTCCTATATAAAGGGCACGATAGATCCAGAAAATGATGATGTATTTTTGAGAGCTGAGAGAATTTTGAGGAGAGAAAAACTCCAGAAAGAAAGTTGTACTTCTGAGTTTTGATCTTTCTTGTAAATCTTCCTGAAAGTGAATTAATAAAAGTGTTGTTGTTTATTCACAATTACGACTTAGTTTTCATAGATTCTTGACAAGGGTGTAGTGTAGGAAATCCTGCAACTACAAAAACCATGCACGAAAGTTCACAACACTACTTACGCCATTCTCAACCACAAATACTTAATATTTTCTTCCTCAAAATATTCAATCTTAAATTCTAGATCCTTAATCTAAAATTATTTATTAGCGGAGATACAAATTTATTAATTTCATTAAGGAAAAATTTATAGTGAAAAAAATTAATAAATCATTTATTATGAGCAATTAGTGAAAAAACATTATTATAAGGAATTGATAAATTATTTATTATCAGTAACTAGTATGAAACACTAATTAGTTAGGAATTTATCATATTAATCATTTATTATATTAGACTTTTCTTAATGGGTCATTAAATGATAGTTTAAGAGGAAAAATTACAGCCATAGATTTATATATTGGGAGAGTTAATCTCAACCACCACTTACATAGGCTAACTTAGCCAAACTGTGCTTTATACTCTTGATTTTATTTGAGGGAAATCACTCGTGTGCATATTATACTTGATTGTCTAACTTTCTGATCTTGATGGTAATATTTTGAATCATGGTTTGTATAGGCACTCTGTGTGGATGATGTTATTAGTATTGATTAGGGTTTCTTTAGTATCTTCTTCTCCAATGAGTTTGGCGAGGTTAGAGTGACACTTGCTTCGAGTTGCATAAATTGCTGAATCTTTCAATTTATATTCTTTTACAAACTGTGAAGCATATTAGGGGTTACTTGAGAGTTACATGTTTTTCATTGAGCACCCTTTTGGGATGATGTGCTCGCTCGTTCCCACTTTAGGTGTAGTTATCAGGAGAATTGGTGTACGTGAAGATATTTGTAGTGTAGAGCTTACCGAATTAGGTTATGCCTATGTATCTTTTATATATGTACTCTTGAATATTTGTAAAAACCACACATTAATATATTCTTAACACTTTGAGAGATTCTCATCATAAAGTACGAGAGAGTTTTGGGTTTATATTAGTTCCATTTATGTAATCATGATTCTTAAAATCGGTAAATTAAATTTAATATTTCATTTAGGTTGTAATCCGGTTAGCTAAGCAGGTTTAGTAGTTGGGGCGTCATACAAATCTGAACCGTATTTGAGTTTGTGTTGCAGTTCCTTTGTGTGGTCGAAATAAAATTGTTGTAGAGCCATATTTTTTTGTTGCGAATCATGATATACCGGACACCACATCTCCTATATACAGTAAACACCGACATGAGTTTATATTTTTTTTTACAAATAAAAAATTTAAGAATTAAAGGACATATGATACTCAAAACTGTACCCTGATTGACATTATAGTTGGGTTTAGGATACTATCCCAGATACTCTATTCCAATAAATATATCAATCGCCTTAAATTCTGTGTCGCATATTCGAGCTGTCGGATTTGTTGGTGGATATGGGAAGAGATGACAATCGACGGGCTCCAACACTTCTGTGTATGTACTTTTCCATGGCGGTTTCGGTCGGCGTACATAAGCTTCGGGACCTTGCGTACCATAAAAATCCTTGTTTCCTTCATGTACAATTATTAAACCTGAGTACTTCCCAACTGACATCTTGCTCCACCATAGCTTATACTCATGATCGGGTACTTCCACATAATGCAAGTGATTAAGTTGAGAGTCGGCGTACAAGTAGTGGGTGTTGATGTCTACCGTTGAATCAGGAAGATTGCACGGTGTTACTGTCATTCCAAGAACTTGTTTGAGACACCGTTCGCCCAGGTACAAGGCGTTGTGACCAAATGGATCATAAAAGACCCTCTGTGTTACAGAGATTCGTTTAGCCTCTACCACCTCGGGGTCAATTTTCCATTCACTTTCCTCCAACGGCGACCATAATACAGAATTGAATGAGAAGTTGTCTATGTGGTAACGCATAAGAGTCACCGAATGGGTACCTGAATCACTCTGTGCACCTCTTTTCAAGTCTCTTTGGTCTTCATCATATAACCTACCCGCCGACCATGGATCTGTAAGTAACTCATTCTCCGCCTTCACATAGGGAAATAGACATCGGAAATATGACCAAAACCAAGGCTGCAACATTATTAATTATTATTAACGATTAATTGCATTATACGATCACCAATAATAAATAAGCAAAGAAAGTAAGATTACAAGTGGGTAAGAATTTTTACCATCAATGGATACGAAAAGAACTGCAACTCAGGCAAGTTGCTCGTTACTCCAGTACTCAAGCCCCATAACATACTACCGTACAACGCTGAACCCCAATCACAAGAACTCAGTACATTTAAATCCCTCGTTATACTTAGCCATTTAATCTCAACAACATTGTTCTTGTTTGGTAAATGAACATTCCCAAAACACCACATCAAAAGTCATCTTGCAATTTTCTCCTGAGATACAACATCGTTTTCTTGGCTGATTATATGGTCAAGAAACAATTTAATCAAACTCTTCTTGATCCCCTTGCATCTATATTTTTTTTTTCCTAAAGTCAACTAAGTCTTTTTGTCTAACTTGTTTTATTCCTATTATGACTCTATATTCTTCTCCTCTCATTCTTCTTATAGTACCTTCCGTGTCAATATGTGGGAGTGTTGATGGTGGATTTTCATTTGAGGTTAAAATTGTAAAAGCCAAAATTATGCGCTAACATCTTGCAAAAGATAAAACCATTAATAAGTGATGAATACTTCTTCACTTTACTAATTCACCTAGAATGGAGAATGTGGCAACAATCCCAGTCTGTGAATTAAATACAGCATTATTAATTAATACATAACCAACCTTGTATTTCCTGTACTCATTATCAGTGCAGCATGACGACTCAGTGTTGTTCTCAGCAGAGCAACACGAACCTCCAAGCATTATAATGAAGCATGTACGAAATACCCGTACAGGCTGCAACTCTCGGTGTGCTATACTAGCCCGATTGATCATATTACTCTCGGTGTGCTATACTAGCCCGATTGAGCATATTCAAATCTGGACTGACCATGTCAGTCTCAGAAATGATCACGACCATCCAACTTCACCAGCATGAATTGGATAGCTCAGATCGGATCCATGACCCCAAGCATGTATTGGAATATTCACTACCGAACCAACGCGGGACCCGCATGGTTGGACTCCCCAAAAGATTGGTATAACTTGCCAAAACGTCCAAGCCAGAGCAGTATGGACGAAAAACCCTAAATTAGGGTTTGCTGCACATTACATGTGTCGCAAAACAGTCTCAACCATCCATCTTCACAGGTATAGATGGAGGGTGTAGATGTAAATTCAAAGGGCCCAAAGCATGTCAACACAATCACCATGGGCCCGCCTACATACCTGACCGATCGGTCAGGACCAACCATGGTTGTTCATCCCAATTCGTGCGCTCGAACAGAGTATGACGCACGGCCGTGAAACCCAAATTAGGGTTTTTGAACATCACGAGCGTCCATTGTCTCCGGCACGAATGAAGGGTCCAAGATTAGATTAAGCAGGGCCGGTTATACCAACATGACCACCGTGGGCCCGTCTATCTCTACACCCAATCGTCCAACGCATACCATGCCTGGTTATTCCGGATCGCACGCCCAAACTAGCGTGGTCACACTTCCCAATTCCAAACTAATCTAGACCACTCAACTTCTCCGGACAATTTGAGTGGCTTAGATCACGTTTTCATGGGACAGTTAGGTATAGGCGTGAACACCATCCTACTACCTACACGCCAGACTAATCGGCCAAGATCGACCAAGATTGTTCATCTCGGAATGCGCGCCCGAAGTTGGCACGATGTGCGGATTTTGCGGCACAAGTTTTCTGTCGCAAATTGATCTCGACCACTCAACTTCCCCAGACGAATTTAGTGGCCCAGATCACACTTTCGTGAGACAATGGGGTATGGGCGCCTGCACCGTCATGCCATCTACATGCATGTAAGATCGGCCATCCAAAATCGTATCCCAAGCTTGGATTCGACCAGGATGAAGAGGGACGCTTGCGCACCTCTTCTAAAACCCTAATTTCATTAACGGTCGCAGATGAGTGTCTCAAAGATCATCTCGTCCTTCCAAATTCACCGGCTTGGTTATACAGCCCTGGTCAGGAGTTAATTGGTTAGTGCGGCGTCATGGTGATCACCATCCGTCACTCTACCGCACCATATGGTCGGTCAAGGAAGGACTTGCTTGCTCAGCCTCCAAACCATCACATGAAGTAGTCTGGATATGAGGCTAATTTGAGACGCTCAAACAACGATGTTTCATACATGCTGGATACACTCTATGCAGTACCTGCATAGAATGCACACGATACTTCACAAGTATCAACTTCCTAAATAACGTAGTTAATTAATCTAGCATTTAATGCTACTTTCTGTGGGTCCCAAGATCCACACGCTCGAGACATCAATCATGTCACAAACTGGGGGATACATACTGGGGTATTGGTCTGGTGGTTTACAACGTACAGTGCACAACGCGCTATCACAAGAACTTGTCAGGAAGTCATGGACGGTTAGTGATGATGGGAGAAGTGGGCAAGACTGGTCGTGTGACACTAACACATTAATCCACTACTCCATCACTCCACTTCCCACGAGATACGAGGGTTTGGCTAAAAGAATTGTATTAATAGGTTCTTCATCCTATTTTTCAAAGAAGAACAAGACAACAAAGGCAAGTGTTGATACAATCGTATTCAAACACCAGAACTGATAGCTTACATCCTGCAAGCAAGTTCAACTTTCTGATACAAGTCCTACATAGCCAACACCTTCACAATATCAACACCTTCTTCGCTTCCCTCCTTAAGATCAACCCCATCTCCTTCACTTTGTGACCGAAACAAGTCTGGAATGGCCATTTCTTGGTTTAGGACGGATTTGCACAGATTGATTTCTCGAATCTACGAGCACTCACCGCGCAGTGCATTTATTTAGGGTTTAGATTCATTCCTCATCCACACACCCCAAATTACCAAAGCCGGCAGGAGTAGTTTTCACCCATAAACAATTGGCGACCACAGTGGGAGGTTAATCTCTCGGTTGTAAAGTCAATTTCTTCGAAATCCGATTCAATTTTATCAATTTCAAAAAGGGTAGATCTTAGGACCAATCTAATTATCAATTCATTTCAAGATGGTAGAAATCAGGTCTGGATCAGCAATCAATTCTGGCAGAGCTATTATGGATAACACTCCCAGTGTAGATGTACCTGTCAGTGGAGCTACCGTGGTCAATACATCTCGTGGAGACGTCACTTCTACCACCAACGCCAGTGTAGCAGGATATGTTCCAGTAAGTGTAACACCTCCCATCACCAGAGCCATAGCAGCCGCAAATCCCGGCATCTCCTCAAGTGTAACACCTCCGGTAGTCACCTCAGCAACAACTTTCGCTCCTTCATCAGGACGAGGAACCGGAGGGACGAGAGGAGGACCATATCCCATTACCAATGCAGACTTGATGGAGAAGCAAGAAGTTCCTGCTAAGACTCAAACGGATATGGCCGCAACTCAGAAAGAGGTACTCACTTTTATTAAGACATTAACTGATCGATTGCCACAAGACCCGCGACATCCCCTGGATCCAACAAGGAATGAATTCAACGCACCGGAGAAGGTACTTCAGCGGCGCGGGCCTACATGGACCTGATCAAAGAAGCAACATCATATATGAGCGGTCCTATCATGGAGACTCCTACACTGGGGACTGATCCTCACAACGATCCTCCTCAAGTCAATAGTTTCACTATGAACCAGAGGCCGGTGGATCGGGAAGCGGTTTCTCTAGTGGAAATTTTATGCGAACTTTCACACCTCTCGAAGAATCAGCGCGCGAAGACGTTTTTCTGCAATCAACAAGAGGAAGGTCACAACCGTGCCTTACATGTCACCACCGCACGCATCAAGGATTCAGATTTCAAGACGGCCCTTATCGACACAAGATCGTCTTCGGATGTGATTACTTTCAAGACTCTCAGGACATCCAAGGTTCTCCCAGGCAAGGTCGTACGGAATCCTACCATAATGACGGACTTCGAGGGAAACCAAACCAGCACATACGGGAGAAACTCCGTAGAAATAATCAGACAAGTTCGTTGCGTCCCACTCCCCACGTGGGCATCAATTCAGGAAGAATACCGGCTTACATCATTGAGGGCTAAAACCCACGATGCATCTTTGCTGACAAAGCATTCTTGTCCATCCTGTGAATCCACGACCCACGTTCACACGAAGAGGGAACAAACTTTTGTGGCGAGTCGTGACCAGAAAGGGAAAACGGTATACCGACGCTGCCATTATCAATTAGTAGGGGAGACTGTTACCCAGTCTCTCCACCCAATGGAATGCTTCAACAACAATGAACCACAATAACAAGTGCTAGATGCTCCACAACAGCTGCAAGATGGCACCAACTCCATAACTAATGAGATTAAAATCGTTGAGGAATATCCTAGGCCTATCTCCATCAAATCAACCTTGTGTACGGATAAACGGACGAAGCTCGTGGAACTTCTCAAAGAGTACCGGGATATATTCGCTTAGAGATATGAAAAAATGCCTGATTTAGACGAAAATTGGTCACCCATCATCTATATGTCATACCTGGATCCGAGTCAGTTAAACATTTGCAGTTCAGACACGAGGAAAATGGATAGATCGGGTGCTACATAGACTTCAGAGACTTGAACAGGTGCTTCTCCAAAAAGGATCCTCCTCTACCTAATATCGACATGTTAGTAGATGCAACCAGCGTACATGGCATGCCACTAGTGGAAAATAGATTTTTAAGTCTGTTTGGACTTTATATATAAGACTTCCCAAGTCCTTATTTGTATATTAGGCTTCCGAAAGTAGTATTTTTCCATGAAAAAGTAAATCAAGCACTCATAACAGTCCTTATACTAAGGGGTAGTTTTGGAAATAAAAGTACTTCCACGTGGATTTATAGTAGGACTGTTAGAGTAAATTGTTACTATAGTCGAACTTTAATTATGACTGCGGTGGGAAATTGTTTCCTAACATTCTAGATACAAAACATATATATCTATATAGATCTGTATTCCTCTCTCTCTCACACACACAACCTCGCTTCTCTCCATCACTTCTCTCTCAATTCTAACCTTCAAACTCAGCTCCACATCATAGAACACCGGAGTAATTTCAGCCTCACTTAAACAATCCTCTCGACTATCTCGTTCTTTTTTTTTTCTTCCATAGTCGACTATCTCGACCATCTCTTTCTTCTATAGAAGTAATTCCAGATCTTAAAAATATGGTTCCAATCCTTGTCGTTTCAGTAAGTTTTTATTTTTTGTGATTGAAGATCGGGATTTATTTTCTTCCGTAAAACGTAATTTCAGATCTGTATACTATGGTTTCAGTCCTTGTTATTTCAATTTAAGGGTTTATTGTTTTTCTTTTCAAAGTTTTTGGTGGTCAGGAATTTTTGGGTCCTTATTTGCTATATCAAATTATGGATTGACAATTATTAATTTTATTTTCGGTTCAGTTTCAACTTTGGCAGTGATTCCTGAGTTCAATTTTTTGGTTTAATTCTTAATTAAAGTATAATCATTGTTACTGTTGTATGAAGATTTAAAGGCTTTGTTGTTGGGATGCTGGATTTGTTGATTGGGTGGTTTTCTTTTCGTTTTATCCATCTCTGAATATGGCTTTTTTCATATATTTTTTTCAGGAATCAATTGATCTGTTTTAAAATTTTCTTACTTTTCAGGTATCATTTGATTTGTGATAAAACTCCATCTGTTGTTGTGCATAGACCAAAGTTTGCTATCCAAATTCGAAATTTCTAACCAAACCCAACCTTGTCGAGTGGTAATTTGTGTTTCTCAAAATGAAATGTTGTCTGATAGTCACTTTGCTTTAGATGTAATCCAAAGTAAATGGGTTTACTTACGCTTATTCAATGTTTGCAGGAAGCTAAGAAGCCAAATTGAAATAGGACATATAATAAGGTCATTATAGATGTTATTGAATACATAAAAATAGTTCCTTCTCGGATCCATTGTTTGTGAAGCACACTGAACCAATTTTTGATGAAGTCGAAATATTGGAATAATGTATTCCTTACTTTCTTTTAGCAGATGCAGCGTTAACAATTCTGTAATGTATTGTTGTAGGAAGAGGAAGTTGAGATGGAGGATATTGTTGCAGAATCCGTTCTGGATTGATAGTTGTGACTCAAAGAACACTGTTGGAGTTATATATTATTGGATGATCTATATGCTCACTACAAGAAAACTGTTCAAGGTTAATCTCAACACTGTTTTCCACTCTTGCTTGTTTCATTTTTGGTGTGACATTGTTTAATTTTCCTACTCCATGTACTCTGATAGTATTACTTGCTTTACTGGCATTCTTTAATCCCGACTTAAGTATGTTTTTTCCCATCTGTTCCAATTGAGAAAGTATTATAATTTTATATACTTGCATTATTACTGAAATCCCAAAAAGAACTCTGAATGGATGAATGCAAAATTTGGGTTAATGTTAGATGGGGTAGGCTTATAAGCCTGAGGTAATTTGACTAATCCTTGCGTATAATGCAGAATTCTAGCTGTTTATCTCCTAACTGTTTTCAATTATACGTCACATACATCTTTGCAAGTATGCTTTCATTTCCGGCATTAAGATTCTAGCACTTTATAAACATGTTTGTAGGAGAAATCAATCGTAAATACATTACAATTCAGTATGTAAGTTCCAACTTCATATTTATTTTATGAAAAGATTCTTTAAAGTTGCTCAGCCAGATAAGAAGGTTCGTATAATTAGTCTTCCAGAAGATTAAAATGTTGATCCAAATATAATATTGTATAATAGCTTTGAAAAATTAAACTTGCATATGACCACCATTGGTATCGTTTCCTTTACTGCGGGGATGGGATTTCTTAGGAGGCCACTTTCTATTGTTGCTGCTTTCATGACTTCCATTAATTGCTTTCCAAGATGATAGGTATCATCATTTTTTACTCTAGTTCTTTTATTTTTGCATAGAGAAGTCAAGTTGGGCAAGCTATTGCTGCTTATCTTTGATTGCGGTCATTGTTTTGCAACAAGTAAGTGTATGTGATATATACTACTATTACATTTGATAGAACTTTAATAATTCTAATTGGACGTGCTTTTATGCTAATCTTCTTACCATTCTGTGTTGGGTCATCTACGATTGGAGACTCCAGATGGTTTCAAGGATGCATTTGATGTGGATGTTCACTATTATACTCGATCTTTCAGTGCAAAATTTGGAACATCCTCTGTTGGTAATTCAAAAGCCTTATATTTTCTTTATGCATAACCAACGTAAACTGACCATGGAGTGAAACAAGTTTTGATTTGATTGTAGTGTTTAGGTGTTGAAATCAGGCTTGGACAAAGCTATAAGGTGTTCTTGGTACTAAAGAAAAAGTCTCTCATCTCTCACAGGGGTTATGCTTTATGTTTACATCTTAGGCTTCGAGTAATGGATCTGATTAGAGCTAGCTTGTCAGTAAATGAAGGGATAAATGACAAGTCTTGCGTTCAACTTAGTATTGAAGCTTTCTGGTTGTCAAGCTCGTAATAGTCTGGTTGTTAAGCTTGTAACATGAATATAGGTTTCAACTTGGTTTTGAAGTTTTGAGATTTGGAACTTCAAGTATTTTAGAGAGTTTAGGTAGTTGAAGTTGTAAACTGAATACACTTTTTAATACAAGTTCAGTTGTAAAGTCCTTATCTAGTTTTATGATCAATTCAATTTTGAAGCCATCATTATTATAACTGTGATATAGCTGAATCAATTTTGGATCAGCTGAATCAATTTCCATTTTAAAAAAAATAAAATATGATCCATAAAAAGGACCGTGTATATCATAATTACAAAACGGGATGCTAATGGGAGTCATTTTATGAAAAAATCAAAGAGTCTCAGACACAGTATTTATGAGAAATAAGACTACAATTCTAGGGCTCCCAAAAACAATCCTTTTTAGTGATTTTAAGTGCATTTCTGGCAAAAAAAATTTCTTCTATTTTCCACTAGTATGTTCTCCTCCATGGATGGATGTAGCGGCTACAACCAGATAAGGATATACGAGCATGACGCAAGTAAGATAACTTTTCGAACTCCTCTTAGAAATTTTTATTATACCATACTGCCATTTGGTTTAAAGAATGCCGGTGCAACGTATCAATGCTCTATGACGGCAATCTTCCACTGGAGCCGATACCTCAAGAAGATAATGATGTCCACGTGATATGAATCAATAATGTTGTAGAAAGTGGTAAGAAAAGGTTGTCGTTCACTCGGACTCGTTGAATTGATTTTAGGAAAAATAAAAGGAAAATATATACAAATTTGTCACAGGATGGAGATATATTCGGGACTCGAGATTAAACCAAACTCATAACAAGAAATTCAAATATTAATTCTTTTAACAATTATCGCTCAACAAATAAAAATTTAGACTCTTATTTTTGCCAAAGTAGATCCTCAAAACATTAATTATATCCCCTAAGCATAGATTATCTTAATACAAAGCATAACCTATCTAATTGAATCACAACCAATTTTATCGAATCATAAATCAATTAAAAATAATGCAAAAGTCATATAAAGAATTAATTAAAATTACCCATGTATGAAATTTGGCTTCCTCCATCGTCCCAGTGTTGGGTTCTAGCTTCTCATGTTGTAGACACGCTCAAAATGATTTTTCATTGCTCAAAATGTGCTTACAAAGAAGAAAATGATGAAAATCGAGCGTTTGCAACGCTTATAAATGTTGAAAAACCGTTACAAAGACCGAAAAGTTGTTGTTGTTCTTTATTCTTTGAATTTATGCGACCACGTTCTTGTGTCGTATAACTGTTACCAAATAAACGATCTGCTGTGAAGAGTCTGTTCTTCACGTTTCAGAGAGGGCAGCAGCAGAACTTGAATTTTTCGCGGCTTGATTTCTCGATCTTCTGGTGCTCTAAAGCTCTCCCAATCTCTCCATCACATTCTACTCGACCCCAGTAGCCTATTTATACACCTTTGGACCAAGAATCTTCGCTCATTACTCCCAAAAATCTTCCCATTTCTCGGCAGTGAAAGAAAATAATCTCGGGATATTTTCTTCCCTGTTTTAGCTTCTCACGCGTTTTTTTTAGTCCAGCACGCTCCAATTTCTATCACACATGATCCACAAGGTTTCTCGATGCATAAAACACGATCAGAACACACACAAATTCTTCCAGAACACACGTGTTTATCTGTTTTGAGCTCGTGAATTGGATAGCCAATTATAGCCAAATTTGATCGAACCAAAAGCCCAAAACATGTTTTCTAGGACATAACACAACTTCCTACCAAGAATTAGCCATTTAATCGCCCTATAACACGTTCGAAAATCAATCGAAAATTCTCCGCGATTGCATGCATGGTTTTCCCGCCAAAAATCGTTTTTCAAATGTTGAAGATGGTGTCCCCCTAACCAGAACTGGGGTGCGAATAGCAGGTGCCTAAATGAGGTTCCCCTTATCCACAATGAGGGTGCCTTTAGCAAATGTCCTCCGAGGTGTTCCGAGCAACTTTTCGAGTCGAATTTTCCTACAATCTTTATTTCCAAAAAATACCTACAAACACACAAAACACCATAATAAGGATAAAAACGAGTACTAACAATACGAAACATTGAGGACAAATTAGACACATAAATGCGTCTATCACCACGCGTCATATCGAGCAAGATACGGGTGAGTCACTCTATTAGACAGTGGTCGAACAAGATCCGGGCGAGTCACTCTATCAGACAGTGGTCGAACAAGATCTGGGCGAGTCACTCTATCAGACAGTGGTCGAACAAGATCCGGTCGAGTCACTTTATCATACGGTGGTACATGTCTATTATGCTATGTTGGAGAATCTGCGCTTTTGGTCATCCTTTGGAGCAGTTGAACGCTCATCTACAACAACATATGCCCTGATAGAAAGAACCAGGCCTGCCGGTAATAAAGAGCCTCATAATGTTCGTAGGGGAATATATCTCACCAACAGGCGATACAACCTTCAGCCTTCTGTAAGCAGTTCCTTGAAGCAGCAAGAGGAAAACCACCGAGATACAACATCTTGCGCGTTCGCCAACTCCAACTCCAGTACCACATGAACGACTCCCACAATGATGAAACAACGTCCAAGATATTCCATATCTGGCTCGAAAACAACCACTACGAACAAACCATGTAAACCACGCTTGGGGACTAAGGCTCAACATGAAGTTCCTTCATCGCCAGTCAAGGACTTCTTCAACACGAGAGAGATGGTCAGTCAAGAAGCATGTAATTCGCAAGGGTAAATCGAACTGAAGAGGAAGCCACTTCAACGCTCCCTTCAGCAGAAGATGCTTCAATGGTCTATTCAAGAGCCGCCTCAACGCTCTCTCCGGGACCCACATTCACTTCAGAATCTTGCTTCAACACTCTCTCCAGGATCCACCTCAACGTTTGCACTAGAAGCCACTTTAACATCCTCTCGAGCCGTTTTAACACTCAAGCTACATCAATAATCTGCACTCTAGTCAAGTTATCTTTGATGTACTCATTGCTCAACATACGTCTCATCCATTCTTCATGAGGGCCCAGCGGAGCATGAAAAACCTTGAAGTCGATAGGATAAGAGTTATCTTGTGGAACAGATATTTTCATATAGTTGAAAGGGAGCGGTGAACAAATCATCATCAATGTTCGGCATATCTTTGAAGCTGTCAACACCTCCTGACTTGGCACCAGCATTATCCCCAGAAGATATTTCAACATGAGTTCTTTTCTTCATTCTACAATAAAAGACATGAGTCAGTACTTGTATAAAAATGCGTGAGATGTGTAGTCACACACGACAGAACACACATTCACGTTGGAGTACACAAGTACGGTATTGCTCAAGTCATAAGTCCGGTATTTCTCAAGTTTCAAGTCCGGTGTTGATCAAGTCACGAGTCCGGTATTGCTCAACTTTCAAGTCTGGTATTGCTCAAATTTCAAGTCCGGTGTTGATCAAGTCACAAGTCCGGTATTTCTCAAGTTTCAAGTCTGGTATTGCTCAAGTTTTAAGTCCGGTATTTCTCAAATTTCAAGTTCGGTGTTGATCAAGTCACAATTCCGGTATTGCTCAAGTTTTAAGTTCGGTATTGCTCAAGTTTTAAGTCCGGTATTGCTCAAATTTCAAGTTCGGTGTTGATCAAGTCACAAGTCTGGTATTGCTCAAGTTTCAAGTCTGGTATTGATCAAAGTCACAAGGCTGGTATTCGAATAAAACATGCTCACGTAGCAGGGCCGGTTTTCAGTCGAAACTCATGGTCGACATTCAATCATGCACGGGGCGGGTCCCACTTGATCCCAGCCCCAGATTAGTCGAAGCAGACACAACCGTCCCCAATCAAAACTCTCTCTCTAGAAGAAGGTGTTTCATCTCCAACACTTCAACGCTCTCCCGGGCCTGCTCCAGAAGCTGCTTCAACACTTTCTGAAGGACCCATATTTACATTTGAGCACACAAGGTTCATTTTTTAAAATAAGCATGCTCATATCGGGTCACATGTTCGAGCGAAGCAAATAGCAAGGCCGGTGTTTGGACAAAGCATCAAGTCCGGTGTTTAGTCAATCTAGCTGGGTCGGTGTTTGGTCGAAGTAGCAAGATGACACTCGAGCAGGCACATCAAGCCCACATTTGATCAAGCAGGCACAGTAGCCCCACGAACGAAATAGGCGTAATAGTCCATCGAAGCAGGCAAGACCGACATCATGTTAGGCGAATGCTATCCTGGACGTCTCTTGAACGTGACATGCTCGAAGGACAGGATGACCCATCTCTCCTGGTAACATCTAACTTTGTCTCATAAGTTTTATCTTTAACTGTCACCATCATATGCCTACCCCACAATAGTGTAACTATTATGTGCTAGGCAGGGGACTTAATGTTGATGATGGATACTTCTCCACTTTACTAAAATTGTAAAATCCAAAATTATGCGCTAACATCTTGCAAAAGATAAAGCCATTAATAAGTGATGAATAATTCTTCACTTTACTAATTCACCTAGAATGGAGCATGTGGCAACAATCCCAGTCTGTGAATTAAATACAACATTATTAATTAATGCATAACCAACCTTGTATTTCCTGTACTCATTATCAGTGAGGCATGACGACTGAGTGTTGTTCTCAGCAGAGCAACATGAACCTCCAAGCATTATAATGAAGCATGTACGAAATACCCATACAGGCTGCAATTCTCGGTGTTCTATACTTGCCCGATTGAGCATATTACTCTCGGTGTGCTATACTAGCCCGATTGAGCATATTCAAATCTGGACTGACCATGTCAGTATCAGAAACGATCACGACCATCCAACTTCACCAGCATGAATTGGATAGCTCAGATCTGATCCATGACCCCAAGAAGGTATTGGAATATTCACTACCGAACCAACGCGGGCCCCGCATGGTCGGCCTCCCCAAAAGATTGGCATAACTTTCCAAAACGTTAAAGCCAGAGCAGTATGGACGGAAAACCCTAAATTAGGGTTTGCGGCACATTACATGTGTCGCAAAACAGTCTCAACCATCCATCTTCACAGGTATAGATGAAGGGTGTAGATGTAGATTCAAAGGGCCCAGAGCATGTCAACACAATCACCGTGGGCCCGCCTACATACCTGACTGATCGGTCAGGACCAACCATGGTTGGTCATCCCAATTCATGCGCCTGGACAGAGCATGACGCACGGCCGTGAAACCCAAATTAGGGTTTTTGAACATCATGAGCATCCATTTTCTCCGGCATGAATGAAGGGTCCAAGATTAGATTAAGCAGGTCCGGTCTTACCAACATGACCGTCGTGGGCCCGTATATCACCACACCCAATCGACCAAGGCATACCATGTCTGGTTATTCCGGATCGTACTCCCAAATTAGCGTGGTCACACTTCCCAATTGCAAACTAATCTAGACCACTCAACTTCTCCGGACAATTTGAGTGGCTTAGATCACGTTTTCATGGGACAGTAAGGTATAGGCGTGAACACCAGCCTACTACCTACACGCCAGACCAATCGGCCAAGACCGACCAAGATTGGTCGTCTCGGAACGCGCGCCCGAAGTTGGCACGATGTGCGGCTTTTGCGGCACAAGTTTTTTGTCGCAAATTGATCTCGACCACTCAACTTCGCCAGACGAATTTAGTTGCCCATATCACACTTTCGTGAGACAATGGGGTATGGGTGCCTATACCGTCATGCCATCTAAATACATGTACGATCGGCCATCCAAAATCGTATCCCAAGCTTGGATTCGACCAGGATGAAGAGGGATGCTTGCGCACCTCTTCTAAAACCCTAATTTCATATGAGTGTCTCAAAGATCATCTCGTCTGTCCAACTTCACCGGCTTGGTTATACAACCCTGGTCAGGAGTTAATTGGTCAGCGTGGCGTCATGGTGATCATCATCCGTCATTCTACCGCACCATGTGGTCGGTCAAGGATTGACTTGCTTGCTCAACCTCCAAACCATCACATGAAGTAGTCTGGATATGAGGCTACTTTGAGACGCTCAAACAACGATGTTTTATACATGCAGGATACACTTGATGCAGTACCTACATAGAATGCACACGATACTTCACAAGTATCAACTTCCTAAATAACGTAGTTATTTAATCTAGCATTACATGCTACTTTATGTGGGTCCCACGATCCACACGTTCGAGACATCAATCATGTCACAAACTGGGGAATACATACTGGGGTATTGGTCTGGAGGTTTACAGGGTTGTTTATGGGAGAAAATCGCCTCTGCCGAATTCGGTAAATTTGATGGTGGAGAGACTGCTTTAAACCCTTAAACAAATGTGATGCACGTGAGCACTTTTGATTCGAGATATCAATCTATACAATTCTGGCCTAAACCAAGAAAATGGCCATTCCAGATTTTCTTCGGTCACAAAGTGGAGGAGAAGGGTTGATTTGGGGAGGATAGCGAAGAAGGGTGATGAGATCAGAGAGTTCTGGCTAGGTAGTATCTCGACTTGTATCAGAATGATGGAAGCTTTGATAGAGAGAGCTTGCAAAGTTGCTATCTGATAGTATGTTGTATTTTGCCTGACCAAGACTTTTGTTTTTTGGCAGAATAGGTGAAACCTATTTATACAAGTGAGATTGAACGTACCCTGGCCTCATTAATGAATTGAGTAAATGTGCCAATTAAAACAGAGGAGGTGGAAACCGTTGGATTTATGGTGAAAAACGTTTTCACCATAACTTTCCTTATTTAATTGACCGTATTCATTCCTTGCACGCCTTGCTTTATTGCGAGCGTAGTGTACGCTGCACGTTGTGACCGCCAAACCAAAACCCCAAGAAAGCATCCCCCAGTTTGTGTTGATGTCTCGAGAGTTGGGCGCAAGTGGCAATGCCAAAGTTGCTAGTGAAGCGTTGCGGCATGTGCCAATGTCATATGCGGGATGTCTCGACCGCAAGTTGTACTTTGAGTGCGGATGGCAATGCCAAATTCGCTTGGTGGAGCATTTGGCATGTGCCAATGGCATGTGCAGAATTCCTTGGCCGCGAGTTGTACTCTGAGTGCGGATGGAAATGCCAAAGTCGCTTAGTGGAGAATTTGGCATGTGCGGAATGCCTTGGCCGCA
This sequence comes from Papaver bracteatum, assembly GCA_023529315.1. Taxonomy (NCBI): domain Eukaryota; kingdom Viridiplantae; phylum Streptophyta; class Magnoliopsida; order Ranunculales; family Papaveraceae; genus Papaver; species Papaver bracteatum. The sequence goes on from JAJJWX010005066.1 coordinate 2,137,871, forward strand.
AGTTGCACTTTGAGTGCGAATGGAAACGCCAAAGTCTCTAGTGGAGCATATGGCATGTGCCAATGACATATCGGCTTGGGAATAGAAAGTGGCTAGTGGTAGCGTGTTGGCATGTGCCAATGGCACGCACGGCCATTTTGGCCAAGCTGCGGGCGCTACTTTGGCATGGCCAATGACATAGTGGCTTTGGAATAGAAAGTGGCTAGTGGTAGCGTGTTGGCATGTGCCAATGGCACGCACGAACACTTTGGCCAAGCTGCGGGCGCTACTTTGGCATTGCCAATGACATAGCGGCTTTGGAATAGAAAGTGGCTAGTGGTAGCGTGTTGGCATGTGCCAATGGCACGCACGACCACTTTGGCCAAGTTGCGGGCGCTAGCTGGGCATAGCGGCTTGAAGATAGAAATTGGCTAGTGATGCGTGTTGGCATGTGCCAATGGCACGCACGACCAAGTTGACCTAGTTGCACGGTTTGCAAGCCTAGGGCGCTATTTTTGGCATGTGCCAAATGGTATAGCGGCTTAGTTTGGCATGGTTGCCTGTGAGTGCAGTATGTGGTTTGGTTTTGGTGTCGTTGCCATGGTGCGCAGTATGCGACTTGGTTTTGGCGTCGTTGCCATGGTGCGCAGTATGCGGCTTGGTTTTGGTGTCGTTGCCATGGTGCGCAGTATGCGACTTGGTTTTGGCATCGTTGCCATGGTGCGCAGTATGCGTCTTGGTTTTGGCATCGTTACCATGGTGCGCAGTATGCGGCTTGGTTTTGGCGTCGTTACCATGGTGCGCAGTATGCAGTTTGGTTTTGGAATTAGGGTTCTGTGTCGAAAACCCTAATCTGGTATTTTGAAAAAATACCCCCATTAATTGTTGACACCTGAATTAATTGCTCTTAGTTAATGTGTTGCTAGTAACACTAGGTCATGGGGTTTTACGATTTTACCCCTTGTCTAAAATCCACCATCGACAAGCGTGCAGCGCACAACGCGCCATCACAAGAACGTGCCAGGAAGTCATGGACGGTAAGTGATGATGGGAGAAGTGGGCAAGACTGGTCGTGTGACACTAACACATTACTCCACTACTCCATCATTCCACTTCCCACGAGATACAAGGGTTAGGCTAAAAGACTTGTATAAATAGGTTCTTCATCCTATTTTTCAAACAAGAACAAGACAACAAAGGCAAGACTGGTCGTGTGACACTACTCCATCACTCCACTTTCTCCACTTCCCATGAGATACGAGGGTTAGGCTAAAAGACTTGTATAAATAGGTTCTCCATCCTATTTTTTAAACAAGAACAAGACAACAAAGGCAAGTGTTGATACAATCGTATTCAAACACCAGAACTGATATCTTACATCCTGCAAGCCAGTTCAGCATTCTGATACAAGTCATATATAGCCAACACCTTCACAATCTCAACACCTTCTTCGCTTACCTCCCTAAGATCAACCCCATCTCCTTCACTTTGTGACCGAAATAAGTCTGGAACGGCCATTTCTTGGTTTAGGCCGGATTTGCACAGATTGATTTCTCGAATCTACAAGCACTCACCGCGCAGTGTATTTTTTCAGGGTTTAGATTCATTCCTCATCCACACACACCCCAAATTACCAAAACCGGCAGGAGTATTTTTCACCCATAAACAGGGAGCAAACAATCTGTGGTTTTAGGAGCAATCTCATTCAATTGGTCATTACTCATTGCTTGCAATGATATGGGATTTCCTTGCCCAATAGGAATTCCGGTAAGTTGTGTGAAGTCTAATGGGGTAAACCCTATTTCAAAACTAGGGAAGTGAAATGTATTGGTGGTATGTCACCATGATAAGCACGCAAATGCAATACAATTATACCCATAACTTCATTATCTAGGTCTCATTATTTGTCTAATATGTTTGTTTTGAACTATTTGGAGGAAATACGAACAAATCCGGCCACCAAAAGAAGAAGCGGTTTACTGAACCACTAAGAGCTAGCACTATGGTGCATCATTTCCCTTCCCTATCCCTCCATTTCCTTTAAAATGCCAAAAATCCAACCATTATGGTCTCCCATATCCCTACACGAGTAGAGATAGAGACCACCATCCCTACACGGGTGAACAGATCTGTTCAGCCTTGTAGGGAAGGGAAATCACACGGGGACTCAGTCCGCGTATGCTTTTTCACTTTACGCGTACTCAGTACGCGCAGCATTCTGTACGCGGACTCAGTTTCCGTTTCGACAAATAATATTTGTTTGACCTTTTTGGTTTACACCTCTCTCACACCCGATCCTAACCATCCATCACTAATAACGGCTCTATTTTTTACGCCGTCGGATCCTAACGACCATTTTTTCAAAATCCCCTATAAATACCAATCTAATTCTCTACTCAAACCACACCAAATCAATTTCTTCTTCTTACATAAATTGATTTCTTCACTAAAATCTTTCCAATTTTATTATTGTTTAAGTAATATTTGTAAATTTTGTTTTGCTTATCAATGGATGAGACACAAAGCCAAAAAAGGAAACAAAGAACGAGATTTAGTGTTTTGGAAAATCATCACCTTATTACTCAGTACCTTGCGGTTGGTTATAGCAATTATGATGATAAGGAAGAGTTTTGGGCGGTGCTTTTTAATAAATTTTTCGAAGCTTGTGGTGGAAATCGATACGGTCGTACGCAAAAAAGCGTTCGTAATCGGTTTAGCAAAATCAAGAGTGAAGTGGATAACTTTTTCGGTTGTGTTGCAAGAGCTACAGTCGCTAATCCGAGTACTGACTCAATTAATCGGACATGTAATTTAATATTTTTTTTGTATATGTTGTTTGTATAAACATTATAATTTACTAATATGTTATTTACGGTATCTTTACATTGATGTAGATCATAATTTCAAAAAGCTTATATGTTGACATATACCGATTTTATTTTGAACGAGATGCTGAGTATGAGATGCTTAAAGATGTTCCAATTGTAGCAGTCGGTGCAACTGAAGATATGGAACAAGATTTTAACCCTCATTCATCTCAAATGAATGCAAATTTCTCTAATATGTTTAATTCCCCACCCTCTAGTTCCCAAAATCCCCCGTCAAACCAGTTTGTCGAAAATCCTTTTGAAAATAACATCCCTTGCGGTATCCCTTTTGCACCAGGATCTACCCGTACTGCGAGCCCAATGACTATACCTAGAACATCATCAGGTGGATTTACAGGAGATAAACGCTTTTCCAAAGCATGGAAAAATGCAAAAATTATGAAAAAGTGGGTTTCGAAAAATAAACCCGACACACCATCCTCACAAGACTCTCAGATGAGCGACGCGGGCAGTAAACTTGTTGATTATCTAAAAGAATCCCGATAGATTATCCCACCCCATCAGATACAACAAAACCAAATTATGGAAAGGTTGATAGACACAACTCAACAACAAATTGAGGCAGCTCGAATGAAAGAAGAAAGAGAAATAATGCAAATGGATCTCGAGAAGATGACTCCAAAAAAAAAGTACTTTGAATATCAACATAATGCCATACTGGACAGGCAGATGCAAAGGCAACAAGATAATCCGTTCCATTTTTAATAGCTTCGCTTAAGTGTTTATTCGTTTTAATTAATGTATTATTTAAGTTCTTGTAATCCTTCCAATTTGTAATAGATTAGTTTAATTATAATTTATTTTAAGTAACGTTGTATTTCTTTTTCGGTAGTGTAGTTAATTTAAGTAACGTTGTATTTGTAACAATTATATATGTATTTCTAATTACGGTAATTTGAATAAAATTAAGTTATTCTAACAGATCTTTCGTAACGGCTAATTCCCAACGGCTAAATTCCAAAGACCACTTTAAATGCCTATTATAAATTGTGAATGTATATCGCAACGGCTAGTTTTTAACTGGTAATTTATAACGGATATCTTTGAGGGATATTCACAATTGTGTTAACTATCTTCAAACAACAAACGGCTATATTTCCGAAAACTTGATTAACATTATGCTTAAACACACACTTAAATACTGAAAATTACATAAATATAAGATAGAACATTCAAATTCAATCATTCTTCAGGATTGTTGTTCAAGACTTGATTAACATCGATGTTGAAACACACACGTAAATACGAAAATTACATAAATATAAGATAGAACATTCAAATTCAATCATTCTTCAGGATTGTTGTTCAAGACTTGATTAACATCTCGATGTTGAAACACACAGAAATACAGAAAATTACATAAATATAAGATAGAACATTCAAATTCAATCATTCCTCAGGATTGTTGTTCCGAAGACTTGATTAACATCTGATGCTAAAAAACATAGGCGATGTAGCTACATTTGTTCTGGATTGTAACTATCGTAAACCGCTTTTAACAGCTGATAACATTCATCATGAGGAAAATTGTCGCCTGTCTGGTTAAGAAAGCCTAAGCGAGCAGCACTTATCTGAAATTTCATAAATTAAAATTAGCTTAAGTAGATTGATTTACTTCAAAGTTAAAGAATTATGTAAAACTTATTTACCCTTTCTTCATATGCCATTCCAGGGTTGCGTATGTTAACATCGGCATGAATAGTCACAAAAATCCTGATCTCCTCGTTCATCTTTCTCCACCTAGCTCTAACACCTCCCCTTTGTCTAGAGTTTGGATTTCCGGATATGTTATCAAAAATTTCAAAAACATTCTTCCAGAATTGGTTGCCTGACGCCTGAACTACGTTAACAATCTTGTTGGTTGCTTCAATCCATGCTTGCGTAAGAGCAACATCTTCTTCTTTGCTGAATCTCACCATTTTTATAAAACTAAGGTATGAAAGATAGTTGGGATAGGTTCACTTTGGAAAGTGATTTGATATTTATAGAGATATGATGAGAGGAATGATAAAAAAGAAAGCCGTTATACAGTAAAAGTAGCCGTTATAAGCCCAAAATATAGAAGAAAGTAAGGAAAGTCTTAAGTAGCCATTATATTGTAAAATAAAACAGTTATGTTAAGAAATTTAAATACTAGCCCTTTTTACACATCAAACCAGGGAAAAGGGCCACTACCCTGATGTTGGTACCTGGTTGTACTTTGGTTTAATGGCTCAGACGGATTTTGACCTAAGTAAGGTTCTTCTTGACTATTTGGAACAAAAGAATTGGTCGACGGTCCTGAATCCAGATACTGGCCTTGGATAGATGACTCACATGTATATGTGGCTTCATACGGTTTCACAAATCTCAGACGGGGTGGTTCACCGTATTTGATTTGGTGTTGCAGCTCTGCTGTGTAGTCATAATAATGTTGTTGTGTAGCCTTGTATTTTTGTTCCATATCCACATAAGCATCGCGCCACATCTCCTGTAAACAACAAGGAAGGACGTGAGTATAATTTTTTTCACAAGTCAAATATATTGTAATTAAAGGTACCTGAATCTCTTTGTCAGCCTCTTTTCCTTTCTCGTTTGGAATCATCATATAACCTACCAGCCGGCCACGGATCCATATTTTCATTTTCAGCCTTTGTATAGGAAAATAGACATCGAAAATAAGCCCAAAACCATGGATGTAAAATTAAACATTTTTATTAACAACTATACAAAAATAGTGGTAACAAAATTAAATACAAAGGAAAGTAAGATTACGAGAGGGTAGAGATTTTTACCATCAAAGGAAACGAGAAGAACTGCAATTCTGGAGAGTTGCTCGTGACTCCGGTACTCAGGCCCCTTAACATAAATGCATACACCGCCGAACCCCAATCATAATGCCTCAACACACTTAAATCCCTCATTATACGAAGCCATTTAACCTCAACAACACCGTTTTTGTTTGGGAAAAACACATTCACAGTAAACAAAATCAAAAACCATCTTGCCATATGCTCCTGCATTATTACATCGTTCTCCAGCCCGAATCTATGTTCAAGAAAAGAGCGAATTATATTATTCTTGATCCCGTTGCATCTATCCACAAGTTGATGTCTCAAGGGGACTATTTCTTCATCTCTAATTACCTCTCTTACTCCAGAAACGATAATGTTGTTCTCGCCTTTTTTTCTTCTACCAGTACGTTTCGCCTCAACATATGGGAGCAAACATTCTATGGTCTGGGGAGCAATTTCATGTATTTTCTCCATACTAATCGAGTCCAATGAGATGCGATCTCCTCGACCGATTGGAATTCCAGTAATTTGAGTGAAGTCTAATGGGGTAAACCCTATTTCAAAACTAGGGAAGTGAAATGTATTGGTGGTATGCCACCACCTTTCAAAAATTCCGGTAGTAAGGCAGTTGTCTGGTTGTTTTGGATATTGTACTTGGAAAATTGAACCAAACCCACAGTTGTTTACAATCACTTTAGCATGAGGAAAATTAGAAATTGAGGTATATATATCATGAATTTGACTTATGGTACTGCGATGTCTCAACGAATTCATCCTAACATTATACGGATCAAGAATTTTCAATTTATGATCACTATGTTCCCTTGAAGAAACCGGCAAGCTCTCTTCCATAATTCGAGCAAAATCAACATTGTTCATCTACGGCACACATGTACACAAAAATCATCACAAAACAATCATGAATCATGTATGTTACATATTAACCACGTTGTCTACCAAAATCAAAAATCATCAAACATAATACCATATCCATATACATTTAATCATTCTTCAATACCAAAACATTCATCAATTTCACACCAATGTGACATATACATAATACATATGCTCTTAATCATTCTACAATCCCAAATCATCAATTACACTATCTTATACATATCAAAATTCATTCATACACAACACCATGTTTCAAAAATTCTTCAAAAAATCATTAAATCAATCAACAATGTCCACAACTATGAAACAACAATCAATGACGCATTAAAACAACCCAACATCTCAAATTCGATTAAAATCAAATTCAAAAAAAAAATTAAACCCTAAATTTTAAATAACTCACCTTGGATGATTTTGTTGATGAAATTGATAAAGGCAAACGCTTCATGGGATACTAATGAACATACCCAATGAATTATAACTCCACAAACATACGGGAAGGTCTTCAAATCGATTGGGAGAAAAGGTGGAGAAAAATGGAGAAGAAGAGGAAGAAAAGAAGAAATGGTTGTCTGTTGCGCTCCTGAGTGGTAAAACCTATCAAACGGGGACTCAATCCGCGTATTTGGTCAAGTCAACGAGTTGACTAATACGCGGACTCGGTTCCCATTCTGCACTATTCATACGCGGACTGGGTCCGCGTATAGTGTAGGGAAGGGGATTGGAGCTGCTAAGTCAACCACTAATGTTGTAAACTTAAAAAAATGTTTAAATTTAGCGAAAGGAACAGAGATGGGTATGGCTTGTTTTTATTCATTCATATCCTAGAGACAAAGGTCATGGGATCAAAACTTGTCATTGCCTTTGTGCCATCACTTCCCTAGGAGTTTTTATTTGAGGGATAGGGAAGGAATAGCTAGCACCATAGTGCTAGCTCTAAATGAAGTTTGCCACAACAATCACCAAAGTTGCTTATGAAACCAGCAAGAGGAGATAGCTTAATTGATTGGAGCTGCTAAGTCAACCACTAAAGTTATCATCACCACCTGAGTTACACTACACGGCAAAAGAGTTTGATTTCCACTCAAGGATGCAACCAGTTTGAGACATGAATAGAGAAGAGGAGTTCGAAGTTGAGAATATAAGCATATGGGTTCTCATATTTGCGTGAATTTAACTGGTTTTGACCTTTGGGGTTGGTTGTGTGTCGGGAGCAATGGCTTGTTGATCTGAACCTGTCAGTGGCCTGAGTTGGTTTTGCCGGAGAAGGGAAGTGACGCATAGATGGTCAGAGGATGGAGTTGATGTTGTGGCCGTAGCTTGAAGTGATGGTTTTATAGTCTCATACTGGTGATTACTCTCGCTGCCATTTTATCACAACAATAACAGACTGGGAAGCAGTGGTGATGACGAAACTCAGATGGTCAGGGTATATTATGTTTTCTGTGGAAGGAACTGGAGTTGGTAGATGCTGCAGCGAAGATGGATATGGTCCTGTAGCCGAGAAAGGAGATTTGGCAGCGACCATAAGTGCAGGCGATGGTTGGATGGACTGAAGTTTGGTTTAATTGAAGTTCTTGTGAGAATGAGATGGCCATGCATTAGTAGTTCATAGTTGGCCGAAATGCTTGCAAGCAGTGCTGGTATTAAATGTTGGTGAAGATTGATTGCAGCATATAGAATTTTGGGGTTTGTATGGCGTCGAACTGGTGTTAGCTTCATGAGCTGTACAAAACACAATTGAGGTGAACTGTTGGTTTGTACCTACCTTAGTATCCAGGAACGTCAAACGACATCACGTTTCTCCACAAAATCCGCGATTTTGCCTTCCCAACTGAGATCCGTATTAGGAGCGCGCTTCTAGCATGCAAAAAACGCGCTCCCAACAAGTAAGAAACGTGTGAGTTCAAACTTCCGACCAATTCCAACATAAAACCTAATTCCCACCACCAATTCCTAGTTTCCAACATGAAACTTAATTCCCACCAATTTTCAATATTTTGTTTCTTGTAATCAGATAATTCTTTTTATTTATTTTTGTTATGACTTTAGATCTAGAAGTAGAAACTAAACAGACATTATACTTTTGTATAAGGGCGTCATTTTCATCCCTCACCATTAACAAAAAAAAATTCTGTCTCTTCTTCCTCCTTTCTTCTTCCTTTCTTCTTCCATGGATATATCTTAAAACTCAGTAATATATTTAGAAGAGAATAATGGTGGTGGACAGAAGTTCATATGCAATTTAGGGTGCAATGTGGAACCTTATACTGGAACAAGAACAAGAAACACAAGCACAAAGTCTAGTTCAGAGTGCTGGCAACACAAACAAGATATAAAAAATGTGAATGAATGAGATATATTGCTGCACTGAATTAAGATTTTGTAAATATTCAACATTTTTATCTTATTTCTGGATTACAAAATTGGAGAATTCGTAATATAACTATAATTCTGTAAAATGTAGTTTACGTTCCCGACTCATTCCTCGAATTTCATTTTATGAAAATTTTACGATTCACGTTCCCGCTCCCGTCCTCGTTCCCACTCTTGGCTACTAAGGTTTGTACGAGCAAACAAAGTCAGTGTCCGTGTTTTGGCTGATTTGAATTTGCAGTGGTCTTATAGTTGGACCAGTCAACATGGTGGTGAATCTGGGAAGGAGCTGGAGTTGGTCGAACAAAATTATGGCACTGTGGCCAGAAGAGAAAAGTGTTGAGGAGAGTTGGCTGACGGAGATGACCAGGTGAACACGAAGCAGCTGGTTATTATTATTTGTCTCTCCCAACTGAAGGTCAAGTCCTTCCAAACCAACAACCTCAATACTTGCAGATGCAAACAGAGATGATTATGAGGTTGTTTTGATTGGTAATGGAGATAAATCAGCTCCATGGAACTAAAGATTTAAAGGCTACAAAGAAGAAGATTGGTTGTCGCAATTGGTTAATCAACAGAGAAGTAGTGTTGAACGTGTTTGAATGGGGTTAGGTGACGAGTTTTAGAAGTTCAGGGAGTTAATACCGCATCCGAATTTAGAGTTGGTAATGGACCGGCCTGAATTGGGCCTGGGTATTTGCTGAAGCCAGTGAAAATTTGAAGCCATATACATATATGGGGGAAATTAGGGGGAGACCCAAAAAAAATAATATTCTCGTTGTCAAACCCACAATTAATTTTTGTTACTGTCACACCCATAATTATATGAAATTATTAGGGAATCAATACATAACTCGTTATGCATACTATCTTTTCAGGCATAACTCGTTATGCAGCCTAATTTTTCAGGGGTATAATTGGAAGCGCAACTTGGACATAACATATCTAAAAATCCGCGCCTTAGAATTTTACAAATTTTATATCGTTGGAAATATTTTTAAAAGAGCTACGCAACGAGTACAAACAAGAATATCAATTTTTTGTTTTTGACGAAAAAATCGGAGGTGATCCTCATTTTAGGGAAAATTTTCGAAAACTTGATACATAACCATTATGCAGTCACCAAAAACGATGCATAACACATTTTGCAGACGCATAACGAATTATGCAACCATTTTCTCCACTACATAACACATTATGCATTTGGATAACAAAATTATGCATCTATAACAAGTTATATTACCATTTTTTTTGTTAATTTTAGCGCGTACATATAAAAAATTGATGCATAATGCAATATGCATCCATATTTACGGATGCATATCAGGTTATGCATCTATTTTCTCGATGCATAAAAGATTATGCAACAATTTTTTCAATGCATAACGCATATTATAACAAGTTATCCAACATATTTTATAGATGCATAACATGTTAAATTGTTATCCAACAATTTTTTGTTGGTTTTATAAATAGATGCATAACGTGTTATGCAACCGTTTTCTGGACTGTATAACAAATTATGCAGCAACTTTGGTAGATGAATAACAAGTTAAGCAACCATTTTCATAGGTGCATAACAAATTATTCAACGATGCTGAGAATGGTAAAGGACAGCATCAAGTTAACATATATAAAATATGGGAAGTCTAGCAAATATATAGTAGTACAAAACAATACATATGACTGAATATTTGCGCCCCAATTGCATTAGAAGCTCTTCATTAATGGAGTATCTTAAACCTCAAGACCGTTGACACTCTTATTTATTTGAAATGAATGGAGATATATCACTACCGGTTCTCTGAGTGAGACCGATATCTCACAGAATTCACTGCAGACATAAATGATGATATCCTGGATGGATCTTTTTGGATGCCATCAGAACCGCAAATGCCACTGCTCACATCAATTCCATGTGGTTTAAGGGTACCAAGGGCACCACAAACATTCTCCGGATGAATCCCTCCAGCTAAGAGCCACCCATGTTTGCTTGTAATATGTGGTAGCTTAAACTTTGACCAGTTGAATCCTTTGCCACTGTAAACAAAAAAATCAACATTCAGTAAATAGGAAGCATTGTGTAGAACGGAATCCTTTGCCACTGTAAACACAAAAAAATCTAATTACCCAAGTATTAGATTTCTTCTTCCTCCAAGAACAGTCGAGTAATCATTGAACAGTCGAGTAATTATCCGCCGGCAACGGGCATCGAGCAATCGACCTAAACCCATCGAAATCATCAAAAACTGATAAAGCCGGCAAAACCACAACTTGGATTTTTATCAAATTCTTCAATATAGAAACAATCCAATCCTCCTCCATTCGTATACATATGGCTATTTCTTCTCTTAGTAAACATAAATAAAACATGGTCTGGCAAAACAACTCGATCTTCAATATTGAACTTAAGAAAATCAAACTCAGAATTAGAATTTCCTCCTGCTGCTTTGACGATAAAGAACAACCATGTGGAAAAAAAATCCATCGACAGAAAGAAGACATCTGAAAAAAATCACTGAAATAAACCCAGAAAAAGAAGAGAAGAAAAAGGAACAAGTACATAAATGGAAGAAGGGTATAGTTTTTTCTTCAAAAGTTTCATCCCATCGTTGGTTTGTTGATTTTAATCAACAGATTTTCCCAAAATATGAACAGATCTAAGAAACCTGAAACACATTAAATTGAAGCTCCAACGAAGAACTAAGACAAAAGCAGAGAGAAATAAGATTGGAGATTGGAGGAGAAGAAGAAAAAATACCGAAATATAATTTCGGAAATGCTGGGTTTGGGAATAATTTTTTCCCAAAAAATGGGTGCGCGACTGAAGTTTTGGAAGCGTGGGTTTGTCAGTGGAAAAATCTGTGAGAATGGGTCTCACTGTAGTTTTCACATATATATATTTCGAAACAAAGAAAAGAAAAGAAAAGGGAGGAGGCCGGCTGGAGTTCTTTATTAGGCTGGTTTAGAGGATTATCTCTGGTTATTTATGTTCTGTGACAGACAAAGGAGGAACTTGGAGCCGTCGTGGAGGTTTGTGCATAACAAAGAGAAGAGGAGACGACGATTCTTCCGGTTTAATCTCTCTATCTTTTCTTAATTTTTTTGATGGATTTTGAGAAATCCATTTCGATGTATTGCTAGATTTTATAACTATGGTTTTTGGTAGAAACCTTTTGAGCAAAAGAACAACCTGATTTGAATATATGTGTTGGAGGCTATTATGATTTGAATAGATTAATTTTTGAATAAATCTGATTGATTAATTGAAAATACGGGTTGTTGTTTCACCAGTTTTGTATACAATAACCTTCGTGCTTAATAGTTGGGTTCATAAATATATTTTTGTCTCATTATTTGATAATTCCATGCTTGGGTTAATTTCTTTGATGGGTTATGCTTAGACGAGCTTGATAATGTTTGTGAATCGATATTTTAGTTTCATATAATTTTCTCGCTAATGAAATTTGATGGTGCATGCTTGGATTTATTCTTTTGATGTATCATGCTTAGGGTGTCCCATCGATATTTGCGACTCTAATACATATAATAGGTGATGTCGATGTCGATAGACCAAACGATAAATAACTATTCATGAATTATGTTTCATTTCAGTAATTGAATATAAATAGTGGTGGATACTATAAACCCTGGTTACCAACTTCCTTTGTGAGTTTACTTTATTAGTTTGGTCTGATTTTATTATTTCATTTTCAATTCGAAAAATCCAAAAATATTCTTTCTTGCTATTTTAATTTGAGATATTGATTATAGTATTTCCACCGCTCCATGTGGGTTCGACTCGTACTTGTCTCTGTCTACTAGTTGGACACCGTGCGATTGCGGGTATTATATATAGGCAATCTCGAAAGACTATCACACCACCTTTCAAATATACCACTAGTTAGGCAGTTATCTTGTAGTTTTGGATAATGTATTTTGAAAATTATACCAAACCCATAGTCATCTACAAGTTGTTTAGCATGTGGAAGTCTACTGACGGCTTACACTACTTCGATGTTTTAGTGGTTTACTCCTATCATCTGTCGTGATTGGGTTTTTCAATTTATGTTCACTATAATATTTTGAAAAAAACGGAATTCTATCATCCATAATTCGTTGAAAATCATCGGAGTACATCTACAACACACATATACACAAAATCATCACAAAACAATCCATTATGCAAAAATTCTACAATGGATATATTGTAGAAGAGCAACAAAAAATATTAGCCACATTATCTATCAAATTACAACAAAATCATCAATCGATCCAAAATTATCCATCCGAATACAATTTCTCTGCCAACAATCTATCCTAGACATAATACATATTCATTTAATCATCCATCAATCCAAAATTATCAATAACAATACCATATCTAAATAAAAAATCATTCATAAACAACAACCTCTTTGATTCAATCAACAAAATATCATAAATTCAATCAACAATGTCTCAAACCATCAAACAACATAAAAGGACATATTATAATCAACCTGATATCTCCAATTTAATCAAAATCAAAATCAAATTAAATTTAAACCCTAAAATTTGAAACACTCACCTTGGATGACTTTGTTGATGAAACACGAAATTGAAAAAAAAAAAATACTTCACCAGGTAATAAGGAACAAACCCATTGAATTTTAGCTCCTGAATCGCACCTAGGAGTCTTGAAATCGAAAAGGGTTGTGGAGAGGAAAAAAATAAAGAAGAAGAAGGAAGAAGAAGAAATGGTCACGAGAGCGTGCTTCTGATGACTTATACTTTTTTTTTTTATCGGTAAAGAATTTTGTTAGAGTACTGCTCGGTCGAACTCGCATGCGTTGCTATATCAAGCATGTTTGTCAATGTTAGTGATCAAAACTATAAAGTCTTGATTTCTAGTCTACTATAGCTAAGGTCTCGGACTAGGATAGAAAGTGTAGTTGAGCTCAAGAACTCCATGGCAATCATCATACAAGACGAAGGACTACTCAAGGAACCAGTGGATCTTTATCGACTAAAAGGTATGTGGAGACTTGAACTTATATATCACTCAAAAGTCTATCTACTCTATCTCCTATCTTGAGACAAAAGTCGTTTTACTATATAGACTAAAGATATACACATGTGGCATTTCGATCTGAGTATATCTTGCTTATCTATTTCTCGAAATGTGTGTTGGTAAAGCTTTCGCTTTAGCCAAGTTCATCTTTGCCTAGTGACGAAAGTCATGTTATGTTTCAATCACTTTGGAAATTGCTCTGACGAAAACTAGTTCGTGAATAACAACTATATGACGTCCTCTGAGAATGTTTCAATGATTGAAATGAGAATTTAGACAATATAACCACTGGGGGATATACACATTATTGTGGTAACACAATATGTATACGTCCTTATGCACTTGAACCGAAGTTTGCGAACTTTGTTGATCAAGTGGAAAACCGGAACTTGAACAGTCAACCCAGTTCGCGAACGAGCGTAGTTCTCGAATCCGAGAATTTCTGCTGGAGTTGAAGCTTGGTTTTAGTCCGCAAACCCAGTCCGCGAACTGACGGAAGTTCTTGAACCCGAGAATTTCTGCTGGAGTTTGTGAACTCCAAACGGTTACTTAAGTCCGCGAACTTGAGTGGTTATGTCTAAAAATGATGTTCGTGAACTTATTTAAATTATCTAAGGAATGCTATTGCAAACCGTGGCTTTATAGTTAATGAATCGATTCGAGTGAATCACATCATTTTTGCTTCAATTGTGTCTTGTGTAGTACATAAGATCTCATAGAAATTGAAAAACTCTCTAACTAGTTCATTTGAGTCATTTGGACTAGTTATGGTTAAAAAGAATATGGTTGATATGAAAGTTATGATTTGGCTAACCATTTGGTTGACTAATCTTGAACCAACTATTGTACACGTTTGGGTACGGTTACACAAACCCAAAATCGTCAAGTACATGTGTGTATGGCAAGCTAAGTTTTCTATCTAACGGTTGAGAGATATTAGCTTGTATCTAACCAGGTTTTCATCTAACGGTGAATATTGAATGCTTTGTTACTAAGCTAACATTGATTGCAAACCCTGATTTGAAAGACTATATAAGGGAGAACTCTAGCAACTGGAAAACCTAATCCCCACACATTCTGTGTGATACTAGTTTGCTAAGCTAGAGTCGATTCTCCTTTAACCTTTGGTTTTCTTTTTCTAAAACCAGGTTAACGACTTAAAGAATTCATTGGGATTGTGAAGCCAGACCGATACTACTTTTCTTGTAGTTGTGTGATCTGATCTTGCCGTTTCTATCGTACGAGTACAATTATAATAATTGGCTTGATATTTCTATCTCCGATAGGCAAGATATAAAAGTAATCACAAACATCTTCGTCTCATCGTTTGTGATTCCACAATATCTTTTTTCGATGCGTCGATTAAGACTATTGGGAGGTGATCGATAAAACTGAGTTGTTCTTCACGAATATAAGTCTGGTTTTATTGATTGGTTCATGTTCACCTTGATTTATCAAAAGACGGAACAAAACTCATAGGTTTATTCGTGGGAGACGAATTTATCTATCTTGTAGACTTTTCTGTGTGAGACAGATTTGTTTGCTAAAGTCTTCGACTTTGGGTCGTAGCAACTCTTGGTTGTGGGTGAGATCAGCTAAGGGAATCAAGTGTGCAGTATCCTGCTGGGATCAGAGGCGTAGGAGCATAATTGTACCTTGGATCAGTGTGAGATTGATTGGGGTTCAACTACAGTCCAGAACGAAGTTAATTTGGAGTAGGATAGTGTCTGTAACAGCTTAACACAGTGTATGTTTAATCTGGACTGGGTCCCGGGGGTTTTCTGCATTTGCAGTTTCCTCGTTAACAAAATTCTGGTGTCTGTGTTATTTCTTTTCCGCATTATATTTTTATATAATTGAAATAATACAGGTTGTGCGTTGTTCAATCGATTAGAATATCCGACCTATTGGTTGTTGATTTAAATCGACTGACACTTGGATATTGGTCTTTGGTACCATCCAAGTTATCTCTATTTGATTAGGCTCACGAATCATATCTGCTTGAGTAAATCAAATTGAGAGATTGAGATAATAACTCCTTGAGTATTTTCTATTGATTGAGCCTAGTTGATTCTCTAGAAAACAACTCGGAGTTGTCCATACAGATTGCTAATCAAAATATTGGGTGAGGTTGTTAGACCCCTGCTTTTTCAAATTTGATGCTAGCGAGTTTCGAACTCAGATCACCGGTTTCATCACCCAGTGACTTTACCACTGTACTACGGCTACTCAGTTGCCATTTGGTACTATTCATATGGGTACTCAATAGTCGTATAGTGTAGGGAAGGTAAAACCGGGCACCATAGTGAGGTTGCCTTCCTTGTGGTATCCCTTCCCTTTATTTGATGGATAGGGAAGGGATGCGCTCTCCCATAGTGCGGCATAAGATCTAGCACTATGGTGCTAGATATCCCTTCCGTATCCCTCAAATGTAGGGAAGGGATGGCACATGAAAGGCAAGATTGCTATGGTGCCCTCCCATCCCTTCCCTACACGAAACGGGTACTCAGTATGCGTATGAATAGTGCCAAACGGGTACTCAGTACGCGTACTAGTCAACTCGTTGACTTGACCAAAATACGGGTACTCAGTACGCGTTTCATAGGTTTAAATTTATCGCCCATTTCTTCTTCTTCACTTAAACTCTTCTTCTCACAAACATATACCCCCAATCGATTTTCCTGTGGATTCCGGTCGATTCAGTAGGTAAGATCAAAAGGGTTTGATGATAACACGAAGTTGAAGGTAATCCCTCAATTAATTTGGAATTTCGTCCACAAAAACATTTAAGGTTAGTGATTAGAATGTTAGGGTTTTAAAAAAAAAATTAGTTTGATTTAGATGAAATTTGAGATGTTTGGTTGATTATAATGTTGTTTGAGTGTTGTTTGATATTGTGGTACGTTTTTGATTGAGTTATTGATATTTTGTTGATTTTTTGAAATAGGGTGTTGTGTATGAATGATTTTTGATATGTATAAGGTAGTGTAATTGATGATTTGGGATTGTAGAATGATTAAGAGCATATGTGTTATGTATATGACACATTGGTGGCAGATTGATGAATGATTTGGTATTGAAGAATGATATCCATGTATGTCAACGGTATTGTTTTGGATGATTTATGATTTTGGTAATTTAGTAGACAATGTGGGTAATTTTGTTGTTGGTCTTGTAAAATACATCCATTGTATGTTTGAATATGTAAAATACATGATTTATGATTGTTTTGTGATGATTTTTGTGTACATGTGTGCCGTAGATGGACATGGTTGATTTTCAACGAATTATGGAAGAAAGATTGCTGATTTCTTCAACAGAACATAGTGATCATAAATTGAAAATCCTTGATACGTCTGAGGCCAGGATGAATTCGTTGAGACATCGCAGTAGTATAAGTCAAATTCATGAAATGTATACCTCAATTTCAAAGTTTCCTACTGCTAAACAGATTGTAGACAACTGTGGGTTCAGTTCACTTTTCAAAGTAGAATATCCAAAACTACAAGACAACTGTCTTACTACCGGTATATTTGAAAGGTGGTGGCATACCACCAATACATTTCACTTCCCTAGTTTTGAAATAGGGTTTACCCCATTAGACTTCACTCAAATTACTGGAATTCCAATTGGTCGAGGAAATCCCATATCATTGGACTCAATTAGTATGTAGCAAATACATGAAATTGCTCCCCATACCATAGACTGTTTGCTCCCATATCTTAAGGCTAAATCTACTACTAGAAGAAAAAAAGGCGAAAACGACGTTCTCGTTATTGGAGTAAAAGAAGTTATTAGAGATGAAGAAATAGTCCCCTTGAGAGTGAAACTTATGGATAGATACAAGGGGATCAGGAAGATTTTAATTAAAGCGTTTCTTGAACATAAACTCATCCTAGAGAATGATGTATTAATGCAGGAGCAAATGGCAAGATGGTTTTTGATTTGGTTTATTGGGAATGTCATTTTTCCAAACAAGAACAGTGTGGTTGAGGTTAAATGGCTTCGTATAATGAGGGATTTAAGTGTGCTGGGGAATTATGATTGGGGTTCGGCGGTGTATGCCTATATGTTAAGGGGCCTGAATACCGGAGTCACGAGCAACGCTCCTGAATTGCAGTTTTTCTCGTTTCCTTTGATGGTTAAAATCCGTACCCTCTCGTAATCTTACTTTCCTTTTTTTTTCTTTTTTTTTTTGTTAACATTATATTGTTTATAGTTGTTAATAATAACGTTTAATTTTGTAGCCTTGATTTTTGGATTATTCCGATGTCTATTTCCCTATACAAAGGATGAAAATGAAAATATGGATTCATGGCCAGCATGTAGGTTATATGATGGATCCCAAAGAGAAACGAAAATAGGCGGTCAGAAAGATTCAGGTGCCCATTATGTGACTATTATGCGTAACCAATTTGATAAGTTTGCATTCAATTCTGTATATTGGTGGCCATGGGAGGATAGTGAATGGAGAACTAAACCCGAGGTAGAAGAGGCTAAACAAATCTCATTAACACGTAGGGTTTTTTATGATCCATTTGGTCACAACGTCTTGTACCTGGGCGAACGATGTATTAAACAAGTGCTTGGGTTGACTGAAATACCGTGAAACCCTCCTGATTCAATTGTAGACATCAACAATGCATATTTTTACACCGACCAGAATCTTAATCGCCTGCATTTTGATGAAGTATCCGATCAACAATATAAGTTTTGGTGGAAGGAGAGGTCAGTAGGGAAGTATAGGGGTATAATTGTACATGAAGGAAACCGGGATTTGTATGGCACCCAAGATAACGATGTGTATGTACGCCTACCAGCCCCGCAACAACAAAGCACATACACACAAGAGTTGGTTCCCGTCGACCGTCATCTATTCCCATATCCACCAAGCGAAATGACGGTTAAAATATGTGGCCCCGACTTTCAGGCGTCTGAGATACCAGTTGGAATGGAGTATTTGGGAATGTTTCCTAAATCCAACTATAATGTCAGCCTGGGTACACCTGTGAGTATAATGTAACCTTTAATTCTAATATATTTTACTTGTGATAAAGAATTATACTCACGTCCTTCCTTGATGTTTACAGGAGATGTGGCGCGATATATGTGGCTTTGGAACAAAAATACAAGGCTACACATCAAAGTTATTTCGACTACACAACAGAGCTGCAACACCAAATCAAATACGGTGACGCACCCCGTGTGAGATTTGTGAAATCGTATGAAGCCCCATTTCTCTGTGAGTCATCTAGCCAAGGTCAGTCTCGGATTTGGGACCATCAACGAGTTCTTTTGTTCCAAATAGTCAAGAAGAACCTTACGTAGCTCACAATCCGTCTGAGCCATTCAACCAAAGTACTACCACGTACCAACATCAGGGGAGTGTAAATTTTCCATGGTTTGATATGTAAAAAGGGCTAGTATTTAAACTTCTTAACACATATGTTTTATTTCACTGTATAACGGTTACTTTAGAGTTTCCTACGTTGTTCCATATTTTTCACTGGTAATTTTTACTGTATAACGACATTTATATTATTTTTGAATTCTAATTCCTATCATCATATCTCTATATATATCAAATCACTTTCCGAAGTGAATCTATCCCAATCTCTCTATCTGTAGGTGTAGAATATCCACAAGGCTAGGTGGCAACATCTTAAGCTATGATGTACCTAAAGATGAAGAGGCGAGAAGCACAGAATAGAGGCTGGCTGGCGCGAGAATTAAGGAGCCACATGGATCGGACGTGATCACTCTACAACTATCGGACAAGACTCGACCCCAGGCTTCTGAAAAAGCTGACATACGAGACGTATTGGTTCAAACGATGAGCGATAGTCAAAGGTATAATAAGACACACGTCACATCGGCTATTCGCAAGGGCGATAGGATTAGAAGGGCGACATCACACCCAGAGAACACCCGAAAGGATCATCTTGGATGAGAGACTGCTAAGGAACCAAAACACATCGGCCATAATCACAGAAGAAGGGACGACGCGAACGAGCCCGACAACAGGACTTCGACTTAGATATATTGTGACCAACACCATAGTTTGGTTGTATGTAACCACCCCTATAAATAGAAGAACTTGTATCCAAGAGAAGGTAGGTTGTAATTTTGGGAGAGAGACTTGAAGTCACACTAGAGAGAAAGAGAGTTGGAACTAGTTCATGTGAGAAGAGAGCTCAACTTGGAGAGTAACACCATTGTAACACCTTGAAGTAATAAGATTCATCCTTTCACCCCCGTGGACGTAGGTAATCATACCGAACCACGTAAATCTTTGTGTCTTTTGTTTAGCTCTTACTTTCACTTGCATGAGTAGAAGATTTCTATCCTTTGGATGTAGTTTGTAGTAAAATGCATCTACACTATCATACCACAATTTTATAAAAATGGTAAGATTCAGCAAAGAAGAAGATGTTGCTCTCACGCAAGCATGGATTGAAGCAAAAAAAACTGTTGTCAACATAATTCAGGCGTCAGGCACCCAATTCTGGAAGAATATTTTGATAACATATCCGGAAATCCAAACGCGAGAGAAATTGGGGGTGTTAAAGTTAGGTGGAGCAAGATGAACAAGGAGATCATCACTTTCGTCACTATTCAAGCCGCTGTTAACATACGCAATCCTGGAATGTCATATGAACGAAGGGTAAATTAGTTTTGAAGATTACTTTTACTTTTAAGTAAATAAATATACTTAAGCTAATTTTTATTTATAAATTTCAGATAAGTACTGCTCGTTTAGGTTATCTTAACCACACATGCGACAATTTTCCGCATGATGAATGTTTTCAGCTATTGAAAGCAGTTTTCAATACCTACAATCCAGATAAAATGTAGCTATATCGCCTACCGATTTCAGCATCAGATGTTAATCAAGTCTTCGGAACAACAATCCTAAAGAATGATTGTATTTGAATGTTTTATCTTATATTTATGTAATTTTATGTTTATCTGTGTGTGTTTCAGCATCAGATGTTAATCAAGTCTTCGGAACAACAATCCTGAAGAATGATTGTGTTTGAATGTTTTATCTTATATTTATGTAATTTTCTGTTTATCTGTATGTGTTTCATCATCAGATGTTAATTAAGTCTTCAGAACAACAATTCTGAAGTTTGATTATATTTGAATGTTTTATCTTAAATTTATGTAATTTTCTGTTTTTCTGCATCAGAAATAGATGTGTTCGTATTAAAAATCCTTGATTGTTGCTTGAAGATAGTTAACACAATATATAATATCCGTCAAAAATAGACATTATAAAGTACCGGTTATAAACTAGCCTTTTGAAAATAGTCGTTATAACAGTACATTACAATAATTGAAGAAAAGTGCAGGTTACTAGTTATACTAATCCCGGTTGCGGAACAACACGTGCACCAAGGCTTTAAACCTCTGGAGGACCGCCGACATTCATTTTCGGATGGTAATAATCCATGTTACCCAGGTTAGCTTTAAAGATTAAGTAGCACTCAAAGCATATAAATTCAGTACGAGTATCAAGTTGGTACACAAATTTTGCCATTTCCTCCTACGCAAAACAAACAAAAGGCAATAGGTTGGTGTGTATAAGCAGACAATATTTTAAATATCATAACAATTTATGATGACGTACAGTAATCGCAACTGTCATGTGCTGTGGGGCGTAGCCATGAATCCGAGAAATCTGTTGATGAACTTGTCGTCTTGTTCGGTTATTAACGTTTCCGAACGCTTGTACAAAGCCGTCGAACACCAACGTCCATTGTTCATACGCGGAGAGGTATTGAGTATCTCCAGTAGGCAGATTACAAGCATTTACAAACGTTGTAGTGATTGCAACATCTTCTTCTACGGTATACCCAACCATTACCATGTTATCTTCCAAAATCAAATAAATTTTAGATACTGAGGATACACGTAAAATTTTGGATTGTTTAGGTTGAGGAAGATTTTGACAATTTATAATATGCATTGAAAGTAGTCGTTGGAATTTAGCCATTGGGAATTACCCGTTACCAAAGATCCGTTGGAATAACATAATTTTATTCAAATAATCGTAATTAGAAATACATAAATAATTGTTACCGACATAAAATTGACTACACTACCAGAAATGAAATATGGCGTTACTTAAAATAAAATACAATTAAACTAATCTATTACAAATTGAACGGATTACAAGAAATTAAATATGACATTACTTAAAACGAATAAACACTTAAGCTAAGCTATTAAAAATGGAACGGATTATCTTGTTGGCTCTGCATCTGCCTGGCCAGTATGTCATTCTGTTGATATTCAAAGTATTTTTTTTTCTTTTGGAGTCATCTTCTCGAGATCCAATTGTATTATTTCCCTTTATTCTTTCATTTGAGCTGCCTGAATTTGTTGTTGAGTTGTCTCCAACAACCTTTCCATAATTTGGTTTTGTTGTATTTGACGAGGTGGGATAATCGATCGAGATTCTTTTAGATAATCAACAAGTTTACTGCCCGCATCGCTCATCTGAGAGTCTTGCGAGGATGGTGTGCCGGGTTTATTTTTCCCAACCAATTTTTTATTAATTTGCGCTTTTTTCCTGCTCTGGAAATGCGTTTATCTCCTATAAATCCACCAGACGATGTTTTAGGTATAGTCATTGGGCTCGTAGAAGGGGTAGATCCTGATGCAAAAGGGATACCGCTAGAGATATTATTTTGAAATGGATTTGCAAATAAATTTTCGACGAACTGGCTTGAGGGTGGATTTTGGGAACTAGAGGGTGTGGAATTAAACATATTAGAGAAATTTGCATTCATTTGAGATGAATGAGGATTAAAATCTTGTTCCATATCTTCAGTTACACCGACTGGTACAATTGGAACATCTTTAAGCATTTCATACTCAACATCTCGTTCAAAAGGATTTTTGTATATTTCAACATATGACCTTTTCACAATTATGATCTACATCAATGTTAATATACCGTAAATAAGATATTAGTAAATTAAAATGTTTACAAACAACATATACAAAAACTATAATAAAAATATTTAAATAACATACCCGGTTAATTGAGTTAATGCCCGGATTAGCGACTGTAGCTCTTGCAACACAACCGGAAAAGTTATCCACTTCACTCTTGATTTTTCTAAACCGATTACGAATGCTTTTTGTAGTACGAGCGTTTCTATTTTCACCACAAGCTTCGACAAATTTATTAAAAAGCACCACCAAAAACTCTTCCTTATCTACATAACTGCTATAACCAATAGCAAGGTACTGAGTAATAAGGTGATGATTTTCCAAAACACTAAATCTCGTTCTTTGTTTCCTTTTTTGGCTTTGAGTCTCATCCATTGATGAGCAAAACAAAATTTAAAAATATTACTTAAACAATAATAAAATTGGAAAGATTTTAGTGAAGAAATCAATTGATGTAGGAAGAAGAAATTGATTTGGTGTGGTTTGAGTAGAGAATTAGAGTGGTATTTATAGGGGATTTTGAAAAAATGGCCGTTGGGATCCGACGGTGTACAACATAGAGCCGTTATTAGTGATGGATGGTTATGATCGGGTGTGAGAGAGGTGTTAACGAAAAAAGGTCAAACAAATATTATTTACGAAACGCGTATTCAGTAGCCGTGAAAAAAGCTACGCGAACTGAGTACGCGTAAAGCGTAAAATAATACGGGTACTAAATACCCGTGTGATTTCCCTTTCATACACGAGTGATCAGATCTGTTCAGCCATGTAGGGATGAAGGTGTATATCCCTACTCGTGTAGGGATATGGGAGACCATAGTACTTGGATTTTTTGATTTTTGAGGGATATTGAGGGATAGGGAAGGGATGCACCCTCCCATAGTGCTAGCTCTATCATCGAACTTGCACAAGGGCAGATTTCGGTAATTCCTCGCTAGGCACGAAGGTTCGAAGTGGAAAAGCAAGATGAGGGTACTATAGGAAATAACATCGAGAAAGAATAAGGAGGAGCTGAAAAAGCTGTGTATTAGCGTATTCACTTTTAAAGCAAGCTTGGTAAAGGGGCGTCATGAATTGGTAGAGGGGCGTCAAGTGTGATAGCAATGTCCCTTTTATTGGTTAGGGGGTGTCCTATAGGGGTGTAGAATGACTTGATTACCCCTTTCACCTTAAATTAACCAAAATCAAATCAATTTTTTTTAATTAACCAAAATCAAATTAATTAACCAAAATAAAATAATTTTTTTTTTCATCTTCTCTTCTCCTCCATCAACCCTAACCTCCATTAAAACCGAAAATGTCATCGTCTTTGATTAATCGGCGATTTGAAAAATGTTTGGAAAAACCCAGTTAGGGTTTAGTTTATTGTGTTGGATTTAAGTTAATTTTGTATCAAAAATTAGGGTTTTGAATGAAAATTAAAATTGAAATTTCTGGGTTTATGCTAGTTACGGTTGGTAATAACTCAAATACGAACCGTGAATCGTAGATTGGGTTGATGTTACGGTTGGTTTAAACTCAAATACCAACCGTAAGTTCTTAGTTTTGGGAATTTGTTCGATTCGGTTTTTATTTGCATCATATTTATCAACCGTAATTGAGTTACGGTTTGAAACTCAATTAAACTTACCAACCGTAAATCATCCTGAATGTTAACAACTTATCAAATAGTTATGTACGGTTCAAAAGTTAAGATGACTTACCAACCGTAGGTTAGTTATGGTTGGTTTCTATAAATTAGTTACCAACCGTAACTAAGTTACGGTTGGTAACTAAATTAAATTACCAACCGTAACTGGGTTTACGATTGGATCTTCCCCAAATTTAACCAGTTACGGTTGGTATTCGATAACTTACTTAACAGTAACTAAGAGTTACTGTTGGTCACGAGCAAAATTGCAACCGTAAGTTCTTCTGAAAATTCAAAATTTTGATTTTGTTATGTAATTTAGATAATTTTGAGCGAGAAAAAGCTAATTGAAACTAATTTAGAAGTATATCGGGTCACTGGAATCACTCATTTTGGTGGAGTGAATCAAAATCTAGGGTTTCACAAATATCACATAAGTTTTCTTCTCCTCAAAATTTTTTTTTTTTATAACTCTAAAAAATTGATTTTAGAGTTATAATACACTAATCTTGATTATCAACACTAATCTTGATAATCAACACTAATCTTAATTATCATTACTAATCTTGATTATTAACAATAAGGGCTAATTAGTCATTTACAGATTTTTATTGATAAGGGGCACTTGAATTTACTTCTAATGACCTTTTTTATCTTATTAATTTGACGCCCCTCTACCAATTCATGACGCCCCTTTACCAAGCTTGTTAGTTTGACGCCCCTATACCCGTGTGATTTCCCTTTCATACACGAGTGATCAGATCTGTTCAGCCATGTAGGGATGAAGGTGTATATCCCTACTCGTGTAGGGATATGGGAGACCGTAGTACTTGGATTTTTTGATTTTTGAGGGATATTGAGGGATAGGGAAGGGATGCACCCCATCGAACTTGCACAAGGGCAGATTTCGGTAATTCCTCGCTAGGCACGAAGGTTCGAAGTGGAAAAGCAAGATGAGGGTACTATAGGAAATAACATCGAGAAAGAATAAGGAGGAGCTGAAAAAGCTGTGTATTAGCGTATTCACTTTTAAAGAGCTAGTGTAAGGAAACAGCAGAGGAGAGAGATAGAGAAAAAGAGAGAAGACCCAGAGAAATGATTCAAATTTCTTAACCCTAATAATCTTCTCTCTATAAAATCTCTGCATAAGTTTTCGAAACATCATTTTAGAATCAGTCACTCCTCAAAAAGTCAAGATGGTTAGTTTTTGTAGATATACTTTTTTTTTTTCTCAATTGAAACACTTTCAAACTTACCTCATGCGAAATTAAGCTATCTCTCTATAATCTGTATCATTTTATCTCTAATCACCTTTCAAGTTCATGTTAATCTTTCTATTTTATTAGATCAAGGGTTTTTCGTATTTGAATTCAGATGATCATCTAGGGTTTTTGTTTATTAACTTTACTCAGTCGAATTGTAGATTTTGTTAGTTCAGTTATTTTACAGCATAAATGACGAGTCTTTAGTTTACTCAGAACTCGAATTTTAAGAGAGCTCTTTTTGTTTACAGCATAAGTTGAATAGAATGCACAAGGAGAAAGTTCAACAGTTTATTGCAATAACTGGAGCGAGGTAAGCATCTCATTGGAATACTCTTGTAGTTTGGATTTATTTCTCCTCCATGATTTAGAAAATGTGTTTAGCTATCCAACAAAGTTGATAAGAACTTTGAGAAACCTGAAATTTGCCTGTGAATATGATTTCTATATGTAAACATCTATTACAGTATCTCCTAATTCTGATTCGAAATTTCAAAAGTTGAAGTTAGACACTCAACCATTGTGGCTACCATTCCGTATGCAAATGGTAGTGTCCATACTTAAGATGAGGACTAATTTCAAGTCGGTTTCAGAAGTTGAAGTAGACTAGTTTAACCGTTATAACTACCATTACATATATGCAAATGATAGTGTGCATACTTGAGATGCGGACACTTAAGGGCCTAATCTACTACTCAAATCTCTTTCTCCCGACAGGTTCAATGTTAACTTTCTTTGTTACCTTAAGAGTTTTCAGCATGTCAAGTTTAACTTGATAAGTCCAGTATGTGATTCCAGACGACACAAGTTTTATGTAATGGTGAATCTTTTTTTTTTCTTTTTCTTTTTACCCTAATCTTCAATTCTGCTCACTGTATTTTGAGGTTTGAATTAAAGCGCTTTGAATATAAGAATTAAAGTGTGTTGCCGGTTTTGACTTAGTTAAGGCTGTGAATACCATCTAGCCAGTTAGGAAATTTATTCCACTCTCCCAATATTTCTCTTCTTAACATTCTGTAGTATTTACAGCTTTCAATAGGACTAGTAGAGAATCTGTTGCTATAACCAAAATTCGCCTAATCAGGTTTTTTTCAATGGCCGGGACGGTCTACAAATGAATAAGTTCCTAACGTAACAAATATAAAGTATGCTTTAATTCACAAGTATCATTGAACCTATGTAATTATCATTTATAAGAGTTACCATACTGCAAAGCACTTTCGAGGCATTTATTTTTCTTTTCCTTAGCCTAGATATGTTCTAAAATGACTGGATGAGTAAAGTTGGCTATGAGGGCACATGAGAAACAAATTTAAGGTTCTTCATTGAGTAAATAGTTATATAATCGACGAGATTTAATTGTATCAGGGGTACAATGCTTTTTTGTTTCTTTTCTTCTCCGTAGTATTTCGAATTTGAGTAGATTGATGCCAGCATATATTTTATATTCCCTTGGTGTTGAAGGCTTAATAAACCATGTATTTTCTTCTTGTGCAGTGAAAAAGTTGCACTTCAGACTTTGAAAAACAGTGAGTGGCATCTAGAAGGCGCTTTTGATATATTCTACAGCCAACCACAAATTAGAACATCTACTGATTCTAGAAATCTCGAGGAACTTTATAATAGATATAAAGGCAAGTTCTTTCATTGTTGTTGTGCATATTTTTATAGAACTACAATCCGTCTTCTGGATTGTTATGTTTTAATCATTGGTCTTCAGTGTCTTATCGGTGTCTTCAGTGTTTTAACTGTTTAATATTTATTTGTTCCCTGATTGGGGGTACAAAAGTTTCAATTTATGCACGAGAATATTCAAAGCTAGAATCTCAAAATTGACTAGTAGATAGCTGGTTCTCCTGAGTTCCAACATGATATGATAGTATAAAAAGTAATGAGTAAACTATGCCTGGTCATAACAAACCCAAAATGTTGGAACATGAAAAAGATATTATTTAGATAAGGGTATATATGTAAAATTTTAGTGTGAAATGTACTGTGATGCACTATTTTACTACCTATAAGCATCACTTTCTTTTTATATTCCTTCTTCTTATAAGCTACTTAGATTAAGCGACTTCACCTGTAAATGTCAGACCTAATACAGTTGTTAATGAGTGCAGATCCTTACGCGGATATGATCATGGCTGATGGTATCTCTCTTCTTTGCAATGACCTTCAGGTAGCTTATCTTGATCATTGGTTGCAGTACTCTCGAATTTTTTCACAATTTGAACTCATAGAAGGCCCACATGTTGGATATCTAAATCATGCTTTCCTTTTGGAATGATACTTGGACCATCTTAAAGATAAATTTTATACTAAATTTCCTTTCTTTTGGTTTGGCAGGTGGATCCTGCAGATATCGTTATGGTATGTATTCGAATATCCGTATTTTTTTCTAAGTGGATTGTCTGCTAATGCAGCCTCCAGTGATTGTTCAGAGGTTTGAGTAATAGGAAAAAAGGGAGTCTGATTAGTATTTTCCAAGCTCTAATGTGTCTGTAACCTTCTTCCAGTAAGTGGCCGTTGATGCTTAATAGTATCAAAAGTCTAGCATGGTCCTGCTTCTATGAATTTTTGAGGGTGAAAAAAATAAGATCATGATTGTAAATTTTATTTATCAAACTGGATGGTTGTTTTCGATTTGCATGCACTTTCTGGATCTTGGACTTTCATTTAGAGTGCAGATATGCAGGATCAGATTCAGGATAACATGAATGAGGTGATTTAACTATGTTTTCTTTACCAGAGGTTGGTTTAAGTTTGCAGTGTAATTGGAAGAAAGAAAGCAAGTAAAGTATCATATGGGGAAAAACATTAAGATAAGAGAACATCGATTGATGTTGTAGGAGTGAACACGCAAAGAAACCATTCCAGGATGTCGCAACGGAACTATCTTCGTTTCTTAAGTAGATTAGCGGTTTTTATCTATCATTACCTCAAAATAGAAGTGTGCAAGAGCAATACGTTTTTCCTATAGGAAATAATGGAGCTTTGCATGATTGTTTGAGCTTGTTGTCATTTGACATGGAAGGATTTAGTTAACATGCTATCCGTGGAAGATAAGGGTATGGCTCCCTATTGGTTCCCAGACTTTTTGAATTTTAGATGCCTTCCCGAGACTGTCGTACCAATTAAAATTTAAAAACAAAAGAATAGTCACACTGGTTCTTCTATCATATTTTAAGTTAGTATTTCAGTTTTCTTTTTCCATTTGTTTTCTCTTTTCGTCAGCAATTAACCTTTTTGATTTACATATCCTTGAACGCCTTTTTTGTTATTTTGCCGGATGGTCTTAATAGCTGAACGTTCAGAAAGATACTTTTAATCAAGAGTGTTCGGTTTTTGGATTGCCTTGAATTTTAAGTTTGCTAATTTGTTTTCTTATGAAGTCTTTGAAGCAGTTTTAACTTTGTAATAAAAATGTATTTTGGTTGCATGAATGTTTGGTTTCTTCCAGTTGGTTGTGTCCTGGCATATGAAGGCTGCCACAATGTGTGAATTTTCGAAGCAGGAATTTGTAAGCGGGTTACAATCACTGGGGTAAGTATTTACCATAATTATTATGACTTCTATATAGGTACTGACTGGTACTGAACTTTTTTTCGTATTTCCAATCCAATGTCATTAGAAGAACAAAAAAAATGAGGTCCAACCTTTTAAATGTAGTGTTTCATTTTTTATATTGAACGATACCAACTAGTTTGTCTAAGGAAAACTGAAAAAGGCCATGCTTGTTTTCTGCACAATAACCAAAGGAGTTGTCATAGTACAAAATGCAGAACTGCTGGGAACATCCTTATAATCTGAAATCTTTTAAAAAATATGTACATCGAAAACAACCTAATAGGGTGATATGACAAAATGGTTACAAGAGGAAAAATGTGAAATGGCACAGACCATTTCACCTGTAAATGTGTTACCTTTTAAGTTTTCCCATAATGGTTGTTTTTAATTGCTGTTTTACTTTTTTCTTGTCCTGTTGGTTTTCTCATGTCGATTATGACTTTATATATGACTTTGTATTTCAATGGTTCAGGGTGGACTCGATGGACAAGTTTCGGGAAAGGATACAGTTCATGCGCAATGAACTGAAAGATGAACGTGAGTTTATGGCAATTCCATTCTGTGCAAAATGAATGTTGGTTAGTCAAGGATGGATTTTATATGCTGTTACAGTGTAGTTGGAAACCTGGGATACAAACAAGTATTTTATGAGTCTTTTTACAAGCTGGGTTACCCAACCACTGGAAAAATTGGTCGAATGGTAGAAGTTTGGCTAATTGTGATATTGATGCTGTATATTTGTTGTTGCTGATACAATCTTTTCTTCCTCTGCTTGTCCAGAAAAGTTCCGTGAGATATACAACTTCGCTTTCGGCTGGGCCAAAGAAAAGGTATCAGAAGATTGTAGACATTTTTTATATCGATTTCATATATATGTTCTTCTGTTTGTATTTCTCGTCCGACTACTCTTCGATTTTATTTCCTTTCAATGATGGCAAACTACTCCAAAAAAAAGAAAATCAACTATCAGCTTTTAAACTATGATATTCGTTGATCATCTAAAAAACTGCTGATTCAAGATCATACTGTCTTCTTTTTTAAGTTATATATATATATATATATATATATATATATATGACACTCTACAGTCAAGCTACCTCTCAGAGAAAATATAATTTGTAAAATATGCAACGTTCAGTGTCTATGTTAGTGGAGGTTGACTAGTTTTGTTGGCAAATTTCAGGAGTTCCTTATTCTAGGAAGTCACTGTATGTCTATTGTAACTTCAGGGATATTAAGGTGTAGACATCGAGGGCATTTAGGTAGATTTGTCAGGTCAATTATTTGTGTATTGACTTGAGAGTTTTTTGCCGTCGATGCCAAGCACAGTCAGGTTGTTTTTAATGTTCATATGATACCTAGACTTCATCTTCTTTTGCACATTTGGTTTGTTGTCATGTTTTTACGAATTAAGCCATGTTACTTGAAATCAAGATACAAAATCTCGAACCAACATATATTTCTAGTTTCACACTGGTTTGTGATTGTGTTGACCAAATAACGAGTGTTTCTTGAATACCCGAGGGAGATGCAAATTTTCGGTCAAACTTGAAATACAATTTAAAGATGAAAAGTAGCTTTAGATGTTTTCAGCAGTCCCTCAAAAGACTAAGAAAGAATGGGATACAAAGCCTTAGAAGAAGTACGGAAAAGAATGAGAGTGATCTCCATCTTTTGATTTCATCCCTTTTCTAGCAACAATCATATTTTCGATCCACCAACAGTGAAAAGAACCGTTCTTTTCCAGTAAACAGAGTATGTGTTCTAGTTTGACAAACACTAATTTTAATAAGACCTTCATTTTTGTGCCAAATAGGAAGAGCAAACTTTTGCATGTTTTCTATTATTTTATTTATTTTGGTTGTTTAATCTAATTATATTATTAAAAACTCCTCTTGGTTGTCCACTTTTTGATGCTTTACTAATGCTTACATGGTTAAATGGTAACTGCCTCATGAGACCTTGAGATGATCCGGTGTATGATCAGATGGTTTTATTCAGGGTAGGAAACTTGTGCACTGTTTTTGTATTGAACTAAGCTCTGTAATGTATCAAACTATCCTGCCTGTACACTTGAGTGCTTGAAAAGCTGGAAGTAGGCTGATTAAATTAATTAGTTGCACTAACTTTATTCAACTTGCTATAAAAGATTTTGTCTTTGAGTAATGTATTTTCAGTTTAGTAATGTGTTTTTCAGGCTTCCATGTGAACAATGAGGGTATTTGCAGGTGCTGATATTGATCTGTTAACTGCAGGGCCAAAAATCTTTGGCATTAGATACAGCTATAGGGATGTGGCAATTACTATTTGCTGAAAAACAGTGGCCTCTGGTTGATCACTGGTGCCAATTCTTGCAGGTAACTTGATAGACATTTATCTTTATATTACTATCACTATGGTTCCTTTTTTTTCCCCAGCTTTCCCAGTATCATGATCAAATTTTGGTTTCTATATATAGGCTCGTCACAACAAGGCAATATCAAGAGATACTTGGTCTCAACTGTTGGAATTTGCCAGGGTAAGATCTAAAGCATAAGTAACATTTTGCTATATTCATGTAGGGAAACATTTACACACGTACAGAAGCCATTTTATGCAATATTTATTTGTTCTCGTTTTCAGGTGCATGTTCATCCTAGATACAGAAATTACTCAGTTGCTGTTGCAAAAGAGCTTAGGATTTTTATATCTGTGATTGAACATGTTTAATTTCAAAAGCCTAGATATAGTTGCTTTGTTTATCTTGCATTACTTATCTATCTCTTGCATATGTTTCTGCGCCAACAAAGAATGTGCCAAATCCCATCTATTATGCTAGCCATATACTGGTTCTGTTTTGCCTTAACACTTTGAAATCCCCAAGTTGAAGAGAAATGGAAGTACCCAGTGTCTGGTGTCTCACCTTCTGTTAAAGAGGATAGCAGGGTAACTGCTGATCTTCACCATGGCGAGCAACCGTTGGTGCTTGTCTGCTCTACTAATATGTGTGAATTTGTCAAACACTTGGAAACTGGAAGTCTAGAACTTTCAATATCATTTCACTTGTTTAAGTATACTGTAGAGGAATGTTGATTTGAGCAGCGTTAGGTGTTGATGTTAACCATTGCCAGCAGGCTGTCTGAGTCCTTACATTTTGCAGTGACCAGGATATTTGGCAAAATTCTAACTTGATTGTTAGGATCTCCGACTGTCATTTTTGCTTCTTTGTGGATATAATTACGAGCCTAACCGCGTTCTGGAAAAGAGCATTCTGCCAAAACTATGTTTTATGCCAGTAGACGAGGCTTTGTGATACCATAGACTTTTTGTTGTCAGGTCGTCTATGTAGGAGTTTGCTTATTATGTTAATTAAACAAAGAATACGACCGTCTGTTAATGAAACAGAGATTTCAACTTTAGCTATTTGTTAATAGACGCTAACTCAGAGGGCCATTTGTTTGCTTGTTTGTTGTTTGTCATGTGTGCATTCAGAACGTTGATCCTACTCTGGCAAACTATGACGCAGAGGGTGCCTGGCCCTACTTGATCGATGAATTTGTCGAGTACCTGGTGGAGAACGCAGTCATTCAAAAAACCAGTTAAAATATTGGAGGAAGGATGTTGCAGATAATTAGAAGCCCTATTTTGAGCACTAGTCATTCACTACGTACATGATTGAATTTCTGCTTCTACATATTCAACATTATTGGGATTAAAAACTTTGTAATCATCAAAAGAAGTGGGGAGAGAAAAAGACAAACAGGAAAATCTCGTAAGCCCAGTTCTTATATCAGTAGATGGTCTTTATTCACTCCCAATTGCTTCAATGCGATGATAGACAGATAATGATATTGTATTAGTTTGAACTTTTGGGATTATTTTTATAGAAAACTTTGCGAGCTCTCTCCCAAATATTGTTGATTATGTTAATATACAAGTACTAGGTATAACAAAATTATCTCAAAAATCATAGTCAACAGGATGAAACTATTGCCGGGCAAATTATTATCTCCTTTCCAGGTTGCTTATGTCTCTGGTAGGAATATTCAGTATATATATATATATATATATTTTTATTTTATGAAAAGGATAATGTAGGTATTGCTAGCTGGTTCACTCAATGAAGTAAAAGTCTCAAAAAGAGAGGTGTGGTATCATGGGCCTTAAATCTGATATATCTATGGCCTTCCATACAATATAATCTTCCATACAATATAATGGTGAGCGTGACACCCACCACAAATTAAATCAATTATAACAATTCTGGAGAAGACAAGTGTCATAATATTATTGGTCGAAGATTTTTTTTATATAAAAACACCCTTAATAAAGAACGTTATTGGTCTAAGCCCCCTGATTTTAACGGCCTAATACTAAACCGTCGGTAGAAATGTGGATGTACAAGACTTATGTGTTGATTTTCACCTAATTAAAAAATTACACCGGGTTTACACCAAATACTTAACTGGACGTTATGTAACACCGTCTAATACCGATTTCCTCCCATCTTCTAATTTAACTTTCCATGGAAAAGCTAAAGCGCCTAATACCGATTTTGTGATAGTTATCCCGTTTTCTTTAACACATGACATGTGTCCCGCTCAGCCTTGGTACATTGGATTAAAAAGTTGATACGTCAAGTGCCAACTGTGAACTTAGGCAGGATGAGGCATTATTGCAACATCAATAATGCTCTTTTTTTTTGTTTTTCGGATGGGCTGCCTAACAACAAAGAGAACAAAAAAGAAAACCCAAAAACGAGGAAAAGGCTAGGGATAAGACTGGTATGCATCAGCGTCCATAACAAAGCAGGAAAGGGGTCAGGGCGAATCCTAAGCGACGGGGCGAGGTGAAGCCGAGTCACACCAAATAAAAAATTCTAAGCATGTATTGGGACAGGGCGAGGCGAAGCCGAGCCATACAAAATCATTAATGTATCACGACAGGGCGGGGCTTCATATCAAAAATGCTCGACGGGGCGAGGCGAAGCCACGTCATACCAAATCAAAAATATAGTAAAAAAAAAAAGATGTCCGATGCGTAGCACAGTCATAATAAAAAATCATATGTGACGGGGCGAGGCAAAGCCGAGCCACACCAAATAAAAAATCCTAAACATGTATCGGGACGGAGCGAGGCGAAGCCGAGCTATACCAAATCAAAACTCCTAAACATGCGTCGGGACAAGGCGAGACAAAGTCGTTTCCGGATCCGCCCGGTGCGTAGCATGGGAACACAATCTAGTTTCTTATAAGTGTGTTAGAGAATATTTGGTTTTTCTAACTAATGGTGTGAATCGTGTGATTTAATATTTCATGAGTTAGTACCAATTCTATTTCTATTTTGTTGAATGACTGTTCATGCAAAACTTTCAAACCTACAAGGGTTTTGAGACAAGGATATTTCCTCCTCCTTTTCTCCTCAAGATACTGTCTCAATGTTGGAAAAAATCATCTGATACTTGACTTTAAAGCAACAAAAGATGCTTCCTCAGTCTTGCATCTTTGATTGCCTCGTTTTTACAAAGGACCATCAAGAAGGCAATAATCTTATGTCCCTCGTTAGAGATTTCGGCACCACCTCTGAACAAGAAATAAACCTTCAAAAATTAGCTCGTTTTTTTTTTTAATATTAAGAATGACGACTTTTATATTTGTGTTTCTTTGATTAGATCTCTTTGAAAAGGCGAGGGTATCCAACTATACCTCAAGCTAAAACTTTTCCACCTATAAGTCATTTCTCCGAAAGTGATTGTCTATGGGCCGAGTCGAGATAATGCAACTAATCGGTTCACACTTCGTGTGATCGTCTATGGATACGAGATCGAGACAATACAACAACGAAGTATGTTTACTTGATAAGAGGTTCAGACTTAACCAAACACAATATGATTGCTATCAAAGTAAATAGGAATTAACGTTTGTGTAATTTACTATAAATTATAATAACAACAATTATAATTGCGGAAAATAAAATTAAATGACACAGCAAGATTTTGTTAACGAGGAAACCGCCACGAGACCTTGTCCAGAATTGAATACTCTCATGATTAAGACGATATACAAAATCAAACCAACTTCATATAGTTGAGACCAAGCAACTAAACCTATAGTTCACCTAGTTCCGTCTGTGTTCCCACGCCTCCGATCTGTAATAAGTCACGTACTTGGAACAATTCGTATGATTCGTATTCCAAACAGTAAAGGGACAACAAATATGTTTGGTATCAACTCTTTTCAACCAAGAGATATGAGTTCGACAAAGGCTATTCTGTTTATCTCAAATAATCTCATGCGTCAGGTTCTTAGATCTATCTTATCTACAACTTACTGAAGTATTTGTTAAGATTTTTCAATCAATACGTTTAATCACAAAGAATTGTATTGATGCCGATCTACACAACTAATTAATCCAATCTACCACAAGGATAAACCGATTATAGTTGGATCCTCTTTTACCGAAACAAGTATTGTGCACACCAAAGATTATAAACCCAAATCAGAAATCTTCAAAGTCTTCATTGTCTTCAAATCTTCTTAGATATTCAATAAAGACCTACGCACAACAACTTGAATCTATTGTGATCAATCACACACAAAACGAAGTCTGTTAACAATGGATTATCACAAGATCGTCTTTAGATCTACAAACAATCTAAATATCCCCGTCGAAACTTCGATCTAGTTTGAGTGAATCTTATATCAGAAGAGAAGATTCTCAAGCATGAACAAACTAGGTGCAATCAAAGTTCAACCACCGTTAGTCAATCAAATCAATCGAAAACAAAAGATAAACCGCAATTATCTAGTTTCCCACCAACGGTACTAATAGAGCTTCTCAATCCCAAAGAAGAGTTTAAACTGAGCGGACGTAAGATATTTCGCCTAATTAGGTTACTCTCCTTTCCGAATAGGCGGCTTCACCAGTAACAACACAACTGAGGAAGTTTGCTGTCACGAAGGATTAGTTTTCCCGAAATGCAAACTTCAAGTATTTATAGACAAGGAAGTTTGAACACCAAGGAATTTCCAAAACCGAAAATATTCTCAAGATATGCAATAAAATTCCAAATTCGGTTTCCATAATTCTTGGAAATGCTCTGTCCAAAATATAATCTCTTTGGAAAATCTCAACTAGTAAACACACATTACTGATTTTCATTTTCCTAAAATAAAATTAAAAACCTTAAATAAAAGATTCTTAACTTATTTATTTTTCGATCCGGGATTTTCTTCCTTTAGCTATTAAGGAATAACTTTGAACAATAAAAGATAAGGAATAACTTTGAACAATAAAAGATAAGCATTACTACATGTGTTCAACGTATGTCGACATCCTTAATTTGTAAGTCCTCTTTCATACTTACAACCTTGAAACTGATTTTCCACACTTCCAAACAAGTTTAGAATTGGTTCATCTAACTTTCAAGAACACTCAATCACAAATCATGGGTTTCACGTTTCTACCAAAACAAGTTTCGGTTCTACCTCCATGTGAGTACTGTGCATAGTCACACTAGCTTTCCAAATATTCGGTTGACTAGGTACTAGGATCGGTTCCCACATATATATGGTATCTAACTTGTATGTGTTGCACATGTCCATAGGTTCGGTTCCCCTTTCTGCTAAAAACTTGGTGCACCTCATACAAGGATCGATTACCCTTTGTGATGTGTTGCACCTCTTACTAGGATCGGTTACCCTTTACCCAGAGTTGGTCATACACAAAATCACAAAATCGAGCATACCATCTGAGGTGATTACTTAAGATCGGTTTCACTAATAAAAGTCATACCAATACAAAAGTCAGGCCTTTGTGAATAGTTTTACCAAGAATATAAACAAGTCATGAGTGGTTATACTAATCACACATATTGGTAGTGCAAAAGATATGCAATGAATAACAATACCAATAATGCCTGGCGATTTTCTTTTCGATTTACAAAACAAGTTCATGAATTTACTTCCTTAAAATACATGTAAAACATTTTTTCCTAGGATGAAATCCTCACCTCATACCCATACATAATCACAATAGCATTCAAACGATTATGTCGATGTCTTATCTACAAAGTTTAATGGTTAAGCAATAAACCTCGTATTGTATTCCTTAATACTATGTCTAACTAGAGTGTTCATGCTTCGCATTTTTGTTTTCAATATGCACGAATTGAAAGATACGCCAGGGAATAAAACATTTTAATTCAAATATCACTAACCTCAAGTGGAAGGATGATGTTGTCGTTGTATCTCCCTGCTTATTCACTTCTTCAAGTCTTCGCAATACTTGTAATGTTTCATATCCTAATACTTTCAAGCTAACCTATACGAAGTTGACTCTAGTACATGATCAAGCGACTCTTTAAATGAGTTTTGATTCACTAAAATATGACAACCAAACTTGACATACCAACGCTTGGTGGGTCCAACCGAGCAATGCTCTAACACTCTTTTTTCTTTTTGAAAGTTACTTATATTGCAAAGAAAAGAGTTACACTGGATTTTCCAAAATGTTGTTTTCCCTTATCTCATCTAACGGATTTGAGATATTGGTGTCTACCAACATAATGTTAACCCAATTTTGTAAGCTAGAACTAGTAACTGAATTAGAAAAACATACATCCGGTAATAAAGCAGAATTTAGAAAGTATGGTATCAACAACCATTGTTGTTTATGAATTCCTTGTTTATGCGCTTCTTTTGCCAAAATGTCTGTCACTTCATTTCCTGTTCTTAAACATAAAACCCATTTTTTTTTTCATAAGTCTTCAAAATCTTCACTGCTTCAAAGACTATGGCTTGATTTCTCCAAAAGATGTTGCTATGCTTGTCCTGAGCATAAAAGATTAGCCTCTG
This sequence comes from Papaver bracteatum, assembly GCA_023529315.1. NCBI lineage: Eukaryota > Viridiplantae > Streptophyta > Magnoliopsida > Ranunculales > Papaveraceae > Papaver > Papaver bracteatum. The sequence continues at coordinate 2,176,095 of JAJJWX010005066.1, forward strand.
GAAATCACCTTCCACATAGAAGTTCTTTAAGTCCATTCTTTTTGCCCAGTTTGTTGTTTCCAGCATGCTCAGATCCTCTGCTTCATCTGTTGTGGAGGCCCAGAAAGTCCCAATTGTAGCTTGGATTACACCACCTGTATCACATCTCAGAATTATACCATATCCAGCTGGAGTAGAAGAATCAATCCAAGAAGCATCAAAGTTTATTTTGAGTTGGTTTACTTGGGGTTTTGACCATCTACTAGCATTTATGTCAATATGTCTATGTAACACATAAATGGAATCATTAATAATTCCATATTTTAATTGTCTCAGAGGAGACCAAAAAGCCAAGTGCCCCCGAACAGCAAGAGATAGTTGAATGCTTGTAGTTGATTTGGATTGAAATATCTTAGACATCTTTCCTTCCAAATCAACCACATTTAGTAGGCATGATTTCTATCTCAGAGTTGTCATATATGCCTTCTATCTAGTTATAATATATTTGAGCAAAAGAGTAATCTAAATTACTACTATGATTTATACCCACAACATGAGGCAGTAAAGCAGCAAATTTAGCATAAAGACATTCAAAAAACGAGTGGTTTAAAGATTCACATTCATGCTCACAGAAGATGCATGTTATATCTATATCACCCATATGTTCACTCAGTTTTTTCCTAACATGCAAGGCATTATGAAATAGACTTCCATAAGAAAATTTTAATTCTTTGCGATACATCCAGATTCCAAAAAGATTTCCAAAAAGAAGTTATATCAGTATTAATGGAATCCAAAGAAGGATTTTTCAGTTTTTTGTACATTGATTTAACCGTAAAATTTCCATCATTTATAAGCAGCCAACGTAATCTATCATGTTCTAGAGTACCATTCAGATTTTCGAAAATTCTAATTCCTAGAATCTTATCAGCAATTTCCGAAGCAAAGTTACTTTTAACTTTCGTTACATTTTACTTTTTGGTATTTGAGTCTAACAACTCAGATACAAGTGTTAAGAGATTGTGTTTAGTACCACAGTAAGATATTAGGTTTTGTTCCATACCTGGTATCCAAATATCAGTCCAGATGGTGATAGACTTACCGTCGCCTACCTCCCAGCAACTGAATTTGTGGATTAGAGAAACCCCTGCATAATGCATCCCCAAATCCACGAAGCATTGTAATATTTTTTGGCATGGAAAATAGTTGAGTTTTTAAAATATTTGATCTTAAGAACAGAGCCTAAAAGAGTGTGTTGCTGAGTTTCTATTCTCCAAGCTAGTTTAGAAATTATTGCCTTATTCATTTTATTTGCTTCCTTAAAGCCTAAACCGCATACTTCAACTGGTTCACACATGAAGCCCCAACTTATGGGATAGTAACCCTTAGAGGTTTTTTGTTTTCCCCACCAAAAGTCCCTTTGGACTGCATCTAATTTGTCTGTGATTTTTATAGGCAAATAAAAACACCCCATTTGATATATGGGCAGGCTAGATAAAGCATATTTAATAAGGACTTTTTTACTCTTGAACTAAAGTTGTGCCATTCCAACTTTGAGCTCTGTTTTCCATATTAGTGACAATCTTATCAAAAGTCTTGATTTTTGATCTATCAATAAACAAATGAGCTCCTAAATATGAGTCAGTAATGCTAATTTTCTTAATCTTCATAAGTCTAATCATAATTCTTTGAAATTTAGAGTGAAATCTTTTGCTAAAGAAAATGCCTGACTTAGAAAAATTTATGAGCTGAACAGATGCATTACTAAATTGATTGATGATATTCAAAAGATTTTTACAACTAACTAGACTCGCTTTAGAGAACAATAGACAATCATCCGCAAAAAGGAGATGGGAAATTGGGATACTATGCCTAGATATTTTTATACCAATTATATGTTTGTTTGTTTTGTTTTGTTTTTTTTTTGCTGAAAGGAGCCTAGAGAAAACATCCATACAGATTAGAAAGAGGTAGGGAGATAGTGGATCTCCTGGCCTTAACTCTCTTGTCGGAGTGAAAAAATCACCTGGTGTGCCATTAAGAAGCTCTGCAATTGATGCAGTAGACACACATTGATGGATTAAACAACACCACTCTTTACTGAAACCAAAAGCAGATAGGGTTTGAAGTACAAAGTTCCAATTGACCCTATCAAAGGCCTTGGACATGTCTATCTTAATGCCTAGACCTCCATGTTTCGTTTTCATTTTCTTCATTGAGTGAACCACTTCATGGGCCACCACAATGTTATCTGCAATTTTCCTAGAAGACAAGAATGCCGATTGGAAAGGGGGAATCATTTTTTCTAAGTGAACTTTCAACCTATTAGCTATTAGTTTAGAAAGTATTTTATATGGTGTATTGCTCAGACCTATTGGTCTGAAGTCACTAGGGGATTCAGGTTGTTTGATTTTAGGAATTAAAAAGAGAAAAGTCTCATTTAACTTTGGTTCAATAATTTTTGAAACAAAAACATTTTGGATTAATGCGATAATTTGGTTCCCAACCAGAGACCAGTTATGCTTGAAGAAACTCACCAGAAAATCGTCTGGTCCTGGTGATTTATTAGATTTCATAGACTTTACTACCCTCCAAACTTCATCTGAAGTTGGGATCCTTAATAAATCCGCATTATCCTGGTCAGAAATGACTTTAGGAATGAGATTCATAAGTTCATGGTCAGGCACTGTGGGGGAGACAGTGAAAAGGGTTTCAAAATGCATTTTCAATTCCTCGACAATTTGAGGGTTTTGTTTCGAAATTTCCCCGTTTTGATTTAAAAGACAATCTATCTGATTACGCTTTCTTCTTTTTAAAGTTTTCAAATGAAAATACTTTGTATTTCTTTCTCCAAGATTAACAAAGTTGTCTCTTGACAATTGTTTTGCGATTTCCTCCTGAATGTCATATAGGTTTTCTAGCTCTAAGAGTTTCTGATTCAAATGTGTCTGTTTATTATGAACTCTACTAGACGACTTAATTGAATCAATACTTTGTATAATTTTTTTAATCTTCTTTTCAGGTACTCCGAAAATATTTTTACGCCAAGACGTAAGGTTTTTAGGTTATTTAGAACTACGCCAGTCACATTCAGTAAATATGGATCCCAAGTTTATGATATTAACCGCATACAAGAATTTTCTTTAAGCTAAGTGTCAAAAAATTTAAAAGGGTAATTATGGCTAAGAGCCGAGAAAGGAAAAAGGTCTAGCCTAATTGGTCTATGATCAGACTCGAAAGATGAGAGATGAGTTAAAAAAGAGTCAGGAAAATAAGAAATCCATTCATTATTTATATAGGTTTTGTCGAGCCTTTCCTGAATGTTTTTATTGGCCTCTTTATGATTATTCCAGGTGAAAAAATTTCCTTGAAAGCCTAGCTATGAAAGTCTGGCCCTTTGAAGAAGCCTTTTGAAAGGCTCAGCTTCCATACTATTGAAGGGTAAACCCCCCCAATTTTTCATAAGGGCTCAAAACTTGGTTGTAGTCTCCTATTACAACCCAAGGCATACCAGAGTGAGCTATTCTAGATGATATATCTTCTAGAAATTCCCATGATTCTAGTTTCCTAGGTTTATAAGGGTTTCCGTAGAATGTTGTTAAAAGCCAAAAATCGTCATATAAATTTGTTTTGATTAAAACATTTAACATGTTTTTGTTTGAATGCACAATTTTGAAAATGAAATCCATCGACCCATGCCAAAGCAAGACCACCTGCTTTACCAATAGGGTCTACAAAGTAATAATTAGGGAAATCAGACATAAGTTTTTTTTAGATAGAGTCTCTAAAACTTAGTCTCAGAAAAACAAGATTTCAGGTTTTTCAGTTTTTATTATGTGATCTAAATGTTGCCTAGTTTTTTTTGTACCACACCCTTGTGTATTCCAAGCTAGAATTTTTATTGTTCTAATTGCAAAAACCTTATGTAAACTAGAGCAGTAAGAGTCTGTGACACTAATTGAAGTCTAAAGTAAATCTAGAAAAACAATACAGAAGTAATAGTAGTCTACACAATTTTAAATTTCACATAAATACAATTATAAATAGCAAGGGAAGATATGGAAAGACATGATTAAAGTTATATATATGCAGCAATTTATTTAACTAAGGATACAACAAGAGCAATTATAACCGCAAGCAAAAACAAAATATCAAATTTAGATACAGGGCATTGAGATGGAAAATATTGAGTTTAAGAAAAGTACCTGAGCCCTTTGATTTCCTTCCTCAACAGACTTCGTTATGGATACAATTTTCTCTTCAATAAGGAAATACACTGGCATCAATGTTATAGATTCTTCTAAGAGCGACCCATACTGATTAAAATCGTTTTGACTCGAATTAACTTCTAAATTTAAAACAGGAGTAGGAGGAGAAGAAGGATTGAAATGGTCAGAAGAGTGACCATTAGAAGCTAACAAATTATCATAAATAGAAGTATCACTAGAAGAATAAAATTCACTTGAAGAGATGAGAAAGTAATTATGAATGCAGGTTTCACAGGAAGTTCATTTTCCGGAGTGAAGAATTGTTCATCAGAAAGATGCGGGAATGTCAGATCTATTAACGCCGGAGCAGCAGAAGAAGATTCACCCAGGCAGAAATTTTAATTCTTCATTAAATCCCCTAAAAGGCTGTCTGATCTAGTTTTGGAATCCCAATCTGAAATTTCTTTGTAGTCGGGTAAGGGAGAAAAGCTAGGTGTAATGGGTGAAAGGTTCGAATATGGTCTGATTCACCTTCCTCTTCTCCCATTTCAGATGAGTCAGAGTCAGGTCTGTATAAACGATCTAAGAAAACATCAATTTCAATGAAGTCATAATTATTAATATCTTCTAGAACAGAAGAAGGAGAAAGAAAAGCTAGAGAGATCATGGTTGTATCAAAATAAACCGTCGAATCAATTTCATCTAGAAGAACCTTAAACTCATCTTCCCAGCTTTGAGATTCATCATCTATATATATCTATGTAAGGAGAACTGTCATATATCCCTTCTAACATATGATTCTCTAGGATAGCACAGTTTGTTTGCAAATGACCCAATCTGTTACAGGTAAGGCAAATACGATAGGGAAGATTCATATAGACAAAAAGGATAACAAATTCTGGATTAGACCTAACTTTGGCTCTAACAGAGCTAAGAAGTTGTCTCTCAATGTTGAGTTCTACCTTAACAAAAATAGGGTCTCCAGGTTCTGGAATAGCATTTGGGGGATAGATTTCAGAAAACAGTCCATTTTGTTTTTATAAATCCTAGTTGTGATGCAATCATGGTAATGAATGTTCTGGAGATTTGGGAGCTGGACCCAAACTGAAATGTATTTTAGTGCGTCTATTTTTATTAGACCATCAGAGAATATGGGAAACATAGGAAAAGCATCACCATATACCTTCCAAGGTCTTAAATTCACATGTTCCCTTTGGTGAAACTCAACCAGGAACAAGTTTTCAGAAATAAAAGAGATTTTGAATTTAATTCAAGGACCATATCTGTATTTTAAGGCATACTTGATGTAAGCCTTATCAAAGATATAAGTTGAGAAAACTCTACCCACTAGAGAAGTTTCACTGTTAACATCTTCTATGATCAAGGGAAAAAGAGGTTGAGGAGGTGATTCTCTTGTTGAAGCACGTCTTAGGATTTGACAAATATTTAGGGAAACCTTTATTCATTGGCAGATCTAAAAATTAGGATTTCTCTAATTTGGTTGATAATTTTGATAGAAAGGTGCCTAATTGGAAGGGCAAACAGTGAACCCAAGTCGGGAGATCTGTTATGGTCCAAAATGCCTTTAAAAGCCCCTCATATATACCACATGAACACTTTTCTTTCACCAAATAACTTCATTCAAAAAATGGAGCAAAAACAACGAGATTTCTGGCGAGATAAAAGTAGTTCGGGCGGTATACTTTCAATGATTGGAGCAACGTCCGCTCCCATAAATCTCAAGGAGAATTAGGTTTAAAAAATATAAAGCATTTCAATGTAGCTTTACTGTCCGAAGATGCTCGGAGGTTTCTCCCAATCACCCGATGCTTTATGGGCCTGCATCTCAAGAATTTCCATCCTCTTCATTATCATAAATCCAGAAACTCCTCATATATTTGGACAAGCGCTCTGGCCTTGATATAATAAAAAACCATTCTATATGAGAAGTTAAAAATGGTGTCAACATTCATGTATTTAGAGATAATTCGATCCATAAAGTGTCTGAACCTCTGTGTATTAGTTACACTAATCCTGATTATATTGTTAGAGACTACATAGACACTAACAGTAGGCACTGGAACTAAGATATGATTGTTTCTTTAAGTAATACCAGAATATGGAGCTAACCAACCCGAATATAGTTCTTCGACAAGAGGTAATGTTAGAGTCTCGATTGAAATTGTTTCGAAATTAATATAAATCAACATGTGCATATAAAAAGTGGATTTAAAATAAAACAAATTATAATGATGAAAGTTAACGGTTATCTATACCTTTTTGTTATACCTTCCAAATAAAAATTTCCCTAATTTATCTCTCACACCTTTTTCTTCTTCAAAATGGACCAGATCTGATCAGATTTCTTCTACATTTCTTGCATTTTAGGTTAGTTGATAGTTTTAGCTTAGTTGTTATTATGTTTTCTACTTATCTACACCATTCTGGTGGTTTTATCTACACTTTTGAGGTTTATCTTCGCTTTAGTGGAGGTTTTTGGTTCATGGGTTGGGTTTTAAGATTATTGATGCTCCCTAACGACGAAATCTTCATCTTTGTTGTCTCCAGCGACGAAATCTTCACCGAAATATGCATCATTAACTTTTCCGGCGATGAAAATCTTCATCGTTTATTTCTTTGACGACGGAAGCTTCATCACTAGTTACAAGAGATTTGAGCAAATCACTCCTATTATGGGAGCACATCTTTCTAAAGAAAAAAAACAAACTAAATGGTTGGAATTTAATTTCGAGAAAAACCATTCTTCCTCAGATTAGAAGCTTATTCATACTTGTATTTGTATTACTCCGGTAATTTTTCTCTTTCACTTGTCAGATTTCTTAGTATTGTACACTGTATGTTCTTGTTATATTTTTCCACCCAAAGTAGTCAATCTCGGCTGTATTCTGACAGAAATTCCAGTGTCAGTATTCAAGGTGGCGAAATTTTTTATTCCACTGAGATGGAATTTGGTCGGAATTCCAGACCGGAATTGGCTGGAGATCTCCGTTTGAATTTTTTGAATTTTGTATGGATCGTGAATTTTCTAATATTTGAATGAAATTTTGTTTCTTTTTTAAAAAATTGGTGATATTTCATTATATCTACACACAAATATGTATGAAAAATGATATACACATTACATGTATATAAAACTTGAATACAAATTTTCAATAGTTACTCCGAAATTTCAGTGAGAATCTCCCCGAAATAAAATTCTCCCAATAATTCGGTCCCGACCGACATAGACCGAAATCTAGAATTGACTGCATTGCTCCCACCCAACTCTTTTTTTATTATATATATATGCACCAGCAAGTGACCATTATATAAATAAGAAAGTCAAGGGTAGTAAGGCGTTTTTTTGGCGACGTTGACCACAGTCAAGCTTTTTCTTTCTTCAAGATCTGAGTGAGTTTTCATGAGATTTTGATCTGCTTTTCTGATTCAATGATTGATGTTTGTTATATTTCTTCTCTCTTTTTATCTCATTTTCTTCTGTTTTTGTTTCTCTGAATATGACTATTTCGGAGAAACCTATGCCTCCTAGGGTTAGTAGTGAGCAGGTTTCTAATAGATTGATTGATGGGTTAGTTTCTAAGAGTAATGGTGTTCTTAAATGGTCTGAGATGTCGGGTATTCAAAAGAATGATGTTATTCAGGAAACTCTTCCTTATGAACCGCCTAGTTTAGTAGAAGGGAAAAAACTTACTATGTTTTCTGATGAGGAAATGGAGGAAAATGTGAATTGATGTGAAGGATTATTAGTGGGTTGTTTTATTGGAAAAAAATTACCATTCCTAATGGTAAAAAAAATTGTTCAGAGGTCTTGGAAATTGAAAGGAGATATGAAGATGACTCTACATAGAGATTCAGTATTTGTTTTTGAATTTGACTCTATTGAAGATATAATGGCTGCTTTAGGACATGGATTTCTTTTTATTGTAGGTTAAACTTTTGTTGTTAGACCATGGACTCTACTGGTAGAGCAATAATTGGCCGAGTTGAAGACTGTTCCTATATGAATCAACATATGGAATGTTCCTTTGCATCTCTGGAATGTAAAAGGCCTAGGTAAACTTGTTAGTTTCATTGGTGTACCTTTAATGTTGGATAAACAAACTGCAATCAGGTCTCATATGAATTATTCAAGGGTTTGTGTTGAGGTTAGAGTGGACTCAGATTTACCAAGTCATATTGATGCTTTAGTGGGAAATACTAAAATCAAAGTTCCAGTAGAATACATATGGAAACCCCAGAAATGCTCTCATTGTGTTGTATTTGGAGATACTCAAAACAAATGTGCTGCTGCTAATTTGGCCGCAGATGAAGCAGCTAAAAAACTTAATGCCACAACTGCAGAACAAAGTAAGAAGGATGGGTCGTTAAAAATTTGAAAAGAGGTAGAAACAAGAATTTCAATAAGGAGAATATTGCTAATTCTTCATGTGGTGCTTCAAGTAGTGGGACAAAAAGTGTCATTAAAAATCCTTTATCAGTGAAGAATAAATTTCATCAGCTGGCTGGGGATACAACAACTTATAATATGGAGGTGACTTTGTCTCCTGGTAATAAGGAAAATGGAAATATCCTTACTCCTAGTAGTTTGGAAAATGGTGTTGGGGTTATGGAAACTTGTAAGACTTTAGAAGTTCAGGATGGTACTGGGATTTCTCAAATGAATGTTGAAGAATGTTCTGGGTTTGTTCAAGCTCAGGTTGAAAAATTGGATGTGACTCAAAAGGGGGGTGAGTTGGCTGGTGCTAGAGCTCACTTCTTACCTAAATCATGTATCCAAGGGAAGAATGGGTTGAATATGAAGGCTACTGAAAATAATCCTGAGAAGATTAAGAAATCAAATCCTCCCCTTGTTTAATACAATTAAAGTAGGAGGCTGGAATATAAGGGGATTCAATGACCCCATACAACAGGTGGAGATTAGTAATTTTATTCAAGTTAATAAATTAACTATGGTAGGTATTGTTGAGACTCATGTCCAGGAAGCAAATAAAAGTAGAATAAGAAATAATATTTGTCCTTTTTAAAGCTTTGTTGATAACTATTCTCTTGATCCTTCTAGGAGAATATGGGTTGGATGGAATAAAGAAGTTATGACAACCAATGTTCTTCATACTTCTTCTCAGGCTATCTTTCGTAAGGTAACTACTTTTCAACATAAGAATTTTATTGTTACTTTGGTTAATGGAAGTAAAGACATTATTCATAGAAGGTTTTTGTGGAACACAATAAGCGCTTTTGCTAGTACCCATGATAAACCTTGGATCATGTTAGGGGATTTTAATTCTATGCTGGAAGGTAGTGACAGAATTAGTAAAACTGATGTTACTCCTGCTCATTACTCTGAGTTTAGATATTGTGTTCAAGATAGTCATATTTTTGATTTAAGATATAGCCGTTATTTTTATACTTGGAGCAACAAGCAAGAGGGTGAAACCAGAATTGCTTCAAAGATTGATATGTCATGATGAATATGGAATGGTTAGAAGTCTTTGTTGAATCTAGTGCTGAGTTTTAAATCATGGCATCTCTGATCATAGCCCATCCATTGTTAGTATTTTTGAAGGTAGATACCATGGCCCTCCTCCTTATAAATTTTGTAGTTTTTGGGCTGAAGAACCTGATTTTCTGGAGGTTGTTAAAAACTCTTGGAAGCATCTTGTCCATGGGAATCCTATGATGGTACTTGTTACAAAATTGAAGAGATTGAAGAAGGTGTTGGAAAAATGCAAGGTTTAGGAAGTTTTCTGAACAAGTTGAGATTGCAAAGCATCAAATGTATGATCTTCAAAAGCAACTTCAGTCAACCCCTTTTAATAGAGACATTTCTAAACAAGAAAAAGTGGCAGTTCAGATTTATGCAAATCTTACTAGATATGAAGAATCTATTGCCAAGCAGAAGTCTAAAGTTAAATGGATGGCAGTGGGGGATTCAAATACTAGATTTATTCATTCTTCACTAAAGGAAAGGAGATCTAGAAATAATATTTTAATCCTTAACTCAAGAGAGAATGTTAAATTGGAAGATGATAGAGAGATAAGAGATGAGTGTGTTTTTTTTTTTACATTTTTGTTTCATTTGGATACTTCTTCAATTGAGTCTGATGATATTTTTGAGAATATTAAATGTGAAAAGTTGGTTTCTTCTGCTGAAGCCATAGATATTGATAGATCTGTTTCCAGGGATGAGATTGTAGCTGCCCTTTCTTCTATTCATTCTTCCAAGGCACCTGGTCCTGATGGCTACCATAGTTACTTCTTCAAAAAAGCATGTAGTGTGGTTGGGGATGATTTTTTGGCAGCCATTAGTAATTTTTTCAAGTCTGGAAAACTGTTGAAAGAGGTAAATAGCACTTTCATCACCTTAATTTCCAAATGTGATAATCCTTCTTATATTTCTGATTTCAGACCTATATCTTGTTGAAATGTCATTTATAAATGCATTACCAAGATTATTTCTTCTAGAATGAAGTTTTTCTTGAAAAGGTTAGTGAGTTCAAATCAATCTGCTTTTATTTCTGGAAGGTATATTCAAGATAATATTCTCATTGCTCATGAGATTGTTAGGAACTATCACACGACTAAGGGCTCTCCAAGATGTGCTTTAAAAATATATCTCCAAAAAGCCTATGACATTGTCAGTTGGGAGGCAATTAAAATTTTTATGGGAAAGTTTGGTTTTCTTAGAAGTTCATTAATTGGATCATGGTTTGCCTTTCTACCTCTATATTCTCTATTATGGTGATTGGTTTCCTTATGGGTTTTTTGGTGCTCAGAGAGGTATAAGACAAGGATGTCATATGCCTCCTTATCTCTTTATTATGGTAATGGAAGTCGTTAATGCTCTTATGAATCAGCGAGTTGATTCTGGTCTATTTGGTCTTCACCCAAAATGCAAGATTACACATCTGACACATTTATACTTTGATGATGATGTCTTAGTGTTTTTCAAAGGTAATGTGAAGTCAACCCTGGTTCTTGCAACAGTGTTATCTGATTTTAGTAAGCTCTCCGGGCTAGTTATTAATAAATAGAAGACTTCTATTTATTTTTCTGCAGTTGATAAGATTACTTTGAAGGTTATAATTGCTTGCTTAACCTGCTCTAAAGGGAACCTACCTGTCAGATATTTAGGGGTTCTTCTGATTTCCACAAGACTCTCTTATGTGGATTATCTACCCCTCATTGATAAGGTTACTAAGAGAATTAGATCTTGAAAAGCTAAGGATCTCACTTTTGCTGGCAAACTTTTGTTAATCAAGTATGTTTTAAGTGGAATGGTATATTTCTGGTTTTCTTGTTTTGTTCTCCCTAAAAGAGTTATTAAGGAGCTGAATTCTCTCTTCAAAAGATTTTTATGCTCTGGGTCTGACTTGGGAAAAAAATACAATCCTGTAAGTTGGAATCAAATATGTCCTGAAGAGATGTTTGGTGGTCTTGGAGTGAAGAACTTAGAGATAACTAATGTTGATGCAAATTTAAGACATATATGGGATATCACATCAGGAAAGGAGACAATATGGACCCACTGGATTCAGGAAAATCTAATTAAAGGTAAATATTTTTGGTCTATGCCTGTCCCTCAAGATTGCTCATGGAGATGGAGGAGAATCCTAGAATGTAGAAGTATTGCTTATCAATTCATGGGAGTTTGTATTGGGAATGAAGAAAATACTAGCTTTCTTTATGGCTTTTGGCACCAAAAAGGGAGAATTTGTGAATGGATCCCTATTGAGTGTGTTCATGAGTTGTGTCCAAATACTCAACTAACTCTTGCTGACTGTATGGATGATGGTCATGGTTTTTTCCTTCTTGCACTCATAGTGAAAATTATCCCAGCTCTTCTCAGTTACAGGTTGAAGATTTTGATAAGAGGGATGTAGATTTACCAATCTGAAAATCAAGCATTACAGGTGATTTTTCTATGCATCATACCTATAAAGAATTGTGTGGAACTGCAACTGAGGTAAATTGGTTTAAAAACATAATTCCTAGGCAATCTTTTATCTCATGGCTTGATTTATTAAGAAGGCTCAAGACCATAGCCAAATTACAGAGGTGGGGATTGATTGAAAATCCAAACCGTGTTTTATGTGAGAATGCTACTGAAGATGAAAATCATTTATTTTTTGATTGTGTTTTCTCAAAATTTATATGGACTGGTCTTCCGATTAAAATGGGGTGTGCCAGAGTTCTTGGAGAGAATTGGGATTCTGAAATCCAATGGTGCATTGATACTTTCAAAAGAGATGGAGCAGTAACCACTATGAGAAAACTATGCCTTTACATTTACCATATCTGGAAAGAAAAAAATGGGAGAATTTTCCCTTCTCAAAGAAACAGTGCTGATGGTGTGAGTTTTATGATAGTTAATGATGTCAGATTGAAGTGCATCTCTGCTAACCTTACTGAGATGGATAAACCTCAAGTTAGAGTGTTGTTAGATGGATGGGGTATTGATTGTGCTTACCATGTTAAGAAAATTACTCCTTGTTATTGTCTGCCTCCCAGTGAAGATGAAGTAATGATTAATATTGATGGCTCAATGACTGATGATTCTGGTGGTAGTGGAGCAATTATCAGAGATCATCAAGGTATAACCATTGCAGATGCTTGTGGTGGTGTTGTTCCTGCTACTATAGCAGCTCATGAACTTCAAGGTGCATAATTAGGTTTAAAACTAGCAAATTTTAAAATATGCAGAAGACTGCATATCAACACTGATTCTATGGTTGTTTACAAGCTTCTTTCCCCTGCTAGGAGTGTTCTTCATATTTGGAGGAGGATTGTTCCCTTGAGAAAACTCTTTGATTCTATTAGATATTCACAAGTGTTTAGGGAGACCAACATGGCAGCTGATTATCTTGCTAGTTTTTATCCTAGTGATAGTTTTGTTGAAGTGGATCAAAGCAATTTTGACAGTAAGTTGAGGAAAATTGTTGAAGAGGATGGTAGTCATAAAGTCGATTATAGACAATAGTTTTTTTTTTCTTTGTTTTTTTGTTTTTGTTTTTGTTAGTTTGTAAGGTTCTGGGTTCTCTTTTTTTTTTTATAGAAAAAGCTTAGGCCTGGAAAGGCACTAAGACCGAACAACAAGGGCTAAGTTGGTATTGGAATTGGCTGTAGAAACACGCCTCATCCTGCCCTCATTTTTTTTACAAAATATAGCTAATTTAAAAGCATTCATGTTTTGGATACGATGAATTATGCTGAGGTTTAATAACACAAAAGAAACGGGGTTTATGACCATGTTTGTAACGATCTTCAAGCTCGTCAACGCTATTAGACTATTAAAGGGACGTCTTAGCCGGTAATAACTCGATTAATTTAACACGAATGTTAATTAATATAAATTAATCTAACAACGATCTATCTATGAAACTAGTACCATTGAATAGGTCTCGGAAAGTTACGCGGAATGGACTACTCGAACGTGTCATTTGGATATCGTACGAAGAAGATATCATCAGATTTGTTGAAGGGCAAAATAGTTTTGTTGTAAACCGACCTGGCTTCCCTTAACGTTTGGGTGGGTGCGTTTAGCATGGGTCGTTGGCCTTATCACCAAAACCTGTCGAGATAAGACTTTCACTTTCTCTTTTCTTATTCTTTCCTCTTCTTCTCTGCTTCTCCTCTTTCTCTTCTCTGCTGAAAATTTGCGAGTCACGTAAAGATTTGTTTTTAAGAAATCGATTGATGAAGAAGAATTAACAAGGATGGAGGTGATGATGTTGTGTATTAGGGAAAAGAAATTTTAGAGATTGAAGAGTTAAATTAGAAGAAGACAAGTTAGGGTTTGTAAATTAATTATTGGATTCGTATGGAATAGATAGGTTAATTAAGTTGTTGATGGATGAAGAATAGAAGGGTTGAGGTTTAACTACAGTTCTGATGTAGTTTTGAAGATGAATCAAGAGTTATGGTTTCTCAGAGATTGAACTAGGGTTTGTAAGAAAATCCAAGGAAGATGAAATTGAAGGTTTAGAAGATTAATCGGAGATGGGTTTAGTCCGAATTAGAGTTTGAGGTTGAAGAATAGCTTGATTTTGGTAGTTAGGATTGGATTCTGTTTTAATGGAGATTTGGGAATTTAATCAGGGTTTAGTTGAGAACTTTTGGTGATGATGGGATTGATTTTGTGATGATTAAGGAGAATTAGATGGATGAATAATAACAGGGTCGTGGTTTAATTGAAGAGGTAAAGTGGGATTGCTGGAAAATCAGTGGGTTAGGGTTCTAAGGAGAATTGAGATCAAATGGTAGAGTTGAAGACTAATGTTTGATTGTGTTTATAAGAAGGTGATGGAATTGTTATAAGCCTTGAACTGGTTGGTGCCTAAGCAAAGTTATTTGAGGTAATTAATCTTCTCTATAGTTTAGTTAAATTATTCATTTCAATTGTTGATTGTATGAAATGGTTATTAAGCTAAGAATTGAATAATCTTGGAGAAAGTGTTATGGAGCTGTGGTATGTTCTTTCGACTTATGTTTAACTACAGGGAAAAAGGAAGCGAATGTTATTGTTGAGCTGGTGTGTGTGATTCAGGGATTTGAATTTTCATAGTTGTTATTGGTTGTGTTGAATTAAACTGAGTTGGGGAAATTCAAGGATTAGATGCATATATTGGAATTTGATTGTAGGCAAGGGATATGAATGTGAAAGTGGAGTGTAAATGGAATTGTGGTCTGTTGATAAAGGAAAGGTGATAGTTGTGTATAAAATGGATAAGGAATTATGTTACAGTGAACGTGTGTTTGAGGCAGTGAAGAACTGGAGATGGTGAACATGGAGTTGGGTACTGTTGTAACTTATTGAGGCTTTGATTGAGTGGCAAGATTAGTTTGAGTTGTAAGAGTAATTTAAGTTTAATTGTGACTCTCAAATGGAGTCTAAGGTGACAATTATGTGGTGATGTTGTTGGATTTGCAGAGAATGTGAGTGGCTAGAGATAGTGGCGTTGTATGTGATGTTGAATCTGAAAGGGGGCATTAGTGAATGGTGGAGGTGCAAAGTTATTGAGGTCTGGGTGTGTATGGAACTGGAGTGGGGGAAGTAATGAAACTGTGGTGGAATCAGTTACATGGGATATTGTTGTTGTTGTTGTTGATGAGTATGAATGTGTAGGGAATAAGGATGGATATGTATGAACACTGAAGATGAACTACATGTAGTGAATTGAATGGTAAGATTTCTGTTCCAAGAAGCATTGTAACGAAGATGGAGTTGAGTTATTATGTTGTGTCGTGTTGAGTTGCATTTGGAGCAAGATAGGAATTAGTTATAATTGTTTGATCTTGTGTATGCTGTCAGGATATGTAAGTTGAAGAAGAGTGTAATGCTGTTATGGAAGTGATCATAGTGAAAGCCTACAAATGCAGATCAAGGTAATCTTAGAGTACAATTGTATTAAACTATAGAGTTCTGTTTAAATGAATAATTTGTATAATGTTACATTTTACTGAATTAGGTTAGTAGAGGTTATGTGACTGTGATGGATTTAGGCATGTTAGTTGATGAGTGCCAAATATTGCATATTCATACACCTTTTCATTGGCACTTAACTCATCTTTCGCGCTTCAAAGTCATATATTATCCCAAATTCTGCATTCTTACCATCTTCAAGAATAAATATTTGTATTAATTAATTTTTTGTTTTTAAGTACTAAATAAAGCTTGGAAGAATTGAGAAGACAAAAGAGAAGAAAGTTGGAAGCATTGCAACCCGCTCGCGCATCAGTGGAATCCTGTTTACAAATTCATGGGATTAAAAAAACCCATGATCCAAAACCCAAGACCCAAATCCATTTCCACCTCACCCCCATTGGATTCTTTCCAAAACATCCACCTCACTCCCATTGGATTCTTTCCAAAACATCCACCTCACCCCCATTGTATTCCATTCTATCCATCAATTAAGAAAACATGCTTTGTTTAATTGTTGAGTGGTTGCTACAGTAAAATTCGAATCCAAAGTGTGAGAGAGTTTTTGTATATAAATAGAGAGGGTTGTTGTGTTGAAAACTCATCCAAGAATAGCTTGTTCATGTTAGTTTATCAAATTTCAATTTTGTTGTAATGTTCTTCATGTTCTAATTTCATTTACTAGGGTTTAGATGAATCCCTAATCTCATTGGTATGTATTCATATCTTGTATCTTGTTCTTGAAAGTTTAGAATTGTTTAAAGATATAATTTAATCCAAGTTTTTCAACATATTGCTCTCACAATGTATTCCATGTATCCATTGTAGTTAGAATATCTCTATGTTGATTATGCTACAACTCATGCTTAACCAAATATTGATCTTTAGATTAGTTGTGCTTAATTAGACAATTAATGCTTTGGAGAAATACTTTAGTTGTGATTAAATTATCCATTGGAGAAACACCTTAGTTATACGGTAGACTTGAATCTACTATAAGGACAAGAATAATATTACAAGTTGAATGCATATCATAGGTTATTGGTGGATTTGAATACCCTAGTATCCATATTATCATTGTTTACATATCTTGTTATTTGCATCTTTTACTTTTATTATTTCAAATCACTTGAAAATCATATCGTCGGATCGACAAAATCAAACCCCTTTTGGTTACTCTCTGAATCAGGATTTAGAATCAACTTCTACACTCTCCAAGTCTCTGTGGTTTGACCTGTGCTTGCCCTGTGTTGCTTGTCGACACTGTGCACTTGCAGTTTATACATAGAAGTAGGTATCTTTTCGAGCCTACCATTAGTCATCTCAGTTGGATATCTGACTGATTTGTTGTTGCCTGACTCAGTTAATCTGACTGAGTTGAACCTGAGTTGACTCACCGACTTTACAGACTTGACCTGAGTTGGACCCTTGACCCGGTTTGACTCAGTAGACCATTTGACATGACCTTGACTTTGTTGACTGACGTTTACTGTTAGTTGACCTTGACCAATAGTCTGACCGTTAGTGACCAATTGGACCAGGCCTTGTATTAATGGGCTGAGTTTAGCGGACTTGGACTTAGACTTAGACCTAGTATTCATATGTTGTGTGTTTGGATCCTTAGGGTCCGAGTTAGACTTCGGTTTCTTCTACAGATTTGTAGATCTTTTTAGGACTTAACTAATGAAGTATAGAACCAACCTAATTGAATTAGTAACTCTTAGATATGCTAAAGATGGATAATAAAAGGTATAAAACCATAAGTGGGCTTAGAATCATTAGATAAACTTGTATAATTCTTGTGTGAGCCATTTTGGCTAAACTCTTAGAGTGCTTGTATGATTAACAGTTAGTTATTAACAACGGTTGATTCGGAGGATGAACTGGTGGATCGTAGATCTCGAGGTAGGCGTGGCCTGTCATCAAAAGGTGTGGGAATGCATTTGACTCTTTTGTAATCATTATTGTTGCTTTTATAAAAGTTTATGATTAACAACTCATGCATTGTCTTTCCGTGCATTCCATGCTTTGTTTAAAATGCATTATAATAATCCTGTTAATTCTGTGAATCTTTCCACGATTTGGAAAGGACTTGTAATGTGTTGTTGTCAATATGAATTGTTATGGGAAATGAGAATTTCCACTTGTGGTATATAGGATACGCTCCTTCACATTTATACCTACTTTAATTCAGCTTTTATTGTTTAGAGTACTGGTCACCATGGTCTTGGTGGCGTCCATAGCTACTAGGTGTGAATTGCCGGGTAGGAATTTACAACCATATTATACATTGTTTGAATAAGGAGTTTGTCCATATACATGTATGATTATTTCAGTGACTTAGTCACTGTTTAATGTTTCGGAAAAACATGTATTGTTTTCCAAATCTTGCCTATGATTACTTAGAAGTTAAATGTTAATTATTCCCACTTCAGTTTATGTGACAGATCAGAGTTGCACAACGAAAGCTTCAAGGGTTGAGTTCGCTAGTTGATTAACTTCTGTTATGTTTATTATGTTGTATATTTTATTTGAAAACTAAATGACTATTATATATGTATCATTTGAGAGAAGATCTTGTATATATATTCCTGAGAGGGGTTAGTTTTTGGGTTAAGTTTTATAGAAGAATTCTTATTTGATTAATTCAGTAAATGTTTAGTTTTAGTGCCTCTATATTTAGTTAATCTCTTGGATTAGTCAGTTGTTAGCTTGGGGGCACTACAAAAGTTGGTATCAGAGCTCACTATTAGATCCTATATGGGAAAAGTTAGAAATAGCCAGTGCCAGTTAGAGAACTAGATTAGTTTAGAACTGGGTTGGGTTGTGAGATAAATCTTAATTACTAAAAGCTAACAATAATTAAAATAATTATTTGATTGATTGATTGGCTTGTTTGGTTGTTTGTATTTTCAATGAAGTAAAAATTGTAGGGTATTCCAATAACTTTAGCTGATAAGGATTTGAGAATAATTAATCTAAAAAGTATGAACACATAGACAATCCAATACTAAAAATAGTGACATTAACATTATTGCTGAATCTTGGAAGTTACGTATATACTTATTAAGCACCTTGACTTATTAAGCTAATATTGCTAAAAATAGTCAATAATTTATAATCACATAAATGTTTATAATATTATTGAGATTTAATAATAATTGTAAGAGTAGTTTAAATAATAATTGAACCCTCAGAGTTTAACAATAAAAATATTATAATAGTAACTGTAAATGATAATAAAAGTAATAATAATAATTTTAATAAAATGATGTTAACATTTATTGATTAACATTATGTTGAACTTAACTTAACTAAAATTTCAATAAAGATTTATAACGACAAAAGTAACGATATTACGATTAGATAGTTATGGAAATTAATAATGCTTATCTATGTAAATTAAACTAATGATAAGATTAGAAGTATATATTTTGTGTTTAAATTAGAAATTTAATAAAATACTTAGTAAGTGTAGATGCATTTTACTACCAACTACATCCAAAGGATAGAAAGCTTCTACTCAAGTCACATGAAAGTAAGCACTCAACAATGAACACAAGATATACGTGGTTCGGTATGATTACCTACGTCCACGGGGGTGAAAGGGTGAATCTTATTACTTCAAAGTGTCACAAAGGTGTTGCTCTTAGTCGGATTTCCTTACAAAGATGAACTTACTTCTCACTTTCTTCTCCTTGGTGTAAACTCGAGTTTCTCTCTCTCTCCCAAAATTACAACTTACCTCTCTTGGATACAAGTCACTCTATTTATATGAGAAGTTCCATACAACCAAGTTAGGGTGTGGGTCATGTTACATCTATTATGAAGTTCTGTGATCGGTCCTTCTTACGTCGCCCCTTATTCTATACGCATGGCTGATGCATCTTGATTCCTTCGTTTGTCCCTTGTCCGAGCCGACCTCATCTGGTGTTCTTTTGACACGATGTCGCCTGTCATGTATGTCGCCTCAGCGGTGGGCCGATGTGACACGTACTTTCTTATCCTTATGACCGTTGTACCTCGTTTGACCCACCCTGTCTTGTCTTGTCAGCTCTGTCAGAAACCTGGGGTTAAGTCTTGTCCGACAGCTGTAGAACGATCACGCCCGATCCACGTGGCTCCTCAAATCTCGCGCCTGCTGATCTTCCTTCTATGCTTCGCGTCTCTTCGTTTTTAGGTGCACCAAGGCTTAAGATGTTGCCACCTAGATCTGTGGATAATTTACACCTACATTTATGCCCCTTATTTCGCTCGTGTGGGAGACACGAGTGGAAGAACGTCGTCCCAACTTCCTACGTATTCGTCCATGCCGCAAATCCCACCATGTAGTGCCCCACTAACTGCACTTTATTACCTGTAACCGTCGGCGTCGGTTACAAATCTTCCCCTTTAAATAGCTCGCTTCTTTTTCTCCTTCTTCTTCTTTATCTTTTCTCTCTCTATTCCCTGCCGCTGCAACTTTTCTCCCAGATTCCTTCATCACTCTTTGCTTCTGAGAACCCTAATTTTCTTGATTTTCTTCCTTCATCTTCTCCTCACCGATTACTACAGTAGCCGTTGTTACAGTCTCGTCACCTTATCTCTCTTCATCGAGAACCAAGTTCTACATTGTTTCCGTTAATGGCTTCTTCTCCCTCCATGACTGAGAGAAGGTCTGTTGATGATGTTTTTTCCGAGATTGATGCTTTTTCCCTTTCTTCACTATTTTCTTACGAGAGTCCCTCCGAGTATGATGTTTGTGCCATGAAATCTATCTTTACTGATGATTTTCCTTCTGTTTCGTGCAGGTCCGAGAGAAGGGTGAAAGATATTTCCGACGAGGAGTTCGTTCAGCAGCTGAAGGAAAAGTACGACCTTGGAAATTACGAAGTTACCCTGATCTCGGGCCAAAACAGCCTTTTGAAGAAGTTCGATATGACGAAGCACGAGCAGTCGGATGATTGTGTGGTCATTACTCAGGGCCAACTGGAGCTAGGCCTTCGTATTCCCCTGTACAACCTTGATATCCCCTTTTATTACGAAGTTCTTTCCCAGCTCAATCCCTCTCATGCTTTGGCTCAGTGGACTGGCAATACTTTCCCAATTATGAACGAATGGAGGGATCGCCGAGATGGTCATGGTTCTACTGCCGAGTGGTCGACCTACAAGCCCGAGGACGCTCCAGAATATACCGTTGCCAATTTCCTTGTCAATTATCGAGCTGGTACTTCCACCTTAGGCGATCTTGCTGGTTTTGCTGCTAGTCCTCATCGGGTCAGAACTATGCCCGAGGGTGTTGACAGGATGATGCTGGATGCCGATCCCATCGGCCAGGGTTCCAACAAGAAAGCCCGCCATTCTAATGATCCGATCTATCCTCGAGTTTCGCTTCTCGTCCGAGGCCCCATTCTACATGGTAGCTTCTCGTCGCCTACTTTTCCTGCCGAGCCCTATTCTTTTTGGGTAGTCAATGATGACAAGGCTGATAAGGTATGTGTTTTCTCCTTTGTTGTTGTTTGCTATCTTGTTAGCCTCGGGCATCAACTGGTCACTTGTTGTTGTTTGAAAATCTCAGGGCGATTCTACCAAGGGAGCCGGATCGTCTAAGAAAAGATGTGTTGGCACAAGGGTTGAGGAAGACCAGGGGAAGGTAACAAACATGATGATTTTCTTATAAGTACATGTACTTGCCCCTGTTTTTTTCCTTCACATGTTCTAACGAGACACCTTGTGCACAAACACCCTAGGCGCGATGATGGTGATGTTGACGAGGTTGATCCCCATCCTCTTAGGCCTAATCCCCTCAGAGGTAAGCAAGTTGCTAAGCCACCTCCGAAGAGGGCCCCAGTCATTGAACTTTCTGATGAAGATGAACTATTTGGTGAGAATATCTCGGGTGACAAAGGCGATGAGCAAGGTGTGGGCGACCAGCAGGAGCCCTTGGAGATGCCCGTCGTAGAGAAGGTTGTTACTGATGTACTGGAAGAGCTGCTTCGCGTGCCCTGGATTACTGAGGGGTCATCTTCTGGCGCTGCGATTTCATTCACCGTCTCTGGCCCTATCATGAATTCTTTGGGTGCGCTCACTTCACCCTATTTTAGAGCGTATACTGAGGAAGAGATGTTGAATGCGGTGCCCCTCTATGGCGATATCGCCCAGACTCTTGACACAGTGGTGAGCGGATCGTTTTAGCATAGTGGTGCCCCCCCTATGATTTCTGTTCTTATTGTCGCTTACAACTTACTCGCGTTTACTTGTGTTAGATCCTGAATCGGGTACGCTTAGATGCCTCCAGTCGACACATAGAAAAGCAATTGTTAGAGTCTCTCCAACTCCAGCTACAGAACGAAAGGAGCCGCGCACGCGAGCTAGAAGTTAAACTCGCCAACGCCCAAGGTATGCTACAATTCTGCGACTCTTAACTTATGTTGATTGAGTTTATCGTGCCATCATCCTGAGTCGGGTATCCTTCTGCTATCCGAGGTAACTAGTGTAGGATTAGACGCGTCTTCAGAGTTTAGGATCATGAAGAGGAAATGGGATATTGAGAAGGATTTGGTAGAGAATCTCCGTCGGCGAATGGCAAACAAAGATGACAAAATAGATCGCCAGGATGGAGAAATCGAAGAGCTCAAGGAGGAACTAGAACGGTATCGTCAGTTTGAGTACGACCCGGCTGAGATAGACAATTTACGAGCTTATATGGGCTCTTCCCAGTGCCTTGCTGCTGAACAAACTACTCTGGTCACGAACCTAGAGCAACGGGTAAACACTTTGCAATTACAGAATCGAGACCTTCATGAAGATCATCGATGAATATTAAGAGACAAGGATGTGGTGGAGCGAACTAATAATGATCTGATAGGCCGAGTGAGTGAGTTTGATAAAGTGAGGGACGATCTAGAGTGGAATATATCGCAGCTTGCTCTGTTCCAGGTGTCGCACAATCGGTTAATGGAGGATTGGAGTGAGCATAAGAAATATTGCCCCAGTAACGAATTCAACGAAAAACACTATAGCGAGTTAACCATGAAGTTATCCAAGGCCAAGGATGAGTTTTCCAAGTCGGTAGAGTCGCTTCAGTCGGTGTTGCCAGCCATTTCAGGTCTCTTAGACGATGTGTTGGGGCCGCTCCTTAGATTTAGATTACGTATTATTCTTGCAAAATTGTTAAATCGTGTTCGACGAATAATGTTCTGTCTTTGTGATTTTGTAGCCGAGCAAAAACGTTCTCAGGAGCTGGATTAGGAGGTCCGTCGATTGAAGCAGGTCGAGGTTGATTTGAGCTCCCATCTAGCTGACGCCGAGGGGAAAGTTTCTCAGCTTACCCAACAACTCGAGGATGAACGCGTCGCCCATGCGGATGAGATAGACGAGAAGGTCCAGACGGGTATTGAGACGTGGGTGGAGAACAAGCAGCGCGAGGTCGCGCAGAAGAAGGCCGACACTATTCCTCTGAAGGCTTGAACTCCTCTTTTGTAGTGATGCTTCACTAAGTTACCCCTTTCCGTCGGGTTGTAAATCGCTTTGAAAACTTGTCCCCTTTTTTATTTCTGCTACACTGCTTGCTTGTTTTTATGGGGGTGTTGTGTCACCGGCGTTGTTTGTTTTATTTCCATTACATTCTTCGTTTTGCATGGTTACACGACATTTTCCGTACTTTCTTACTAGACGCTTGACGCAATCGAATTATCCTTTGTTTCGCATGTTATTCCTGCAGTTATTGTTCAAGTAAGTTAGTATTTTAATCATTTCTGTCGAACACACCCAACAAGGAGGGTCATCGGGCCCAATGCCATGTCCTGATTGGGGTATCTCATCACTATCTCTTTGGATTCAGTGGAAGGGTACCAGTAAACCTAGTTCTAGGCCCGACATTCTCGAGTGGTTATCGACCAACCAGTCTCGGGCAAGTGGACACGGCCACCTGCGATGGGGGCGACCTTTCAAATGTAAGTAGGCCACCTAGCTGAGGAGACCTCGCGTCTCAACAACCTTTGGAACTGGTTTCCAACCACCAGAACCCTTAGGCTACCTCGGCACTTGCACACTTCCACTGCCCCGAGTACGAATAGCCAGGCGACTGTAAGGCACCTCGGGACTTCCACACTGGCGTTTCCCCGAGTACGAATGCCCATTCGAGTGTAAGTCACCTCGGCACTTCCACACTATCTTTGCCCAGAGTACGAATGACCATTCGAGTGTAAGTCACCTCGGCACTTCCACACTGGCATTTCCCCGAGTACGAATGACCATTAGTCGCTCATGTCTTATCTCATACCCCTCACGGTTTCAAAGAGATAGGAGACATGTATCCTTACCGTTTTTCTGTGTTGCCCGTCAAGGATGGTAGAGTTTCAAAAACTTGATGTTCCATGGTTTGAGCTCTTTTGTTCCGTCGAGTCGCAATAGTCGATACGATCCTTCGCCCGCCTTAGATTCAATTATATACGACCCGCCCCATTTTGGTGCTAGCTTTCCACCCTTTTTGTCTCGCTCCCTATTCAGCCGAAAATTTCAATACTTGTTCTCCTGGGTTAAATTCTCTTGGTTGAACTCGATTGTTGTATTCTCGTTGTAACCTCCTTTGATAGTTTTCCATTTTTTGTAACGCCATCTCTCTTGTTTCTTCCAGATCGTCGAGTTTAGCCAAAATCAGATCGGACGAGACGTTTCGCCTCCAAGCTTCCGTTCTTATGGTAGGGATCATGCCTTCTGTCGGTAAGATCGCCTCGGTTCCGTAGGTAAGCATAAATGGAGAGAATCATGTAGCTTCCCTTCGTGTGGTTCTGTATGCCCATAGGACATTATATAGCTCCTCACACCAATTTCCATATTCCCTGTCCAGTTTCTTCT
Organism: Papaver bracteatum; assembly: GCA_023529315.1. NCBI lineage: Eukaryota > Viridiplantae > Streptophyta > Magnoliopsida > Ranunculales > Papaveraceae > Papaver > Papaver bracteatum. Next base: position 2,200,560 of record JAJJWX010005066.1, read on the forward strand.
TCATGTTATCGGCAATAGTCTTGTTAGTGATCTCGGCCTGCCTATTACTTTGGGGGTAAATCGGGGTAGCTTTGCTCTTTCTGATGTTGTAAGTGTTGAACAGGAGATCAATGTTCTCGCCTTGAAGTTGCTTTCCATTATCCGAGACGATAGATGCAGGGATCCAAAAGCGGCAAATGATATGTTCCCAAATAAATTTGAAAACGTCTTTGTCTCGGATGTGCCTAAGTGGCGTTGCTTCTACCCATTTGGTAAAGTAATCCGTGGCTACGATCAAATACTTCCTTTGCCCAGTTCCTACATGTAAGGGTCCGACTATGTCTACCCCCCACTTTGCGAAAGGCCATGGGCTTATAACTGAGCTCAAAGGTACTCCAGGGGCATGGATTTTCTTTCCGAAATGCTGACATTCTTCACAAGCTTTCGCCATTTGATTCGCATCTTCGTTCATGTACACCCAGAAGTAACCCATTGTCTTTGCCTTGGACGATAAGCTTCTCCCCGAGCTATGATTTCCGGCTGCTCCATAATGTAATTCGTGCAGGATTATGTGGCCTTCCTCTTTACTCAGGCATCATAGGAGGGGTCCCAAGTAAGACTTCCTATATAAAATCCCTTCCCGCAGCTCGTAGGCGCCCGACTTGCTTTTGATTTTGTTTATTTCGGGCCGACCCTTAGGTACCTCACCCGTCTCTAAGTATTGATATATTGGCTTTCTCCAGTCACCTTCTTTGTATCTCTCGGCTGTGTTAATGGCCACCTCGACCCGCATTTATGGTTTTTCTGGGATAGACGGGATAAGAAGCCTCATGACACGTATGCCTTCGATGATTGGGTCTACTAGCTGTGAGGCGATGTATGATAGAGCGTCTGAGTGCCTGTTATATTTTCGGCAAATGTGGCGGAATCTAATATTGGGTATTTGCTTGATGTAAAATTGAGCGAGCTCCCAATACTTTTGCAGCACAGGATCGTATGTAGCGTATTAGCCCGTAATTTGCCGAATTACTAATTGTGAGTCGCTAGTCAAGCGGACTTCTTTCAGCCCCATCTCCACAATTATTCGTAAGGCATGGATCACCGCTTCATACTCGGTGATGTTGTTTGTTGCCTTGAATTCTAGTCTGAACTAATGCATGATATTCCTCCCTTTTGGTGTGGTAAATACTAACCCGAGGCCCGATCCATCTTTGTTTGACGCCCCATCGACGAAGACCTCCCATCGTGTAGGGATATTGGCGGCTAATAGGTCCGCTGGTTCCTCTTGTTCCTCCATCATTCCCGGTACACCTTCTACCTCATCCTCATCACTAAGGGGGAAATCTGCCAAGAAGTCGGCCACTACTTTCCCTTTTATCGCGGTCCTCATCTTGTACACCACGTCATATTATTTGATTATGGCTCCCCACTTGGAGATTCTTCATGATCGTCCATCACTATCCAACAATGCTTCAATAGGCTATTTGGTGAGCACCCGTATTCGGTGAGCTTGAAAATATGTTCGGAGCTTAGAAGCAGCAAAATCTAGCGCGAGTACCATCTGCTCCATTCTTGTATAGTTTCTCTCGGTCGGTCTTAATTTTTTACTAGTGAAATACACTGGCTTCTCCATATTCCCCTCCTATTTTACTAGCACTGCACTAATGACATAGGGTGTCGCCCCTAAGTATATGGTGAGAATTTCTGACGGCTCGGGCCTCTGAAGAACCGGGAGGCTAGCTAGGTGTAACTTGATATTTTGAAAGGCCTCTTCACTGGCGTACGTCCATTGGAATTTTTCTCCTTTCTTCAAGATGTCGTAAAAGGCCTTGCATTTGTCCGATGACCGTGATACAAATCGCCCCAATGCTGCTATGCAACCATTTAGTTTCTGCACGTCTTTTACCGTCGCGGGAGATGGCATTTCAAGGACTGCCCGGACCTTCTCGGGATCCGCTTCTATTCCTCTAGGGGTGATGATATACCCCAAGAATTTCCTTGATGTGACCCAAAAGTCGCACTTGGCGGGGTTAATCTTCATCTTGTGTTTCCTCATTGTCTGAAAAATCTCCCGAAGGTCTCGGACATGGTCCTTAGCGCGACGACTCTTGACTAACATGTCGTCCACGTAGACTTCTATGGTGTCGTGAATCTTATCTTCAAACATGTCTCCTACCAATATCTGGTATGTTTCCCCCGCATTTTTAAGTCTGAATGGCATTTTGGTATAACAATACAATCCCCTTGGTGTGAAGAAAGATGTATGCTCCTGGTCCTCGTGCGCCAATGGTATTTGGTTGTAGCCCATGTATCCATCCATTAAGGTCATCGCCTCGTATCCGACTATCGATTCTACTAGCTGATCTATGCTGGGGAGGGGGAAACTGCCCTTCGGGCAGGCCTTGTTCAAGTCGCTGAAATCAATACATATTCTGACCCCTCCTTTCTTTTTGGGCACCACGACCATGTTAGATATCCACTGTGGGTAGTGAGATTTCCTTATTATTCCGGATTCCTGTAGCTTCTTCAGCTCGGCCTCGACTGCTTCCTGTAATTCTGGTGCGATGCGCCTCATTTTTTGTCTAACTAGTTTGAACTTTGGATCAATCTTTAAGTGGTGACAGCAGACCTTCGGGTCAATTCCCTCCAAATCGCGCACCTCCCAGGCAAATGCGTCTAATTTTTCCCTTAATAACGCCGTGAGTTGACTTGCTTGTTCGTCCGATAACAATGTCCCGATCCTTACTACCTTTGGCGCCTCTACCGTCCCCAAGTTTACTTCCCGAGTCGGTTCGACCGTCGAAAAACTTGATTTGTTCTCCCGGAAGATAGCCGCTTCCTTTGATTGCTATAAAGGGTCCTGCTCTTGGGTCTCATACGTCATGACCACTTGTGAAATCACCTCTTCCAATTCCTTTGCAGCTTTTACTTCCTCGGCTTTACTCTTCTCTCGCCTTTGCCGAGCTCGCCGATCCTTATTAATTTTTGCATCTACTTGCATACATTGCCGTGCTGCTTGGGAATCACCCATAACTTCAGCTATTCCCTTGTAGGTCGGGAACCTTAATCTCTGGTGGTATGCCGATGCTACCCCTTTAATTCCAGCGATCCATGGCCGCCCGATAATCGCTTCATAAGGTGAGGCGACGTCGACCACACAAAAGGTAGTTAGTGTATCGAGGAAGCCTCCACCGTCCGAGACCCTTAGGGTTATCTCACCCATTGGGATATTTAATGTGCCATTGAAGCCATAAATGCGATACGTTGAGGGGACGAGCATGTCGTCTGATAGTTTTATTCTTCTGAACGTGTCGTAGAATAACACCTCGACTGAGCTTCCGCTATCCACAAGAATCATTCTTACTCCCCAATTTTCGATCAGTAAGGTGATGACCAATGGGTCACTGTGTGCTTATCCATTCGTTGGGACATCCTTGGCCGAGAACGAAATGGGTTGCACCATCCAAGGTTCCATAGGTGGGGCCTTAGCTACGCTAAATATTTTCTTTCCATCTCGATCCCTTTTATGGATCCTAGAAGTAATTACTGGGCCAAGAGTGTAGTCTTGAATAGCCGAGTGTGAAATGGTGATCACGAACTGAGTTGTTCTATCGATGCGGACTTGATGAACTGGTGCATCAGGTGTTGCTATCGGATGTGGTGGGTGATGGACAAATTGCCTCAAATACCCATCTCGGATGAGATGTTGAACGATATCTTTTACTTCTCGGCAGTTGTTGGTGGAATGGCCCCTATACTGATGGTAGTGACAGTATTCGGGGTGCTCCTTGGTCTCTTGGAACTGAACTCCCCTCGATGCTGGGTAGTTGATATCGTTTCTCTTCTCGACTTCCTTGAATACCTCCTCCAAAGGAGCATTTAGGGGGGTATACGATCGGGCTTCCTGCCTCGGCTTCTTCCCTTTAGCGATCCACTCTCTCTTTTCACTGCTTCTCGGGGGTGGATCCGATCTTTTTTATGGTCGCCTAATAGGGTCGTCTGCGACCGCTTTAGCTTCAATACCCGCTTCAGCACTAGCTTATTGTATTCCTCTATCTCTTGACTCGGCCTGAATTTCTTCCAAAGCGATGTAATGCTCCTGCATTTTTCTCATCTCCTTTAAGGTTTTCAGTTTCTCGGAGAACATGGATATCCAGATGGGGTCCGATCTCCCTAACGCGTTTTCAAACCAAAAGATGGCCTGATCCACCGACACCTTCCCAATGTCAGTACATAGCTTCCTCTACCTATCGGTTAGGGTTCTTAAGGGCTCCCTGAATCTTCGGGCGAGGGTAAACAACTTTTTCAATCTAGGCCGAGGTCGACTGTTGTGCATGTAGGTCTCAAGGAAGGCTTCGACTAACATCTCATACCCATTAATCGACCCCGGTGGAAGCGAATAGAACCAGTCTCGTGCCTCTCCCTCCAGGCTAGCTGGAAAGAATTTACACATGACAACCGGATTGTTCTTCCATTGGATTAGTGACATGGTGTACATCTTCAGATTCTCGATCGCATCTCCGGTTCCGTCGAACCTAGAAGAAAATGTAGGTAATGTACACTTTGGTGGGAACGACATATGTTCGAGTTCTTGAGAGAAGGGCGTCTTCTCGGCTTCGCTCATGATTTCTGCCAATTTGTTCTCTTCGCCTCCGCCCGAGAGCTCTTTGATTTTTGCCTCCAATTCCTTAAATTTAGCCTCTGTCGCTCGATCATGTCGCCCATCTCTACCTCGCATGTCCTCATCAGTGGACGAGTCCTCGGGTGGCCCATATCTTTGCGTGGGGGGGTACCGGAGGCGATGGTGGCTGTCCTGATCGGCCGAACTGATTAGGGTTGCTCAGCCCCATCATAGGTGGTGCGTGACCTGATCGGTCATGGTAAATCGATGTTCCTTGGCTGGACGAGCCTCTTGATCTGGTTCGCTGATTTCTCAACTGATAGTTCTCATATTCCAAAGCAAGGTTCCGTTGCTGGAGCTCTCTTAGTGCCACTTCTTGTCTCCTTTGAATCTCCAAAATGGCCAATAATGTCGGGTCCGTGATTTCATGACTATAATGCCCATTTGGGTGGTGTAGCCGAGGCTGTAATGGTACAGAAGGGGGTGGTGGGTGTATTACCGGACCGTTTACATGGCCAACCGTGTGAACAAGTGTTGGGCCAATATTGCTAGATGTTCCTCGTCCCAGCTGAATCTTCCTAAGACGCTCTTGCTCTTTCGCTAGGGCTTCCTGGTACTCTACTTGTTGCCTCGCTCTTTGTCTCTGGGCTTGTGCTGCAAGCGCTACCTCATCGTCATCGGTGTCTGAAGCTGTGAGCCCATCAACTTGTTCAACTCTTCTCTAAGTAAAAATAACTTGGTCCAAGGGTAGAGTGTTATCGTCTCGCCCCAGATCGACCTCCTCATCGATAATTGGCATTCCTCGCGCAGCTGCGTGAGATTCCTCGGGCGGTGGTTGTCGACTGCCTTATTGCCTCGGCCCAGTTACCCTTGCCTGCATGCTGCTGCTAGTTACTGTACGATTCCTCAACATCCTTCTCGTTCCTGAAGTGCTAGACATTGGGTACTTCGCGTAGTCAGCCGAGTATCTCCCCAACCTACGTCAGCAAATACAAAGAACACCTTACTTTGACCTGACTTTTGGAACATAAGTTCAAACAAAAGACCAAAAAGTTTGACTGACACCACAGTTACTACTACGCCTGCTCTTGTTGACACAAAATTTCTTCCTATTATTCAGGTGGGTACACCTATCTATCCTATTTTGGTCCTACACCGAATCTGCGTCAGTTTTTTATCATTCGTCCTTATCTCTCCGTACGACGTCGCTTTCAGTACCCGACCTATGTATTTAAGTTAGTTTGTCCTTTGTTCCACATGCTCCAAATCATTGAACTTATGCACATGATTCTTAAATGGTACGGAACGCAACCCCCAGATTCAAACTAAGTTTGTACTAGCTCCACTTTCTCAAGACCTAATAATGACCTTTCCGACAACTTATGTTACACCGCCGGAAAAATCTCTAATCGGTTAGCAACTTAACACACTAGGAGATATCTAAAACGTGTACCCTTGTTAAATCTAAACGCTCAACTCCATTCTGTAGCTAGAGAACGATTTGTTTGACGTTACAGATCACTCAACTATCGGAAACAAACAGTCGTCCTTTCAACAGATTCTTTATCTAGCTTCTAACCCGAACTGTTAGTCGCTGGTGAGCTTATGAAGATTCTTTGCTGATCGAACTATTGACGGGGCGAAGAAAATTCGAGAACTGTTACTTTCGAAGACACTACAACGGTTCTAACTTTACATGCACAGAAAATGACTCAAATCAAACATTATTTCGGCAAACATAGTTCATCGTAGCTTCAACTACAACATGTTAGCGTGTATTTAGGAGCTTTTGATCGTCTCTGAAGGTTTTTCATGGCAAGGTATCCGGAGATCTTAGTCGGATCCCCTTAGTTGGCGCCAGAATGTAGATGCATTTTACTACCAACTACATCCAAAGGATAGAAAGCTTCTACTCAAGTCACATGAAAGTAAGCACTCAATAATGAACACAAGATATACGTGGTTCGGTATAATTACCTACGTCCACGGGGGTGAAAGGGTGAATCTTATTACTTCGAAGTGTTACAAAGGTGTTGCTCTTAGTCGGATTTCTTTACAAAGATGAACTTACTTCTCACTTTCTTCTCCTTGGTGTAAACTCGAGTTTCTCTCTCTCCCAAAATTACAACCTACCTCTCTTGGATACAAGTCACTCTATTTATATGAGAAGTTCCATACAACCAAGTTAGGGTGTGGGTCATGTTACATCTATTATGAAGTTATGTGATCGGTCCTTCTTACGTCGCCCCTTATTATATGCGCATGGCCGATGCATCTTGATTCCTTCGTTTGTCCCTTGTCCGAGCCGACATCATCTAGTGTTCTTTTGACACGATGTCGCCTGTCTTGTCTGTCGCCTCAGCGGTGGGCCGATGTGACACGTACTTTCTTATCCTTATGACCGTTGCACCTCGTTTGACTCACCCTGTCTTGTCTTGTCAGCTCTGTCAGAAACCTGGGGTTAAGTCTTGTCCGACAGCTGTAGAACGATCACGCCCGATCCACTGGCTCCTCAAATCTCGCGCCTGCTGATCTTCCTTTTATGCTTCGCGTCTCTTCGTTTTTAGGTGCACCAAGGCTTAAGATGTTGCCACCTTGATCTGTGGATAATTTACACCTACAGTAAGCATTAGACTTAAGAAAGCAAGGATATAATATATAAAATAAAAGGCTCAGGTTGTTAGTAATCTTATACCGAAATTATCTTAGTCTAACAAATGATTCAGTAAATCTTTAAAATGAAACAAATGTACGGGAAGTAGTAATAATAGTATGTAGATGATTAGTGTGATATTAAAATTTAAAGAAAATGAATTCGTATACCAATGGAATCTCTCTTCCTAAATAAATTCAATTGTCTTCTGAAGTAGAAAAATTAGTATGATAAACTTAAACTGTTAGAATTTAAATTAGTATCATATTGAGCATAATTTAAATTAAAATATCATTAACAAATATATAACGATAAAATAATGACTAAGACTAAAAAGCTACATGATTAGCTACGATTAAGATTTTAAAGTTAAAAATAACAAATTAGAAGTATATGTTTTGCATTTAAATAAGATAGTTAAAACAAGACTTATTAAGTAGGAATAAAAGAACGTGATGTCATATAAGACTCAAAATAAAGACTAAATTTGATAACAATCTTACACCTAGATTATCTTTAGTCCAATAAATGATTCACTAAATTACTAAATTATACACATGAAGTGATATTATAATACTTGAATACTTAGAACAAAAATTAAACTTAAAGGAGAATAAAATTGCATGTGAATAAGATACTTATAATTAATACCAAAATCTAAAATACTATTAAGACATATTAAATTTTTATGCAGACTCAAAGTTTAAATCATATTAAATTACCAACGTCAATATTTAACAAGACGTAGTATACGCATTCAATCTGAATAAATAAACTCTGTTATATCAATCTTTACGTGAAAGTAAAATTATATTTACAAGATTAGGGTTTAATAAAATTAAACTAAGTATCATTACTAAACACTTATTTTAATTGTATGTTAGTTACACTAGTAATCAAATAAGAAAATTTGATAAAACAATAATGAAAATGATAATATAATTAAGACAATAATTTTTGATAAGATAAGTAATTAACAACATTATATTTTACTCATTGCTATAAAATTTAGATTTATTGTAAATGTCATTTGAATAATGATTATTGGATAGTAATAGCAAAATATAATTTTTATTAATAGTACAACTTAAGGATTATTTAACAATAATATAAATTTAAGGAAATAAAGTTTGACCAAATCAAGTCTATGATTAATAATAAAATTTAAACTTGACATTATGATTAATTACGATTAAATTTTATTGGTCTGAGAAATAAGAAATACATAAATGTAATAATAATAAAAAAATATTAATACCAAACAACTATGATAAACTGTTAGCGGTTATTAGCTTATATCAAGTCACATAATGAAATAAACAATTAGGTATAACCTTATATTTGGATAATGGTTATAACATTATTAAGTCATTCTTAATTAGTATATGAATTTAAAATCTATCTAGTTATAATAATATATAGTCTCATTTGGAATTAAAATTCGATTTCATTTAAATAAATAGATAATAATAAAATAAAAGGTAAGATAAATAATTCGGATAACTAAATTTCTTAAAATGATGTGAACTGCTTATATATTTTACAAAGTAAATTTATCAGACATACTCTAGTAAAGATAGAAGTTAAAGACTAAATAATCCTGATAAAATAAATTAATACTTAGTTAATCGTAATAAGTTTGCACTTAGTTAATCCAACACTGGGGAATAGTGAAGGTTGTGTTTTCTCTGTTCGTAGGAAGGCATTGTCGGGATTGGCCAACCTTGACAGGGCAACTACATTCAGAGATGACCGATCATAGAAGGATGAATTAGTTCTTTTTAGAGAACCTATAGTTTCAACCTTAGAAATATTTGTAGGTTTCTTCCTTGAAGTTAAAGACAGATATATTACAAGATAGAAATTTGCAGATAGAACTTAGACTTCCCTATTTGATAGAAATTAAATCAGCATAGTGGAACTTTGAGCCACAAATTTTAGTAGTAGAAAACCACATAGGGTTGTTTGCACTTAGACAAGAGATGGGATTATTCTATAAGGTGGGGAGTTTATGAAGACCAGAAGGATGGATCGATTTTAGAGGACGAAAATGATATAAGGTGGGGAGAATGTAACGATCTTCAAGCTCGTCAACGCTATTAGACTATTCAAGGGACGTCTTAGCCGGTAATAACTCGATTAGTTTAACACGAATGTTAATTAATAAAAATTAATCTAACAATGATCTAGCTATGAAACTAGTACCATTGAATAGGTCTCGGAAAGTTACACGTGATGGACTACTCGAACGTGTCATTTGGATATCGTACGAAGAAGATATCATCATATTTGTTGAAGGGCAAAATAGTTTTGTTGTTAACCGACCTGGCTTCCCTTAACGTTTGGGTGGGTGCGTTTAGCATGGGTCGTTGGCCTTATCACCAAAACCTGTCGAGATAAGACTTTCACTTTCTCTTTTCTTATTCTTTCCTATTCTTCTCTGCTTCTCCTCTTTCTCTTCTCTGCTGAAAATTTGCGAGTCACGTAAAGATTTGTTGTTAAGAAATCGATTGATGAAGAAGAATTAACGAGGATGGATGTGATGATGTTGTGTATTAGGGAAAAGAACTTTTAGAGATTGAAAAGTTAAATTAGAAGAAGACAAGTTAGGGTTTGTAAATTAATTATTGGATTCGTATGGAATAGATAGGTTAATTAAGTTGTTGATGGATGAAGAATAGAAGGGTTGAGGTTTAACTACAGTTCTGATGTAGTTTTGAAGATGAATCAAGAGTTATGGTTTCTCAGAGATTGAACTAGGGTTTGTAAGAAAATCCAAGGAAGATGAAATTGAAGGTTTAGAAGATTAATCGGATATGGGTTTAGTCCGAATTGGAGTTTGAGGTTGAAGAATAGCTTGATTTTGGTAGTTAGGGTTGGATTCTATTTTAATGGAGATTTGGGAATTTAATCAGGGTTTAGTTGAGAACTTTTGGTGATGATGGGATTGATTTTTTGATGATTAAGGAGAATTAGATGGATGAATAATAACTGGGATGTGGTTTAATTGAAGAGGTGAAGTGGGATTGCTGGAAAATCAGTGGGTTAGGGTTCTAAGGAGAATTGAGATCAAATGGTAGAGTTGAATACTAATGTTTGATTGTGTTTATAAGAAGGTGATGGAATTGTTATAAGTCTTGAACTGGTTGGTGCCTGAGCAAAGTTATTTGAGGTAATTAATCTTCTCTATAGTTTAGTTAAATTATTCATTTCAATTGTTGATTGTATGAAATGGTTATTAAGCTAAGAATTGAATAATCTTGGTGAAAGTGTTATGGAGCTGTGGTATGTTCTTTCGACTTATGTTGAACTACATGGAAAAAGGAAGCGAATGTTATTGTTGAGCTGGTGTGTGTGATTCAGGGATTTGAGTTTTCATAGTTGTTATTGGTTGTGTTGAATTAAACTGAGTTGGGGCAATTCAAGGATTAGATGCATTTATTGGAATTTGATTGTAGGCAAGGGATATGAATGTGAAAGTGGAGTGTAAATGGAATTGTGGTTTGTTGATAAAGGAAAGGTGATAGTTGTGTATAAAATGGATAAGGAATTATGTTACAGTGAACGGGTGTTTGAGGCAATGAAGAACTGGAGATGGTGAACATGGAGTTGGGTACTGTTGTAACTTATTGAGGCTTTGATTGAGTGGCAAGATTAGTTTGAGTTGTAAGAGTAATTGAAGTTTAATTGTGACTCTCAAATGGAGTCTAAGGTGACAGTTAGGTGGTGATGTTGTTGGATTTGTAGAGAATGTGAGTGGCTAGAGATAGTGGCGTTGTCTGTGATGTTGAAGCTGCAAGGGAACATTAGTGAATGGTGGTGGTGCAGAGTTATTGAGGTCTGGTGTGTATGTAACTATAGTGGGGGAAGTAATGAAACTGTGGTGGAATCAGTTACATGGGATATTGTTATTATTGTTGTTGTTGTTGTTGATGATGAGTATGAATGTGTAGGGAATAAGGATGGATGTGTATGAACACTGAATATGAACTACATGTAGTAAATTGAATGGTAATATTTCTGTTCCAAGAATCATTGTAACGAAGATGGAGTTGAGTTACTATATTGTGTCGTGTTGAGTTGCATTTGGAGCAACATAGGAATTAGTTATAATTGTTTGATCTTGTGTATGCTGTTAGGATATGTAAGCTGAAGAAGAGTGTAATGTTGTTATGGCAGTGATCATAGTGAAAGCCTGCAAATGCATATCAAGGTAATCTTAGAGTACAATTGTATTAAACTATAGAATTATGTTTAAATGAATAATTTGTATAATGTTACATTTTATTGAATTAGGTTAGTAGAGGTTATGTGACTGTGATGGATTTAGGCATGTTAGTCATCTCAGTTGGATGTCTGATTGATTTGTTGTTTCCTGACTCAGTTAATCTGACTGAGTTAAACCTGAGTTGACTCACCGACTTCCCAGACTTGACCTGAGTTGGACCCTTGACCCGGTTTGACTCAGTAGACCATTTGACATGACCTTGACTTTGTTGACTGACGTTTACTGTTAGTTGACCTTGACCAATAGTCTGACCGTTAGTGACCAATTGGACCAGGCCTTGTATTAATGGGCTGAGTTTAGCGGACTTGGACTTAGACTTAGACCTAGTATTCATATGTTGTGTGTTTGGATCCTTAGGGTCCGAGTTAGCCTTCGGTTTCTTCTACAGATTTGTAGATCTTTTTAGGACTTAACTAATGAAGTATAGAACCAACCTAATTGAATTAGTAACTCTTAGATATTCTAAAGATGGATAATAAAAGGTATAAAACCATAAGTGGGTTTAGAATCATTAGATAAACTTGTATAATTCTTGTGTGAGCCATTTTGGCTAAACTCTTAGAGTGCTTGTATGATTAACAGTTAGTTATTAACAACGGTTGATTCGGAGGATGAACTGGTGGATCGTAGATCTCGAGGTAGGCGTGGCCTGTCATCAAAAGGTGTGGGAATGCATTTGACTCTTTTGTAATCATTATTGTTGCTTTTATAAAAGTTTATGCTTAACAACTCATGCATTGTCTTTCCGTGCATTCCATGCTTTGTTTAAAATGCATTATAATAATCCTGTTAATTCTGTGAATCTTTCCACGATTTGGAAAGGACTTGTAATGTGTTGTTGTCAATATGAATTGTTATGGGAAATGAGAATTTCCACTTGTGGTATATAGGATACGCTCCTTCACATTTATACCTACTTTAATTCAGTTTTTATTGTTTAGAGTACTGGTCACCATGGTCTTGGTGGCGTCCATAGCTATTAGGTGTGAATTGCCAGGTAGGGATTTACAACCATATTATACATTGTTTGAAGAAGGAGTTTGTCCATATACATGTATGATTATTTCAGTGACTTATTCACTGTTTAATGTTTCGGAAAAACATGTATTGTTTTCCAAATCTTGCCTATGATTACTTAGAAGTTAAATGTTAATTATTCCCACTTCAGTTTCTGTGACAGATCAGAGTTGCACAGCGAAAGCTTCAAGGGTTGAGTTTGCTAGTTGATTAACTTCTGTTATGTATATTATGTTGTATATTTTATTTGAAAACTAAATGACTATTATATATGTATCATTTGAGAGAAGATCTTGTATATATATTTCTGAGAGGGGTTAGTTTTTGGGTTAAGTTTTATATCAGAATTCTTATTTGATTAATTCAGTAAATGTTTAGTTTTAGTGCCTCTATATTTAGTTAATCTCTTGGATTAGTCAGCTGTTAGCTTGGGGGGGGCTACAATGTTGTTACTACTTTATTCATGACTATGACTCCTCTCGTGATAAGTAAGATGAAATCTTCCATATGCGGCTTCATGGTAGAGCAATTTAAAGTGAACTAGCGTATCCATTGATTCAGCTGATATTGTGATGTTTGTATGCTGCGCATTTATTTGGCCCACTGGAAAGCTAGGTATGCTCCTCTTGTAGCTCCTCCTTCTCCATTGTATCCTATATATCCTCTAGTGCCAATGATGTTTCCTGCAAAATCTGTCATAATTAGAGTAGTACAATGTAGTAAGATCTCACTGTCCTGAATTGTGCATATACTGATATGATTCCCGAACCCTGCTTATATGTCCCAAGTATAAGGAGTAAGATTGTGTTGCAATATATTGTCAGTTTCCTCTGGTAAGAGAGGGAAACTGTTCAAGATATGTTCTTGTATAACATGTATTCTGTTATAGTTACTCAGATGTTGCTTTATTCTGAGAATAGTAACTCCCGCATTAGGTTGAGTATTATTGAATACAAAGTCACATCTAGCTTTCCTGATATGCCAGCAAGTAGTAGCATAAATGTTGCAATCAGTGCTAGTATTTCCAAGTTGGAACCAATAATTCAACCAGTCAATGAATATGGTATTGTTATCAAATTGAGAGTGTGGGTAGCCAAGAATTTCTTGCCACACCAAAGTAGTTATCGGACAGTTTAAGAACATATGTGACATGGTTTCTTCTTCTCCACTATTGCAAACTGTGCATGAAGGATTTATATAGTGAAGAATGCTTGCAGTTTTAGCATTGGTGGGAAGAATTCCATGAGCACATTTCCAGATAATTTTTTTGATAACTGGGGCTAATGCCATATTCCAAATGGCTTCCCAATTGCCAGTTAGAGCATCATTTCTGTAAAGGTGGCCAATTTTTTCCTTGTACATCTCCTTGACAGAGAACACACCAGAATCGTTCAGATTCCAAATTATTTTGTCTTCTTCATTTGGATGTGTCTGAAAAGCAACAATGGCTCTATCCTTGTCATTGATAAAGTAAGTATTGACTTGAGCTTCATCCCAAGTTCCATCTGGGAGAAACAGAGATTCTAGCATATCCATGGATTGAGGACAGTTATTGGGTTTTTGTAATCTTGAGGTGGTATTTGGGATCCGTATATCATCCCAGATTTTAATCTTTATACCATTACCAATCCTCCAGGTGAAGTGTTGTTGTATGTTGTTTATGCCTTCTAAGATACCTTTTCAGACCCATGAATATCCCTCCTTTGATTTTGTATCCATGCTAAGAACATTTCTTCCTAGTAGGTATTTGGCATCCATGAGTTTGTACCATAATGAATCTTTATCCTGCTCAAGTCTCCAACCAATTTTTGTTATCATTGAACTGTTGAAAAGTTCCATATTCATGAAACCAAGACCTCCCATTTCCTTTGGCTTGCATAGAGCTGTCCAAGCTTTAGGATAGTAACTAGAAGGGTTTTCTATGTTTTTTCCCCAGAAAAAGTCTCTTTGAAGATTATTGATGTCTTTGCATGTTTTCTTGGGAATCTTGAAGCAGCTCATTTGGTAAATACAGGCTGAGGAAGTGACAGATTTGATGATGACCTCTCTTCCAGCAGGGTTTAGAGGTGTATTCTTCCAGCCAGTGAGTCTCCTCTTCAATTTTTCTACACCAGGTTTGAAAGAATTAATTTTGCTTCTATGAGTGAAAAAGGGTGAGCCCAAATATTTGCCATCCAGCTGAAGAACATGAACTCCCATAGAATTGCCGATTTGAGGGATGAGGTCAGGATTGGTGTTCTTGCTGAAAAAGACTCCAGATTTGTTGAAGTTGATCAGTTGGCCAGAGTTTCTGCCAAAGATCTGTAGAAGTTGCATTATATTTTTATCTTTAGTGATGTTTGCTTTGCAAAATATCATGCAATCATCAACAAATATAAGATGGCTGATGGGAGGTGCAGCTTTGCAGATCTTGATACCACTGTTAATGCCCATCTCCTCAGTATGAAAAAGAGTCCTTGAGAGAGATTCCATGCAGAATAAGAAGAGGTAAGGTGATAGAGGGTCACCTTTTCTTAATCCTCTAAAAGGTTTAAAGAATTTATCAAGAGAGCCATTGATGAGAACAACATAAGTGGAGGTAGAAATACACTGATATATCTTGTTGCATCATTGATCATCAAACCCAATTTTCTTCATTAGATACATTAAGAATCCCCATTCCACTCTGTCAAAAGCTTTTTCCATACCTATTTTTATTCCCATTGAACCAGTATTTCCTTTTTTTCCTCTTTTGGATCTCATAGTGTGAATGATTTCATGAGCAATATCAATGTTATCATAAATTTGTCTCCCAGGGATGAAGGCAGATTGTAAGGAGATATGATTTTGTTTAGGAAAGGTTTCATTCTCTAGTCTAGGAGTTTAGATATAACTTTGTAGGTGGTGTTACAAAGGCTAATAGGTCTAAAGTGGCTAGCGGTGGTTGGGTTGTCAATTTTGGGGATGAGGGCTATGAAGGTGGCATTCATACCCTTAAGAAGATGACCAGAGAGGAAGAAATGTTGAACCATGGTGACAATATCATTTCCAATGATGTCCCGGTTGAGTTTGAAGAAGTTTGGTGGGTACCCATCTGGCCCTGAAGCTTTATCATTTGCGATACTGAATAAGATGGCTTTAATTTCTTCAGATTCTGTTTTTCTATTGAGGATTGTGTTGTCTTCATGAGTTATGGCTAGAGGTATAAGGTTAATAATTTCAATGGAGGTGGTTACTGTTTCAGCAGTAGCCATCTTAGAAAAGTGATTGGTAAAGCAGTTCTTGACCTCTTGATACTCACTAATCCAGTTGCCTTCCTCATTTTGGATAAAATTTATTTTATTTCTTCTAGCTCTACTCTTAGTAGCTCTGTGGAAATAGCTTGTGTTTTGAACTCCAGCTTGATAAGTTGGTCCCAACTCTTGGTTTTACAGAACTTTTCTTCAATGTATTGCCAAATTTTGAGGTGTTGTCTAGCATCAGCTAGAGATTGTCCTCTATCATCTCTGAAATAGTGAGTATGGAGCCAGTTAAGATGTTGTTTGCATTCATCAATGTTGGTTTTGATATTTCCATATACTTCCTTATTCCATATTTTGAGTTTCAGCTTAATATCTTTAAGCTTTCTGGCTATTGAGAATGCACTTGAGTCAGGGTAATCTTTTGCCAACATTCAACAATTATTTTTTTTGCAATCAGCATGCTCTATCCAGGGTCCAAAGAATTTGAAAGGAATCTTGCCATTCTTCCAGTAAGGGTTAGAATTAAGCAGGATTGGATGATGATCAGAACCAATAGCTAGCATATTGGTGATAATAGTATTTGGGTAGACAGCTATCCAATCATCATTAGCTAGACCTCTATCCAACCTTTGTTCAGTGAGAGCATGACCTTTCCTTTTGTTGGACCAAGTAAAAGGAAAACCATAAAATCCAAGATCAATGAGATCCAAATTAATGATCTTATTATTGAAGATGGCAGCTTCATTAGCATCCATAGGATGAGTACTAAACTTTTCATAGTTATGAAGAAGAATATTAAAGTCTCCAATAACCAACCACGGAAACTTGTTGGAAACTGCAGTTTGCTCAAGATTTTCCCAAGAGTTTAACTTGGACTGGTTGTCATAAGGATTCCCATAGTAGCCTGTGAATAACCAAGGGGGCTATTGACAGTCTTGATTGTAGCATTTATATGGTTTATTGAAAAATCCAAGATATCTATGGAGATATTGCTTTTCCATATCAAAGCTAAGCCACCAGCAGTGCCACTTTCCCCTCTTGGGTTAACAGACCAGAAGTTGTTAACACCTAATTCATGCATAGTTTTCTTTAAGTTGTCATGCTTTTGTCTAGTTTCAGATAAAAATATGATGTCAGGATTTAATTTTTTAAGCATATCATGTAAATATCTCTTAGTATCACTGGTGCCTAACCCCTGGCAATTCCATGCTAAAGAAGTAAAGAATTGCCAAAAATAGGACACAGTTGGATACTTGGATAAGAGTCTTCTAGAGATCTTGTCATAATGAACAAAAAACAGGCATAGCAAGAAATAGCAGGATAAATCATGAATTCTAAAGTAAAGAGAAAGAAAAAGGATCAGGTTAAATACAATTGTTCTAGTAGTAGAGGCTTCCAAATCGCCATTATCCATAAGGAGTCGAGTATTGTTTTCTTGCTCCTGAGAAGAACCATTGAACTCTTTGAACCTTTTGACACATGTCAATTCCATATTATTAAGAGCAATATTAGCTTTAGTATTGGTGACTTTCTTTCTCTTGGTATCTATGAAAGTTGAGGATGGTTTGTTAAGAGAGGTATTTTCAAGATTCTCAAAGTTATGATCTTTTTTCTTAGCTCTCCAAGCAGCTTTTTTTTCCTTCTTATTAGCTTCAGCTTCCATGTTGGCTTTGATTTGGGTATTGAAAGGGAAGTCATGAAAATATTTTGGGGTGTTGGTGACTGGGAAAATATGCTCAGCAGTAGCATGGTCAGCGGCAGCTGTTTCCTCATCCACCTTTCCTGAATCATTATAGTTGCTGGTATTTGTTCTTGCAGCAGCTTTTCACCTTGGCAGTTTCTTATTATAAGAGCCAACAATTTTTTTAGAAAATTCCACCATTTTGTTTCTGATTTGACATGCTAAGACATCTGGGTGGGGAGAGGGTGTTGAATCAGAGTTCATGGCCTTAGCCACAAAGATGATATGGGAATTTGAGGTTAAGGCTATGTTGGCTATGGACTTTTCAAGCTCCCATCTTTTAGCAGCCTTTAGTTTGGCTTCAGATTCAGCAGCAGCATCTGCATCAGAGTAGGGTCTGTGAATGATATCCTTTCCAGCTTGGACAATTTTTTTTCTAGGAGTTATTGCTGGGGGTGCTGGTTGGGGAGTTGGTAGATGATGGTACTCCGGATTATTTTGATTAGGGGTGAGGGACATGATGGGCTAGGATGATCAAGTATTCTACAAATTTTACAAAACTTGATGCCATGAAGAGCATAATCATATTCCAGCCAGTGAGACACATTAGGAGTTTCAAAAGCTTTATTCCAAACTTGGGAGATCTGGTAACATTGATTGTTACTTTAACTTCCATATTTTTTTCAAATATATCTCTTCCATAAGGTTTTTTTGCACCCTGAAAGACTCCAATGGGTCTTATGATGTTTTGTATATCTGGGATTATATGAGTTGGGATTCTTTTTACTAAGAGCCATATCATGATTTTGGAGAATAATTCTTCATCAATAAGCTCAGGGCCATTAGCAGGTACTCCCACAAGAACCATCAGTTTGTCAAAAACACCTCTAGTACCTCCATTTCTTAAGGTTGAGTAGTCTTCTTCATGAGTAGTTCTGAGAATGAAAAAATTTCTTCTTCTATTCCAAACTTCAACCTCAATTCTGCTAAGCATTTCCCAGTTTGTGTTGATAAAGTTACTGACTCTAGATATTTGAAAGCATATATTTCTACATGGTTTTCCTATGAAACACCATTTCCAGTCTTAAGTTTGCTTGGTTTTGATATTTTCAGTGTTGATGAAAACTTTTGGAAACAAATCCTCAGGGATGGAGAGAACAGAGTTCATTTGTTTGACCAGGTTATCAATGGATTGTGGGTTTGAGTTAGAGTATAAGTCCATAAAACTGAAACTATGGAACCAAAGTAGGAGGTATGAGAGGTGGTATTGTTTACAAGTAGCATAAAGAGAGAGACTTATCACTTAAAGAGTGATGTGGAGATGACTAACTTTAATTTGAATTTGGTTCACGGGTGTGTATTGAGTCTTTTCGTAGGTGAAGTAGAAACAAAATCTTAGGTAGAGGATGGTGATGTTGTACTTGTATCCGATGTAAGCCTCAATAACGTCGTTGCGTTGGCTGGGCATGGATAATAGCAATTTGGATCGGGGCCTATTATCAATGACAATGTGAAATATTAAGTTAGTCATCAATAGCTCAAAAGAAGTTGGTTGCATACTTACCTCGATATTTATACTGGCTATTATGACCAGAACTGGTGTAAGGAGAGTGTAATCACACTTTGGTTCCTTTTTTGAAGTCATGATGTGTTGCCACCAAAATGTTATGGGATCATCGAAGATTTTGCAAGTATTAATAGCCCAAATAAAGTTTGACTCAGCTTGCATCTGAAAATTGGTGTTGAAGTTATTCAGATCTAGTATAAAGTTGCGTTCGTGGAGAATAAGAACATTGCATGTCTGCCATCTGGAGGGGAAGAGAGATGATTTTCCACCTGGAAGCACCACCAACAACACATATAATGTGGATATTTTGCGTGTGAAGATAACCTTTCTGTAATATAGGTTATAATTGCATATGAGCAGGAGAATTGAAACAACAGAGGTAGAAGGGAAGGTGAAAGGTTTAGTGTGCAAATTGCGGTATTGGGAAATGACGCAATTTATTAGCGAAATGGTCGAGGCTGTTAGTATGAGCCCCTTAAAAGGGGATTTCTCTCTTGAAGGAAGTAATAGCCATAGATTAACCTTTGAAAAAATTTCTTCCAAGAGCTTTCTGAGAGAAGAAAAATGTCTGGAGAGCAGGCACCCGTTGATCGAAAAGGCAAACGCAAGTTGGATGATGTAAATATTGATCCCCATATCCACTGGTATCCATATGAAAATTTGATTCATCGATTGCCTCATGGAATTTCTTTCCCACAAATGTGTGAATCGCCCAATTTTAGAGAGAACTTCGATTGGTATTTGAAAATTATGCAACATAACAATGATGTGAAGATTGAGACTGAGAGGTTATTGTAATTTTGTCCACCAGGTGATGTGCATGAACTGTTGATCGATTCGCCTATTGAGAGGTTGATTCAATTCATCAAAGATTCTAAATCTTCTCCCATGAACCAAGATACTAGTAATCCGTTCATTAGGCCCGATTTGTTTGTTGAGCAGGGTGGCTGTAGAATTCCCGGAGCTACTCATCATAAAGAACAACATGTTTCTGCTAATATACCAGAACAGTTGAAGAATCCAAAACGACTTGGTTCTGATGACGATAATTGGGCGTTGTATGCATACCATCCGAAATTTGGGCCATTCGAAGTGCATGAGGGGGTTGCGATTGTTGCTGATTGATTTCTCGTATCCGGGTTGAGTAGAGTTGGATTTCAATCTATCACACTGCTTGCTGCTGCGCAACAGATGGTTCGACAGTTGGTCGCTCAGCCTTGGGGAGATGGAGAGCCTATGCATTTTCCAGTTTTGGATGCTCTCTGTCCTTCCACCGGGAAGATTGGACGTGCCATCTTTGCCGGAGCGAGTCAACCCGCCACCTATCTAGCCTCTGATTTCACCGCCGATCCGATGCCGCCGATGAGTCCTATCATTGTAGAATCTAATTCTGATGTTGATCAGGAGGGGAAGAGAAGCACTCCGACCAGAGTTCAGCCTCCAAATCCAGTCAGGCGATTGACTCGGAGTCAGACTCGCAAAGTCAGTCAGGGAACTCGGAGTCAAACTCAGCGGGTGAGGTAGGTAGTAATCATCTTGGTTTACTAGTTTCTTGTGGTCAAAAGACATGATAGGGTATTTGTGAATTTGGATGTATGGTTGTTGTATTTCAATTTGAGAGGAGAACTGAATTTTATTTTTCGGGTTTGTTTGAAACTTGGTTTGGTTACTGTTGGTTTTATGTGGTTTAAAGATATTATTTTCCTCTGAAATTTGATGGGTTTACCCTTCAATTGAGTTCTGGTGGAGATTGTTAGCAAAGCTATTGAATGAAATGTTACCCGAGGCATCAGTTTTTGAGTTTCTTCTGGGAATGTCAGACTCGAGATTAATCCAGATAGATAAATGCCATTGCTAATTTTTAGAAAATAGGTTTCACAAATATTAGAGAGTGGACTCAGAGGTGGTTTTAGTTTTGGGTTGGGGTTGTTTGAAGGTATATGATGAGTTTTAGTAGGGAAATGGGGAGTAGACTCCTTGAGCCAAGATAAAAGGTTATCCATATTGTGATTGGAATAAGATAGATGGTTTTCCATAAAAGGGGGTTTAGAGGTTATAACTTGTGTAGGATGTTGAACATGCCTGGTTTTTAGGAATTCCAGAGATGATGGTAAAACAGGTGTTATGAGTGAAATTGGTAAACCAGTAGATGGTAATCCAGTAAATGGGAATGTTGTAAATGTTTGAATGTTAGTAATGCTGGTGATTAAAGTGATTTGATATTGATTGTAGAATCTAGCTGCCTTTCCCGTGAAGTTAATGACTTGTTTCTCTATACCTCCATTTCCTGTTCTGGGTTCTCTTTAAACCCTGCTGATTGTGTCAAAATCAAAAAAAAAAAAAAAGTGACCATTATATATTTTCCCCTACTACTGTAATATTATTATTATTATTTAATTATTTATTTTTTTTATAAATTAAAATCAAATTAAAAATCAACATCAAAGTCAACATTACAAGGAACGGTGGGCAACCTAGCAACAAGCTGGTCACCGACCCTTTTTGAATATTTATTATTATCTCTCCACCCTTTAATGAGAGCAAGGAATCTCTCAAAACGTTAACCAATTTTGGTGTCCCGCACGTTTTTTTTGCCTCCCGCACGTATTTTTGTTAAAACCGAGTTTTTAAACACGCGCCGTTGGATTTTATCCATCTCCAACTAAAGACGTTCGATTCAGCTGCTCTACGAAATTACAAAGCTACACCTTATACATGAACAAAAACTCTTCGCATTTCTTTTCTTTTTCATGGACAGTCCTTCTTCTCCCTCAACTCTCACTCTCTTCTAAACAGCAAAAATCCATCCTTCCAACGACTGTTCAGCTACGTTTCTAACAATTTTCGAACATTTAATGACGAAAATGAAGATTTCAATCGGTTGCTTTTTCTTCTTCAATTAGGTATGCAAGTTTTCTAAAATATAAAATCGTTTTGTATTGTAATTTGAGATTCTAGGGTTTTGTAAATTTATGGATTTATTTGATTTCTGTTTATGAATAATTTTGAAGGGTTTTTATAAAAGGAAAATATCAGCATTTAGCGTAGCATATGCATCTTAATTTTTTCCTGAAATTAGTTGAACATGATTCGTTAAATCCTTCAATTTCATCTGTTTACATTGAATTGAAAATTGGTGGTTTTTGTTTATGGTTTCCCACTCTGTGAATTTTGGATGGATTTTTCTGAAATATGAAAATTTATTTGTCGGCATATAATAGTTTGCTTTAGGGAGTTAGCTTAGTGTTAAAAAGTTTGGGTTGTATGTGACTATTGGATGCATAGATTAACGCTGGTGATGCATATATGAGAACTTCATTGCAAAGTTGTGAGAAATCAGTTGAAAACATCTTTGATCCATGAGATCGGCAACCACTAGAGTGTTCTAAAGCTATGGACTATAAACTCATTGGTGAAGCAAGAAGGTAAAAAATAACGAACATGGAAATCTAACGAATCCAATGATTTGAACGAAAATGAGAAACTAGCAAGTGTGGTGATTTGTAGGTTGTGGAGGTTGGGGAGTGCGAAAGGGTATGCCAATATTGAACTGAAAATCAGAGTCAAAGCTTTGGCATGGGTTGGGTTTTCTCTGATACTGTCAAACCAACTTTATGGGAATGGCCTGTAAAGAAAGGAAATGCTATGCACAAGAAATTATGGGGTCTTCTTCCATTTGCCATCTGGTGGAACATTTGGACAGAGCACAACAATAGGCTTTATGGAAACAAAAGAAGGGGTATAAATCAGTTAATCATTGCAGTTAAATGCACATTTTTTAACTGGTGTAGATGGACTAAGATCTTTGAGAACATCTCATTGAGTACAATTATATGTAATTGGGATGTTGTACTAGCTTAGGCTCTTAGCTTTGCTGGTTTTTCTTTTTCTCTCTTCTGTATTTTGTCATGCCCTTATGACTGTTTACTTTCTTAATGAAATTTACCTTTGTCAAAAAAAAAAAAAAAAAAAAAAATCAGAGTCAAGCAAATGTTAGCTTGCATTTCTTGGTTTCTCTCTTATACATTATGGTTGTTTCCTTCTGCAATTTAAGCCTTTCAAATACCAGTTTTTTTTTTCTCTTTGTATGATGTTAATTGGTGCAGATATTTTCAATTGCAATGGAGTGAAGCTTTGTTATTGTGATCGTGTGCTTTTATATGCTTAGATTGATGTCGTCACATGTAGACTATGTAATCCATGTTAGAGATTAGCAAATCATTTGTAAGATTTGCCAATCTGATGGGTTCTGTTTTGTTTTATGTGCTGCAGTTGGTTTCCACTTAGTTGGGCTCATTTGAAGGCTAGGAAGAAGGTAGATGAACAACGTCTACGCTGCCAGATAGGATAGAAGAAAATGGTGGGGCTGGTGGTACCATTGATAGGTTTGAGGAGAACTTCAGAAATTCGACATAACACGTGCAAGAAGATAATTATATCTATAGCGAAAGAAATGAAACAGTTATTTTTTTAAAAGTTGCTAACTTCTTCTAATGTTGGTCTCAATTTTGATAGATTACATTACTAAATTTGATAGATTACATCTACCAAAAAAAAAAAAACATTACCAAATTTGTTGTTTGTCTCGCACACTTATTGATTTTGCAACTTTATTCCATTTAATTACAATTTTTTTTTTAATGGGACAAACTTGATACAACTAAATCCCAACAATTTCATTCATAAAGAAAATGTTACACATTTCACTTTTGTGGAGGTGTGATAGTTTGCCGACGTGCAATGCGGGTGCACTCTACTTGTTATTATAATACTTTCATAGGGAGGGTCAAACTTTGAAAGACGTGGCAGACGTGCAGTCTTGGATCTGATTGCTCTTATGGTATGCAGCAGCTTCCTGGAAGTTCGAAGCTGCTACATATACACCACCATCATACCCCAACATTTTACACCCTTATGTGTCATCAATAGAAAACGTAGATTTCATCCTCACCCTACCCTACCAGAGAAAATAGAGTTGAAACCAATAAAAACTAACTAAAAGTACACTGACACCTTCAGTTGTCATCCCAGTTGTCATCCCTGCCTGTGTGCTGGAGAGAAAGACAGAGAGACTATTATTCC
The DNA here is from genome assembly GCA_023529315.1 of Papaver bracteatum. NCBI lineage: Eukaryota > Viridiplantae > Streptophyta > Magnoliopsida > Ranunculales > Papaveraceae > Papaver > Papaver bracteatum. The sequence continues at coordinate 2,224,669 of JAJJWX010005066.1, forward strand.
TAGGCTAGTTTATAGAAAGAGAGAGAGATATGGGAGGAGTATTTAGTTCTGTGTTGGGTGGTGGAAGTAAGAAAACACCAGAAGAATTACAAATGGCTTTAGCAAAAGCAAAAGAAATTGTTTCTTCAACTCCAGTGGTTGTCTTCAGGTTTCTAAAATTATTTCTCTAATGTGTATTAATTGTAGCTTAAATTTGATTTGTGTTTTCCGTTTTTTTCAATTGATTTGGGGTTTTCTTGTTTTTTTGGCAGCAAAACATACTGTGGGTTTTGCACTAGTGTTAAGAAGTTGTTGACACAGCTTGGAGTAGCTTTTAAGGTCATCGAATTGAACCAAGAGAGTGAGTTTCAAATCTCCATTCTAATTTGACTGTTTGTATTTTCATTATTTTATTTTTTTGCCCTTTTCTTTCTGGGTCTCTTGCAAAATTTGAACTGGATTTGTGAATTGTGAAGGTGATGGGGATGATATCCAAGCTGCACTACTGGAGTGGACTGGACAAAGGACTGTTCCTAATGTATTCATCGGAGGAAAACATGTCGGCGGCTGCGACAGTAAGATCTTAAGCCTAACCCCCCAAATTTTCCTTCCTCCTTCCATTGTTCTCCAACTTATTATTTTGGACGGTGATAACAGGTGTTACTGCTCTGCATCAGAAGGGTAAACTGGTGAATATGCTCACTGAAGCTGGGGCTATTGGAAACAACTCTTCCCAGCTGTGATCAAATCACTAATGCCGGCAGTCGGCAGAGGATGCTGTATATCAGAACAACAAGAAGTTTAATGGATGTGTGTTTTCTCTAATGTGGTGTTTATACTTGTGGTTTAGTTCTAAAGTTACTAATAAAAGAAGTTCTGAGTTTCTTTCTTTCTTTCATATAAGACAGTTTCTATTTCATTTTGTGATTATCACACAACCTTCTTGTTAATGAAGGAAATGTAACAAACAAACATGTTGGAATCACTCATGGGTATAAAGAGTAAATGTATTATACTTATTTTCGTTAAAGAATGGAGTACAAATCGAAGTATTATTACTAGTACGAAGTATTATTACTAGTACAAACATTGCCACGGTGGAAGAGCCGACCGAAGAAGAATCCGATGATGGATTTTAAATTTGATATTGTTATTTATACTCGTTGCGTAGATTTTTTTATAACCTTTACAACGAGATAAAATTTGTAAAATACAACGAGATAAAATTTGTAAAATTCTAAGGCACGGATTTTTATATATGTTATATTAAAGTTTGTTTTCTAATTATACCCCTTTAAGAGTAGGATACACAAAGAGTTATAATAATTGGACTAAAAGGGAGGGATAATCTTGTCTAGTAAAAAGTAACCAAAAATAAACCACATGGAAATAAATCCAATCTTTTTATCCTTAAAACCACAAAACATTGTAACAGATTCATGAGTTATTACATAGAAGGCAAGCGAGCAACAAGCTGCGCCGCAAGCCCTTTTTGAATGGCAAACCCTATCCTCTTAAACACAAACTCTCTAGAATCGGAGTCATTATAACTCTTTGAATCGCTAGGAGTGGAGCTAAATACCCAAAAGTGTCAAAGGCAAAGGGAATAAAAATGTCCATTATCAATAAAAGCCTTTTTCATGCTTCGTTATCTTACCCAAAAAATTCCAACCGTGAAAGAGCCTTGCCCGATGCCTACTAATGGAAAAATAAGATCAACACATATGTTTTCCGTTGGCCCACCCAAAAATAAGAACATCGAGTGTTGATCTTTTTATCCGTCAAAATTGACCGACGCTCTTTCTTTTCCGAAATACCAGCCCTCCATAATACATCATATAAGATATCTCTCACATGATCTTGTCTATATTTGAAACCAGGATCCAATAAGGGGCAACGAGAATCGAAGGGTATAGGGGGATCATTAACCCGTATTTAAGGATGCACCGATACTCCAAGGGGGACATCTTCTGTCCAAGGCCGTCAATCGGGATAGCGAGAAGAAAATCCCGCGCATGCGCCGCTTGTAGACACTCAAAATCCGCTTCATTTCTATCCGAAACCCATAAACCCTACCCATATCTTTAACAACTTTACCAAAAAGAGCACTCGCCAAAGTTGCTTTGTGCTTTAAGTGGGCGGTGTCTTTATTGGTAAAACTACTAAAGTCTTGGTCGGGCGATTTTCTTGTAAGGTTTTCAATGCCATATAAAAATTATCGTCCATACCTTCTACTCCACTATCCCCGAGTATGTGATCTTGCAATCCCCAAGATTGCACACGTGATGCAAGAAAGGCGTACAGATGCTTCCTTAGCCGTGTATAACCCAAGGCCTCCATATCCGATAGGAAGTGTAACTAGTCTCCATTGAATCTCCCGAAAAACGGGCCTCCACACACAACGATTCCTCTATCGCCTCCCTTAAGCCTCTATCAAAGATATCTACGCCTCGTAGTGTATCCCGGAAACAAATTCAAGGCCAAATAACAACTTAGAGATGCCCATACATGCACGTTAAGTAATAACTCGCCCGAGGATCACGTAGTTTAGACAAAATCGCATTAACTCCACGCCTTCTCTCGCTATCCCGATAGCAAGCCTTTTCACAAACTCATCATTAAGGCTGACGCACCCCTAAAAGTTTGACCCCATTGTCCGGCCTTGAGATTTCAGCAGAAACATCCCATCCCTTACCTTTCTTCCATCACAAGAGGGCCAAAAGATTTCGGTTTTTTTAATATTCAATATAAGTCCCAACCGAGGCCCCTCTGTTTGAACGACAATAAGTGCTCGCGCTACTTCGACAAAGTGTCACCAATAATAGTACCATCATCAAGATACCAAGCCTCGTAAGGATAGTGTGCACGCTCATTTATCTTCGTTATAAGCCGATGAAGCACCAAAGAAAACAACAACGGACCCAACGGGTCACCTTGTTGCACCCCGTTGAGGAATAGATATGATAATCTCCCACATATAATCTTGCCGGTTGACCATATAAATAATCCACCCATGGGGATATAGATGGACAAAGTCTACGAACCGCAAGAAGCATGGATGTGCGGTCAACTAGGTTGAAAGCGTTGGTGAAGTCTACAGTTAGCATAGTAAGACTAGGGTCTAAATGGTGCTTACTAACATACCGTTCACCGCATGTAAAATGGCCTCCGGTCCTCCCGAAACCCCCACCCCAAACCGAAAGTGTAAGTAGGCCGCCATGTCCTTGCCAACTCCCTTCATAGCCACCTTGGATACGCCAAATTGTATTTCTATTATCCGCTTCTACATTTACGATTAATAAACAAAAATCAAATGTTAATAGTAAAAGGCTTCATGAGGGGGCATGAATGGGTGTTTATCTTCCAGGGCTTTCTTGGTATCTTCATTGTACTGCGCCACCCCGGAAGAGCTGATGGCTTTAATGAAGTTCTTCATCATCCTCTAAAAATAAATTTGATAGATTTTGTGTCAAAGCCTGGGAAAATGCCATCCTACACCCTTTAGGAATACTCTTCACAATACTCACATGAGCAAAGTGGTTAGCTCAAAACCATTGTCCTTAAACATCAGGAAACCCTTGCTTCCAATCCTCCCATCCGGGCACCCATGAAAGTTATAAAGGCAAACATTGCTTTTTAAACAAGAAAAATAAACAACAAAGAAACCTCCCACCACTCTAACCCATCGAGATGATGGGAAGTTGAGGAAGGTGATGTTCCTTAGTGAATTGAGTGATTTACAAAAGTGTGTCAGAAAGAAGAAAAAATCATTCAATAACCATAAAATGAAGCAATGGTTATCAAAATTGTTAGGTTCATTTTACAAAAAAGTGGCTATAAAAGGGACTCCCTCCCTTCGAGCCCTCCGGTCGGTCGGCCCAATAAGTAAATGTATTTTCCTTACTATTTCTTTCCTCTACATTTATGAAACAAAAATCAAATGTAATAGTAAAAGAGAATCTTCTTGTTTATATATATATTAATTAAATAATTTTTATACACTAATATCATAGTATTATGGTATATCAAATACATTAATCATGCATATACATGAAAAAACTCACTTTTATGCCCAATTAGGAAAATGAGGTATAGATTTGTACAAATGCGTCGTGTCGGTGTCCAACGCGTGTCGTGCGTCCGACGCGTGTCTGACGCGGACACGGTACCAATACTGGTGTGTCTGTGCTTCCCTGGTCCCAAAGGATTAAACATCGGGTGTTATTTGCTTTTTTGAGATATGAAAGTGCGTTTGCTTCTTCTTGAGCCATTTTAGCTAGACATAGTGCAAAAATCAAAATGTAATAGTAAAAGAGAATGAAGAAAATAAAGAATTGTGTCCCAAAGGATTAAACATCAGGTGTTATTTACTTTTTTGAGATATGAAAGTGCGTTTGCTTCTTCTTGAGCCATTTTAGCTAGACATAGTGCAAGGCTTCAAGAACCAAAATATGTCCAAGGATCTTGCTTCTTCTGTACCACCACTAGTAGTACTCTTTGCATGAGATATGTTTTTGTTGCAAGCTTTTTCCTCCCCACGAAGCTGATCATCATTTGTTGCTAATCTGCTGCTCTTCTGTCCCACTTCTTGAAGGATTCCCCTCTCCTAGTATATAAACCCAACATGAAATCAGTAAAGCAATTGTACAGCAGATAATGCATTGTAGACTGTTTTGCCCACAATACAAGGATAACAGAATCAATTAGGACAGTGATTTAAGTAAGGCAGGGTTCATATGCACAGAGAGGTGGTGCTACAAATCTACCAAAATAAGATCTATCTAATTCATAAGATGCTGTTCTAGTCATTTCTTCAAACATTAAAGTTCCACTGAACACTTATAGGAGGTGAGGAAGTGAGATTGCACCCCAGCCATCGAATCAAAAGTAAAGCCATGGATATCTCCAAAGCTGCCTCTCAATTGAGGATCAGGGCGGATTTGGTTGAAGTATGATTCAGGTTCATTCGTAATGCCAGAGACGTCAGCTATTGCAAGTGTAGCAGCAGGCAAGGAAAATGCTTAGCCCTTCTAATGACTATTAATGCGCAAAGCTAAGAGATCTTGTACATCTGATGCACAACTAGTTGTTAGCTGAATACTAAAAATTTGGCTGGCCTGATAGTAGTTTTCTAGAAAACACTATGAACCTCCTATCTAATTTCAAGTTGTGGACATGTGTTTATAGTAGCAGAAAAGGAAATGTACTCTCAGAGACAGTACTGCTGCAAGTATGCTAGGGATGACAGACTATCTAAAGGATGATCAAACTATCCTCCTGGGTTCTTCAGCTTCGTTCTATTCTTTTCTATACGGAATGGATCTTCTTTTCTAGAGCCAATAATTGAGACTCAGGCTGTTGTGGTGAGTACCAGAATAAGTTATCTTATAGAACTTATGATTTCTAAGGTCTGGGACTCTAGGCAGGTAGGGTTGTCAGGCAAGAGAGAATTCCATAATCTACAAGTCAGATCTCATGCAGTACACACTGCCAGCTCCATTGTCTTTCCATATCACATTGCAATTATGTGTTAACATCTTTTGATCAGTATGCTTTGAATAGTACTTGAAATATGGACATATCACCCTAACATATTCATATGCAAGTAAGGTATGATATTGAAATGGGGGAGAAAAAAGAGTGCTACTTACAGCAGGCATGGACTTGATAGTCTTAAGCGGAGTGATAGTTTTGGTGGAACGGAGAGGTCCACGAGTTGCTGAAAAGCATTGTGGTGATGGAGGGTTAGTTCTCACCTGCAGCGAATTCTCCCCAACTATCTTCTTCAAATCCAGGGACATTGGAATGTTCTCTGTATCTTCAAATTTTCTGTTTTACGTGTTCATACATGAAAATCTTAAAATGTGCATTGCATCAAACTTTCAAAATGCACAACAAATAAAGACCAAAGACGAACCCTGCCGCTCTTTTGAGCCGGTGTGGGAATATAATGCATAGCACAATTTTGAGCTCATCGTTATTATGGTGATTTTCGTGCAATGGCTGCAATTTTAAGTGTCCCTACACGAAGCATTTAGCTCCTTGGAAGTATTACGTAAGTACGAAGGCAGAGAGCAAAGCTGCTCTTGCTGCCATGACAATTGGCCAAAACCACAACTTTCAGAAAACAACTCCCCGAGAATACGATAAACTTAATACTGTTGTGTTCAGTATTAGCTAATGGAGTTGCAAGCCTATTGTGAATGAGCTCATCACTCGTCAGAAAGCTCTTTAGTGTTCATATGCGTCAATATCTATGATCGTTCAATAAGACTAAATTGAGGGAACCAATTTGACCTACCCGTCCTAGTAAATAAGTAAATTTAAACTAGAAATTAGAACACTTACTTTTTTCTCCTCAGCTTCTGTTTTCCATTAATAGTTGGTGATTCAAAATTCACTTTCTCAGCAAGCAAAGGTTTGCTCTCTTTTTCATTCTCTTTCTCAGCAAACAAAGATACTCGCTCGTCTTGTTCATCCACTTTGTCATTCAAATCTACTGAACAACCGTTGGCTAATAACTCTTGGAAAAGTGTCTTCTTTTCATTCACCAGAACCGTCTTTTCTTCATTTGATTTCTCGCATCCTTCTTTCTCAGTCGCTCTTGTCGCCAGTTTCTTTAATTCACCGCACAATTCAGTTATCTGACTCAGAATTTCTTTACCAGAGAATAGATTTCTGGCTGAGAGGGTGGTTTTGAGTTGTGGGTTTAGACGTTCTTGGGATGACTCTGCAGGAGTAGAAGTTCCCAATTGTTGTTTGTTACATTTCTTCTTTTCTGCACTGGATTTGAACACTGCTTTTAATGGGTTTCTTGGAGGTGGAGTGGATAAATTGGGGTTTTGATTCTCACTATCTCCGTGGGATTCAGGTGGTCTTTGATCATTATGTAATCTTCTTTTGAGGTAAGAATCTCTGGAAAATAAAAGACTAGTAAAAGAATTAGTAGTTCATACAGAAAAAAGATTCATTTCAATTAGATTTATGAGAAATCAGAACAAATTAATGGTTTCTTATAGTACCTGCAGTTCCTATCTCCCAGCAGTAATGGCTCAGAAATACTACTAAGTGCTCTAATAAACCTGGCCTGAAGATGTAAAAAAAGAAAAAGAAATCAATAAACAAACAAACAAAAATCTCCTCATACTGAGTGAGAGAGAACTAAAGAATTAATCTTTGATCAAGAAATCAAACCTTTGAATTAGGATAAGATCTACGAAAATCTTCTGCAGTCTTTGGATGCTTACAATCTGAGACATGAACAGATAATAACAAGAAATTGAGAAATAAATTAAGGGTTTCAGTCAATTTCTAAGATAAGAAGATTGAGTAAGAGATATTATTACCAGGTTTACAAAACCAAGCTTCATCGTCAACAGGATCATCAGGAGCCGTGAAATCAATAAATTTAGGAGCATTTATATGCTCATATAATTCATCTTCAATGTAAATAGAATTTACATTCTTCCAATCAATACTTATTGGTTCCATTTTTCACTGTACACAAAAGAAAAATCCTAGAGAAAAGAAAGGAAATTGAATCAGAAACAAACAAAAATTTATGAATTAGAGGCTTCTCCTCGTAATGTTTCTTCTGCACCCAGAATCCCCTTGTTTAAGGTTTTTTGTTTGATGAGAGAGAAGAAGAAAATGATGGAGAGTCTTTTGTAACGTTAAAGAGTTGGAGGAGAAGAAGAAGAAAGAAGAGAAAAACAGAAAAGTGGACGTTAGAGATTTCGATGCTTCGTGACTTTTCTGACCGTTGGAGATTCTTCTTCTCACCGATTTTATTTATTTTCTTCGGCCAGATCGTTTAATGCACCACCTCCTCATTATTGTCGTATTCGATTATACGCATCTCCCTAGATCTTTTAGCAAATTTACATCCAACTCCCTTGACCGTTGACTTTGTAGACCCTGACTTAACTTTTTCACTCTCACCACTTTGTAGACCCTGACTTAACTTTTTCAAACAAAATCAGACTGGATTTATGTGAAGCTGCTACATTTCCCCCACCCGTATCCCCACTCCCTTCCACCACTAGGTGGCATTAATCTTAACCCTTGATTCCTGAAATTTTAACACTTGATTCCTGGATTGAAATTAGCAGGGGATCAGACCATGACACCTCATGGTGGACAACTTTGGGGGATATGAGTGGGGGATATCTACCATTTTCGGCATTTATGTAGCTTGGCTGAAAAATAATGACTGCCAACATTGAAGTTGGATAAACAGCAACTCCCTCTTCAGACAAATATGTTTTGAATAAGTAAAAAATCAGTTAAGTAAAAACAGACGGCAACCACACGTTGAAGGCATGATCTAAATATTGTGACAAAAAATAAAAAAAACAATTACAATATTTGTGCAAAGAGGCACAATTCTTTCAGCTGGTGAAATTTTTTAACTTCTTGGCACTGAAAAAATCAGAAGCCTACAAGCGTTCTACATATTTCTGTTCAATGATCCTATTATGTTCTACTGCATGTTAACCAACTGACACTGTAGCTTGGAACAGGTTCCTCCAAAGGGTACAAAAAGATTTGTGTTTCAATTTCCACCAGCTAAGATATTGGAGAAGAAATGGTGTAAAAACTATTCAGCTGTGGAAGCAGGAAAAGATGCTTGCTGGGAGAGTGCTGATGTTCTCAACCACAATGGTTGACCCACCATTGTGCTATTATGTACTGCAAGGTAAGCTGCGTTTAACCTAGTAAAAGAAAGAAAAAGAAATTTCACAATCAATATCAATGGAACAACTTTGATAACATGACTTGAAAGAACAGAAAAAACACTTTCAAGGGATGAAAAAGAAAAGTAACAAGGAAAAACTAACTTGTCGACGTCAGGGATAGCTAAGGGGTCATATTCCCTTTGTTCAACAGCTAGTGCACCACCTGCCATTGCCAGATCTTGAACACCTTCTACCTGAAGAAAAGCGCATATACAAAAGATAAATTCTCTACAACAATTACTTGAAAATAAATCCAGGCTCTAATTTAACAAACTCCGGGGAGTTGCTGTAATATAATGTTGTATTATACCAGAAAGTTACTGTAATACAATGTTGTATTATACTTTAGAGAAAAAACAAGACGTGACTCTCTATTTAATTCCTTCAGAGTTCGGAGTATTTATCATTATGTCTCATGATGTTTTGTTCTAGTCTTACAAAGCTAAAATTAATTACGATGATGTTTGCACAGTAAGTATGCCAAATTCAAGGTATTAAGCAAAATGCAAGAGTATAACACCATATAAGAATCTTGCCTTTTGAGGGTAATGTGTATACCCTGCGTATCCACCATAAGCATACAAAGATGGATCTTGAGCAGCGCCATAAGCATAAGCATCATACCCTTGTCCATAACCATAATAAGCAGCACCCCATTGACTTGGATCTACTTGCTGGCCCCAGGCACCAGGCTGGTCCTGAAAATTAGTTGGTCTAAGTATGTTAAAGGGAACACACATGTAGAGACTTCGAGCGAGACAGAACAATCCATCCAGTGAATGATGTTGAATAAATGATCTATAGGTGGGGCCTAGGGATGACATAGCACAGTACAACAATACCAGTGTGCAACTAAACAGAATGGACAAACCCCTTAGCTTCTCATATAGCTAGTTCTGCAATGTCAACTTAACTCCCGAATTGTAACTCATATGTCTATAACTTACACATCTCGCCTTTTTTTAAGGTCTTATCCTTCCTAGGTTCATGGCAAAATCCTCCTAATCTTTAAAATATTATTATGCTGAAAAAAAGAATGAAACCAAGAGCCCAACAAATAAAGGCGCATACTCCATAATCATCATTATAGAAAAAGGACAGTTACTATTACCTGTTTGGTTCCCATGCTTCTACCCCATGAAAGGCGGACAATTTGCTGACCGATCATAGTCCCTTGCACCCTTTGAAGTGCTTCTTCAGCAGATGCTCTACATTGGAACAAACAAAGCTAACTGTTACATCCAAATAAGTTTCATGCTTTGACTCTCAATGAACCTAACACAAAAGCTGAGTTGAATACCTTAATGAAACTATACAATTACATTAAAAAAAAAAAAACTAGCTAGATTACAAATGTACCTAGTCCCAAACTGTACAAAGCCGCATCCTTTACCCGGTGGTACCTTTACTGAAACAAGCTCCCCAAATTGCAAAAAGATTTGCCTCAGTTCCTCTTCAGAGATATTTGGATCCAAACCACCAACAAATATCTGCAGACGACGAAAACAAGTGAGAAAATAAAACGTTCGAAAAAATAGGTATACAAAAGCTGCAGTTTTTGACTTACTGTTGTGTTACTCAAATCGTTGTCTGCAACTGGAAGCTGCAGGCTTGGTGTGCTATAAGCTTGCTGCAGGGGCACTGGTGTTGAATAGGCTGTCAACAAACACCATGTGGTGAAATTTAATAAGTTTTTGCTAATGAAGAGAATGTGAATGCCTTATTGAGATTAATCTGTTTGCCAACATAATTTAGGGTGAATCTATCAAACTACAGTAACAGGGTCAACAAGGCCCAGAGTTTGTACTTTGCTTGCAATTAGTTCTTATAGATAAATAAAACTAACTTATCTAAAGTCTAAAACAAAAATCAACAAGGTCAAAGAAACAATCAAGTACTCTCAATCTGATCAAAGAAAAAGACCGGTACAAAACAATGAATAAAACTTGTAATTATAGTACAAACTAAAACACGATAACCAAGTCCCTGGAATTTGAAGAAGAAGATCTCTCTCCCTTGTTTGCCTTAGCTACTCTTAATTTCTAAGCAATCACAGCCAAGGCATGAGGAAGAAGGCAATTGGCTACGTTCATTAAAATAGATAACTGCCCACAAACCAGATATACGGTTTGCTTCATTTTAAAACTTACTTATTCTCTTCAAATTAACACAGGATCAGGATGATTACCTTTAGCAGCTGTATATGGCTGCTGAAAGCCAGTTGTCTTCTTTGGAGTTGCAGCACTTATACGCATTGGCCTGGTGGAGCAATACACCCCGTTCATTTCTGTCATAGCTCGATTTCTTTCCATCTCTTCAGCAAATTTAACAAATCCATAACCCTTGGAACGCCCAGTGTTGGGATCGGTAACAACCTTTGCGCCCCTCACTGATGGATACTGAACTCGAAATGTCTCTTGCAACAAATAATCAGTCACATCTGGTGCTAAATCCCCTACAAATATTGAATGCTCAGGTCCAGCTTCAGGGCGCCTCTCTCCTATCCCGAAAGATGCCCAATTTAACCTAAATGTTTGTTCAACTCCAGGCATTTGCATACCATTGAGAGTATGAAGAATTCGTTCTGCTGCAGCATGAGAGGCAAACTCAACAAAGCCATATCCTTCTGGTTGCCCAGTCAACTTGTTACGTATGATTTTGATTGAAAGTACCTATTCAATGAAATAATATTGATCACTTTAAATATAGCACCGGCAACAAGAATTTAAGTATAAATTTTCTCATACCCAACCTCTAATATCTCTAATATGGGGGACTAATCACCAAGATGATACTCAATTCCATTGCAAAAATTTCAATCGAAATGAATTAAGATTTCAGTAATCTAACAAGGGAGGAATTCAAACCCCTTCCTTCCTTTCATACCCACCCGCCACCCACACACAAACAAAACATGAATAAAACCCTTCAGTTCAAACAAGCAAAGAAACCCTAGAAAAGTATAACTTCTGTATAAAAAAAAACATAGTTTCATATTTCACAATCCAAAACAGCAGAAACCCTAAAAGTAAACAAAACCTCAAGAGAAAGTGATACCTCTCCAGAATGAGCAAAGCAGGTATTAAGGTAATTTTCATCGACCCAATACTGTAAATCGCCAATCCAAAGTGTTCTAATCTCTTCAAGAGTAGTTGGTTGATGATACGGCTGAGAAGGAGCACCACCAACTCCCCACACTTGAGGTTGTTGTTGTTGTTGATGAATGTGATGTTGGTGTTGTTGTGGTTGAGCACTCATCATCGCCCATTGTTGTTGTTGCTGTAACTGTGAATCCATTTTTTCTTCTTTTTTACTTTATCTTTTTCTGTTTTAAGTTTCGTCAAGGTTTTTGATTTTGTGAAGGTAGCAATACGGCCATACCTTCTGTTCAAAATAAAAATAAATACGGCAATACCTTCCGACAGAGTCCCAAAGACTACATAGAATATGGACCTACAAGGGAACGGACAGATATAGGTTTGCCGTTTGCCCTATCAGCCAATACATAGTTACATACCATATTTTGAGGACCCGTTTAAAGGCCGGTCCTTCCTTGAAGACGTGTTTAACCATGGACGACCCACATCACGTGCAGGACATATGAAGTTTATTTTTGAAATTCCTAAAATACCCTTACAGCTGGTTCGGTTCAAGATGTTCAAAACCGAGGAATTATTGAATTGCGATTGAACCAAAGCTAGTTAAAATAATTGCAAAAGTGATGCCAATAAAAAGTGCTCCATATAAGGGTTTTTTGGTTTTTGGTAGGGCTGTCAATGGGTCTGGCTCCTCCCGGGTACCATGCTACCCAAAATCAGACCCTGTTTTTTTTTGTTCCGGATCCTGATGGTTCTGGGTCCGGCTCCTAAATAAGTTGACCCAGAACCGGACCCTATAAAGCAGCCGAGTACCTGACTGTTCCGGGTATCAAACGAGTATTATTTTATTTTGTTCTAATACTGATTGATAATTTGATAGACAGACACATAAATCTTAACAAAAATCTTAAGTAGTCCTCCATCAAAACAATAAATAATCAATTAAATCCCTAGGCTTAGCCTTTATCTTTTCGGTATATAAACAACGGTCGCCATCATCCATGGTCAGAATCATCTCCAGTATCTTCAATCTCCTACACCTGAAAATACATCGACATGGAAAACAAAAATCCACGATCCATCTATATTCACTGCTTCTGTTAATTGAGAATGATACTTTTTGTTTAGTGATAGACAAGGTTTTTACAGTACATGTAGTAGCACCAAAAATAAAACCATAAAATAAAATATTTGATTGTCTGCTCTTCTTCTATTCAATAGATTTCGAAATATCAAACACTATTAATCATATCTGAGGTGAACCCATAACAGTGGAAGTCATAGGCTTTAAACCATCATCAACAAAGGCCACACATACGATGTTATTACTAGATTAATAAAAAGAGAGAAATTCTATTATCTCTTCAGAATTTTTCTGGCTAAAGTGGGAACTTTCAGATTTCATAAATATGATGGAGATAGTAAAGGCAAATGGACAAAAATTAAAATGATAATGAACTCCATTTTCGGAGTAATCAGGATCCTAATTGAACCAACGAAATTCCCCTATCTCCTTTTTCCACATCATCACTCCATCAACTTCATATTGTTCTTCAGATAATAATACAAATAATAACCACAATCGAACAGATCTAGCCATTAGTGGAGTTTGGAGGAGAAGAAAGTATAAGAATTGGACTTGGATGCGGCAAGTTTGGTTTAGGGTTCTCTTTGTCTTAACTCTAAAGGTGTTAAAGAGTATATATATGACCCTTTATTTGATGAAATTAACCCTTGAAAAATTGTAATTTACAATACCCGGGTACCCGACGGGTAAGACCCGGTTGGAACCGTTTACTATCGGGTCTACCCGGTTTGGACCCGAAATTGCTAATGGTCCAGTTTTGGGACCCAGACCCGGACCCTATTTTCCCAGTTCGGGTTCGGGTGTTTGGGTACCCATTGACAGCCCTAGTTTTTGGTACTCAGGTTTTGACCAAAACCTGGGTTTGGTCTAACATTTGTCCAGCCTTTGCGTTTGGTCTGAAGACCAATGTTGACCCGCGTTGACTCGGTTATATGGTGATGTGTCTAACTATTTGACTTGGTTATTTTTTGTGCACCCCTTAAATTATTAGGTATTCACTACCAGGGGACTCAAAAATGTTAGCAGCCTCGGTCACCCTTTTTCTTATCTTCTTCTTCTTATTCTCTTTGTTTTTTTTCCTGTTTTTTGAATAAATCAACTGGTGAAGCTGCGCAGATAAAAGTGGAGTTATTCTCTACGAATATGAAGGAGATGTTGCTCCTACGAATCATGAAAATTTAGAAAAATGGTAAGTTAACTTAGGGTTTTCAATTGGTTGATGTTTAGATACGAAATCGATGTGAAATTGATCAATTTATCAAGTTAACATAGGGTGACCGAGGCTGCTAACATTTTTGAGTCCCCTGGTAGTGAATACATAATAATTTAATGGGTGCACAAAAAAATAACCAAGTCAAATAGTTAGACACGTCACAATATAACCGAGTCAACGTGGGTCAATGTTGGTCTTTAGACCAAACGCAAAGCCTGGACAAATGTTAGACCAAACCCAGGTTTTGGTCAAAAACTGAATACCAAAAACCAAATACCAAAAACCAAATAACCCTAAAATTGCAAATGTTGAATTGCGATTGAACCAAAGCTAGTTAAAATACACAAAAACTCTTAACTATTTGCAACAAACGAATTTTTATGAAAGTCGTTATTTTTCATCGGTTAACAATACTCAAAATATCTACCTATTTACATATAAAAAAGGAAACTAATCGGATAGATATTTGACCCAGAGCAGTGTTATACCGCACAGCTGCGCGGGGAAGCTAAATAAGCAAGTCGTCGGATTGTTTCACCAGCTATTGGATTAAAATCAATAAAGTTTTCCCTATTAAAAACAGCTGGCAAACTTGTATGTTATTAAAAGCAGGCCCTTTTGGAAAAGTTTATTTCATATTGTGTCCTTCTTTACCAAATTATGAATTAGTGATATCTCTTTGGATATACACAGAGATAAAACAAGACTTCTCTTAAATATAGCCCATGCTTTTATTAACCATAGCGCATTTTATTTATAACGTACATAAAAAACTTAATTTATTAACCATAGCCCAAATCATAACCCATGATATATTGAGTTTGTAGGAGACCCAAAACCAGTTAGGCGAGTGGAGTCAAGAGTAACCGATTTAAACATTTAACTTCTTTTCCCTTTCTTCTTCTTCTCCAACACAAATAAACCCTAAAATGTTTAAGAAAAAAAATACGAAAATATCATGATATTAGGTCTGGATAGGCTAAAAGAACCATTGCAAGGGTAGTGATCGAAAATGAATCACGATATTATGACCCCGATTAAAAAAATAAAATCAAGATATCATCGCAATTCACAAGGGCAGTGATCGAACACATTAGTTTGTGTTGCCTATTTTTTCATCTTGAAAACATTAACGACTAAGAAATCTAAGTTATATAGCAAAACCAACATAGACAAATTATCTGTCACTTATAAGCAGTTGATCATCATACACCCACTAATCTTACTTATTAGATCCGTTAGTCTACATGCATAGATATCTGATTGTCTATCTAAACTATTGACATTAGATGCAAAACCCAGTTTGGAAAATATTCATGGTCGAAGGGTTCTTCCGCTTGACAGGGTCAAATTAATTTTCATTACATCATAAATCTATCTGAAGTTAGATAAGTATTGTTGATAATCTAGGATGTTGATGTTTTATATCTCACTTGAGTTTAAATTGTTCATGGGGTGACCTTTTTTTTTTTGATACTAATCGATGGAGTGACTTTCATACCGAGAGTTTTTGGGCTATTGTTAATAATAAAAAAATATCAAAGTTAAAGTTATAGTCAATCTATATTGATCAAAATCAATGGCCTTTGGTTAACAAAAGCATAGGCTATATTTAAGAGAAGCCTAAAACAACTCAAACAAAGATCATAAAGCCGCCTAATCTTATTTTTCTTTTGGAAGTAAAAATGAAAAACCCATTTGATGGATTCGAAAAGAATTACATGTTTGGAAAAACTAAAACAGAAGTTTGGGGAAAAAATGATCATAAAAAATAGGGCTTATTCTTCAACAAAACCTTGATTTTTCCTTCAAAATCTTAACCGATATAAGATTGGGTTACATTTTCATTACCAACGAATCTTTTTTTACAAACCCATTTGAGATTTTCCGAAAACATCAAATATCAAAATCTTAACCTGGTTTGGAGATTTTTCCATTAGCTTATCTCACGCTTTCAAGCTTTAGAGAACAAAATCAAAATAAAACTACTTGTTAGAGTTTATGTAATACTCTTATAATTTAACTCAGATCTTTTTATTGATTATTCATCGAAACTGATATGTTATTGTAGTACTCATAACTCATTATAATCTAGTAAGTTCTCTATCAAAATAGATTTAGTAGGTAGAGAGATAAACAAACAAACTGACAACGAACTAATAGATTGATAGAGAATGAGGTAATACGAAATGATTTTATATTGTAAAAAGGATCTAAATTTAATAACATATAAGTTTGCCAGCTAGTTTAAACTATATGAATATGACCATTGCCACAGTGGGATGGCCAACCAAAAAAATGGCGCAATGCATAAAATGAAAATATCACTTTTCCCGAAATGGATGGAGCATATCGTTTTATTATTTGCAACGGAAAATTAGTTGATGTATAAACCAAAATATGGATGCATAATGTGTTATGCATCCTTTGTGGTGGTTTGCATAATAGCTATGCATTCAATTTTCAAAAATTGTGCCTAAAAGGATAACACCTCCGAATTTTTTGTAAAAACTCTAAATTTGATATTGTTGTTTGTACTCATTGTGTAGATTTTTTTTAAAAGCTTTCCAACGAGATAAAATTTGTAAAATTTCAAGGCACGGATTTTAGATATGTTATATTCTAGTTTGCTTTCCAATTATACCCCTGAAAAAATAGGATACCTAAGGATTTATAGTAATTGGACTAAAAGGGAGGGACAACCGCGTCAATTCAAATGGGACACCAAATTTTGGTTACCAACACCAAATCCAATCTTTTTGTGTCAAATTGGAAAAAAAAAGTCACGCCCCACATTCACATAAAGTCACCATATATAGAGTCCTCCCTCGCTTCGCTCGGTCGGCCTAAAAAGAAAATCTTTATTGATTTTAATCCAACGGCTGGTGAAACGATCCGGCAACTTTCAAGCTGCTTGCTTAATTAGCTTCCCCGCACAACTGCGCGGGATAGCACTGCTCTTTAACCCATTTACCTACGAAAAATAAGCTAATGAAACTGATTGTAAAAAAAAATTAAAAAAGTAAAATGGGAAGATTTCGAATAAGGCTAAAATTGGAAAACTAAATCTTTGAAAAATCTAAAATGCCCTTGTATTTGATCTTAAATACAATTTTACCTATAAAAACATGTAAACACTAATTTTAACTATTTTTATGTGTGAACACTAGTTTGCAAAATGTATGATGTTGTCTTTCTCCCTTACATGTCGGATTTTGCTTAAGGAATGATGGTTGGGTGCGAAACCAATTTATTTTGGCTAATGTACAACCCGGAGAGAGTCGTGAGACAACACGGCGGTGTACAAAAATCCCAGATGAGCACAATAATTTTAAACTAGATGAAACCAAAATCAAATCTCTTGATAATGATATTGAGGTTGTTCACAAACCTTTACCATCATTTAATTATTGAGAAGATAGAAGTTTCATAATATTAGAGCATTCCTCGGTCGAACTCGCAAGTTTTGCTATTTCAAGCTTGTTATCAAATTTAGTTGCACAAAACTATATCTGTATATTTGGTCTACATATTAATCAGGCCTCACACTAAGGTAGAAGTGTATAGTTGAGTTAGACATCACTGATTCACCTATTGAAGACGGAGAAAAACCAAAGATATTTAAATAATTTTATCAACAAAAGGTATTTGAAGACTGAACCAACCTATTTCTCAAATAATATTCACCTTTCTATCTTTATAATTCAAATTCGTATGACTACGTGGACTTTAAACATTGCATAGAAGAAGTTTTGGGTCAAGCTTGTCCTGTTGAATATCTTGAAATATGATTCAAAGCAATAGTCATTCATATACTTGATGAATTTAGTTTAAGAACAATTTATTATTTATGAACCAAATAATGAATCAAGTTGATCATTCGAGAATAGACCGAGAGATGATATTCGTCATTGATGTCAGTTGGGAATGTTTCAAATTGATTAAGAGGGGGTAATAGAACTACTGCAATTTGGATACAGAGATGGTACACATAGCGTCGTAACTATATTGGTTCTATATTAGTGGTACACATACCAAGTACACATCTCGGTGTAGTTCTAGCTCGACAATGACTTTAGGTACACGGACCCAGTACGCATACCAAAACAACCTGAGTTCGGAACGCATACCCAGTATGCGTACCAAAATAGTCTATCTGAAAGTTTACGAATTTGGGTTGGTACACATACCCGGTATGCATACTATTCCTACTGAATATTTTCAGATGCATTCAAACTATTTTCTACGATATGTTTGGCATTTAATTACCTCTTTAAACACCTCTAAGACATATTTGATCACTTAATCACTTGTGATTTTAGTTCAAGATGAAAGTCCAAAGTAATATGGCTAAGCTTATGGTTCAAATGGTTAACCAACCATGAACTATCATTATACACGCTTCGGTTACAATTGAGCATACTATGTATTCTGATTTGTGAATTCAAGTTGTATTTCTCACATGCTTACGTGAAACCCTAACTAGAGTTTTATCTAAACATAGAAAACTTTTGCTTGATTACGCCAAGCTACTCTAGCTTGAATCTTAAGCAACCTTCGATCTTGAAAGTTTTTGTATAGAGAGACTCAAACAACTGAGAATTTCAATCCCTAACACTTTCTTGTGTCCTAGTTGTATGCTAGAGTCGTCCTCTATTAACCTAGGTTTTAATGTGAAACATAATTATGTTAACGACTAAAAGACTTCTAGGTATTCGTGAAGCCAAGTCCGGCTATCTTTACCTTGATAGTTCGTGTATCTTGATCTTGCTTTTTTATTATCGAGGTTTTCGTACTCTCTTTCAAACAAGATAGATAGTAGTCACAAAGTTTCTTCGTCTCATACTTTGTGATTCCGCAAGATAGATATCTTGTTATAGCAGTGCTCGGTTCAACTCGCTAAGCGTTGGCATGTCAAGGTTGATTGTCATATTTTAGTATCAAAACTCATAAGTCACTTGATTAAATTACTAGAATCAACTTCATTAGGTTAAACTAAGAAGTCCATAAATGTTGAGACATACAACTATTACTATGAAGACTCAAAGAATCCGAAGACGTATCGACATCAACGAATAAATCATCCTTCCACTTGAGGTTATTAATACATAACTTGACTTATTTCATTTATTTATCGTAAACTTTCAAGTCGTTTCTGATTGAAAACATAACATGCGAAGTTATATACATGAAACTTTAGTATTAGAGACTTGATCATCTTATTAAGGAAGAATATATCAATAGTTGTGAATACTTTATATTGCTACATTATATTACGATGTATAATGCTTATCTTTTTAACTTTGTAATTGCGACATCAACATAATCTTTGTAACTCGTTACTTTGTAATTGCGAAATCAATAGGATTAAAAGTCCGGTTTTCATTAAAGATCTATATAGGATCAATATCAAGTGAGTAGGAATTAACGTACAAGTGTATTTACTTAAAATTATAATAACCAAATTATAATTGTAGAATAGTGAAGTAAATGACATAACAAAATTTTGTTAACGAGGAAACCGCAAATGCAAAAAAAAAAAAAAAAACCGCAACCTAGTCCAGTTTTGAATACTCTCAGAATTAAGCCGCTATACAAAATCCAAAGTATAGTTGATACCAAGTAGACTACCCCTAGATACCTAGTTTCCTCAGTATCCCCGCGTCTTCGACTTCTAGAGTCACGCACGTGAATCTCAAGACAAATCTCAATCTCGGGCTGCTTTACCCAGTAAAGTCTTTATGTACTCAACTCCTTTAGATTGTATCCCCAACAGTAAAGGAACAAATTTGTTTGATAACCACTTCAATAATCTTTACTATGAAAGATATGCTGAGTAGTCGACAAAGGCTCTTCTGTTTAATAAAACTCCTTTGTCGAGTAACATCAATCTGAATCAGTAACTTAGATTCGGGAGTTTCGGGCACTGAGTTGAGCTATGCGAATCGGCGATCAACTCAATCATTTTTTCCGCTTTCTTCTTTGATTTCAGTGTACAATATCTTTAATCCAGGTGATTTTCTTATCTAAAATCTTCAATGATTGGTGTTTAATTTTTCTTCAAAAGCTAATAGTTAGTATTAATTAGGGTATTTTTTCATAATTTTCAAAAATAAATGGATCTAGAAATGGATTCATCTGTTGTGAATTTGATTAATTCTTCTGAAAAATCCATCAATCGGTCTCATTAGTGATACTGATGATCGGTGTGCTGCTTGGAGATTTTCACTTATTGGTCGTCTAAACTTACTTCGGATGAAATTTTTTGATGTTGTTTTGAATCTAAAAAATCAATGAAAATTGGTGGGTCAATGCAAAATGTTTCCATTAGGGAAAGGTTTATTTATTATCAAACTTGATAATGAGTGTGACAAAAACTACATCAGAGCTGGTAAATGGGAGGTTCTTAATTAAGTCTTATGGATTTGAAATTGGATTCCCAATTTTCGCCCAGAAAACCATGGAACCTCGTCTTCAATGATTTGGGTTCACTTTCCTGGTCTTAGTTTGGAATATTGGGATGAAAAAACATATTTCACTATCATCAGAGCATTAGGATATCCAATAAAAGTTGATGAAGCTACACTAAATTACGAAAATGGTTATTATACAAGAGTGTTGACCGATATTGATTTAGCAAAGAAAATTCCAAGTAAACTCTGGATTAAAGAAAAGTTTGGAGGATTTATGCAAAGTGTAATATTAACAAAGCCACCCAAGTTCTGCAATAATTGTAAAATAGTTGGTCATTTGCAAGATGAATGCAGAGTTAAAAAGGATTCATCAAAAGGAACTAATAATCAACAAGCAACTGGCAGTTCACCAAAGTCAGTTCCTTCCATTATTAGATAAAAAATTTGATATTTGTGAAACTTCAAAGGGAGCCATCAGTCAAGTAAATGGTAATACTCCAAAATCTTCTCAAAACATAACACCAACAATCAGTGGGGAGAAATTTGATATTTATGAGACTCTTATTACTCAAATTCACTTGCCAACAAACACCTTATATCAGATAAGGGATACAATTACAATTACTTCAGGAATGTTTGGTTCTTTACACAATGATAATGATGAAGAAAATGTTATTAATATGCATGGGGATAAGGATGTTCTTTCTCCTGCAAAAGTATTACAAATTATTGAAGACAATGCCTTATAAAAGAGTGTTATTAAGTATATCAATGGTAAGGATGGATCTATTTCAAAAGAGAAAATACCTACTACTTCATGGTCTAAGGTCACTCAAAAGCCAACAACATCTAAATAAACTTCTACTTCTAATGAGCAACAAAATTATGTAGAACAAAAGGTAATGTCTCAACAAGCTCTAGTTAAACATAATTTTAGGAAAAACAAGGCAAAGAAGGCACTAAAGGCCTCCAATCTCAACAATGAAAATTCTCTCTTGGAACGTAAGGGGCCTTAGAAGATCTAGGGCTCAAAATAAATTATGGTCCTTGAAAAGGCGAGGGTACCCCAAATATACCTCAAGCTATAACTTTTCCTTCCTATAAGTCCTTTCCCCTAAAGTGATTGTCTATAGACTGAGTCGAGACAATACAACAAATTGGTTCACACTTTGATTGATCGTCTATGGATACGAGATCGAGAGAATATAACAACAAAGTGTGTTTACTTGATACAAAGGTTCGGACTTAACCAAACACAATAAGATTCACGTATCAAGTAAATATGAATTAACGTTTGTGCAATTTACTTTAATTATAATAAAACAATTATAATGCGGAAATATAAAGTAAATGACACAGCAAGATTTTGTTAACGAGGTAACCGCAAATGCAGAAAAACCCCAGGACCTAGTCCAGAATTGAATACTCTCAGGATTAAGCCGCTATACAAAATAAGACAACTTCGTATAGTTGAGATCAAGCAACTAAACCTATAGTTTACTTAGTTCTGTCTGTATTCCCACGCCTCCAACCTGTAAACAAGTCGTGTACTTGGACCATTTCCTTTGGTTCGTATTCCAAACAGTAAAGGAACAACAAATCTGTTTGGTATCAACTCTCTTCAACCAAGTGATATGAGTTGCATAAAGGTTTCCTTGTTTATCATAACATAAACTCCTTTGCCAGGTTCCAAGATCTATCTTACGTTTAATCACCCAAAGGTAATCACTAAGATTAATCCAACAACACTCTTCAGTCAAGTGATATGTGTTGATGCTGATCTTCCTAA
Organism: Papaver bracteatum; assembly: GCA_023529315.1. Lineage (NCBI taxonomy): Eukaryota > Viridiplantae > Streptophyta > Magnoliopsida > Ranunculales > Papaveraceae > Papaver > Papaver bracteatum. Next base: position 2,246,986 of record JAJJWX010005066.1, read on the forward strand.
ATTAATCAATCCAATCTACCACAAGGATAAACCGATTATTAATTGGATCCTCTTTCTCCCAAACAAGTATTGTGCACACCAAAGATTATAAAAACACCGAGTAAAAAATCTTCAATATCTTCTTTGTCTTCAAATCTTCTTAGATCTTTAATAAACGCGTGCACACAATCACTTGAATCTCTTGTAATCAATCACACACAAAACGGAGTCTGTTAACAATGGATTATCACAAGATCGTCTTTAGATCTAACAACAGTCTAAAGATCCCTGTCGAAACCTTGAACTAGTTTGAGTGAATCTTATATCAGAAGAGAAGATTTTCAAACATAAACAAACTAGGTGCAATCAAAATTCAACCACCGTTAGTTAATCAAATCAATACGAAAACTAAAGATAAACCGCAATATCTAGTTTCCCACCAACGGGTAGAGCTAGAGATTCTCAATCCCAAAGAAGACTTTAAATTGAGTGGCCGTAAGAGATTTCACCTAATTAGATTACTCTCCTCTCCGATAGGCGGCTTCACCAGTAAAAAAGACAAAAGTCTAAGTCTAAGTTACGCAGGATTAGTTTGATAGAAATGCAAACTCAAAGTATTTATAGACAAGGAAGTTTGGACCAATGTAGTCAATATCGGCCGTATCGGCCGATATTTCGGGGATATTTAGGATATCGGACTTGGAGCAGTAGGATAAGCATTGTATCGGGGATACGATATCTTTGCGATAATATCGTTCAATATAGTCAAATATCGGCCGTATCGGACGATATATCGGGGATATTTCAAGATATATTCTTGATGGAACTTTGGATGATTTGCAAGATGTTCTTGGTGAAGAAAGTAGGCCAGCTGGAAGTAGAGGTGCATGTAGCTCTCGAAGTAAGTCTACTTACACAACGCACTCTGAGATTGATGGATACTGATCAATTGATGTTAGACACTGATTATGGACTACTTGATGGAGTTGATGGAGTTACTGAAGATGATGATATCTACAATGACTCGTATGATTTTGAATAAGGTTGTAATATCCTTGTTTAATTACCATTTTAGGTAGTAAACTTTAAAGTTGTTGAAGTTTCTCTCTTCTTTCTAGTTTGAAGTTGAACTTGTTTAATTTGAACTTCTGTTTAAACTTTAAACTTGTTTAAACTTTAAAGTTGTTGAAGTTACTCTCTTGTTTCTAGTTTGAACTTCTGTTTCTAGTTTGAACTTGTTTATTTATCATTTTAGGCAGTGAACTTTAAAGTTATTGAAATTACTCTTGTGTTTTTGATAAAATTGATGGTAGCTATAAAATTATAGTCTCTAAATTTGGAACCGATATTTGAACGATAATATCCCCGATATAAAGTCGTACCAGTGTATCCTTCCTGGCCGATATAAACCAATATCCGATATTAACTACATTGGTTTGGACACCAAGGAATTTCCAAAACCGAAAATATTCTCAAGATATTTTCATTACTCCATCAAATTCGGTTTTCATCATTCCTGTGAATGCACTGTCCAAAAGTAATGATCGAAATCTCCTTTGAAAATCTTTAATTAGCTAATGCACATTGCTAATTCTTATTTTCCATATATAATTAAAAACCCTTAATTAAAAAAATTCTTAACTTATTTAAATTCGATCTTGGGATTTACTTCCTTCTTAGCCTTTAAGGAATATCTTTGAACAAAATATAATAAGCATTAATGCACCGTATTCAAAGAGTGATGACATATTACTCTTGCAAGTCTTTACCATGCTTGCTCACTTGAAACCTATTTACCACACTTCCAAACAATTTTAGAATTGGTTCATCTGACTTTCAAGAACTACGTGATTGATCAAGTTCCACTCAATCACAACTCATGGGTTTATAGTTCTACCAAAACAAGTTTCGGTTCTACCTCCATGTGAGTAATGTGCATAGTTACACTAGCTTACCAAAGATACGGCTGACTAGGAACTAGGATCGGTTCCCCACATATATTTGGTATCTAACTTGTATGCATTGCACATGTCCATAGGATAGGTTCCCCCTTCCAAAAAACTTGTTGCACATGTTCATAGGATTGGTTCCCCTTTCTTCCATTAACCTTGTTGCACCTCATATAAGGATCGGTTCCCCTTGTGATGCACTGCACCTCTTACTAGGATCTGTTCCCCTCTTCCCAGTAATAAGTTCAGACATACACAACCCGATTATACCCCAGGTGATTACTTAAGATCTGTTTCACTAATAAAATTCATACCAATACATAAGTCATGCCTCATGTGAATAATTCTACCAAGAACACAAACAAGTCGTGATCGGTTATACTAATCACACATATTGGTCGTTCATAAGATATGCAATGAAGAACAACCACAATAACGCCTGGCGATTTCCTTTTCGGTTCACAACATATATCATGAACTTACTTCCTTAGAACACATGTAAACATTGTTCCCTAGGATGAAATCCTCACCTCATACCCATACATAATCACAATAGCATTCATACAATTATGTCGATGTCTTATATACAAAGTTTAATAGTTAACCAAGAAACTTCATATTGTATTCCTTAATACTATGTCTATATAGAGTGTTTATGCTTCGTAGTTTTATGTTTTCAATATGCACGACTTGAAAGATACGTTAGGGAATGAAACAGTTCAAGTCAAATATCACTAACCTCAAGTGGAAGGATTATGTTGTTTTTGTAGATCCATACTTCTTCACTTCTTCAAGTCTTCGCAATACTTGTAATGTCTCATCCTAATACTTTCAAGCTAACCTATACGAAGTTGACTCCAGTACATTTAAATCAAGCGACTCTTAAATGAGTTTTGCTTCACTAAAATATGACAACCAAACTTGACATACCAATGCTTGGTGGGTTCAACCGAGCAATGCTCTAAAAGTCCTTAATAAATCAATTTCATCCTTCTTTAGTTTTTGTAGTTGAACCAAAAAGTAGTGTGTAGTCCTTCTTTTTGTAATAAAATGAATCTACCCGGAATTTAGAATAAGGTGATTCATAAATTCAGTTTCCAAAAAAAAAGGAAACATTTGGTTGTTTTGGAATAAAACTTTAACAAAACCAATTGTTGTTTCTATGTCTAGTCAAATGATTACATTTAGTATAAGTGGTGTTCTTGTTTTTGGAGTTCATTCTCATGTAAGTGTTGTTCAAAGAAGATTCATGTGTGTTGAAATGAAGTTAATTAGTGTCTTAAAGCAACTTTGAGTGGCTATAGGAGCTTTTAATTCTATTGTTTCTTCCGATGAAAAAGTAGGTGTCAGAGCAGCTAATAGAATAGCTATGCAAGAATTCAACACTTGTCTTGATAATTGTGAGTTGATACAAGCTCCCAAATCTGGTTTAATGCACTTTTGGTCAAATTTTCAGAATGGAAACAAAAGAATTCTATGTAATTTAGATAGAGCTGTCTATAATCATACGTGGTTTCAAAAGTATGAAGATTTCGGATACAAAGTTGGATTGAGAGTTGCTTCTGATCATGCTCCATTGTTAGAAGGTTGTGCTAGTATCCCTAAACCTACAAATGTTCCTTTTAAGTTTTAAAACATGTGGTTCACACATCTTGGTTTTACGGAAGTAATTTCTTAATGCTGGGCTGAATAAGTAGCAAGAGATCCAGCTTTTGTTTTTCAACAAAAATTAAAAAACATACTTAGAGAATGGAACTGGAAAGTATTTGGCAATGTGAATGTTAAAATCAAAGAAGCTGAAGAAAATTTTCATAAAGTAGTGATTTTATCTAATAATAATCCTTCTAATACTGAAGCTCTGGACAGACTGGTGGTTGCTGAAATACTTATAATTCTAAATATGTTCAGCTGAGAACTATGCTTAAACAAAAATCTAGAATAAAATGGGTTAAGGAAGGGTATGCTAACACAAGCTTCTTTCATACAAATTTGAAGATTAGATAGTCTAGAAATTTTATCAGTGAGCTGGAGGATGTTAATGGTAATATTACTATAGATCAAAGCAAAATTGTAGATATTCTAATTCAGAGCAAAAGTTTTAATTCAAAGAAATAGAAAAAGTGGATTCTCTTTTGGAAGTTATACCAAAAGTAATTATTGAGGAAGACCGAATATGCTTGATGCAGTTTTTAATGAAGAAGAAATAAAGGTTACAGTTTTTAGTATGGATCCTGAAAGCTCACCAGTTCCAGATGGCTTTTCTGGATATTTCTATAAAGCCTGCTGGCATATTATACATCATGATGTAGTTCAAGCAGTGCAATTCTGTTGGAAAATAAGATTCATACCAAAGGGCCTCAACTCCAATTTTCTGGTATTACTTCCCAAAATAGAAGGTGCAAGAACTCCTAATCACTTTAGACCAATTGGTCTTAGTAATGTGAGCTTTAATTTTTGTACAAAGAACATTAACAGAAGGTTGAGTTCACTGATGACAAAGCTCACAACACCTCAACAAGTTGCTTATATCAAAGGCAGAAGTATACAAGAGCAAATTATTCTTGCATCTGAATTGGTCAATGAAATGAAAACAAAGAGAAAATGAGGAAATGTGGGATTAAAACTTGACATTTCTCAAGAATATGACTCAGTGAGTTGGGATTTTTTATTTCAAGTACACCTTGGTGTCAATGGATACAAATTATCTCTGAATCAGCAAAAATATATGTGATGATAAATGGTGTTCCTCAAGATTTCTTCTCAGTTGGTAGGGGACTGAGACAAGGTGATCCACTGTCTCCAAATATCTTTGTTATTATGGAAGATGTACTGAGCAGGTTGTAGATGGTGGATTTTCGACAAAGGGTAAAATTGTAAAATTATACTCTGGATCCGATAACCGGATCAGTATTGAGGCTCATGTCTCTCATCAAAGCATGAAAGCTCATGCCATAAAATATCTAACTGAGAAGGCTGTCTCTCAGAGTACGTGTAGAAGTGTAGTCTTTCAGCTGAGACCACGACACATCTCATGAATACTGAGCAATTTCAATAATTACTCCGGATCCGGCAATCGGATGAGTATTCAGACTCATGTCTCTCAGAGAAGATGCAGATGTGTAGTCTCCCAGCTGAGACCACGACACATCTCATACTATATAGAATCGAAAGATTGGGCGGCTCCTAGACAGCATGCCTGCTAGTATAGAGCAACAATGTCTTTGGGATGCAACCAGGTTTTCCCTGACTATACAAGAGGAATATGACACTCCAACAAGTTCATATTGCTCAACCCTCAGATGATTAATGCTCCTAGACAGGAAGCCCTTCTAGTATAGAGCTATCAATTAATTATCTTAAAATATCCAGCAAAATTTTACGAGCCATCGTCTGAATATCCAGCAATATTCTACGAATCATCAATTAATCACCTGAATATCCAGCAATATTCTACGTTTCTCCGTTATATTTTGTTACTTCAATTCGTGGTTCTTCCCAGCAGAATTCCACGGGTTAGTGATAAATATTCAACGAAAACAGGCATATGAACATCGAATAAGCCCTGGCAAAAATGGTGCAAGTGTACTTAACAAATAATGCACAAACTAGCATTTTGAGTGCGCAAACGAGCATTTCAAAAAAAAAAAAAAAACGAACGAACGAACGATGACTCTATGCAAAATAGGAAGGAAAAATAAAAAATAAAATATTAGCAAAGGCGCCATGGGACTGGGCTCACCAACCGGCCGGTCATGCCATGACTAGTCCCGCACTCAATTTTATATTTTATCATATTTTGCTATGTTTCCCTGATTTAATGAAAATTCTCTCGTTCGAGCAAATTTCCTTCGTTTCAAGGAAATCCTCTAATCTCATGATTTTATCAAAAATAATAAAATTAGGAAGGGTGTTGCGGGACCGAGCATCAACCGGCCGGCCATGCCCTAGCCATGGCGGTCCCACACCTCACGTCCCTATTATTTTATTATTTCCTCTCAAATTATGAAAATTCTTTGATTACATGAGTTTTCCCTAAAATCATGAAAATTACCTAATTTCATGAATTTTCTCTAAAATTATGAAAAATATGGTAGAATTGGGAAAAACTGTGGGACCGGGCTCTAGTCGGCCGGCCATGCCCTAGTCGGTCCCACAAGCCCATTATTTTATTATTATTTGGTGTTTTGTTTCCTGATTCCATGAAAACTCCCTGATTTCAACAAATCTCTTTGATTTTATGAAAATTCCCTAAAATCATGAAAAATTATATAAAATTGGGTAGAGTGTCTTGGGACCCGCGTCCATGGCCGGAGGCCATGCCTTGGCCATTGACGGTCCCACACTCACATTCCCTATTTTATTATTATTTTATCTCTCATCTCATGGAAGTTCCCTAATTTCATCAATTTCTCCACTTTCATGGAATTTCCCTCAAATCAGAGAAAACACATAAAATTACATAAAACTGGGAAAAAATGTGGGACCGTGCTTGTCAGCCGGCCGGCCATTCCTTAGCCGTGGACGGTCCCATACCTTGCAATTTCCTGTTTTCTTTTCCCTCATCTCATGTATTTTTCCCAGTTTCAGCAAAACCATGGATTTTGCATATTTTCTCAAAATGTTGCTCAAACGTGCACCAGAAAATATCAAAATTCTCAGGACTGAAGCGCGGACACCATGGTGACATGGGAACATCCCCTTGTCCGACCAAGGGTGACCCCGAGGCTTGCAAACAGCTGGTCCCGCATGTTCTAATGATTTTAACCTAATTTGCTCAGTTGCTCGTATTAGGTTCAAACTCTTTTTAAACAATTGGGAATTTGCTCAAATGACCATATGTTGGTCCCGTGGACACCAAGATCCAATCTCATGACCTCTTGGTCGGTTCCCCATTTTTCCATAAACCAGGTTTCATTATTTGTTGCTCACACGAGCATTATTTCATTAAATGATTAAACCAACATTTAATCATTATGTCACCAACTGGTTCTCAACATACTTTGGTATTTTTGCTCATTCGAGCATCTGGGTGTTATATGGTGAACCTGTCATCCCATGTAGCCGGTCCTATGTTGATTTGCAATAAATCATCATCTCGGTAAAATTAGGGTTTTGAATCCAGAGCTCTACAGAAACGTGATTCTGAGCAGATTCAAACACTCTGATGATTTTATGTTGATTCCATGATCAACATTCTTATTTAGTTTGATCGACCCAGCAGTCAGTAACTTAAATTAATGTTTTATTTGGTCCTGCTACCAACAATTCATTAAATTAGCAATATTCTCTCAGACTAGCAATATTTTCTCAGATCAAAGAATGTAGATTCAACTATCAATATTCAACAATTCAGTAACACATTTTGCTCGTCTTAGGTTGTAATGATACCTCATCTCAGCGAACACGTTAAATTCATGAGTCTCAGAATATTTTATAATCATGTTCAACTCAGCACTACATGGACTCATCTTCCCATGAAGTCAGCAACTGATTCCACAATCACGAGATTTCAATCGTGTCACATGGGGGGATATTAACTAGGGTTTTGGTCTGGCGGTCTACGGCACGTGTGTTCACCCACGATGAGAATGTGACCAAGTCGTGCAATCAGTTGGAAGAGTCAGCAAAGTAGTGGGTGGAAAATTAACCAAGTCTCTGCACGATGAGCAATTGGTTTTAACACGATTTCCCGCTTCCCTACTCTCTGATTCCAGCAATTGTCACACTTCATGGGATCATGGTATTTTTAACTCCCGTATTATAAAATGTCTCTGAATCCTTGAACATTAGCCTCAACGAGGAATTTCTCATCAAAACTCATACAGACAATCTTTCGTCTACACGAATTCAGAGAAATCACTCTCAATTGAGCAAAATTCAATCATTCAAAGCTTTTTATGCTGAATTCACAATACACCTACAATCTCAGATCACCATTGATCTCACGCATTTCTCAGCTTTCCTCCTATAGATCAACCCATCCTCTCTTGTGACTGAATTAATTCTGGAACGACCATTGTTCTTGGTTTAGGCCGGAGTCCTACAGATTGATCTCTCGAACTTAAATCACTCCCTTCTTCCAGTGCATGTATGTAAGGTTCAACATTTCGCTCGGTTCAAGGAGTCTCCACACGGCCGACTCTTCAATTCCGTAAAAACCAGCAAATCATTTTTCCCCATCTACACAGGTGTATTCACAAAATGGTGGAGGATGGGTTACTAACTCCAATGGTTGTAAGAAAAGGTATACATCTATAGTATACCAAGTATAACTACAAGATGGAGAAGTAAATGATAGCATCAAGCTGCCTTCTCTATGAATAATTCAGAGCCTAACTTTCAAATTGAAAAAAAAATAAGTTTTGCATTCATGAACTCAAGGTTTACACTGATTGGGTATTTAACTCACCAACCGAACAGAAGCAGATCAACGACTCAATTTACATCAAGAAGAAAAAATAGGACTCGAGGAAATACAATTCCTAAACACTGTCTAACTCGAGCTAATTGACTTGGTGAGTTACATATTGACTCAGTGAACGACTCGGCCTAATGGTCATAGGCATATGACATTGCCCTCCCCTTAAAGATCCTTGTCCTTAAGGATAAAGTCTGGGAATTGAGCATGAATATGAGCTGTGTCCTCCCATGTGGAGTCTTCTGGAGTAGAGTTAGACCACTGAAAAAGAATTTGAGGGATATAATGGTTACCTCTGAGAGTGTTTCGAGTGTCTAAGACTACTACTGGTTCAATGCCAAAGCGCCCTTGATGATCCACCACTGGAAGTAAAGGCATAGTAGAAGCTTGGAGACCAATTTGCTTCTTCAGTTGAGATACATAAAATATAGGGTGAATTCTTGATCCATCTGGTAGCTTCAATTTATAAGCTATTGAGCCAATTTTATTAAGTATCGCAAAGGGACCAAAGTATTTGGAAGATAGTTTGAGGTTTTTTCTTATAGCAACTGAAGTCTGTCTGAAGGGTTGCAGTTTTAAGAATACCATATCTCCCACTGCAAATTCCTTATCTAAGCGTTTCTGGTCAGCATAGAACTTCATTATGGCTTGAGCTTTAGTGAGATCTTCTTTTAAAAGCTGCAACATGATATCCCACTCCTGCAAATAAGTTGCAACAGAAGCAACTTTAGTGGAAATGATAATGGGGAATATGAGGTGAGGTGGTTGATAACCATATAGTGCCTGAAATGAGGACATCTTCAAACTAGTGTGGTAATTGGTGTTGAACCACCACTCAGCAAGAGCCAACCAGTGAGAGCTAGTCATGCATCTGAGATATTGCTCCACATAGGCATTGGTTCTCTCAGTTTGACTATCTGTCTATGGATGGTATGCAGTAAAGAGCTTGAGAGTAGTACCCAGAGTTTTGAATAATGCCTGCCAGAGTTGGCTCACAAAGATTTTATCCCTATCACTAACAATTGAGCAAGGTAGGCCATGGAGTTTGAAGATGTGATTGAGAAATTCTCTGGCAACTGTAATAGCTGTGAAGGGATGGCTCAAGGGAAGGAAATGGTTGTATTTGGTAAGTCTATCCACAACAACCAAAATGACACTCTTTTTATTTGATATGGGGAGTCCCTCAATAGAATCCATAGAGATGTCTTGCCAAGCTATTTCTGGAATTGGTAAGGGTTGTAAAAGGCCAGCAGGGAAAAAAGTACTTCCTTTGTTGCATTGGCAGACTTCACAAGTGGCCACAAACTGTAGTATATCAAGCTTCATTTTTGGCCAAAAGAAATGAGTTTTGGCTCTGTGGTAAGTACCTAGCATTCCATAGTGTCCCCCCATGGCATAAGAATGCAACGATTGAATAATAGATTGTTTAACTCCATTACTCGAGCCAATGTAAAGTCTACTCTTAAATCTCAAAATTCCATGAGAGTAAGAAAATTTTGGGTGCTCTGGAGAGACAAGTAAGGCTGCAATTTGCTTTTGTGCTACATAGTCCCCTTCATAACTAGAGATGACATCTTGAGCCCACTGAGGAGTGCTAAGTGACATAGCATTGCAGGCAGCAGAATAAGTTGGCAATCTTGATAGTGCATCAGCAGCTGTGTTCTCTTGGTCTTTCTTGTATTTGATGATATAATAAAATCCAATGAGTTTGATCATCCATTTCTGTTGAATGGTAGTCGATATTATTTGATCCATCAAATACTGGAGGCTCTGGTGGTCAGTATTGATAATAAACTGACTGTGTAAAATATAATATCTCCATTTATGAACAGCCATGACAATGGCTAGAAATTCTTTGTCATAAGTGGATAAGACAAGTGCTTTAGGACCTAAGTATTTACTGTAGAATGATAGTGGTATGCCTTCTTGCATGAGAACTTCCCCAACCCCTCTATCACAGGCATCAGATTGTAATGTGAATTGCTTGGAAAAATCAGGTAGTTCCAATACATGAGCTTGAGTCATAGCAGTTTTGAGACCAGTGAATGCTTGGTGTGTTGCAGGTGACTAATGAAAGCCATCCTTCTTAAGCATATCAGTGAGGGGTTTTGAAATAGTACCATAGCCCTTAATGAACCTCCTGTAATACCCTGTGAGTCCTAAAAATCCTCTCAATTGCTTCAAGTTGGATGGAAGAGGCCAAGTTTGCATATCATAAATATTGTCAGGGTCAGTTGCTACACCATTTGCAGAAATGACATGCCCCAAATACTCCAATTGTGGCTGAGCAAAAACAAATTTAGATAGCTTGGCATATAATGAGTGTTGTCTGAGAATGGAGAATGTTTGTTGCAAGTGAATAATATGCTCCTCCAAGGAAGAACTGTAAACTAAGATATCATATTAAAAAAACTAAGACAAATTTTCTCAGAAAAGGTTGAAAGATGTCATTCATGAGAGCTTGAAAGGTTGCATGTGCATTTGTTAGGCCAAATGGCATGACTCGAAACTCATAATGACCATGATGAGTTCTAAAATCTATTTTGAAGATATCAGGGCCAAAAACTCTAATATGATGGTAGCCAGATCTTAAATCTATTTTGGTGAAGATAACATCACATTTGAATTCATCTAATAACTCATCAATCAAAGGAATAGGAAACTTATCTTTAATAGTGATGTCATTGAGCTTCCTATAATCAACACAAAGCCTCCATGTGCCATCCTTTTTCATTACTAGCAAAATGGTAGAAGCAAAAGGGATATTGTTATTTTGGATTAGGCCTGCAGATAGCATTTCTTGAACCATTTTCTCTACAACTGCCGTGTGTATATAAGGGCATTTATAGGGTCTTTGAGCAGTGGGTGTAGAATTAGGCTTAAGTGGAATTTTGTGGTCCAAGTGTCTTGATGGTGTAAGTGTAGTGGGTTCTGCAAAAACATCAGAAAAGGTATCCAGAATTGTAGCAATTGGAGGAGGTATAGGGGTGGAAGGTGGTGTAGAAATGGAAAAAAAATGAACAATAAGGGTGGGGGTGTTACTTTTGATAAACTTGCATAAGGAGGAAACATAAATAAGATTAAGGGATGGCTTAGAAGATTTCCCTTGAAGTGTGATATATAAGCACCATGATGTAGGAAGGAAATCTTCAGCTGAGCAAAATTGAAGGTAACATCTCCCAATTTTTGTAGCCAATCATCTCTTAAAACCATGTCATAGCCCCCTATTAGTAGAACCTGTTAGAGCATAGCTCGGCTGAACCCACCAAGCGTTGGTATGTCAAGTTTGGTTGTCATATTTTACTGAGCCAAAACTCATTTAAGAGTTGCTTGATTTAAATGTACTAGAGTCAACTTCGTATAGGTTAGCTTGAAAGTATTAGGATGAGACATTACAAGTATTGCGAAGACTTGAAGAAGTGAAGAAGTACAAAGCTACAACCACAACATCATCCTTCCACTTGAGGTTAGTGATATTTGAATTGAAATGTTTCATTCCCTAACGTATCTTTCAAGTCGTGCATATTAAAAACACAAAACTGCGAAGCATGAACACTCTAGATAGACATAGTATTAAGGAATACAATATGAGGTTTATTGCTTAACCATTAAACTTTGTATATAAGACATCAACATAATCGTATGAATGTTACTGTGATTATGTATGGGTATGAGGTGAGGATTTCATCCTAGGGAACAATGTTTACATGTGTTCTAAGGAAGTAAGTTCATGATATGTGTTGTGAACCGAAAAGGAAATCGCCAGGCATTATTGGGGATGTTCTTCATTGCATATCTTATGAACGACCAATATGTGTGATTAGTATAACCGCTCATGACTTGTTTGTGTTCTTGGTAAAACTATTCACATGAGGCCTGACTTATGTATTGGCATGACTTTTATTAGTGAAACCGATCTTAAGTAATCACCTGGGGTATGATCGGGTTTTTGTGTGTCTGACCAAATTTGGGAGAGGGGATCCGATCCTAGTAAGAGGTGCAGTACATCACAAGGGGGAATTGATCCTTGTATGAGGTGCAGCAAGGTTTATAGAAGAAAGGGAAACCGATCCTATGGACATGTGCAACATATACAAGTTAGATACAAAATATATGTGGGGAACCGATCCTAGTACCTAGTCAGCCAAATTTTGGTAAGCTAGTGTGACTATGCACAATACTCACATGGAGGTAAAACCGAAACTTGTTTTGGTAGAACCGTTACACCCATGGTTTGTGATTGAGTGGTACTTGATCAATCACATAGTTCTTGAAAGTCAATGAACCAATTCTAAACTTGTTTGGAAGTGTGGTAAATCGGTTTCAAGTGAGCAAGTATGAAAAAAGGACTTGCAAGAGAAAGATGTCGACACACTTTGAACACGTGCATTAATTTGTATCTTGTATTGTTCAAAGATATTCCTTAGCAGCTAAGACAAAAGTAAATCCCAATAAGTTAAGAATCTTTTAATTATGGTTTTTAATTATATATAGAAAATAAGAATTAGTAATGTGAATTTGCTAATTAAAGATTTTCCAAGGAGATTTCGATCATAAAGTTGGATAGTGCATTCACAGGAATTATGAAAACCGAATCTGGGTTAATATGGAAATATCTTGAGAATATTTTCGGTTTTGGAAATTCCTTGGTGTCCAAACTTCCTTGTCTATAAATACTTGAGTTTGCATTTCTAGCAAACTAATCCATCGTGATAGTAAACTTCCTATGTTGTACTGTTACTGGTGAAGCCGCATATTCGGAGAGGAGAGTAACCTAGTTAGGCGAAATCTACTACGGCCGCTCAGTTTAAAGTCTTCTTTGGGATTGAGAAGCTCTAGTGCATACCGTTGGTGGGAAACTAAATAATTGCGGTTTATCTTTAGTTTTCATATTGATTTGATTGACTAACGGTGGTTAAACTTTGATTGCACCTAGTTTGTTTATGCTTGAGAATCTTCTATTCTGATATATAAGATTCACTCAAACTAGTTCAAGGTTTCGACAGGGATATTTAGACTGTTGTTAGATCTAAAGACGATCTTGTGGTAATCCATTGTTAAAAGACTTCGTTCTATGTGTGACTGATCACATGAGATTCAAGTAGTTGTGTGCATGTGTTTATTGAAGATCTAAGAAGATTTGAAGACTAAGAAGAGATAAAAGATTTCTGACTTTGTTTTATAATCTTTGGTGTGCACAATACTTGTTTTGGTAATAGAGGATCCAATTAATAATTGGTTGATCCTTGTGGTAGATTAGATTGATTAATTGAGAAGATCAGCATCAACACAATTCATTGGATTAAGAGTGTTGTTGGCTTAATCTTACCGATTGCATTTTGGTGATTGAACATAAGATAGATCTTGGAACCTGGCAAACGAGTTTATGTTAAGATAAACAAGAGAGCCTTTGCGCAACTCATATCACTTGGTTGAAGAGAGTTGATACCAAACATATTTGTTGTTCCTTTACTATTTGGAATATGAACCAAAGGAATTGGTCCAAGTAGTGACTTGTTTATAGGTTGGAGGCGTGGGAATACATACGGAACTAGGTGAACTATAGGTTTAGTTACTTGGTCTCAACTATACGAAGTTGGTGTAATTTTGTATAGCGGCCTAATCCTGAGAGTATTTAATTCTGGACTAGGTCCCATGGTTTTTCTGCATTTGCGGTTTCCTCGTTAACAAAATCTTGCCGTGTCATTTACTTTATATTTCTGCATTATAATTATTTTATTATAATTAAAGTAAATTGCACAAACGTTAATTTCTATTTAATTGATACGCGAATCCTATTGAGTTTGGTTAAGTTCGAACCTTTGTATCAAGTAAACATACTTCATTGTTGTATTGTCTCGATCTCGTATCCATAGACGATCACACGAAGTGTGAATCGATTAGTTGCATTGTCTCGACTCAGTCCATAGACAATCTCTTTCGGAGAAAGGATTTATAGGAAGAAAAGTTTTAGCTTAAGGTATATTTGGGTACCCTCGCCTTTTCAGAACCCTCAAATCAGAAGAAAAAGGATGACCCTGCATTTCCCACTGAAGATGGTGACACACTCCACTACTAGTAATGCTCTCTCCATTTGTTACTGTGACTAACATATGTCCTATGGGTGCAGCATGAATGTTGATTTTATCAACAATGTGAGAATCTATAAAGCTATGAGTACTACCAGTGTCAATAAGAACCATGATTGGTTGTTTTTGTAAATGCCCTGCAATACGAATTGTATCATGAACCACATGTCATGTTAACGCATAGAGAGATATCTCAATAGGAAACTCACTGGAAGATGGACAAGTAACATCAGTAGCTTCAATAAGGGGCGATTCTTGCTCTTCAACCTCTTCATCATAAATCAACATGAATAATTGTTGAGATTTTCATTTGTGACCTTGCCTATAGAATTCATCACAATTATAACATAAGCCTTTATCTTTCCGCACTTGCATCTGTGCATGAGTAAGTCATTTAATAGGAGGAGTTAAATTGTCAGGTAAAGTTTTTGTTGGGGAAGTAGGATGAGTGACAAAGGGAGCAGTGGAGGAATTTTGTGGTTTAGTGTAGGATAAATTGGATGAGAAAAATGGTTTAACAGAAGAAGGTGGATGAGATTGAGATACAGATAATGGTGTTGGTGTAAAGGGTCTAGAGAAAGTTTTGACAGGGGTTTGTTGATGGTGCATTGAGGCTTGTTGCATTCTTGCTAAGAAAAAAGCCTCAGATGTAGTCTCAGGTTTAAACATCTTTACAGTATTACGTATCTCATCTTTCAAACCACTGATAAAACTGAGGGTATATAAGCTCTCTGGTAAGGAAGGATTGTTAGCAACCATAAAACCCTTGTAATGTTCCCATTTATCAAAATACTCTTCCACAGTTGTAGTTTGAGCTAATTTGTTAAAACTACCCACATAATCATCCTAAGCAATATCTTCAAATCGAATACACAAATCACGAATAAAATCACTCCATGGAATAAATTGTTTACCTTGTTGATAGTTTAGCCACCATGAATCAACCTGATTGTAAAAATGAAATGCGACCATGTCAACGCGATCTTCGGCAAGAAAGTTGTGAAAATAAAAATAGCGTTCACATTTAAGAGCCCAGTTGCGAGGGTTAGAGCCATTAAATCTTGGAAAATATACCTTCGGTATACGAGAGAACCTACTGGAAGAAGCAGATAAGGTTTTGATAATCTGTCGAAATCCATTGGTAGACTAATTTGAAGCTTCTGTATTATCATCAATAGGTAGATTAGATTGGTTTTGTTTATTTACTTTCAACGGGTTAACAAGAACATCTAGTTGGGATTCAACATTAGCACTTGATGTTTTTAAAACATCAATGTCTGATTCGATAGTGGAGATTGATTGAGTGTGTTGATTCACAATTGCAGTGAGATATACAATTTGTTGCTTGGTGTCCATGGATACAGGTGCCAAGAAGGAAGTCTAATACCAATTGTAGTATACCAAGTATGACTACAAGATGAAGAAGAAGATAATAGCAGCAAGATGCCTTCTCTCTGAAGAATTCAGAGCCTAACTTTCAAATCGAAAGCAAAATAAGTTTTTCATTCATGAACTCAAGGTTTACACTGATTGGGTATTTAACCCACCAACCGAACAGAAGCAGATCAACGACTCAAAGTTACATCAAGAAGAAAAAACAGGACTCGAGGAAATACAATTCCTACACACTGTCTAACTCGAGCTAATTGACTCGGTGAGTTACAGATCTACTGAGTGAACGACTCGGCATGATGGTCATAGGCATATGACAACATCCAACACACTTGTTTTTTTGCTGATGATATCCTCATTTTTTGCAATGGAGCAAAGAAAAAAGTGAATAATCTTCTAATGTTGCTGGATAAATATCAGAAAGGTACATGTCAAATTATAAATAAAACTAAAAGTAAGTTGTTTATAGATGGTACTTTTGCACTGAGAAATATTCAAATTAAGGAGATAATGCATATGGAATTAAGTGATTTCCTTGATAAATATACATGAGTTATTATATCACCTGGCAGAGTCAAAATGTCTACAGTGTGGCTTATCGTAGAAATGATTCATAAAAAACTAGCTACTTGGAAGGGAAAATTACTATCTTTTTAAGACATGTTAGTACTAATCAAATCTGTATTATGCAGTATTCCAATCTACAACATGGTAGTCTATAAATGACATGTATCTGTGATTAAGATTTGTGAGAAAATTATAAGGAATTTCCTTTGGTCTGGTGATGGAGAGGTAAAAAAATATACAACCTTGTCTTGAAGGAAAGTTTGCACCCCTTATAATGAAGGTGGCTTGGGAATTCAAAGACTAGAAGTCATAAAAAAAGCCTTACTCATGAAGATAACGTGGAGAATTATAAACTCTTAAGAAGAGTGGGAAAAATTCATTAAGGCTAAGTTCATGAATAAAAATGGACAATGGAGCAAAAACTGGAAATTATCATCAACATGGCCTAGAATGAAATGGGCTTGGGGAACCTTGAAAGAAAATATAAAACGGTGTATTGGAAATGATCATAAGGTAAATGTTTGGCTTGATAACTGGATTGGTAAAGCTCCTCTGATAGAAAAAAAACTGAGATAACTTCTTATCTAAGGAACAATATGCAAATGAAGGTGGTTGATCTTATTCAGTATGGCAATTGGTGTATTCCTGAAGAAATGCATCAACTACTCAGTCTCTTTTGTTTACTAGATATAGGTGAAGGGAAGGATCTATTAATTTGGACTGGTGCATTACATGGTAAGTTTACCACTTCATCATCTATTGCTTTATTAAGACAAAAGGAACCTAATCTGCATTGCTTAAAATATATATGGAATTCATTTCTTCATCCATGTATAACAAGTAATATCTGGAAGGTAGTTCAAGGAATTTTTGTGGATGATTCAGTCATGATTGGAAAGGGATATACATTAGCCTCCAGATGTTGCATTTGTGAGAATGTTCCGGATAGTATGGATCATATACTTTGGTTTTGTGCTTTTAGTAAGAATATGTGGAGATGGTTGTGTTCTGTCTTTGGTTTTAACTTGCCAAATTTCTTTGAAGATATTTGGAACAATGCAAAAAACAAGAGTCCACTGATCAGAGAAGCTTGGATCACTGTAGCCTGTTCAGTCATTAAAGAGCTTTGGTTTCATAAAATAAAAGAATCTTTGAAGATATCAAGCCAAATGAGCAGCAATTTAAAACAAGAATTAAAAAAAAATGGTGTTTGAAGGTGGATTCATAATGAAAGGAAACAAGTGGAACCAATATCATGACCTCTAGGTAATTTCCTTTTTCAACCTGGGTCCTAGGCACAGTAAGTTTCAATGCATTAAAGCTTGTTACTGGACTCCTCCTATGGGATATATTATGTTTTGTTGTGATGGCTCTTCCTTTGGTAATCCCGGTGCAGCTGGATCAGAAACCATTTATGTCACAAATTATATTGCAGAAGTGTATGCAGTGGTGTGTGCAGTTGAATTAGCAGGGAAATAAAGTTTACATCACATTGTTCCGTGTTCAGATTCTAAAACAGTATTGGCTAATTTTTCCAAAGGTAAGGTTCCTTGGTTTATTAAAATGAGATGGCTAAAAGCTATAAGTAAAGTCTCCTCAATTATATTTCAGCATTGCTTCAGAAAAGTAAATTTCTCTGCTGACATTACAGCTAAAAAGGGTGCAAGTTTAGTTGCAAGAGAAAGACAAGTTATCTTGGGGAGACCTAACTTTCTGATAAGAATTGAAATGCCAGGAGTTAAATACTACAGATTCTGCTAGATGCCTTTAGCTTTCTTCTGGTTTTATTCTCTTTTTGAGGAGTATTGCAATTTGATCTTTCTGAGTTTTGGACGTATGTAGTTAGCTTATTTTAAGTCTCTGATTTTAATTGTTGTAAAACCCAATTCAGTTTCTTTTTAATAAAAATTATGTGATTCAGAAAAAAAAAAAAAAACTTAGATTTAGATTCGGATATCGAAGAATACCACCAAATGATAGTTGTTGATTAATACGACTTTCTGATTAGATAAATCTAATCTAAGTCGGATCCCAGCCGATCAAGATGTGTGCATAAATTCACAAGATACAAAAATTAAAAAAAAAAAAAATCTTCAAATCTTCGATTGCTTTCTCAATAACATATGGTTAAAATTGAAAGGGATCGATAATCAGAAAATCCATTGATAAATAATATAACAGGAAAGTAAAAAAAGAAAGTCTGTTTAATTGTTTAGAGTGGATATGGTGAGACCGTAACAATGAAAAACAGAGATGGTGATTTCTTTCGTAACAAGAGAAGAATAGAGATGATAAAGGTCGGTGATGTTAGTTACCCACATATTATAAAGTTTATAAATTTTGAATGTGGGTTATATTTAATTTAACTTTGGGTTGCATTTAGTCACTGACTCACTGCCTTGAAAAATTCAATTCAGAATTTATTTACGAGTGCATAAACATCCACCAATCTCCACCGATTTGGATTGAATTTTTGTTAACAGAGGTCGGGTGAAATGTAACAAACCGACACAGCCAGCGTGAACATGATCAAATTCACTCGATTTACGAATTCATCAAGTGAAAATGACCTCTGACTCTGAGCTTAGATCAGCTCAAATCTACACTACTTTTGTTTTTTGGATTCTCCGAAGTAACTCCTGTAAATGCAAATTGAAGAAAAGAAAGCATGATCTACAGTCAATAAATGCATTTTCTTATATTCCTTCTCTCTTTTTTTTTTTCTTTAAGCTGGCAAATGATTCTACAGTGTTCAGGAATTTCCACATTTACCACTCAACCCCAAATTATCACCTTTTTTTTTTCCTTCCTAATCCTCTCTCAACTCAAGTTCCAAGCTCATATACCAAAAGAATGATAACAGTAATATCCAAGCATTTTCTTCCATTCCCCACTTCTCCAGATCTTTGTACTAGAGCTAAACAAAAAAAATTCCTTCCCTTTTCAGCAAAGAGAGATTTTCACCAATTCCTGCTCCACTTCTTCAATGTAAAACTGGTTACCATGTGAAGACCGTGTATATCTTTGACACCCGACCATATTTAAGTAATTACCAGTTTAAATCAAGTCACCCGCGATTTCAAGTTTGCTCTTTCCCAGCCGTATTCAAGGATTCCGCATAGAAGAAATTGGTAATCTTGGGAACGAAATGAATGCGGATTCAAGTTACGGATTCCCTGAATTTCCAACAGGTTTTGCTTCTGAGCGAACATAAGTAAGACTTCTAGCAGTGGGAGATGGAATATTATTTGCAGAAAGAGGAACACCAGTCCGAGGATTGGTAGAGCCCTCAGGATGTTCACGTTTCCACTGCAAGCTCCGAGCACCGGTTTTGACAGGAAGACGGGGTCTAAATGCAGCAGCATGAGCCCTTGGAAAAGGAACTCTTGGAACTCTTGCAGCAAGAAATGGAGAGGCATGCACAACATGTGGCCTAGTCATAGCAGGACTTACTTCTACAGGAACTGAGCTTTTCTTCACAACCTACAAAATAAAAAGGAACGATAAATAACCGCAAAAGCAAGCCTCGTGCACACATGCAGGCGCACAGGTGAAACGATGCTATTGTCTTATTATATCCCAAAAAGTGGCCATAATTACTCTAATAAAAAGAACAAGAACACCAAAAAGCAGTTCCCTTTTCATGATTTACCTCGAATCGATGATCTGCTAGCAGAAATTGAATTTTTTTAGAGTGGTTTGGCAGTGCAAAATAGTAAGGAACATTATGGTTAGTTTTATGTAGCTCAAACAGAAATTCCTTCTTAACTATAGAGTTCCTAGGGCTAAAATATGCGATCCAGCCTTTGAGGTGTAGACACCTTCTATGCCTTCCCATAAATAAATTAGCTTTTCTGGAGCGTCAAACAAAGATTCACATAGTGGTGCTTCTAGAGCCTCTTCTGATCACTTGGGTAGTGTTAGGAGAGGGACATAGCTTCAACATTTGGCACAGCTGCTGGCCAGCTGACCTTTAGTGGGTGAAAAAACAACCCTAATCATCCCCCTTCACCCGACAAACTGAACCAGGTCCACCTATGCCCGGATGAAATTGTGAAATCAAGGACAAGGGATGCACACAAGGATTATACTAGTCTCAAATATGCACAACACCAGAGAAGAGTACTACATAATAAATTGTTTAGTGGATACACCAGAGAAATTGTTTTTGTTTATGTACAGAAAACATAAGCACTAACGCTTAACAACTTTATTGCCTAATATGTATAAAATAAACCTTTGAATAATTAATACCTTGAGAATACGTGACATAAAGGAGGTGCCATCCAGAGAGAGAGCCAGATCCGCTGCCTCTTTGCGCGTGAATTCTATGTATGCGGACCTGCTCAAACAAAGCATTCTTCATAAGTTTAAAGCATACAAATTTATACAAGTGTAACTTGCTAAATAGAAAGGAAATGGACGAATGGATCCCCTTCCTCACCCTTTCGAAAGCCCACTGGTGGCATCTGTCAATATAATGACTTTGAGCACCTCTCCAAACTTACTGAAATGGAGAGAAAGACTCTCCTTTGTGGCAGCAAAATGGACCTGGAAAAAAGAATATTGAATGAGTTATAAAAGGTACACTAATCACTGGATTCCTTCCTTCATTAATCCAGTTAGAACAACATGGCACTATTTACGTACATTGTTAACAAAAATGGCCCGACTATCAGCATCCTCTGGAACACGACCAGCAGAAAATGAACCTGCATGGTCATAAGAAAGACTTCAATCCTAAGATGTATGTTCTAAGCAAAACTGTACAGCAAAAATATGTAATCAACACAGGAACGTGAATCCAGAAGAATTTCGAGTTATAAAAGGTGGAAGATCCCAGGATTTAGTTTTTAAAGAATAAAAAAAACTACTCTATAAAAGAGATACTACTAGTATAATATCAATCAAATTTACCATTTTTATATAAAGCCAACTTACCAGGGGAAGATGACAGGTTCGCTTGAGACTCTTTCTGCATATTAAAACCAGGTTGTTCCTGTTTAAAAGAGACGACCCTTCAGAAACACATTACAAAAAAAAAAAAAAAACAGATATAGGGAGTCAGGGGTGGAAGGTGGTCAATGTTTCTACGGCAACTTTTTAGGAGAGAATAACTCACATTTTCCTTGACCGTCATAGTGGTGTTATTCTCTTTCGTGACACGAACACCAACAGTTCTTGCTGCAACCTCATTCTCCTGAATCTTAGCTTTCAGATGCTCCATTTCTGAAATATCTCGTGAAACCT
The DNA here is from genome assembly GCA_023529315.1 of Papaver bracteatum. Taxonomy (NCBI): domain Eukaryota; kingdom Viridiplantae; phylum Streptophyta; class Magnoliopsida; order Ranunculales; family Papaveraceae; genus Papaver; species Papaver bracteatum. The sequence goes on from JAJJWX010005066.1 coordinate 2,268,630, forward strand.
GATAATGTGGCGGTTTCCATGTATTTACATTCACAGATATATTCACAATCTTACGAGAAGCATTTGGTACTGCAGAAAATGGATTCTGAGTTTTTACCCTTGTTCTCCTTATACCATTATCCTTGTTATTAGCTACACTGCATTGCACTGTTAGTGAGCTATCCTCTTTGTCTCCAAGAGATGTGCCAGATCTAGAAGCCTTCAAAGCTCTACGTCCAACACCATTAATGTTTCCATATTCAGCATCCGAATTATAATCATCTGCTCTGTTGGTTTTCATGTCCAACACTGTCATATTTTCTCCACTATCTTCACTTCGAATATAACTGGGGAGGTCCACTTGCTGCATGTGATCAAAATCTTCATAATGCTCATCTGCCGCCAAGGCTCTGCTGCAATCAAGTTTCGGATTAGTCATCTCCAATGACTCCATATCATGCCCTAGTCGGTCAAACACATTAGAACCTTTAACTCCTTTGACTTTAGAAACATCTTTTGCAGCCTCGGCTGAAGCTTTCATAGCAGTTGCCATTGCACTAGACATTCTTGCAACAGATCTTATCCCCTGTGAATGTGTGTGTTCCTGAAATGTATCCACAGAGGATGTAGAAACCACTGATCGGAGACGCTTTACGGTGGGTTCCGCTTTCAAGATTGGTGACCTTATAGTTCCAACGGCGTCTCTAACAGCAAACTGAAGCAGACGACTAGGAGCTTTCATTCTTGGATGGGAAGGTACTTCCCTCTGCAGAAAGTTCAGTATGCATTAGAAAAAATAGAGAATTATGGGAGATAGCATTGGTTTGTTAGGGTATATATGTTTGGTTGGCCAGCAGACACCCAGCCTGGAAGAAGCAGAGGTTGGCTAACTAGAGCAGACGTGAACAACAGAAGTTATCAATTTAAACAAGCTAAATTAGTTTTAAACTTGTTTTTCAAGAAGATATTGGTAGTACAATTTTCAAAATAAATTACAAAATTAGTAAAAAAAAAAATACATGAAAAAGCAAACTCATCTACTTCTCTAAAAGCCATACAGCCCTAGCAGTTTAACCCAATCTTTCTCAATTACATTGTGTCACCAGAAACCACTCTCCTAAAAAATGGAACGAACCCCATCAAAAACATATTCAAAGTTGATAGTTCAACGATACTTTATCTATCACAATAAACCCAGCCGATATAGCAGATCAAGACCATCCACCAGTACAAGACCTTAACCAATGTGAAAGAGATCAGCTATATAGATTCTTTCAATAACATAAACCTAAATCTAACGCAAGTAGCCAGCACAGCTAAGGAAATATAGGGATCCATACTCAAAATGATTTTTTTCACGCTTAAGCCATTTTTCTTTTTCTTTTTCTTTTTTTTGCCAACTTTCTCCTACGTTTCCCATCACAATCAAACATCTCTATTCATAGATCTGTGGATACTAGGCACGACATAAAGCAAACAAGTTCGAACCTAAAAGCAAGAAAGGAAACTAGGTCACGCAAAAGGCCTTTCAGTTTGGGTTCAGTACTTTTTTTTTTTTTTTTTGGCTTTTAAGGAAACAACTATAAATTGTTTATTTTAAATTTCTTTTTTACCGTTAACAAATAATACATAAAGCATCACAGAGCATATAAAAACCAGTAGTTTTGGGGGGTAAATGACTAAACCAGAAGCCGAGAAAGATGGTTATTTTTCCTTTTCTACCCTTCAGCCCAATTCTTCATTATCTAAATGTTTCAATTTGACGTGAAAAGATTGTAATATGTGATACCCTAGTGGCCTCTTCAAGCTGACAGCAAGACAAGCTTTACAGTGAAGTTACATAAATTATCAAATTAAAAGAAATCCTAACCTTAGACAGTCGCTCATCCTGCCTACTCCGTTTCTTCTGGACAGGAGGTCGGGGAGAATGAGATCGTTTTAGATGACCAACTTTGTGATGATTTTTCTCCTCTACATGAAAACTCTCAACTTCAGAGCTCCGAAGAGGGGGTGGTTCAGTTACATCCCTCACCAATCCTTTCCATTCTCTATTACGCCGGCTCTTAGATTCCTTTACGGACTTGTCCGTTTCCACTTCAATATCAAAAGGATGTGCATCATTGTTTCCAACTTCAACCCCAGATGTAATAGTTCCCTTACGATCTCCAACCAGATAACGCTCTTGTGGTTGAACATACAGATGCAAATTTGAAGATAAATGATCCCACAACCTAATAAAAAAAAGAAAGATTCGGATTCGAGGGTCAGAACATCGCAGGTATTGTTAAATTGCTCCGAACCTCAAGTTACACCTAGAAAATATTTAAGAAAGAAATGACATACCAATTTACAAAAGAGTCACTGTCGTTCCCCAAAAACACATTCAGCTCATTCTTTGCCTCTTCTTTGTGTCTGCCATTTCTGAGTAACACAATAACGTATTCCTGCATATAAAAGCAGCATTATTCTCAGTGGCAGAGCATAATAAGAAAGAAAAAAGAGCAAAAATCATGTCAAGGAATTATTAAAAGGCTCTAATGATCAAATACGGAAACCCAAAACAGATTAGAAAAATTCAAACTACCGGATAGCATGGAAAAGGGGTAAGAAGATAAAGTCGAATGACAAGCTTTTATGTTGGAATAACATGCTAACCACAAACAAACCGCAGAAAAATGTAACATAAAAATAATGTTATGAGGTTACAAAAGTTTTCAAGGTAGCATCAGCTAACAGTTCAAAATTTTCAAGGTAACATCATCTAACCAGTGGCGGATCCACCGTGAAGCAAGGGTGTGCAGTTGCGACCCCTTGCTTCCAAAATTCTCTACTAACAGCTTAGTTATCCAAGCCCAAGAAATTGATGCGCCCCCTAAAGCCCAACTTACTGCCTAAAAAACACATGAGTTCTTTTTTGAGTTCCATTATTCCATATCGAGGAAACACACAAAAACTCAATTATCTCTCTTGTATCTATTCTTTACAGAAATTTCCATGATGCAATTACTTAAGTCTGGTAAATTTGATGAGATTTGAGCTATTGTTGTCTTTCTTCCACAACTGCAGGTACAATGGATTTTTTTTTTTGGGTAGTATTATTCTCTTTGCTACCCCTGTTTTGAAATCCTAGATTCGCAGCTGCATCTAACAAAGAACCTTTTATATGATGTTCTCAACTTACAGCGAAAAACAATTCTTGTAACCAACATGGATTCGTTTAATCACACCTGTGTTTCCTTCTAGACATGAAATTCAATTTCTTAAATTCATTCACTTATGAGTTGTAGTTCTGCCTCTATCGGATATTAACGTAAACCCCTAATTCCCAAATTACTCCGATATTTATTCTTCTCTTTATACAAGCTACTACATCATCTACGAGTCAAAAGTCCAAACTTTTAATCACGTAACGAATAAACAAAAGCAACTAGCAAAACTACCGATTCAGAACACCGAAGAAAAAAAAATTAAATTAGGGAAAACGTAATTCACTTATTGAGAAAGGGAGGGATAGATACCACAAGAGTGTCGTCAGTGTAATCGCCCATGAACTCCTGTAACTTTTGATTCACTCTTTCCTTCAACTTCGCTGCTCCATCAACACTGAAATTAACATTAAACGCCTGATAATCACCGCCTTCCATTATAATTTCTCAATGGGTCTATGTTACGAATAATTTGATTTCAGAGCTCTCGGCTTTGAAAGGAAATTACAATTCAAAACCCTAACTAGTTATTCAGAATCCCTTCTCCTTAAATGTAATCTATCTGTTCTGTTTTAGACGGAAACCGGGCTTAACCATTTATATTCGGGATGCGATGCGCCGGCTCTGGAAAATCCATTTATACCCTTTACCTTAAGAAATAGCAAAGCCTACACCGCAGTAGGTATATGAATATGGATTATGGGTACGGACTAGGGAGTCCGGACTTGTGAGCATGGTTTTTAAATTGTAAATCGTTTTTTGAAATTTGTGAATCGAATTGTATGTTAAATCGTGAATCGAAGATTCATAGTTGATTATTAAATTGCTATATTTATATTTATAAACTAGGTATCACCTCGGCGTACGACCGGGGCTCAACCTTTTTCGATTTTTTGTTGTTGTTTGGTCGGTTGGTCAGTATTCTTCCACAAAATTTTAATTGTTATTAAAACTAATTAGATTAGAATTGTCAAACACTAAGCCTCTAAGTTAGCCGGGGCTTACAGCCCCGGCCGTGCCCTCTTAATCATGCGTTAGTATTTTTTTGTTCGTGTCATATTAGCAGGGATTACAGCCCCGGCCGTGGCCCTTAAGGACGCCCTAGTGTTTTGTTGGTCGATTCAAATCAGTCGGGGCTTACATCCCCGGCCGTGCCCTCTTAATCATGCGTCAGTGTTTTTTTGTTCGTGTCAAATTAGCAAGGCTTACAGCCTCGGCCATGGCCCCTAAATTATTTTAATGTATGGCATTAAGGGAAATTAAATTATATTAGAATACTTAGTCGGTCGAACTAAGGTTTTCCTTGGTCTTCACTCAAATAGTATTTAGCAGGCAAATTGTGAAACGGATAATTACTTAAAGAGATATTTTGTAAAAGGGTCGTAACTTTATAATCTAATTAGGGTATGGATCGTAAAACATGCACTTAATGCGTTAGGGTCGTTGACTAACTTTGACCGCTTAAATTATTTACCTAAATAACCTTATGAAAATTTTAAAGGACATAGTATTATCCTAATAACAGTTATTAAAAATCTAACTGGGTTTAATTGTTCCGACCCGTTTAGTAAATGTACCCGTTTTTCTATTAGCTTTTCACAACCGTTGATTTTGGAGAAAGGCGGACAGCGAAAAACTATCATTAAGAAAGCAAATGTGACCCGGTGGTTTATTATCAACAACTCTTACTTTCCTCCGAGACTGTCTTTTCGAAACTCAAGAAATTCAGGAGTATACCGGCATCACCTCGACCCAATTCAACAATTAATTGCGCCTCAAATGGTTTTGCAAGAAATTAAAACTTTCCAACAATTTTATCTTATTTCTCTCTCTAGTTTCTTCCGCCTCTAAACAACTTTCTCTGTAATCTTATTTTCTTGGTAGATGATAAGTTTATTAATAATATATATATATATATATATAGCTTAGTTTATGTTTGTATTACGTTCTTTATAGTTTTTTCTCATGTTTAATCAATCGGTAAGCTAGATCTAGATCTAGATCTAGTTTTTTTTTTTTTTTGGTTCGATCTATTGATATTTCTTGTGTGCATTGATGATTGATAGTGGTGCCTTGTACCTAGGCTTCTATTTTCTGGTGATTTTCATCGCCGACGGTGGTGATGGATCTTGAAGTTTGCAGTTTTAGTTTTTCTTGTGGTGGTTTGGAATGTTGGTGTTTTGTAGTGGTAGTGGTTGTAGGGAGATTCTGGCGGATGTTAGCTTCTGTAGAAATCTTCTCGGTGAACGTCAACGTGAATATGCTCACAGCGATTCGTATGTTTTGTTGTTGACTAATCTTAGACGTTCAATTCTCAGACGACCCAACCGTGTTGCACTGCGACCCATGGGCGTAACAGTAACTGGCAACTTAAGGTGGTCATGAAGGAGGTAAAATTCACCTTAATGTAAAAGTCAGGTAAGGGTTCACCTTAAAGAAACTTTATCTGATAGTAGAACCCCAAAACTGGTTGAGGCTTTTTATATAGACGTGCACAAAGTTGCCAGATTTTACTCAGATTAGGAAATTCAGTTAACTTTTGGTATGTGTTTTAAACCGGCAACTAAATTTGGTATGTGCTTAAATTCGGGAATCCTTAGCTGTTGATGTTAGTACGTGTTAAGAAAATAGATTGCCAACAGGATACCCATAACGTCATTGTTTGGAGTGGGAATGGACACGAATCAGTTAATATCGCATAAGGAATCGTGCATAGTTTGAGATTAGGCAAAGCCAAGGTCCGAACCATGTCTAGCTTGAGATCAGGTTTGTTACGGGCCGCGGCATAATCTACGCCGTCCAAAATAATGAAATCGCAAAGGATCTGACGGATGTCTATATAAGATATATAACGAATCAATCCGTGCCGTGGGATTATGAAATTGATGGTCGGATTTGTTAGTCTACACAAGCACCACTTATTTTTATAATATAGATATCATGAGACTATACATACATAAAATATGCGCTGATTGATTAGCATCAACTGGCAAGTTGGTGAAATGGCATATGGTCCGCTTAATAACCAAGGGATCCCAGGTTCGAGTCTTGGACAACCTCTTAAATTTTATAGTTAATTCTCTGTTTTATGTGGAAGCATCTCTGCTTTTCTTGGTCAACAGAGTCAAGAATCGTACTTAAAAAAATCAAAGTGACGATTTATGGGAAGTCAAAGTGACGATTTATGGGAGAAACGATTTAACCTAACGACTTGAAGCGAAACAGAAATGTTTGGAGCGAATCGTGCGATTTGAATTGCAAATCGCACGATTTTAAAAACCATGCTTGTGAGCATGTTCCAGGAGTATTGGTTAGGAAGTCCGATTCTAAAAAGAGTTACCATCTCTTTCTCAAATTTTGCCTATTTTAAGTGTTGTTAACGGTGGATTTTCGACAAAGGATAAAATCGTAAAATCATAATTTTGCATATTTCTGACACGGCTTCAGACACGTATGCTAAATTCATATTTTAGGATTCAGACGTGAAAGCTCATGTCATAATATCTGACTGAGCGTACATCCTCTCAGAGCAGGCATGAAAATCTCTCAGCTGAGCTTTCAATATTTCGTATATTTCATCGACACTTCTATGTAGAATCGATAGTGATTGGACGGCTCCTAGACATATTGCATGCTAGTATAGTGTGTTGCGTCTTCAGGATGTCACAATGTTCCCTGACTATGTCGAATACACATGTGTATAATCTCAATGATTGGATGGATCCTATACATATTGTATGCTACTATAGAGCGTTAACGTCTTCAGGATGTCGCAATGTTCCCTGACTATACATAATTAATATTCAGAACGAGTATGATGTCTTTACCATCTCATACCTCGATTCTCGAATAAACGCTCCTAGACATATTGCATGCTAGTATAGAGCAATTCATATAGATTAATTCTGGCGCAACATTCATCAATTGAATTCCTAAAAAATAATCTATTCTATCTCATTATTTCGTTTCATGGCTTATTCTCAGCTGGATTCCATGAATTAGTAATAGATATTCAATCCATCTCATTACTCCGTTTCATGGCTTATTCTCAGTTGAATTCCATGGATTAGTAATGGATATTCACTTTTCGGGTATCTGGGCCACCACCGAGTAAGCCCCGAGAAAATGGTGCGAGTGTACTTAAAAATAATGCACAAATGGGCACCCAAATGCATAAACGAGCATTCAAAATATGGGTGAATGAGGAAACCTATGCAAAACAGGAAAATAAAATAAAATAAACAAGAGGCGCACGGGACCGGGGCCACCGGCTGGCCGGTCCCGCCTCTCCTTTTATTATTTTATTTTTAACCTATTTTATTATTTTCCTTGTCTCATGAAAACTCCTTTTTTGAGCAAACTTCCTCGTTTGAGCAAAACTCCTAGTTTCTCCATATTTCCTCGCATGATGAAAAATAATAATATAAAATAGGGAAGAGTATGTGAAAAAGCGGGGGTCTAACAACCACACCCAATATTTCGATAAGCAATCTGCATGGACAAACTCCAATATACTTTCTAGAGAATCAACTAGACAGTTAGACTCAATCAATAAAAAAGTATATCAAAGAGTTTATATCTTTATCTCTCGATTTAAATCTTACTCAAGCAAACTGCGAGTCTCAATTTAAATACAAGAGAGACAACTTGGATGGTACCAAAGACCAATATCCAAGTGTCAATCAATTTAAATCAACAACCAAAAGGTCGGATATTCTAATTAATTGAACAACGCACAACCTGTATTATTTCAATTATATAACAAAATATAATGCGGAAAATAAATAACACATACACCAGAATTTTGTTAACGAGGAAACCGCATAAAAACCCCGGGACCTAGTCCAAATTAAACATTCATTGTATTAAGCCGATACAGACACTAGCCTACTCCAAGCTAACTTCAGTCTGGACTGTAGTTGAACCCCAATCAATCTCACACTGATCCAAGGTACAGTTATGCTCCTGCGCCTCTGATCCCAGCAGGATACTACACACTTGATTCCCTTAACTGATCTCACCCACAACCAAGAGTTGTTACGAACCAAAGTCGAAGACTTTAATAAACAAATTTGTATCACACATAAAAGTCTACAGTAATAGATAAATTCGTCTCCACGAATAGACCTACAAGTTTTGTTCCGTCTTTTGATAAATCAAGGTGAACAGGAACCAATTGATAAAACCATGCTTATATTCCCGAAGAACAGCTCAGCTTTATGAATCACCTCACCATAGTCTTAATCGACGCAACGAAAAAAGATATTGCGGAATCACAAACGATGAGACGAAGTGTTTGTGACTACTTTTATATCTTGCCTATCAGAGATAGAAATCTCAAGCCAATTATTACAATTGTACTCGTACGATAGAAAAAGCAAGATCAGATCACACAACTACAAGAAAAGTAGTTTCGGTCTGGTTCACAATCCCAATGAAGTCTTTAAGTCGTTAACCTGGTTTTAAAAGAAGAAAACCAAAGGTTAAAGGAGAAATGACTCTAGCTTAGCAAACTAGTATCACACAGAATGTGTGGGGATTAGGTTTCCCAATTGCTAGAGTTTTCCCTTATATAGTCTCTCAAATCGGGGTTTGCAATCAATGTTAGCTTACTAACAAAGCATTCAATATTCACCTTTAGATGAAAACCTAATTAGATTCAAGCTAATATTTATCAACCGTTAGATCAAAAACATAGCTTGTTATACACACATGTAATGCACGTTTGTAGGCTTGTGAAAACCGTACCCAAACTTGTACATTAGTTGGTTCAACAATAGTTAACCAAATTGTTAGCCATATGATAACTTTCATATCAACCATATCCTTCTTCACCATAACTATTCCAAATCACTCAAATGAACTAGGTAGAGAGTTGTTCAATTGCAAGGAAATCTCATGTACTACACAAGACACAATCGAAGCAAAAACGATGTGATTCACTCGAATTGATTCATGAACTATAAAGCCACGGTTTGCAATAACATTCTTTAGTTTATTAAGATAAGTTCACAAACAACGTTTTTAGACATAACCTATTCAAGTTCGCGGACGGAGTTCACAAACTCCAACAGAAATTGGGTTCGAGAACTACGCCAGTTTGCGGACTGAGTTTGCGGACTGAACTTGTATGTTTAGTTCGCGGACTGAGCGCAGGCACTACTCCAGTTTCACTTGATCAACAAAGTTCGCAAACTTCGGTTCAAGCAATAAGGACTTATACCTATATGTGTTACCACAACAATGCTTATATCCTCCAATGGTTATATTGTCTAAACTCTCATTTGAACCATTGAAACATTCTCAGAGGGCGTTATATAGTTGTTATTCACAAACTATTTTTCGTCAGAGAGATTTCCAAAATGATTGAAACATAACATGACTTTCGTCACTAGGTAAAGATGAACTTGGTTAAAGCAAAAGCTTTACCAACACACATTTCGAGAAATAGATAAGCAAGATATACTCAACTCGAAATATCACATGTGTATAATCTTAGTCTATATAGTAATACGACTTTTGTCTCAAGATAGGAGATAGAGTAGATAGACTTTTGAGTGATAGATAAGTTCAAGTCTCCACATACCTTTTAGTTGATGAAGATCCATTGGTTCCTTGAGTAGTATTTCGTCTTGTATGATGATCGCCATGGAGTTCTTGAGATCAACTACACTTTATATCCTAGTCCGAGACCTTAGCTATAGTAGACTAGAAATGAAGACTTTATAGTTTTGATCACTAACATTGACAAACATGCTTGAGATAACAACGCATGCGAGTTCGACCGAGCAGTGCTCTAACAATCTCCCCCTTTGTCAATTTTAGTGGCAAAACTATTAATACATATGGAATACAAAAAATAAATATACTTTGTAGCTCCTATTCCACATGTCGTCTAATCTTCAACATTACTCGAAATCTTCGTCACTTCCAACTACTCCAATGATCCCAAAGGTTATAAGTTTAGCATCATCGTTGTTGAAAATCCATAGCTATAACAACGAGAAAACAAGAGTTCTCAATCATTGTTATACAGGGTCATAGTATCATTACACATCTTCAAATTCCAATTACATCACAACTTTAACAAAAATACTATGGTGATACTTCACTCCCCCTTAGTCAATACTCCATCTCACATGGAAATCACCCCCCCTTACATAATGATTCGAAAACCATATGTATTTGTAGTGTGAACTACATATTAATTCTCCCCGTTTTTGTCAATAAAATTGACAAAGGTACAAGAACGGGATTCTAATGAAATTTTCGTAAGATACATTTCATGACCAAAGGTAAATGTATATCATCTTGTTTAGATGCAATCATAAAGCCGAAGCTAAATGCATTCATCAAGGAGTTCATAAATATACAAGATAACCCCTATAATATTTCACAGCCGCACTCCCCACAAAAATTTGGCAATTAAGCACAAGTCCAAAAAGAACTCTCCCCCATAAAATGTCATTCCCATGGGAACAACAAGAGCGACCTTAATTTCAAAAGAAAAGAAGGATTTTTTTGGACTCAACAAATCACAAACAAGTATGAATTTGGAATCCAAAAAGAAATATTTAATCAAATTAACCGTAAGCGAACCATGATCAATTTGAGTAAATATGCTCAACACAAGTAAACTTATGGAGACTTAAGAAATCAATTAGATTAATCACAAGAAAACTCGTAAATAATCTAATTGCCATACTCAACCAAACTAATTACAAAAGTAATCAATTTAATTGGTCACACTCGACATAAGAAAAATATATGGAGCAATGACTAAGTTAATCATGAATAACCAACCCAGTCAAAGAAATGCTCAAACATAAGAAAACTTATGGAGTGCTAACTAAATAACCACACAAGATGATTAATTTAGTTTAACATGTTCAACATAAAGTACCTTACGGAACAACAACTAAGCTAATCACAAAAGCAATCAACTTTTATTGTTTTAGTGCTCAACATAAGACACTTTATGGAACAACATAATATTTACACAAAAATTGTGGATCGGAGATCGACCTTATACCGTGGAATAATCAAGGATTCATTATATTTACCATCACCATTTGCACAATGACATACAATAGACATAATCCTTGAATCACAAAAGATTTTAACCTATCTTCCATCAAAAATTGACATAATAGGCTTAACTTTTGTATTTGTCAAAAGTCCATTCATTCTTTCATCAATACTTGCTTATCAACTCATGAACGACTTTACTTTTGACAAGATATGGGACAATCAAGTTCATGGATGCAAACACACATATCTCATAAAAATATGCAATATATAAAACCGTAAAGATTAATACTTCAATAATCATCTTCAAAAAAGTTTTAGAATTTAAACAAATAAATTTAAAAACATGAAGATGGAAACGTTTGACATAGCTATGTGTAAACACTATAATTGCTATTCCAAGCTCTAGTAATCCTAATCAAAAACAAGAATAAATTCCCATAAGAAGTTTCCTAGGCATTAAGACAAACTCGTAATGCAGATACAAGATGATTTGTCCTTACAGGGTAGAATCAATCTTTTTCGCATGGATTTACACCAATAATAGCTACTAGAGGCGTACAAAAAGATTTTCCAACAATATTCTTGTAAAAGATACAAATTATCTTAGAAGAGTAGTACTCCAAGAATCCAAGTGCCCAAGTTCAAGAGAAGTGGAACAAGTGCAACAAAACATAGCAAAATACTCAAAAAACAAGAGATAGGACAAATACCAATCTTAACTCATCCAAATTCAAGTTTTATCATCTCTATTTTGAAGATAATTCAAAGAGGAAGAGAGTGAAAAAATAATGAGGTCAATCCGAGTTCGGACAAATAAGTTACGGCCAAAACAAGTTTACTGAGTATCGACGTCAAGTATGCATACGGGTTTGCAAACGAATTTTCGTATCATGGAGCAGTATGCAGACGGGGTTTGCGAACTTAATCCCATAGAATTTGGTTTTAAATGATGTTATGAATACTTGATATGTGTATCATGAAGTCCAAACATCCCGAACTAATTTTTTCAAACCTAAACATTTAAGAACCTTAAACACATATCAAGTTAGGTAGAAATGAACGATAATCAAGGTACATGGAGCATTATAAGTACTCAAACAAGTAATAAAAACATAAAAATTGCTCAAGTTCATAGACATACCTTTTTAGAAAAGTCCAAAATTCTACAGCCTTACCGAATATAATCTGTGTGCCCCAATTCTTGTGCTTCCCTCACCGTATACATAACATGGCATTCTTTGGTGAGGATGCACTTACAACACAACTAAGTTGTGTTGGGATGAACAATGTCTTGCTAACCACAAGTGACCTTTGGATTATCATGAAAGAGATCGCTTTTAGAACCTTTCACATCCAATTCCATTTTTCCAAAAAACATGTTAAGTTCCAACATCATGGATACTGCCTTCTCCATAGTTATGGAATTTTCTGGAAGATCATTCATTTTCACACTCAAGGCACCATTGGCTTTCTTTGGTACCCACTTCTGAGTGCATTTAGGAACAACCGAAACCTTCCCATTACTCTCTTCAACATTTCTCGGGAGAGAATTGGATTGACTATCCTTTTGCAAGTTAGTATTTCGCCAATTGGGAGCATCGGATCTTGTCTTCGTCTTTACAAATTTATCCTTTTGATAAATTTTACGATTGTGAAAAGGCTCCGTATGACATTTATAGGCAAATCTAGGTTGATCAAAACACTGATTCCTTTGCCTAAAGGTTGGACATTTACAACCTGTAACGTTAAGGGGATTAGTCTTAACATATGATATTGGTTTCACAACTTCTTGTGATACCCAAACAAGAACATCATGAAGTTTCTCATTCCTTATACGAAAACAACATCTCCTTTCCAGGTGACCTTTATTTCCGCAATAGTGGAAAACATAAGGAACGTTCTTACCTCGATCTGTATGTGTTGACTTTGGAGGTTGATATACTTTGATCTTTCGAACCTTAACTGCATGTGAAGGTATTTCACTTTTGCCATCAGTGGAAACCTTTTGTTGAGAAGAATCACTGGCCTTGACAAATTTTACCTCTTTGCTAATACTTGGAGCATTTATTCCCTAATAGCCCAATCCTCGTGTATCACGATGATTTTTACTTGCTCCTATCATAGTGGTTAATTTGCTTGAACTAGTATTGAAATTTTTCAAGTCATCTTCCAATATCTTGATTTTATCAAGAGCAGCAGCTAAATCAGCCTCAAGGCATTTTTATCGAGCGAGACAAGTACTTTCTCTGTCATCAAAACTAATTTGTTGAGAGTTAAACCTTGCTTCAGATTGTGCAAGTTTTTCTTCCAACAAAGAATACTTTTGATAAATATTATCACATTCAAGTGACTTTATACGCAGGTTTTCCTCAAAATCCTTGAGGATCGATTCGTTAGAACGATTCGAAACATAAACACCTGCGTAACATCTTCTTAATTTCTTGTTTTCTCGACAGAGAGGAGTCGGAAGAGGTGTGACATGAGAAGTTGACATCTTCTTCTTTTCCAATGAATTCAAAACCTTAACATAGTTTGAGACTTTCTCATCAACATCTCTATCAATATCTGAATCACCTTCATTAGAAAGTTCATTCAACTGTTCTTCTAAGCGTATTTCCCAGTTTCAACAGGTTCTTCATTAACAGAATGTTTAGATACTGACCTAGATGTGATAGTTCTCTCAAGTGAATCCAAGATTTAAAAATCATCTGGTAATTTTGAACTGGTACGTTATTAGAGATAGACTCGTCCATAAAGTCAGATCGCTACAAACACAGATTTATAAGGTCTTAAACGTGTTTGCATGCTCTGATACCAATTGAAAAAGCGGGGGCCTAACAACCACACTGTAGGACTAGAATATCGCTACAACGCTATTCCTGCGATATTAACAACGTCTCTGCGAGTGTCATTGCCAATCCTTTAACAATGTTCCACGAGCGTCACAGAATATCCAAAAGAAACTGACGATGGAAGAAATAAAAGAAGAACATGTTGATCCTGCGATGATCATCGTTCTTGCGATAGAGAATATTGTAGCGATCATGATGAGATCGCAGAATAGATCCGAAATAGGAGGAAAACTTAGTTGTCATCCATTATGTAAATCCTTATATAAAGGGCTCGATAGATCCAGAAAAGGATGATGTATTTTTGAGAGTTGAAAGAGTCTTGAGGAGAGACAAAACTTCAAGAGAATGTTTGTAATCTTGATTTCTTCAAATTCTGTAAACATTTCTGAGATTTGAATAGTAAAGTGTCGTTTAAATCTTTGAAGTTTAATTGATTTCCAATAGATTTCTATAGAATCTTAACAAGGGTGTAGTGTGGGAATTCCTGCAACTACATTTTGGCGCCAGAAACAGGGAGAATCAAGCTAATAAATCCCAAATTACAACTTGAAGATTTGAAGAAATTGTTAGAGTTGAAGAAATGGCTAGAAGAAGAAGAAATACATTAGAACCACCGACAACTGTGAGGAGAAGTAAAAGACTTGCAGGTGAGGGAACATGTGAATTTGAAGAATCTTTAAGGATAAGATCAGGGAGAAATAGAATAAGAAATGAAGCATAAAGTTCAATCCAACAACCGAATCAACAAACACAAACACGAGATAGGAATGTGGATTATGATAGAGTGAGTGTGCATACTTGGAGGTCGGATTCGATGGAAGAAGCATAAAATCGACAATTAAGAAATGAAGAAGAAGGAGAAATAAATCAAGAAATGGCAGGAGGATTAATTCATGAAGGACGTGAAAATGAAATAGTAGATGATTTGAGACAACGAATACAGGAAGAAAGAAGATTAGAGGCAGAAGAGCGTGCGAATTTAACAAGACAAAATCATGAGCTAAGAATGGAGAATTTGAGGTTACAAAGAAGGAGGTCAAGAAGTACTGTTAGATCAAATTCAAGATCATTCAGAGAAGAACCAAGGCAAAATTCCCCAATGAAAAATATTAGAGAAGAAGTGCAAATTTTAAATGGAGAACAACGTCATAGAGAAGAAGAGATAATTGGTGATCGCTATAATCCGCGTGACAATAGAAATCAAGAGGGAAGAAACAACCAAATTGAAGAAGAAAATTCAGAAGAAGGTAGGAGGATATTACATGGGCGAGAGAATCAAAGAAATCAAAGAAGAAATTGAGAGACATTACGCTGAACAAGCACGTCTAGCTCGCGAGAGGGAAATATTAAGGGCAGAAGTATAAGAACATGAATTTCAAGAAGCAGTGCGACAAAATAATCATGAAAATCGAGAAAGGAGACGTACGCAAAATCGCTACAATGGTAATATTCAAGAGGAGTATGATAGGATACAGAGGGGAATAGAGAGACGGCGAAGAGAAATGAGGAGAAATGAAGAAATCCACAGAGAAGAAGATAGGAAGTTACGATATCAAGAAGAAGATGAAAGAGAAAATCGCAGAGAAAGACGAGATGATGATGAAGAAGAAGATACACAAAATCTCGCAAGACAAGAAAGGCAAGAACGCAGAGAAGAAGGGAAACAACATTAAAGAGGCCAATGGAACAAAACTCAGCTGAGAATGAGCAAATATTGAGAGAATTAGCAGAAATGCGAGGAATGACAAACAATAGAAGAGAAGGAGGTAGAAGGAAACTTGATAAAGCTATTGAAGAAGCTGCGAGAACTCCATTTACTCAAGAAGTACAGATAAGAGGGATACCTCCAAAATGCAATTTACCAGCATTAACCAGCATTTTTGATGGGACTACTTGTGATGTTCAACATGTCAAGGCTTATGTTAGATGTATGCTACAATGGGAGAATCATGATGCCATGCTATGCAAATATTTTGCATCCAGCTTAACTGGAGAGGCGTTGAAATGGTTCGAGGGATTACCAAAAAATACCATAACTTCTTTTGATCATTTACAAGCTACATTTTTAGGAGCGTATATTAGAAACAATTCATCGCGGACGGGTATTAAAGATGTGTTTGGATTATAAAAGAGAGTTGGCGAGAGTCTGAAGCACTTAACCATAAGGTGGAAATCAATGTGCAGCGAGATGGCTGGAAGAGTAGATGAAAGATACCTGATCTTATCCTTCATTAATGCAATGTTCGCGACTAATCTGCTGTACATTCAAATTTTCAGAGTCAAAAACACAATCACTATGACTGAACTGCAAGAACTACAGGAAGAATACATTGCTTTGGAGGAGAAACAAAATGAGATGGAGTCATACCCAATCGTGAACACCAGCTTGCTAGCGGCAAGTGGAAGTTTTCTCCCTAAAATAATAAATAATGTGGCGAGCACCTCGCAAGCACAACAAGAGAAAGTAGTAATTGATAACCAACAAAAATTGGTAGCGATGGGAAGTCGAGATCAAGAAGAATATGAAAGGGAGAAGAATTATTACAATCATGGTGGAAATAATAAGATTCAAAGACTTGATCATCCGCAAGAAACTTATGGCAGACAAAGGCAGAATAACTTTAGAGGGCAAGAAAATCAAAAGATAATATGGGAAGAAATTAAGATGCCACCTATTAATGCTAGTATAGAAAAAATTTGGGAAGCTATCATTCTTATGAAAAATATACCATCACCATGGAACATGGGAAAAGAACCCCATCCAAGCAATCGAAGTCAAGAATTTTGTCCTTACCATCACTTTCATGGCCATTCAATAAATGATTGTAGGAATGTAAAGAGGATAATTTTGAGGATGATTGATCAGGGGAAGTTAAATCATTTTCTAGTAGGACATCCACAACCTCATCAATTACCACCAGCTCCAGAAACTCGCAGAGTGAATGCTGTAAAAGGAGCAGAAACATTCGTGATAGAAGTGGGGGCTAAAGCAAAGAATTTGTTTTGTAACTCCATTGTGCATTCATTCAGAACTGTGGAAGATTTCCATGATAATGTTTTAAGTAGAGTCTTCGCGATAAATATAGATGGAAGAGAGATAATGAATATAGCGAGAACTTCGCCATTAGAAGAATGGCAGAAACAAACTCTATCTTTCACCGCGCAAGATATACCAGAGCTTGGCGAGCAACATGACAACCCATTGGTGGTACGATTAGAGATAAAACCAAAGCAAATACAAGAAGAAGATGAAGATGAAGAAAATGATGGTAAAATTGAAGACTCTTGGGCCATCAACAAAGTCTTAATAGATACTGGGAGTTCAATTGATATCTTATTCTATCATACCTATAGAACCATGGGCGGAAGATATGAAGATTTGATACCATCAACGTATAAAATCTATGGGTTTAACGGTACATCTAACAAACCAAAGGGGGAAATTGAAATGCAAATACCGTTAAAAGGAATATCTTCAAAAATCTTATTCTGTGTTGTGGACATCGAATCACCTTACAATGCTTTGATAGTAAGACCTTGGTTACAAGGGATATTGGGTGTAGCATCTACTTATCACCAGTGTATCAAATTTCCTCATCCTAAAGGTGTTGGAATTATTAAAGGAGATTGGGGAGAAAGCAAGAAATGTTATGAAATCGATATGAAGTCTTGCGAAGAAAGAGCTGAAAAGAATAGCAATTGGAAGTACAAAATCAAACAACAACAGAGATGTGAAAGGTTAATGATTGATACAATAGAGCGGAAAGAGGATGTGAAAGCTGATGGCGAGCGTCTCCCAGAAAAAGAAACAACAGTAAAACGTAACAGAAAAGCAGAATCAGAAAATAGTAAGTAGAGAGGTAAAATGATGAACTTTAGAGAACTCTATGAATGATTTGTTTGAAGAATATGTAATTAAACAGAATATTCTGCTTGAAAGAATCGCAAGATTTTACAAAAATAAAGAAGATCAAAGTTATGAAATTTTATCAGAGTTACAATACTCGCGAGAAACGCGAATAAAATTTCCCAGAGATTAAAGAATGGGATGAACCTTTATGGCGTGCACCCTAGTTCGCGAATAAAATTTTGTAAGAGGCAAATGTAAGACCTAAAAGCGCATCATAGGAGGGGGTATCTCTTGACATGATTCAGGGGTAAGGTTATCATTTGCTGGATCATGAGTCATGCGAATGTTGGGGTTAAAGAAAACCTATCCAGGAGAGAGATCTTGGATTTCCAACTATATATGGTTATACCCTGGTTGGACGACCGAGAATCTCTTCCAAGAAGTGCAAAGTATGACCAAGGCGCCGAGGTACACGGTTGATCCAAGGGTGCCAAGGGCGTACAAAACTCCCTTGCCATTCTTGGTAAGTCTTGGCTACGATGCACTTGGCCCGAAGAAAACCCCACTTAGGGTGCAGCCTTGTAACTATAAGCCATATAGGCATAAAGGACAAGAGGCTGCGAAAACAACTGGTTGTTGGTAAATCTGGATGGGAGGAGCTAGTCTTGTATGGCCGATGTACCCTCCTTGAAGGGGAAACCAGGGGGAAGATAAGGGCGGCACCCTCCATTAGGGAGCTGATAAGTGTCTTAAGACGGAAATGTCATGGGTCTTTATGATCGCAAGAACATTTAGGCCTGTCATATTGTCGCGTGACGTAAATTATACAGAGGCAACAAGCCAAAAGTTAAGATGAGATCAATGGGTTTTTACATGAAAGTGTAAAGACGTCCTGCGATTTCATCGCAAGACGGCAATGTCACGAGGCTTTGATCTCGCGAGAGAGCTTAGACTTGTCATATTGTCGCAATAAAATCAAAGAGAAAGATAAGGCAAGATCAATGGGTCAATACATGCAAATGTAAAGACGTCCTGCGATTTTATCGCAGAAAGAAAGAGCGTGGCAACATAAGACCTTTAATTAGGAAGGCACAATAAGACCACAAGATTACTGCGATAATTTACTAGTTATTGCAGATGTTATGCAAATTTTATTTACCACTAATATATAATTTTTAATTAGAATTGTCGATTTAACATTGAAACGATTCACGAGTTATTGCAAGCGAGCAACAAGGCGATAAGATCGCCAATATTAAGGCAAATTTTATTTACCACTAATATCTAATCTTTAATCAATTTTTTTTATATTGCAGATGAATAATAGAGGCAAGTATGGGAATGCATGAGAATGATGAAATTATTATTCATCTATCATATAAAAATTGCATAGATAAATGCACGCAGATAATTAAAGAATAATAATTATATTGATTGATTGACTTGCAGAAAAAGAACTGTTTTCTAATTTATACAGGTAGAAGCAAAAGAAATTCACAAAATTGGAGAAACTTACAGTAATGTTACAGAAAGGAGAAAATAAATATACAAGGGAGATAAAAGGAAAAAGAAGAACTAGCTAGATTCATCGCCATCCTATTTATCAGACTTCTCTTCATCGCCAGATTTCTCCCTTTCATCATTATCATCACTATCTTCATTCTTATCTGAGTCTTCTCCTCCACCAGATTTTTCTCCTTCGTCATTATCATTATCATTTTCATCCTCGTCAGAATCCTCAGCTTCGCTATCAGAGATGTTAAGATTTGGGATTATTGCGGGGATTTCCTTTGCAAGGTCAGGATATATATAAGGAGAAATTCCATGATCATTGCAGACCAACTCAACAGAATCATTACGAACAACAATGAGAGATCTATTGAAATTCGCGGTAGTAATGTCAAATTGCTCCTTCAATCGTGAATATTTTTTATTGCGAGCAGCAAGGGTATTCGCGAGCTGATTTCTCTCATTTTCAAGTTCCCCAATTCTTTCAAGATATCTTTTTTCAGCTCCTGCGAGAATATATGACAACAAGTTAGAAATTTTGTAAAGAAGAGTAATAAAAACAGGAAAATAGCGAGAAGAAGAAGAACAAACAACCTTCTCTTTCAGAAATCATATCTCTAATTAAGGCCACTTGTTCAACTTGAAGGCTAACATTTACACCTAAATCATTCCTGGCATTGTCAAGAACCTTCGCAACCCAAGCAAACTCATCATCGCTATTAATGAGGAGACGAGATCGAACTTGAGTCTCCCTCGCAAGAAGATCTTCATTCTCGCGGATAAGTTTATCTCTGTCCGTTTGAACATTAAGGAGAGTTTTATGAAAGTCTTCTAGGGTCTTGGATCCCCTTTTGATGGCAAGATCTTTCTCGTCAATAAGATCACTATTCTTCTGTCTTAATCTATCTATTTCTTTCTTTGAATCAAGATAAAAGCGCTTATATTTGTCAGTCAAACCTAAATTAAATATGTGTTCAATTTTTAAGAGATTAAGCTTGGATATAAGTTCATCTATGGAGAGGGATTTAATCTTATCATTTGAGAAATTACTTAAAGAATTATTAAGACATGAAAGAAGAGTATGATCATCTACAGGTTCAGGGAAAGATTGAAAGAGTATTGCCTCGTCAGTAAGACCATAAATATCTGCAAGTTAAATGTGGTCGCTTGAATAAGCTGCGATAAAGCAAAAAGAATTAAGAGAGAAAGGAAATCAATCATACCATATAGTTGTTGGTTAGCTCTATCAAGATCATAGATCTTTTGCTTATCAACTGAAGCTTCAGTTTTCAGCTGTTTATTCTTCTTGCGAAGCTCAATAACTTCAGATTCTAATTTTTCTTTATCCTGGCGAAGTTTAACAGCTTTCTCTTCAGAGTTGGCACATCTTTTATCTAAATCCGAAGCAACAACAAAAGAAGCTCTTCCAACCTGCGAAAGAAAAATATAAATTAAGATCTAGCAATGGAGAAAATATATAAACAAACTGAAGAAATGAAAACTTACCAAAGCACCAAGAGAATTCAAGAGACTGGGAGTCAGCGATCTTGAGATTCCTTGGAGAGAATCATTATCCACCAGAATAGGGGCATAGCAAACTTTAGCGAGAGCTTGGGATGTTTTGTCAATAACGTCATCCTCGTCATTAGAAGTTATGCTGTGGGAAATATCGCTAAAAATTCTGGATAAATGAGTCATTGAAGAATCAGAATCAGAAGAATTTTTTATTGAAGGAAAACCGCTAACATTAAAACCCCCGTCAATGTTATCCTTATCAAGATCAACACTTGGATTTTCTGGAATTAGTTGAGGAATCGAAGAAGAAGAAGAAGGTTGAGTTTTCCTTCTCTTTGGTGGAGGATCGCTAGATTCTTCATTGCGAGGGGAAGAAGGCTTTCCCTTAGAAGGAGCAGTAGATTTCTCCTTTGAAGATTTCCCAGATTTTTCTTTTAAAGATTTCTCCTTGGTTTTTGCGGGTATTAATGATTCTAACTCTTCAATTTCCTGCGAGCACAGATGAAGATAAGAAATAGGGGCAACAATATATTGATTAAAATTTATGAAGAGATATTTCTTACTTCATCCGTGAAAGATTTCAGAGCCAAGAAAGTGCTAGGTTTCCTAAGATATTGATAGCTGAGTTTCATTCTATCAATTTGAGAAAGATCAAAATAGTTAGCGAGAATATAAAGAAGACAGTAAATGATAATAATATAAAAAGTTGAGAGAATATACTTCTTTAGATTTTTCAGGCCAGTTGAAGACCTATGTCTCATACTCTGAGAGATTCGCAGGTAATGGGAGAGAACCAGATATGTAACACCCCGAGTTACGGACCATGGTCAAACCCATATGGAGATCCGAACTCGAAGCGTTACGGGTCGGAAGGAGACTAATGCATACATATTTTTGCTAAATTATTTTTGCACAAAACATAGTTGAAACTTTACATAACATAAAATCAAGCATATAAATCCACTTATTATCTTAACAACGAATTCAACAAAACATATTATTTCAAATTACATTTCAAGCAATACAATTAAGCAATTCAATCACTAAGCTACTCATTTCTAGCTTTCGCTACGCCACTTTGATAAATCTGCAAGGATGTCAATTGGGGTGAGATGACAACTCAATAGAATGCATTCCCAATTCTCTAAAGATGCGCAAACATAATCATTTTGTCAAGGAAAAACATATAACAAGAACATGGTACAAATTCGAATATTCAAGAATCACAATGCCAACAATATTGTCAATAAATTATTCAATTAGATTCTAGGCATGAGTTCACAACACTATTAATGTTTCCTACAAATACTTCAATTCGTATTTCAGTGTTTGAGTTCATAAAACCAATAAGGTTTCCACTAATCATTCAATAGAGATTCCAACACACAATTCACAAATTAATATTGTCAACTCATCAATTCACAAATCATATTAACAAAACATTTATATTAATATTAACAAATCATATATCAAAACATCCATTTAGGATTCAACTCATCAATTCACAACAACAATTCATCCATTTGAATTTCATACTTGAGTTTAACAATTCATTGAATTATATTTCACACATATCACCAATAAGCTTGAGTTCACGGTACGAAAACCTTGGTTCGTACACCCACCTATCGTTTATCGGCACGGACATCCTCCATCGATGGTCAGGAACAAAAGTTCCTATGGGGATCATACCCATTTGCTCTCGGGGATCATTACCTGTTTCATTCACAGTACGAAAACCTTGGTTCGTACACCACCTATCGTTTACCGGCACGGACAGCCGACATCGATGGTCGGGAAACACAAGTTCCCATGGGGATCATTACCCATTTAACTCTCGGGGATCATTACCCGCCGTTAGCATGAAACGATATTCCATCTAACATAAAATCATGAACTCATTTACTTTTATAAATCATTCTTACAAACAACACAAGCAACCATGGCTTAAGAACATGAATTTCTTTCAAGCATTTATGCAAACAAGTTAAATGCAGCCACATTACATTATGCATTTCAGGTGATAACTTTGTCCGATCTACCTCAAAATTTTATGGAACATTTCTGACACCATTGTGTATAACATATCCAAATTTCATATTAAACTAACAACTCAATCAAAATATAATGAATTTACAATGACATCCTAAAAACTGGACAGATTACATGTCTTTACCAAACAATTCATGATAAATTCATAAAAACCTGAAATTAATCAAATCCAGAGCATAATGAAAGATAAGACATTTATATACAACTTTTGTTAAGACCTCAAATTGTTTTAACATCATTAAGACTTCCTAAGAACATCAAAATCACAGAAAATCGAAACTGTCCAGAATTTCAGAAAATATCACTCAAATTCAAACAAACATTCAACGGTGAATTTACATTGGAAAATTCTCAAATTTTAACAAGAGATGCTTAATCATGCTTTATATCAATAATAGATGTCTGATCATAAACAAGAGGTACATATTTGTTTTAAATAAATTATTGAATCATAACAATACAAAATCATATAAAATAAACACCAAATAAAACACCTAAAGAGAAAGGGTTTCACATTCTACCTCAATTCCTTTGATTCTCCAATGATTTTCCTAATTAGAATTTCTCCTCAAGAACCCTAGCTCCAATTCATCTTCTTCCTCTCCATAGCTTTCTTCTCTAAACAAAAACCTATATCTCCATCTCTTTTTCTTTCTCCTAGCCTTTTGATTTCTAACTTCTAAAATTCTTTTTTTCTAAACTTTTAGGTATATAAAACCTTAATAATATTTTCTCTACTTACATATTTGTCTTTTCATTTTTCTCTCATTTTTTATTTAATTATTAAAACTAATAACATGACTATATTTCCACATTAACTTGTAGACTTTCTAGTTCAATCCACCCACCTAGGCTAAGGCTAAGGAACAATAATCTAAACCACATGGTTAGCTAATTTGGGTACATCCCAACCCGAAACCGCGACTAAAAATACAGGGTATTACAAGATATATAAGGACCTTAAAGACATAATGGAAAGATGAACCACTTGCCATCGCTAGAATGGTGAGGACCTTGGTTGGTAGATGTATGAAAATAAATATCCAGCATAAGAGCTTTGTCATCTTAACAACAATTATAATTCCAAAACATATTTTTCAAACGCAACACCCAAATTCAATCAATTAAGTACTATCCCTCTTCATAGGGACTATACTATAATTTACTCTAAAAGCATTTATAAACATAAATTTTGTCCACAATATAATCCACAATGGAACAATGGGGACATCTTTAAATTGAGGATTCTTTGGAGCATAAAACCAATAAGGTTTCCCACTAATCATTCAATAGAGATTCCTTTATTTAGCACTCATCAATTCACAAATCATATTAACAAAACATTTATATTAATATTAGAAGCATATTCAAGCAATCCAATTTCATACTTGATGCAATCTCCACCTAGTTGATATATCGCTCGTGAGAACCTCTCGTCATTTTGTCAAGGAACAAAAAATTATTTGATAAAATAATAAGGTCATAGTTTGGAAGTTCTGGGTCATAGAGAGGAATGGGAAGACCAGCTTCAAGTTGTCCTAGCGATACTATGATTTTTTCGCGAGAACATTGATCATCAGTAAATAATTTAAGAAAAAGTTCAGATCTAGAATCCTGATATGGAATTAAAGATAAGTTAAAACCTTTAATTTTGAGTTTCTCGCGCATCTCATTAAAGGCCTTCAAGTTTTTGGTACCAGCAGCAACCATTTTTGAAGTATGGGAATGAAAGAAAAGGTTGAAAAGAAGAAAGAAATTACAGCAGTAATAGAAGCGCAATTCGCGGAAGAACAGTAAAATTTGCAGAGAGGGTATGGAGAGAAAGAATAAGAAAGTAAAAGAGAAAAAGGAAAGGAATGAGAAGAGTATTTATAGAAGAAGAAATTTCTCGAAGAAGATGAAGGCAATTAATGCAAAGAAAAGACGTGGGTGGTCAGATCGCAGCGGTTAGAGGAGACGTGTCAAAAGTTTATTGGAAGAAAGCATTCGTGAAAACAGCTGGCGAAGGACATAGAAACGTGTCAGAACGGAGAAGTCTGAAAAGATAAGCAGTTATGGCATTTTAAGTTCTCATGATCTTCTCTCTATCGCAGAAAATACATGAGAAGAGGCAAGATGTAGGACCAGAATATCGCTACAACGCTATTCCTGCGATATTAACAACGTCTCTGCGAGTGTCATTGCCAATCCTTTAACAATGTTCCACGAGCGTCACAGAATATCCAAAAGAAACTGACGATGGAAGAAATAAAAGAAGAACATGTTGATCCTGCGATGATCATCGTTCTTGCAATAGAGAATATAGTAGCGATCGTGATGAGATCGCATAATAGATCCGAAATAGGAGTAAAACTTAGCTGTCATCCATTATGTAAATCCATATATAAAGGGCTCGATAGATCCAGAAAAGGATGATGTATTTTTGAGAGTTGAAAGAGTCTTGAGGAGAGAGAAAACTTCAAGAGAATGTTTGTAATCTTGATTTCTTCCAATTCTGTAAACATTTCTGAGATTTGAATAGTAAAGTGTCGTTTAAATCTTTGAAATTTAATTGATTTCCAATAGATTTATATAGAATCTTAGCAAGGGTGTAGTGTGGGAATTCCTGCAACTACACACACCCAATATTTTGATTAGCAATCTGTATGGACAACCTGCAAAATACTTTATAGAGAATCAACTAAACAGTTAGACTCAATCAATAGAAAAGTATATCAAAGAGTTTATATCTCTATCTCTCGATTTAAATCTTACTCAAGCAAATTGCGAGTCTCAATTTAAATACAAGAGAGATAACTTGGATGGTACCAAAGACCAATATCCAAGTGTCAATCAATTAAAATCAACAACCAAAAGGTTAGATATTCTAATTGATTGAACAACGCACAACCTGTATTATTTCAATTATATAACAAAATATAATGCGGAAATGAAATAACACAGACACCAGAATTTTGTTAACGAGGAAACCGCAATTGCAGAAAAACCCCTGGACCTAGTTCAGATTAAACATATATTGTATTAAGCCACTACAGACACTAGCCTACTCCAAGCTAACTTCGGTCTGACTGTAGTTGAACCCCAATCAATCTCACATTGATCCAAGGTACAGTTATGCTCCTACGCCTATGATCCCAACAGGATACTGCGCACTTGATTACCTTAGCCGATCTCACCCAAAGTCGAAGACTTTAATAAACAAATATGTATCACACAGAAAAGTCTACAGAATAGATAAATTCGTCTCCCACAAATAAACCTATAAGTTTTGTTTCGTCTTTTGATAAATTAAGGTGAGCAGGAACCAATTGATAAAACCAAACTTATATTCCCGAAGAACAGCTCAGCTTTATCAATCACCTTACAATAGTATTAATCGACGCAACGAAAAAGATATTGTAGAATCACAAATGATGAGACAAAGTATTTGTGACTACTTTTATATCTTGCCTACCAGAGATAGAAATCTCAATCCAATTATTACAATTGTACTCGTACAATGGAAACATCAAGATCAGATCACACAACCACAAGAAAAGTAGTATCGGTCTGGCTTCACAATCCTAATAAAGTCTTTAAGTCGTTAACCTGGTTTTAGAAGAAGAAAACCAAAGGTTAAATGAGAAACGACTCTAGCTTAGCAAACTAGTATCACATAGAATGTGTAGGGATTAGGTTTCCCAGTTGCTAGAGTTCTCCCTTATATAGTCTCTCAAATTAGGGTTTGCAATGAATGTTAGCTTACTAACAAAGCATTCAATATTCACCGTTAGATGAAAACCTGATTAGATTCAAGCTAATATTTATCAACCTTTAGATCGAAAACATAGCTTGTTATACACACATGTAATGCACGTTTGTAGGCTTGTGAAAACCGTACCCAAACTTGTACATTAGTTGGTTTAACAATAGTTAACCAAATGGTTAGCCATATGATAACTTTCATATCAACCATATTCTTCTACACCATAACTAGTCCAAATGACTCAAATGAACTAGTTAGAGAGTTGTTCAATTGCAAGGAAATATCATGTACTACACAAGACACAATCGAAGCAAAAACGATGTGATTCACTCGAATCGATTCATGAAGACATAACCTACTCAAGTCCGAGGACTGGGTTCGAGAACTTAAGTTCCCAAACGAAGTTCACAAACTCCACCAGAAATTCTCGGGTTCTAGAACTACTCTAGTTGGCGGACTGAGTTCTCGGACTGAACTCGTATGCTAAGTTCACGGACTGAGCTCACGCACTACTCCTGTTTCACTTGATCAACAAAGTTCGCAAACTTCGGTTCAAGCATTAAGGACTTATACATATATGTGTTACCACAACAATGTTTATATCCTCCAATGGTTATATTGTATAAACTCTCATTCCAATCATTGAAACATTCTCAGAGGGCGTTATATAGTTGTTATTCACAAACTACTTTTCGTCAAAGCGATTTCCAAAATGATTGAAACATAACATGACTTTCGTCACTAGGTAAAGATGAACTTGGCTAAAGTGAAAGCTTTACCAACACACATTTTTAGAAATAGATAATCAAGATATACTCAGCTCGAAATATCACATGTGTATAATCTTAGTCTATATAGTAATACGACTTTTGTCTTAAGATAAGAGATAGAGTAGATAGACTTTTGAGTGATAGATAAGTTCAAGTCTCCACATACCTTTTAGTCGATGAAGATTCACTGGCTCTTTGAGTAGTCCTTCATCTTGTATGATGGTCGCCATGGAGTTCTTGAGCTCAACTACACTTTCTATCCTAGTCCGAGACCTTAGCTATAGTAGACTAGAAATCAAGACTTTATAGTTTTGATTACCAACATTAACAAACATGCTTGAGATAGTAACACATGCGAGTTCGACCGAGCAGTGCTCTATCAGTATGAGACCGGGCACATGGTCCGGACGGCCATGCCTTGGACGTGGCCGGTCCCACACCTCCCTAATTCCTTATTTCATTATTATTATTTATTTTCTCATCTCATCTCATGAAACTTCCTCGTTCGAGCAAAAACCTGATTTTTTCATGTTTCTCAAATATTGCTCAAACTACCAAAAAGCCAAACGTCAAATGGTCACACGACCATCCGGGATTCTCACGTCAAATATTAAAATACCATTTTTTGATATTCTCAAAATATTGGTCGCACGAGCAAAGTTATACTTCCTCATTCAAGAAAAATCGAGAGTTTCAGTCAAGATCAAACTCTTCTGAAATCCAAAATATTGCCCGAACGCACACCAAAAAATATCAAAATTATCAGAATTGAGTCATGTGCTGCATGGTGACACGATCATGCTACATTGACCGACCAAGGTTGGCCCTTTGGCTTGCAAAAGTCGGTCTCACACCCTTTTATGATTTTGACCTAATTAAGCTTCTATAATTCATATTGGGTTAAAACTCTTTCCAAACAACTTGGAATTTGATAAATCGACCATCGGTTGGTCCCACAACCACCAAGGGCCGGTTCCATACTCCTTGGTCGGCCCCCTATTCATAATTAGGTTTTACCACCTAATGCTCATATGAGCATTTTTAAAAAAATATGATTAAACGAGCATTTAATCATATTTTCACCAGCTGGTCTACAAAGGACTCCGGTGCATGCTCATTCGAGCACTTGGGAGCTACATGGCCGTCCCATTATCCGGTCCCTCTCTCGCTCATTGGTTGATTTTTAGTAAATCATCAATTGATTAACAATCGATCAAAATTAGGGTTTCAAACCTAATGCTCTGCAAATCATAATTCTGAGCAAGTTCAAACACTATTAATTTTGTGATTGATCCAGCAATCAACATCCTAATTAATTATACAATATTCGGTCAATCTACCGATATTCTTAATTAATATTTTATTTGGTCCTGTTACCAATAATTCATGTATCAAGCAATATTTCTCAAACGAGCAATATTTATTTTGTTCATCAATCAACACTAAATTGCTTAAGTTAGTAATATACAGGATCAGATCAACTTGGTTTAGAAATCATTGATTCAATTATTAATTACTCGTCCGAGCAATATTTCTCATGTTGATTCAACTATCAACATTTGAGAACTCTATTGATCCAGTAATCAATATTCTAATTTATATTTAATGTTTGGTCTTGCTACCAATATTTTTGCTCGAATGAGCAACATGGTTTGAACAGACGACCATCCAATATTCCGATTCCTACTTTATCATTTGAATTCATGATATATAAGATCAGAAATGAGCATTCTACGATATTTTTGATTTCTTGTCGAATACTCGATATATCAAAATAAATCCTTGTTCGAGCAATCTCATCGGACGCTTGATCCAACTTATCAAAATATCACTATTACCTCGACTGGTAAAATAATACGTCACAATTCATCAAGACTTAATGTCTTTCCATTATTCTGTCTCAGCAGACACCTTATACTCAATCCATGAGTCTTAGAGCATATCACATTCGTTCATTGTGTTCGACTCATCAAGGCTAAGACTCATCGTCTATTCAAGTCAACAACTGACTAATTAAATACACGCCTGCCTCGCAGAATCCACATTCGTAAGACATCAATCATGTCACATGGGGGATATTCACTAGGGTTTTGGTCTGGCGGCCTACAACATGTGTGAACACCCACGTTGAGAAATGTGAGTAAGTTGTGCAAGCAGTTGAGGGAGTTATCAAAGTAGTGGATGAACAATCAATCAAGCCTCCGCATGACATAGAACTGGTTTAACCACGATTTTCCACTTTCCCACTCTTTCACTCCAGCAACTATCACACTTACTGGGATCAATGTGTTTATCATTCTTACAATATAAATAAGTTTCTGAATCCACAATTGAACAACAATAATTTTTATAAACAAGAAATTACCACTCAATCGATCAGAACTTATCTCATCCAAACTCAACAGTTCACAAAATTGAAGAAACCTTCAACACATACACAGTCCTTGATCATCATTGATCTCACACACTTCTCAGCTTCCCTCTTACAGATCGAACCTCATCCTTCTTTGTGACCGAATTGACTCTGGAACATCCATTATCTTGGTTTAGGCCGGAGTCCTACAGATTGATCTCTCGATATCAAAGCACTCCCGTGCAGTGCAACTGTTTGAAAAAGGTTTAAGGAATTTTCCCGGTCGAGGGGTCTCCGCCCGTACCAAGGGTAAAATGAAAAAGTGATAATACCTCTCTTCCAGAAATGAAAGCGATATATTTTTGGGTAATACTCCAAAAATACTTTTAGGTAGTATACTTTTGGGTGTAATTTTTTAGAAAGAGATGATATTTGTACCAAAATCGTTAATTCTAACCTTTTAATTTACAATGTTTATTTATTTGTTTATTCACTTTAAATTGATCCGGTTTTTTATTTATTTTGTTTGTTTATCTTTACGCATATTAAAAAAATAAAAAAATATGAACGACATATTAACAACTAGAAAAGGTAAGATTAAATTAATGACTTACAATTTGGTTACAATACCACTTCTTAATTTTAAAAATATTAAGTGTAAATTTTCGAGGACGAAATGCAAGTACCAAACACAAATTACTTTAAAAAGAAATTTTTGGAAAAAGAAATTTTTGGTATGGTTGTAAAGTATTTTTAGTATTCACCTTTATACGAAAACTGTTCGGCATAGAAAAAGGTATGTAAGTGTTTGGTGATTCATAAAGAAACATAAAAATATGTTTGATAGTTACTTTTCGGTTGGGTTGTAAGAGGGAATCTTATGTTGTATACACTTTTTAGCGATGTTTACGTGACACTTCACTATTATCCTTAAAGAGGAAAGTCATTCTTAGAACATGTAGTAGAAAACCGGTTGTTACTTAACCAATAAAATTAAGTTGTCAAATAGATTTGGGTTCATCGAGAGTTGATGAATGATGACTTGGGAAGCTAACACTCTTTGGTCGATGTAAAAAATAATTGAGTATTATCACTTCAACGTTATTCTTTAAACTTGATGATTTAATCTATGATTTTTTTTTCTTTTGTTTTTGTTGTTTGGTGAATTTGATCATGCTAGTCATGTTCTAGTTCTGGTTATCTTAATATTTCTTGGTTTCTCGGGTACATTTTATACTTGGTCTACTCATTCTCAATTTATATATAAAAAAGAAACAGTATGGGTATGTTTTTTTGTTTTATTCCTTCTTTTCTCTGATGTAATTTAAATTATTTTTTTCTTTCAACCTTTCTTATTGTTAACCATTTGTGATATCTAGAGGCAAGTTTGTTTCTGATTAGGTTTCACTTGTGCATTTTAGTAGTAGTGTTATATGTCACCTTCATCTAGCAACAAACTTGGTACTAGTAAGTGTAATCCAGAATTGATATGACTCTCATAATAGTGAATAGACACTTCATTTTCCTGACTCAAACTTGTCTCACCTTTCTCAACTAGGCACGCCACTCCTCTATTATGCTTAATATTTATAATCATGTTGTAATGAATCGTAAGAATCATAATATTTTTGCCTATTGGCTTAAAAATTCTAGTTGTAGATATCAAATTTTAGTAGCATAGCAACAAAATTGGATCGCCTGCTTTTAAACTAAAACCCAAGCTTATGTCACTAGAAAATTCCTAGCAAATTGGAATAAGAATTTTTCTGAAGATACATAGTAATATCAACTATTTATGTAAGCTTGATCACTTGCGGCAAGACATTTATATAGATCGTATTTCCTAAGTCATTCAGATTAAAGCTAAAACTGAGAATTCGAAGTCAATTCATCATGAGTTTTGGAAACAACAATCAAATGACCACATTTTCAATTGAGCAAAACAACAACACTAAAATGGACCATACAAATGCAAATAAAAAGAGATCAATAAACAAAATTGATTCACTACAAGCAACTGATGATACCTTGTTTTTTGACAAAGATAATTTAGAGAAACTTCTTATAAATCACTTTAAGGAAGTTAACATTATTTCAAATTTTGTCCATGATGTTGACTTCATTAATCACATCCATGTTGTTATTACAAAAGAAGATAATGACATACTTATAATGCCAGATGAAGAAAAAACATGATACTTTATTTAGCATGGAAGGATTTTAGACCAGATGACTTTCCACCTAGCTCTATCAGACTTAGTGGGACATTCCGAAGGATTCTATGGTGAAAATGGTCTAGAAATTTTGTTCAATAGGGTACATTAGCAAGAAGATAAACCAAATAGAGTTGAGACTGATTCCAAAAGTCAAGATACCATCAAAACTTATAGATAGAGATGGCAAGCAAGATCAAAACCCGCGGGTTGGCCCGTATCCGGACTGTTAAAACCTGGACCAGCTTGGCTGGTTGTCTAAACTAGTCGGGTTAAAATTGGAAAAATGATGGATTGCTGGAAAAAGGGTTGGCCCGGATTGGCCTGTAAAACCCAGTTTATCCCATTAACGCCACTAGGCATTTTATTAACTATTCCATTTACCAACATATGCCGCGTGTTCCCTCACATTTAAAAATAAAACCGAAAAACCCTTGCCTCTTCGTCTGTTTTTCTTTTCTTTGTTCTTATATTCATTAGAT
This sequence comes from Papaver bracteatum, assembly GCA_023529315.1. Classification (NCBI taxonomy): domain Eukaryota; kingdom Viridiplantae; phylum Streptophyta; class Magnoliopsida; order Ranunculales; family Papaveraceae; genus Papaver; species Papaver bracteatum. Next base: position 2,301,187 of record JAJJWX010005066.1, read on the forward strand.
ATGCGATTTGTTCTTCAAATCTATTGAAGAAGATCAGTAAGAGAAGGTTTACTTTTTGATTCCTCGAACTCAAACTATTGTTACACTTACAATTATGACTTTACTGAAGATTGGTTTATGTTTGGATTTTTTTTAGGGTTTACTCAATACTGGTTGTTTAATCGTGCTTGGAAAAGGTCAGTCGATTTCTCAAATTCAAAGGCTCAAATTCAAAACCTCTCATATTATCAGGTACTTACGTTTTGGAAGAAGCAGACCTAAGTTTTCTTAATTTAAATATATCATATTCAATTCTAGTAAGCAATCGTGTTTTCTTCTAACAATGATTTAGTACATTGTTGCCCTGTCATGTGTTGCTCTATCACCCTCGCTTGCATCGATTAGCTAGTTCGTTTATTCTTTAGTCTTCATTTTTTTTCCCTTTGTAGTGTTGATCGGTAAATTAATAATGTTAACACACTCCTGATTCATATTTTATTCATTTTTTTTTTTAATAATATACTGATTTTGACTCATTCTTTGCAGCTCCATCCAGGATGTCAAGTGTACAAGTACAAGATCATCATAACGATGTTATGAGTGAGAATGTGGATGATGATGTTGAGATAGTAGATTATGTGAATGACTCTGCAATTATTGGTTGTGCATCAGTTTTAGGTGGAAATAAACATAAACTTAGATCTAGTGTTCGAGAATTTTTTAATCTCGTAGTAAATGAAGATGGAACAAAGAAGGGAGTGTGCAAATCTTGTGTAAAGGGATATAAATATGATAGCCAGAAAGGTGGAACCTAAACTATGAAAATGCATAAGTGCCCTAAGCGTGAGTTTCATGACATAGGGCAAATGATGTTATCTACAAAATATGTCTAGCTATCTACCCACGTACGCAAAATTGATCAGATGAAATTTCGGGAATATCTTTCGATATTAATCATTTCAAGAAATCTTCCATTCACTATGGTGGAGTGGCCAGAATTTAGGATCTCATATGATTATTTAAATGAGGATGCTAAAGCAGTATCAAGGAATACTTCGAAAGCCGATGTTCTTAAAAAACATAAATCACAAAAAGAAGTTATTCAAAACAGATTGAAACTTGCTCCGGGCATGATTCAAAATTTTAAATCATACAACCCATCACCCATATGTTTTGTTTTATACTTTTATGTATGAGTAATTGATTATGATATGATGTGTATGACTTACCCTTATAGGTAGGATGTGTCTAACATCAAAATGTAGATTTCTGTTACGACTAAAGGATATATAAGCTTAACTGTGCATTTTCTTGATCAAAATTGGGAGTTACAAAAGTTGTTTCTGAACTTCTGTCCCTTTCCACCACCTCATACAGGTGAAGTATTTACTCGAGTCTCGAGATATTTTATTTATGTGCATGTGATTGATAGATTTAGAATCTTCAATATAAATTCACTTTAACTTTTCCCCTTTCCACTACCTCATACAGGTGAAAACCTTTATGCTAAGCTATTTTCAATCATAGAAGATTGGGGAATTGAAGACAAAGTCTCACAACCCGGTTTTCCGGACCTCCAGCGGACATGGATTCGACCTTGTGGGTCGGGTCCGGTCCAGCTAGCAAGCCCAAATATACGGACTGCAACTCGGGAAGGACCAGATTTTTCGTTCCACAAGAGATTTTAATAAAGTACGAAACTCAACTCAAATGAAATTTATAAAATAAAATATAATATAATATTACTTTTAAAATTACAAAATTGTAAAATACTAATTACAAAATTTAGACAAACCAACACCTCGATGAAATCAAAAATGCGATACCCAAATCCCCGTGATACATAATAATTTCTTTCACGACTAGTCTTTCTTCAATCTCTGTGGAAAGGGAGGAAAAAGGGGTGAGCAAACCACAGCCCAGTAGGAAGTTTCAAAAAAGTAATATAGTGCATTGAAAAACAAACAAATGCAATAGATACAATAATTAAAAGCATGCATAAAAATTCACAATAATACCTACGCTGTTCTCAGCCACAAACAATCAACATTTTCTTACTCAAAATCTTCAATCTAAAATTCTAGATTCTTAATTTAATTGTCAGAGTTATTCCGGTAAACAAACCATATTGTTCCCTGAACAGTCTTCCCATGACATCCCACCAAAGTCCTGACATTTCAACAGCAACAGAATATCTAAACTTCCTTTCTCACTTGAACACTCAATTTCGTACAAAACTCAAACACGTATATAATAAAACAAATCACGTCCAAAAACCTGGGAAACTTAACCAATGCATTTTAATATATATAATAGTTTTAGTACAAAATTCCATTTATACTCTAAAATCAGAGATCATCCACACTCCCATTCCATTTACATTACATTTTCAAACTCACCTAAAACCACTAACTAGGAAGACATGGATAGTTTATAGAACTAAATGGAACATGATTCTGCTCACACTGTACTAATATTTTGTATATTTCATTTTTGATATAACACAAGGAAGTTCGTCGTCTTTGAGAGAAAATAAGACAACTTAAAATATAAATGGAAGATGGACATCACAGACTAAGAAAGAAATGTAAGAGTATACTTCACATGGGACAAAGTAAGAAAACTGGATAAAATCACAGTGACCAATGAACTTCCTATATTTTGTCTTATTATAAATTAAACCAATGTCACCAGAACATGGGATGAGAGCAAAACAGTTATAGGTGGTGAAACACTAAATGGCAATTTGCAGCTAGTTAAATAAAATAAATCCCATGGAAGTGGATAGCCAGGCTATGGAAAATCAGTACAGTGTCAAATGAAATATAGTCATCAGGTTAATTTAATAGGAAACAATAGTCATCAAGTTAATTTAATAGAGTTAGAAGACAAAAAAAAAAAGACTCAAAAGGAAATGAATATAGGATACAACCATGAGATTGATTAGTGAAAACGGAGGTTTGCTGCGGTAGCTTTACGAACAGAAGGAGTATATGAGTTAGAATAATCTGACGACTCTTCATTTTTGTTATAAACAGTAGATTAAGAAAAATAAAGGAGGTGATCTCATCGAGTCAAGGCATTAAGCAACACATCTATTTTCAAAACAAAATCGAAAATTAAAACAACTTTTTAAACAGAGTTCAATGATTATGATACGAACCATTTTGACAATACCAGAGAACAATCGATCATTATCGAAATCAAAATTGTTAAGATACAAATAAAATCAATTATGAGAGATAATAATGCTAAAATAGGTTTTAGTTTAATATTAGTCAAAAACCCTACCTCAAAATATCAAATCCAAAACTTTGATACAATCAACACGCTCCTCGAGTAAAATCAATATGGCTGCTTCCTTTTAATTTTTGTTGTTTGTGAAAGAATCAAAATTAGAAAAACAAAGAGAAGTAGAGGTAAAAGTAGTCTAGGTTTTCTTTTCTTTTTCTTTATCTTTTAGGGTTTATAATTTTTTTTATAATAAGTGTATATATTAATAATAAAGTTAAGAGAGAGAAAATCAATTTTAGTTAAACCCTTTTCATTTTTCACACGTGATATTTTCACTTTGAAAATCAAATACAAGTTTTAGTCATCAATCCAATATTGATAAGGGACAACTAAAAAGACAATCCTTATTCGCAACCACCACAGAGATAAGAGCTAACCTTTTTATATACTAACTTTAATTTTAGTTAAGGACACCTAAGTTCAGAAATACGCACCCAACACTACATGGGTTGGATTTTTCCTGTTTTAGGATCGAAAACTATTATACGAAAATACGGGTCTCACACTATTAACCCGTTAAAAAGGAATTTGTCCCAAATTCCAAAAATCAATAAAGTTAAAGTAGTTCGAAATGGAAATTTCATTAGCACAAAATTTTATTTACCGGTTTTAGGTTCGAAAACTATTATCCGAAAATACGGATCTCACACAAAGTATCCAACATCACCTTGGATAATGCTGAAAATAACGGAGCTTGTGCTATAATTATAAAGAGCAGACTTGTTACAAATAAGATATTGTTTAAGGAGGGAAGATACTTTCCTGTACGCTGTTGTGCTCACATCTTAGCTCTTATTGTAAAAGATGGACTTAAGAAGGTTGATCCAGTCTGCTTAAGATAAGAACGTCAGTGAAGTTTCCTGAAAAGTTCCCAAGTAAGAAAACAAAAGTTCTTGGACATTGATGATACTTTAGGAATGTCTGGAAGAAGAATGGGTATATTCGTCGAGATGTCAAAACTAGGTGGGATTCCACCTTTCTTTTGGAATTGTGTTATTGTTTATAATATATTCACTGAATGTTTGTTTTATACGGCGGAATTCAACTTATCTTATGTTAGAGAGTTGTATTGCATATAAAAATATTTTCGCTCATTTGAAGGAGGTGGATCCAGACTATAAGGCACCTACTGATGAAGAATGGGACCGAATTGAAGTGGTCACAAAGTTTCTCAAGACGTTTTATGATCTCACAACTTTATTTTATGGTAGTAAGTATCCTACTTCCAATCTATATTTTGAAGGAATTTGTCAAGTTCAGGTGTTATCAGAGAAGAAAGCACAAATGAAATTGAATTCATTAGGAACATGGTAAAAGAGATGCAAGAAAAATATGATAATTATTGGACGCACTTGAGTCCTATATTGGCAATGGCAGCTGTGTAAGATCCTAGATTGGAAATGAAGTTTGTAAAATTTACTTACTCCAAGTTGTATCCCGATGTGAAACAATTAGATCGTGAAGTTAATCTTGTGCATAAAAATATGACATCGCTTTACAACGAGTATTACACCTTGTCAAATTCAAGAGCTTCCGCCAGTGAAACTCAGAATTTGGGTATTTAAACTGGTAGGATCAAGGAAGTGAGCTTATGCAGGTAATGTCAAAGCTTACTTAACCTTAATTCATGTTGATGTTAATATTATTTGTTTGATTCCTGCTCCTGTATGCATTTGTTTGATATACCAGTACCTTGCTGCAACATATATCCATTCACTTCTTGCTTGTTTCATGCAGGAATTTGCTGCTCAACATCCTAAAGTTTTGGAAAGGCCAGGAACAATGATTTCCAGTACTTTCAAGAATGAATGGGGATATTTTGTCAATTCCTATTTCAACCGTTTTGGAAAGGCCAGGAACAATGATTTCCAGTACTTTCAAGAATGAATGGGGATATTTTGTCAATTCCTATTTCAACCGTCGTTTTCAGAATCTGCATTTAGCATTGGTGGAAGGGTAATCGATCGATTTCGCAGTTTTCAGAATCAGCATTTAGCATTGGTGGAAGGGTAATCGATCGATTTCGCAGTTGCTTATCACCTAAAAATGCTGAGGCGTTGATAACAACTCGTGATGGGGACTATGGAGTTGGTAAGTGCCTAAGTGGCGCCGCATAAATCAGTAATATTTCATTGATTGTGTTTATCCATGTAGGAAAAGAAGAACATTGATGGCTATTATCCGCGTAAATCAGATGTTCTTTAACGCATAAGAACTTGCTTCCTCATTTATATGAAGTTTGTGAGTGATTCTGTATAATTCAGATGCACAAAGAAATCCCAAATAGCAGAATTTTAACTCAACATGCATAACAAACATCTTCCAAAAACAAAAGCAGCACAATTTTATGGCCTGTTTATTATGCAATATCCTTCCATCCATCAACAAGCAGAATTTTAACACCACCACGCATAACAGGAGTGACAAAAACAAACATCTTCCAAAAAACAAAACAACAACATCAGAGCAACACAATTTTATGGCCTGTTTATATGCAATATCCTTCCATCCATCCATCCATCCATCCATCAAATCAACATTTAGACCTCAAGTGACACTAACTTGCCAGGATTATAAGCAGCCAATTTTTCCTCAATCAACCATTCCCGAACCATATGAAGAAAGACATAAACCATAATATCTGTTTCATCCAACAAAATCAAAATATCTATTTCATCCAACAAAATCAAAATATCTATTTCACCTAAGGGGAGTAATTAATACTACCGCAGTCAATTCCTTCAAATGTTCCATTAGTATGTCAATGAAATAAGAGTTTGATAACAACAAAAAGAGAATACCGTATACCAACTTCAGAAAGTTTTACTACTCATTTAACCAGAAAAAGAATCCTAACATTTTTTTTCTCGTAATTGCTTCTTCTTGTCTTAAGAGAGTTTCTTCTTATCAAGAGAAAGAAAGAATCATTTTTTGAGATACCAACTCCATAAATTCTACACTAAATCCAGTCCACCTAACAATCTAGAGTTCTGAGTTTAATTCTCTAATACAAGCATATGCTGCAGTCTTCAAACGATAAGAAAATTAAAGCTCATAAACAGGTCATCGTTGCCGCATAACAAATATTTTGACAATCTTTTTGTATATCAAATTTGCACCAAATCCAAAGGGTTCCAAGGATTAAACCTACTTAACAAATTCAGACCCTAATTTCCAAACAAAAAAAAGTGTGACCAGCCTAAAAGTTGTCAGGAAATATCAATGGATTCAGATCATAAGCAATGGAGCATGAAACCCAAAATTTCAAAACTAAGTACCATTAGCATGAGAATAACGAAGTCTAATTTTTAAGTTAAACCCTCGTCAATTGAAAGGATCATGTAATTACACCAAATTATTACATCCAAAATTCTACCAAAATCGAACAACAAAAAACCCCTAAAAGTGAAAGATTAGGGATAGCAAAAAGAAGGTAAACTCACAGATTAAAGAGAAATCCCAGGTGACTTTTCAGATTCAAGATACTTACAAATCCTCTCCATAACTTCTCTTCCTTTAACACTATTCTGCAAAAACTTGTCAGCACATTTCTGTTCAACCTTTTCAGCCATTGAAGCTAAAGCTGAAAATGGCTTAATCTTAATACTAGTTCGCTGTTTAGCAAGAGTCCACAATGGATTATCAGGATGAGGTTCATAAACAGTCTTCTCTTCAACTTCTAAGAATTTCTTCAAACTAACATTACAAGTGGTAAGTTGCATAGTCTTTAATTTAGCATCAACAACAGTTGATTCAACACAATGACAAATATCTTGACCTAGAATTTTCCTAATAAACCAAGGCCCTGGTGCATGAACTGTTATCGCCCTTGTTGTATAAAACTTCCCAGCTTCTGAATCAAGTTTCCTATTCAATGTATCAACTTCAAGTATATGTGGTAAGATTCTCTTGTTTTCTGGATCTGTAAATTTCCTCCATGCTGCTGATGTTACCCTTTCCCATGGATGCTTGTATACATGTTCTTGTGTATATGCTTTCACCATCTCCAAACTCTCTCCCTCTCTCTTTCTCAATCTGTTGATTTCTGCAAAAAGGAAAGATTAAATGAAAGAGGGGTTTCTGTGGAGTTGTCAAAAATTCCCCAAATGTTTTAGTGCCGAACAAGAAATTGGTAAAGTATTAAGGTCAGAGACTCAGAGGGTCATTATGTAATCTAGGAATTACTAGCTAATCCAAAAAACCTGACCCAGTTAACTGGCTAATCCAGTGCCAGAATTAATTTATCCGTTGGTCTAAAAACATGTTTTTGGACCAGAATATTTATTCTCTAGTCCAGACACGTGAGATTCTCACAAATCCAACATTCCAATATACCTATTATACCCTTCTGCAACTGTATGTACTGTAGAAATCAAAACCCACCTTTGTTTCTTTCCTCTTTTTTTTCTTCATCTCAAATCAAGTCGATCGCTTCTCTGCTGCTGCATTTTTGTGTTTCTTCGTTTCAATTTGGTTTTGTCTCAACTTCGAACTAGGTTCATCTCAGATTCGAACAAGGTATTTCAATTCGACAATACTTTTAATCATCTCCCTCTGCTGCTGTTCTTGAAATCATGATCAATAATTAGTTTTATTTTCTGATCAATGTATTGTATGTGATGTGCATTGTTATCTTTCTTTGATGATTTTAGTTTTGTGATGATTTACATTGTTTAATTCAGTTTACGTCGTTCGATTTACATTGTGATTTTTATGTATTTCAATTAGGTATCTCAGATTCGAATTAGGTTAATCTCAGATTCGAACAAGGTATGTTATGTAATCACCTGTTTTAGTTTCTTTGTAATCTGATATAGGTTTGATATCAAATCTGATATAGGTTACTTTCATTCTCTGATTGTGTAGTAATTTTGTATTCTCTTTTTTTGATATAGTCATGGTTAAATCATTTATATTATCATGATTCTCAAAATATATAGAACATAGTTACTCATAGGCACAATACATATTGATATGTTGTTCAATATATGTTATCTATTCTACATGTTACATAGCAATCTGAACGCATATAGCTTTGCTCTCTTAGTATATATCGTGCAATACAGTAGATGCCAATACATATCAGTATGTATAATTCCTAGATTATTCATAGGCACGATACATATTGGTATGTTGTAAAATATATGTTATCTATTCTACATGTTGCATACCAATACGTACTGCATATAGCCTGCTCTCTTAGTATGTATCGTGCAATACAGTAGATGCCAATACATATCAGTATGTATAATTCCTAGATTATTCATAGGCATGATACATATTGGTATGTTGTAAAATATATGTTATATATTCTACATGTTGCATACCAATACGTCTTGCATATAGCTTTGCTCTCTTAGTATGTATTGTGCAATACGAAGAGATGCCAATACATATCAATATGTAGAATAGATAACCATTAGGAGACTTAGTTGATTTTTGGATCATTTTTTTCGGGGGGTTAACATGTCTAACATTGCTCCCGAACCATATTTCTCGATCTACTCTCATGTATACCATAAGCAATACCATTTTGCGTATCCAGTTACATCGTTTTCAACTTTAGAGGATTTGAAATTTTGCATCTGTAATATGTGGAGCTGGTTGACTCCAGTGACTATTCTGGTTAACTATATCCAGAATCAAGCAATAGTTCCTATTCTTGCCGACGTAACGCTCCAGAGCATTGCTGCATTACATTCTGCAAAGCAATCGGCTTTCTTTGATTTGCAGGTGGATGTAATTTCAGCTGGTGCATCTAGTTCTTCTAGGCGTATGGAAGTCGACAGTAACGCAGACTTAGTTGTCAGTGCAAAAAACAGTTATTTGAAAGATGGTAAAGAGGTCCCGAAAGCGTTTTTCTCAGATGGTTGGGATAAGATTTTTGATGATACAAAACAATTAATCTATGGTGGTGTTGATGCCGTTCGTGTAGCATGCCAAAAATACTGCATGAAAACTGGATATGAGATAATTAAGAAGAAGAATGACCTTGAGATATTCACCGCCGTATGCAGCGTGCAAGGTTGTTCATGGAAGCTTCACGCAACTGCCATTGGTAATTCTATTGATATTTTTAAGATAAAGGAATACGAGGGAAGGCACACCTGTGGCGGTGGTTATATGTTGAAAAATCCAAGAGTTACAAAGAAACTCATGAACAGTCTAATTCATGAGTATGTCAGGCACAACCCTCGCATAACACCAGCAGAGATCATAGATTATATCAAAGTTGGTGGTGGGATCAACATTCAGTACCACCACGCATATCATGCAATCGAGTTGTCGCATAAACATATTTTTGGTAATGATGTCCAGTCTTACACTGATCTTGCTTGGTGGGTGAATGTTGTTAGGACAACAAACCCCGGGTCATTTATTGATTTCGACTTCAACGATGCTACAAAAAGATTCAACAGACTTTTTGTTTGCTTTGGAGCTTGTAGAGAGGGATATAAACTATGTCGACCCATGATATTCTGTGATTGTACATTTCTCACTGGAACTTTTAAAGGAGGTCTCATGGCAGCAACATGTCTTAATGGCAATCAAGGTAACTGGTTTTTTTATTCATATGTTTTTTTGTTTGTTGAGGAAAATCATATATATAGTTTATTGAGGAACAATATACTGTGTACATATTCATATATAAGGTTAACCATAACCAGTTACCCTTTATTAGTGGAACCATCTTCCACTACATACTGATATGTAGTGGTGTATTGATAGCATATTCCTAGTACTTATATTACATGTCAGTTACCCTTATTAGTGGAACCATCTTCCACTACATAGTGATATGTAATACTACAATACTGATTGTGATGTAACCATCTTTTCCACTACATGCTGATATGATTCACCATCTACGGGGGAGAGGGGGCAGCGCCCCCTTGTATCAACAACATGTAATATCTATACACTGGTATTACATGTACTGGAAGATGGTTGTATGGTATATAGGTATCTAGTGGAAGATGGGTGTATGGTATATCTAATGGTTGTGTCAAGCAGTTGCTTAACATAACTAGTAATTCCTTTTTGCAGGTTTTTATCCCCTCACGTTTGGTTTAGTAAATGGCGAAATTAATATCAACTGGGAATGGTTTTTCAAGAATCTGAAGGAGGCTTTGAATGATGATCGCCCAATCACTTTTATGACTGACCGAGGTGAAGGGTTGGTTAAATATATTCCCAAAGTATTCCCTAATTCTCGTCAAAGATATTGCTACTTTCACTTGGACAAAAACTTACCTATCGCAAAGTCTGACGATAAGTATAAAGAAGTGACTGATGCTTTCCGAAAGGCGACATATGCTCTTTCTCCTGCAACATACGAGTAAGCTCTTCAAGAAATGGTTAATTTGGGAAGGCCTTGGGTTGCTGAATACTGCCGCAACATTCCCAAGGAAAAGTGGTCCAGTGCGTTCTTTCAGGGCTGTAGTTATGGTCAGACTTCTTCCAGCGTTGCTGAATCGTTCAATAACTGGATTAAGCGCGAGAAGAAGTTGCCTGCTGCTGCGTTTGTTGACTCGATCAGGTTTGTATCAGTTCCCCTAGTCAGAGTACAAGCTTATATGTAGTTTAAGAATTTTATTAGTTTTCTTTATGTAACAGTATTAATATATATGTACTGTTAATCTACGTATAATGTATTATAATATACTTTTTTGTTATTCCCTTTGTCATGTAGGCTACGCATGATGGAAATGATGTCAGAACGTCGTGAGGAGAGTGTCTTGATGAACCCAGAACTGCTAACCTCTGTGTATCAAGCCTTGCTTGAACTACACATTCAAATTGGCCGTCCCTGGAAAGTTAGCCAGTCAGATGCTAAGCGATATGAAGTTCATTCTCCAAGGTTAGCATTTTACCCCTAATCTCTATCATATGAATTTAAGTAGCATGTTCAAATATAACATATGAATATGTACTGTGTATAACATATTCATATGTACATATCAGTATCTTTTAAATGTGTACATATCAATATACATATTAAAAGAAAACATATGAATATGTACTATGTGTATATATCCGTAAATATGTACTGTGTATAACATATGAATGTGTACTGTGCATAACATATTCATATGTACTGTGTATATATTTACATGATCTGCTTGTACTTGCCAACTATTGCGCGTTTATGGTTTTCCATGCTCGCACGCTACTGCAGCTATTACTAAATCTGGAGGAAGAATGCTTGATTAGGTCGAGGATTACTTCAAAGTTGCCACTTTTCTTCAGCTATATTCAATAGCTATTAGACCCGTTCCTAACTACGACAGGTATGTGTCTTTAATCAGTACATTTTGATATTGTTTTTTGAGGAACAATATACTGTGTACATATATGATATGTAGTTATGATACTGTTTTTTTTTTTATCTCACAGGCCTGATGAGTATCAGGTAGACGATATTGTTCTCCCACCAGAAGTAATTAGGGCTCCACCAGGCAGGAAGAAGGGGAAACGTATTAAGTCAGCTCATGAGACTAGTAGAAAATCTGTCAAATGTTCAAACTGTAATTTGAAGACTCATCACAACAAGGCAACATGCAATGTTATCCGTCAGTATGAACTTGCTGAAGAATGATTTTGTGTCAGGTATGTGTTGCAGTTAGATCCATATTAAAGATGTGTATTGGGGTAGGATGATACAATACAATGAATTTTAAACTAATTAGTGTTCTGATTTCTCTTTTTCTTTTATCACAGGCTTGAACGTGCAGCAGAATGTGATACCGATGACGTCACCATTATTCTTTAGTCCACAATTCTTTCCTCTAGCCCTTGTTTCTACTCTACTGTTTTCTTTTTAATATGTCACTATTGTCAGTACCAACTGAAAATATTACAGTTTTTGTTATTGTTTCTTAGAACATCTTTTGGTTTTGAAACATTATAAGACTATCAAAAATGTAGTTATATTGATCTTTCGACATAATGAAATATATTGCTAAGTCTACCAAAATGACAGTATCTATTACATGTCAGTATTCTAGTGTAAGCATCTTCCACTACATACAGATATGTAGTGGTTGTAGTTTAACCATACTGAGGTTGTAACAAGAAAACAATCAAATATGTACTGGTTTGTGGTGTACCATATTCCACTAAGAAACAAAAGAACATATCATAATTACATTTCCATAAGATTAGTTTAAACCTTTGTGGTTTCAATCAGATCAGTACATATTAAAGAATACAATCACTACGTACTGCTATGTACTGGTGTGGAGTAACCATGTTCCACTACATACTTACAGTTGCATCACTTAAAGAAAATTTAAACTTGTGGTTTCAATCAGATTAGTACATATTAAAGAATAGAATAAGTACGTACTGATATGTACTGGTCTCCATCTTCACATGGATCGAGTACATAACCAATAATAATTTAGACTACACAACAAAGTAACATAATTGAAATATCTCTACATTAAATTAAGATTTCGATAAATTACTTGTGAATTTGTTTGATGGAGCATGCTTAGTCCTAGGGATTCTTGATGCGCCATGCTTATAATCTACACGTAATATTTTATGGAATATACTTTGGCAAAGAATAGAGTTAATATTTTCTTGTTTTGTTTTGAGCTATAATTGCTTAGAATTAATTTCTGAACCACTTGAATATGGAAAACAATGAAATACTGAATCTCAGTAATCTCTCGATATTTGTGACAATCATATATATATATATATATATATATATTCCTTGTTTTTAGTGTTTTCTATTTTTTAGTCTTAAATCAAACCTTCACAAGTCTAAGCAACGAACACTTTTTTTACTACTATCACATCATGTATCCACAATGTTCTACAAGTTAGGAAAAGATTAGAACACATCACTTGTGACATTGAAAAACATTGTGTTTTCTGCAACCATCCATGTGAATCTTTAAAATATTTGTTCTTTGAATGCTCATATGCTAATTATGTTTGGATATTACCACCTATAACAGGTCTGCAATTTGATTTAGTATCAGATCCTCCTTTTTATGAAATATTACTCAAAGTGGTTTGCAGGTTCAAGTAATGAAAAATATGATTAAAGTAGTGGCCCTAGAATGCTGGCTAATATGGAAGGAAAGATGCTTGGGAATTTTTTAAGATAAAACTAAGTTGCAGATATTTTTAGTTGTTCAAAGACATCTCAAATTTTGGTTTCAACCTTCCATAGTCAGGAACGATTTGATAAGGCACAATAAAGAGGCTAAAAGAGATTTTATTAACAATCAAAAGTGGAGTGCACCTAATATGAATCAAAATAAGTTAAACTTTGATGCATCATGGAAATATTTCACATTTTTTGCAGGTCAAGATTTAATGTTTAGATCTGATGCAGGTACAACTATCAATCCTGGAACTGAGAACATCCATGCAGCCAAGCCCGGAGAGACAAAGCTCTAAATTTGCTTGAATCTGTAGTTTAGGAAAAAAAACATGGATTTCACATACTTCTGGGTAGAAGGAGATTTCCAAAGAATAATAGATTTTGCAACAGGAAAAGCAAATGTAGTTATCAACAACAAAGCAATGAAGATGTTAGAGACCTATGTTAATTTTTTGGGGATAAACTTTGTTCATAAGATTGTAAAAAAGGTGGTAGACGAGTCGGATAAAGAAGCAAGGATACTATAAACAAGAATGGGATATAATGTCATATTTTATTACATTTTCGCTTAATAGTTAATATAGATAGAGATAGGATAGTTTATGTTTTGGGTAACTTTTCAAATGCTTGTGGTCCTCAAGATAATGAGAGACAAAATATGTTGAAGGTGTCTCATATTCCAGGTGATCTTGACGGAATAAGAACAACGAACATGTTGGAAGTCTTTTTGTAATCTCTTTTTTCGGGTTATATTACGTCTAGTTTACAAATATATATATATACTTGTTGTTAATTAATGAGAACTGATTTTTCTGCCTTAACCATCTTACTATGGCATCAAAGCCATTTTTTTGAAAAACCCTAGATTTTTCTTTCATTTTCTTATTCAGCTTCTGCAAATTTCTCAATTTATTCATTTATTTTCTTTATCTCTCAATTTTTTCTTTCATTTTCTTTATATTCATCATGATCATATAATTCCATTCAATAATGCAAAACCTTACTTCAAATTTTATTACCAAGATTCCTTTAAATCAATTAACCAATATTGTTTATCTCAAATTTAAAGAAGATAATTTCTTGATTTGGAAAGCACTAATGATTCATATAATTCGTCGATTTAAGGTAATGAAATTCTATGGATGTCATTAGTTCCCATCTCAATTCATAGCTAATCTAAAAAGTGGTGTAGAGAATCCTTTGTTTAAAAATTAAGCGGATGAAGATTTCACTATCATCATGTGGATCAACTCAATTATATCTGATATTGTTAGAGCACTGCTCGGTCGAAATCGCAAGCGTTTCTATCTCAAGCTTGTTTGTCAATGTTAGTGATCAAAACTATAAGTCTTGATTTCTAGTCTACTTATAGTGATGTCTCAGACTAATATAGATTGTGTAGTTGAGCATTAGACTTCACGGCGTTCATCAATTGTAGATGAAGAACTACTAAGGAGAGCTTGTGGAACTTCATCAACAAAAGGTATGTGGAGACTAAAACTCATCTATCACTTGGAAAGTCTATTTCTACTTTATCTACTATATTGAGATATAAGTCGTATTACTATATGGTTTTCGATTATACACATTTGAGATTTCGAGCTGAGTTTAACTCGCTTACATATTTCTCGGAATATGTGTTGGTAAGCTTTCGCTTCAGCCAAGTTCATCTTATATTCTTGACGAAAGTCAAAAGATGATCATGTGAAAATCGTCGAGTAACATCTGACATAGTTTGTGTGATACAATCATTTGGTGTAGACTTGGAATATTTCGTTATGATTATTTCAATAACTAGAAATTTGCTTTGATGCTAATAGTGTGTGAAAACAGCTATTGTCATCCTATAAGAAAGTTTCAATGATTGAAATAAAAGTTTAGAATACTTAACCATCATTGGATTATAAACATAGTATGCATTCTTGCATGTATGTGATCCATGACCGGAACTAAAGTATGCGTGCTTGTAGTTGTGAAATTCTGTGTACCAAGTACACATACTGGTACGCATGCTTGCGTGAGGTATAGGTTTGGGAATTTCCGATGGGTTTTGGAAGTGTACTAAGTATGCATACCCGTTTGCATACTGGCGAACCCAAACTCAGACCGGCTACTTAAGTATGCGTACCCATTTGCATACTTGAGTGGTTAAAGTCCTAAAATCGGTTGGCTCATGAACTAATACATTTATATATTAAGGAACGCATTCTTTGCAAACCGTGGCTATAATGTTCATGAATTGATTCGTGTGAATCAAACAGATTTTTCTTCAATTGTGTTCTTGTATACTTCTATGAGAATATAGCAATTGAACAACTCTTTAACTAGTTTCATTTGAGTCATTT
Source organism: Papaver bracteatum (assembly GCA_023529315.1). Classification (NCBI taxonomy): domain Eukaryota; kingdom Viridiplantae; phylum Streptophyta; class Magnoliopsida; order Ranunculales; family Papaveraceae; genus Papaver; species Papaver bracteatum. The sequence continues at coordinate 2,316,928 of JAJJWX010005066.1, forward strand.
GAACTAGTTATGGTTAAGATGAATAAGGTTGATATGAGAGTGTTCATATAGCTAACCTCGGTTAACTACGGTTGAGACAACATGGTGTACACGTTTAGGTACAGTTACTAAACCAAAATGAGGGTATATTTCATTTGTGTATAACAAGCTAAGTTCGATCTAACTGTTGAAAGATATTAGCTTGAATCTAATTAGGTTTTCATCTAATGGTAAATATTGAATGCTTTGTTACCAAGGTAACTTAAATTGCAAACCCTGATCTGAAAAATATATAAAGGAGAACTCTAGCAACTAGAAAACCTAATCCTCACACCTCATGTGTGATACTAGTTGTATAAGCTAGAGTCGATTCTCCTTTAACCTTAGGTTTTTCACGAAACCCTGTAGGTTAACGACTTAAAGACTTCATTGGGATTCTGAAGCCAGATCCAACTATTTTCTCTGTAGTTGCGTGATCTGATCTTGTTGTTTCTATCGTATTTGAGTATTATCTTCTCTAAGATTGGCTCGAGATTTAATCTCCAATAGGCATGATAAAAAGTAGTCACAAACATATTTGTCTCATCGTTTGTAATTTCACAATATCTTGTTTCGCTACCATACGATTAGGATTATTGTGAGGTGATTGATATTTCTAGGTTGTTCTTCGGGAATATATGTCTGGTATATCAATTGGTTCATGTTCACCTTGATTTATCAAAAGACGGAACAAAACTCGTAGGTATTTTCGTGGGAGACAGATTTATATATTCCTATAGACTTTTCTGTGTGAGACAGATTTGTTTATCAAGTCTTAGACTTTGGGTCGTAGAAACTCTTGGTTGTGGGTGAGATCAGCTAAGGGAATCAAGTGCGTAGTATCCTGCTGGGATTAGAGACGTAAGGAGCGCAACTGTACCTTGAATCAATGTGAGATTGATTACGGTTCAACTACAGTCCGGTCCGAAGTTCATTGGTAGTAGGCTAGTGTCTTAGAGGCTTAATACAATGTGGTGTTCAAATATGGATTAGGTCCCGGGGTTTTTCTGCATTTGCGGTTTCCTCGTTAACAAAATTTTGGTGTCTGTGTTATTTATTTTCCGCATTATATTTGGTTATATAACTAGAAATAACCCGTGCCATAACGACAGGGCATAAGGTTAACAGAGAGTTCTAATAAATATCTAGAGATAGCTCGTGTCGTAACGGCACGCTTTAACATGATATCTGACTAATGCAATTTTTTTTTTCGAACTTTAAATTAAATCGTGTTCCTTTGCAAGATAGTTTTCTATTTTGTTTTAAATGAAAACAATGGTACATTGTAAAATTATTCATATACATTATCCAAAATCGAACACAAATCATTTAAGTAATAGTGTGTATGCATATCTTACTTATGAGTTATAAATAAAAATAAACAAATAAATCTCATTTCCCATTAGATTCATCATGCCACCACTAAATCCAATTAATACATGTATGGCATATTATGATTTCATTTAATGTTTCTTTGAATATCTTGTGCTAAGAGGTGATGAAACAATTAAAGATTAATAAATTTTGATTCATAATGGGAGGGGTTACATAAACGATGACCGTCGGATGTATTTTGCTGGGATAAGATTAGGATGGTTGGATGCAACGTTTGTCTCTCAAAATGTTATCCGACCGTCCAAGTTTAAAAACCCATTTTGTTTTGTATTATATATAGAAATATCACAGGTTGTGCGTTAAGATCAATCAATTAGATAATCCAACCTTTGGTTGTTGATTTAAATTGATTGACACTTGAACATTGGTCTTTGGTATCGTTCAAGTTGTTTCACATAATAATCAGGCTCGCGGATTTCTATCTGTTTGATTTGTTGATTACATTATGAAACAGAGATATAAAACTCTTTGATATAATTTTTCTTGATTGAGTCTAACTGTCTAGCTGATTCTCTTGAAAGTATATTGGAGTTTGTCTATTCAGATTTCCAAACAAAATATTGGGTGTGGTTGTTAGACCCCTGCTTTTTCAGATATGGTAATTCCTTACTTTGCTGGATCTACTACTTATTTTTCTATCCAAAAAGTATTGAAGATCGGTTTTCTCGTATTTTTCAACACATTTTATTCAATTATGTAACAGACTCATGTTAATCAAACAACGCGACAAATAAATTTCAATTCTTATAAATGAAATTAAACTTGTTCCCGATATCAACTTGATGTTGCTGGATCTAGAGAGACTGATGATGAATTGGTTATTGTTAAATTTTCGACTTCAAACTATGATAATATATCTTTTCCACGTCTATTAGAATCAAAAACCGCATGTTTCTAGTGTTGAATTACATACTTTTTCTTAGTGAAGAACTTGTTATCACTGAGAATATAACAAATCTCTTACTCAAGAATCCACAAATAAAGTTTTTGCCGCATGATTGACTAGTGCAATATTTCTTAGTAGAGGTAGAGGTCGTGGTTCTTCTAACCCTAATAATTTTAGAGGTGTCAGATCTACCAATATTCATTTTGGTAAAGGCTCGGCCTATATTACTAATAATGGAAAAGGATCTAAAATTTTTACCAATTTCTTCTTATTTTGCTACTTCAAGACCTCCTCTCAACTTGTCTTCTAATGGTAAAATAACTTGTCAAATATGTTACAAGTGTTAGAGCATTACTCGGTTGAACCCGCCAAGCGTTGGTATGTCAAGGTTGGTTGTCATATTTTAGTTCAAGAACTCAAAGTTGCTTGATTATATTACTAGAGTCAACTTCATTGGGTTAGACTAGGAAGTCTATATATATATATTGAGACGAACTCGTGTTACACCGAAAAACCCGAAGACGTATCGAACACACCATCCTTCTGTTCGAGGTTAGCAAAACAAGACTTGGCATGTTTTCATTTTTATCTATGCTGCTTTCAAGTCGTTTATATTGAAAACATAACATACGGAGTTATAGATATGAACCTATAGTATTAGAGACTTGATCTTTTCATTATGATCAAAGTATCAAGGAAGAATATACAAGTTGTATCGCAATTTTGATATACTGAATTACGAAGTATAACGTCTATATTTTGAACTTCTTAATTACGGCATAGACACTATCTTTCTAACTTGTTACTAGATTGTGAAATAAAATTTAGATTGATCCCACGCCTATAAAACTATGTTTAACTATATGAATTTAAGGAAGTAAACTTGTGGAACTTGTTTCGTAGTTGAAAAGAATCAATAGGTTGGTGGTCCATTCTTATTGGGGATCTATAGCATGATTGATCCCTACTGGGGGATCTATAGCAGGACAGATCCCTATTGGGGGTCTCTTGCAGGACCGGTCCCAATAACAAATCTTATTTATGATATTCATATGTACTTTAAGGTTTGTGTAAATATTGGAATATGAGTTGCTTTAAAGGAACTTCAAGATGTCGACATAGTGAGTAATTTGAACACATACTAAAATATTATCTTTCATTGTTCACATATATTCCTTATACTCAAGATGAGATCCCAAACCGAAATATTTGAGAATCTATTTTAGGGTTTTCGAATTTATATGTTTTATTTTCCCAGTAAGTAAAGCATATCACTGGAAGATATATTAGTAAAGTATACTTGTATGCTAGCTAATATTTATTTGTAATCCTTGAGGGATGTCGATATATTAGTTGGATATTAAATGGAATTAGACAAAACTGAAAAATTGATGTTATTGTATATCTTTTAATATTTTCGGTTATGGAAATTCCTTGATATCTAAACTGTGCTTGGTATATAAATAACGAAGTTTGTTTTTCTTATAAAGTTATCCTGAGGCAGGCACTTCATTTTGTAGTCAGAGTGGTAGTTGACTAGTAATACTATTCTGGAGAGAAGAGTAACCTAATAAGGAAAAATCGCTTACGTCCCCTAGTTTAAAGTCTTCTGTGGGATCAAGAAACGTCTAAATAGTACCATTGGTGGAAAACTAGAATCCTATTGTTATTTTAGTTTTCGATTATTGATTTGATTGACTAGCGGAGGTTGAAACTTGATTGCTCCTAGTTTGATTATTCTTAAGATCCTTATCTTATGAAATAAGGTCACTCAATCTATATCAAGGATCGACAAAGTTCAGATATGTCTTTAGATCTGACGATAGGTGTGAAGAATGAACCATTCTATTTTCTCATATCACAAAGAAGAAGTTTCGAGTCAAAATTATCTTGTTAAACATCTTGAAATATGATTCAAACAATGGATGCTTATAGGTCCTTAACAATCTTAGTTCAAAACAATTTGTTGTTCAAGAACTAGGTTTGCGGATCATTTGAATTCTAAGCAACCCTAATCTTGAAAGTCTATAAATAGAAAGACTCAGACAACCAGGAAATTCAAATTCTAACACGTCTGTATCCTAGTTGTTTGATATAGTCATCCTCTATGAACATAGGTTTCCTCTAAGAAACACAATTAGGTTTACGACTTTGTTAGAGCATAGCTCGGTTGAACCCACCAAGCGTTGGTATGTCAAGTTTGGTTGTCATATTTTAGTGAGCCAAAACTCATTTAAAGAGTCGCTTGATTATGTACTAGAGTCAACTTCGTACAGGTTAACTTGAAAGTATTAGGATATGAGACATTACAAGTATTGCGAAGACTTTAAGAAGTGAAGAAGCAAGGATCTACAACGAAAACATCATCCTTCCACTTGAGGTTAGTGATATTTGACTTGAATGATTTAATTCCCTAATGTATCTTTCAAGTCGTGCATATTGAAAACATAACTACAAAGCATGAATGAATATTCTCTAGTTAGACGTAGTATTAAGGAATACAATACGAAGTATAACGCTTATCTTTTGAACTTCGTATATAAGACATCAACATAATAGTTTGAATGCTATTGTGATTATGTATGGGTATGAGGTGAAGATTTCATCCTAGGAAACAATGTTTTACATTCGTTTAAAGGAAGTAAATTCATGAACTTGTGTTATGAATCGAAAGGGAAATCGCTAGGTTTATTGGTATTGTGATTCATTGCATATATTTTGAACTACCAATATGTGTGTTTAGTATACCCGCTCATGAATTGTTTATGTTCTTGGTAAAAATATTCACAAGGCCTGATTTTTGTATTGGTATGACTTTTATTAGTGAAACCGATCTTTAAGTAATCACCTGAGATGGTATGATCGATTTAGTGTTATTGGTATGACCGACTCTGGGTAAAGGGGAACTGATCCTAGTAAGAGGTGCAACCTATCACAAAGGGGGAATCGATCCTTGTATGAGGTGCAGCAAGTTTTTAGTAGATGGGGGAACCGATCCTATGGACATGTGCAACAAGTACAAGTTAGATACCATATATATGTGGGAACCGATCCTAGTACCTAGTCAACCGAATTTTTGGAAAGCTAGTGTGACTAAATGTGACGGACCGAAAAATTACGCCTGAAGCGCCTGGGCGCGCAGGCCATAACTTACCCGATGAGCCATGATGATGCTATGATCGGGCCTTTAAGCTAGGAAAATGCACGTTTAATTTCCCTTGCAAGCATGATTGTGGAGCATGACGCATCTAAGTTAGCTTCCACACCGTTCCAACTTACCCTTGTGCCGTAAAGGGTTTATTAAGAAAACCAAAAACTTTCTTAAAACGGAAAAAACGACCTTTTGAGGCCCTAAACGATGGAATTTGGCTAAAATTCCAAGACCGTGATTATCACGTCTTGATCGTTGGGACGTTTTTAATCAATTTAGGCCCGTCTTGAGCTAAATTATGACAATTCGGTTTTTAGCCTTCAGATAGGCTATAACATGCCTAAGTCAAACGCCTTGATAGGAAGTATGAGCATCCAAGGAATAGAATGCAACTAGCCTCATCAAGTTTGGCCACAATCATCTCTTGCATCGAGCTACCGATCCAGATGATATGAGAGTCCATAGTGTCGTAATCATCTCATAATTAGATGATATGAGCGACAAAGTGCTGGACCTGTGATGCTGCAACTCATTGCGGCTGCCTACGTACCCTTCCCTACTCTAAAGGGATCAAGCACAGACCGTAGTTCATAAAAAAAGGGACAAGTAACTTAATCCTACTCGTTTGCAGGGCCGTGGCCAAGCAATAATGGTAATGGCCTAGTCCGTATAGGTCGTTCCGTCAAAATACATCCAAGTTATGGATGTTTGGTCCATAATATAGCATAACGATCCCTAAGAATCAAATTCCCTCTTCGCGAGGATACGCAACTATAAATGAGCCTTAGGCATCATTTATATTCTTCCGACTAAGCTATGAAACTTACTTGATGCATGGTCCACATATGCACCAGGCCATGATGGCTGCACCTTACCACCCTAGCCAACTGCGATGTATGGCCGTGATGATAGTACATTCAATTTTGGCTCACGGGCCAGTTCTAATGTCCGACATGATGGCTGAACATTTCCTGAGCTAGGTACCGTAAAGGGACGTAATGGTTGTATATTTCCAAGGCTATCTTTCTAGGTGCATGGTACGTATATCCACCTTCAACCAAGTATCCCTCTATATATATGTTAATTTGACATTTTTACAACTTAATTTAGGGGGGGCCAAAAATCATTCATCAACTCCCACTTTTACTATTCATGGTTGTTGCCATATATTTCTGAATAACCGGCCAAGATGGTTGTTCACTGCCAATACCAACTCCGATGTTCATCCATATTGGTTGTCCACTGCCAACCCGATGTTCAGCCATGTTGGATGTCCTCTGCCAACCCGATGACCAACCATGTTGTCTGTACGTCCACTGCTAACCCGATGACCATCCATGTTGGCTGAACATTGTCAACCCTATGTCCAGCCATGTTGGCTGAACATTATCAACGCATTGTCCATGGGACAATATTCCTTTTCCTACACAACGGAAGCTTTGGATGAAGCTTCATATCGAGACATGGCACACCTTTTTAGCATGCGCCATGCTAAAAACACGGGGTGTTACACTAAATATAATACTCACATGTATGTAGAACAGAAAATTATTTTGGTAGAACCGTGAAACCAATGATTGGTGATTGAGTGTTCTTAATCAATCACGTAGTTCTTGAAAGTCATATGAACCAATTCTAAAACTTATTTGGAAGTGTGGCAAATCGGTTTCAAGATTGTAAGTATGAAATAGGATTTACAAAGTAAAGATGTCGACATACTTTGAACATGTGCAATAACGCTTATCTTTAATTGTTCAAAGATATTCCTTAATAGCTAAATGAAAATCCTGGATCGAAAAATAAATTGACAATCTTTTATTTAAGGTTTTTAATTTTATTTTTGGAAAATGAAAATTCGTAATGTGCATTTGCTAGTTGGAGATTTTCTAGGAGATTTTCGGTTAATGTTTGGACAAAGCATTTCCAAGAATTATGGAAACCGAATCTGGAATTATATTGCATATCTTAAGAATATTTTCGGTTTCTAAAATCCCTTGGTGTCCAAACCTCCTTGTCTATAAATATCAAAGTTTGCATTTCGAGCAAACTAATCCTCAGAGCCAGCAAAACTACCTAGTTGTGTTGTTACTGGTGGGGTCACCTATTCGGAGAGGAAAGTAACCTAATTAGGTGAAATCTCTTACAGCCGCTCGGTTTAAAGACTTCTTTGGGATTGAGAAGCTCTATTAGTACCGTTGGTGGGAAACTAGATAATTGCAGTTTATTATTAGTTTTCGATTGATTTGATTGACTAACGGTGGTTGAACTTTGATTGCACCTAGTTTGTTTATGCTTGAGAATCTTCTCTTCTGATATAAGATTCACTCAAACTAGATCGAAGTTTCAACGGGGATCTTTAGACTGTTTGTATATCTAAAGACGTCTTGTGATAATCCATTGTTAACAGATTCCATTCTGTGCGTGATTGATCACAAGAGATTCAAGTTGATTGTGTGCAGGTGTTTATTGAAGATCTAAGAAGATTTGAAGACAAAGAATACTTTGAATATTTCTGATTTGGGTTCATAATCTTTGGTGTGCACAATACTTGTTTCGGTTAAAGAGGATCCAACTATAATCGGTTTATCCTTGTGGTAGATTAGATTGATTAGTTGTGTAGATCGGCATCAATACGTTTCTTGGTGATTAAAAGTATTGATTGCAAAATCTTAAACAATTACCTTGGTAGTTGTTGTTAGATATATCTAAGGACCTGACAAAAGAGTTGATACCAAACAAATTTGTTATTCCTTTACTGTTTGGAATACGAACCAAAAGGAATTTTTCCAAGTGCGTGACTTATTACAGGTCGGAGGCATGGGAATACAGATGGAACTAAGTGAACATAGGTTTAGTTGCTTGGTCTTAACTATACGAAGTTGGTTTGATTTTGTATAGCGGCTTAATCCTGAGAGTATTTAATTCTGGACTGGGTCCCGGGGATTTTCTGCATTTGCGGTTTCCTCGTTAACAAAATCTTGCTGTGTCTTTTACTTTTCTATTTCCGCAATTATAATTGTTTTATTATAATTAGAAGTAAAATACACAAACGTTAATTCCTATTTGCTTGATAGTAATCCTATTGTGTTTGGTTAAGTCCGAACCTTTTATCAAGTAAACATACTTCGCCGATGTATTGTCTCGATCTCGTATCCATAGACGATTATATGAAGTGTGAACCGGTTTGTTGTATTGTCTCGACTCAGTCCATAGACAATCACTTTTGGAGAAAGGACTTATATGTGGAAAAGTTTTAGATTGAGGTATATTTTGGTACCCTCATCTTTTCAGACATAACGACTTCACTTGAGGATTTGTGAATCCAGGTCCAATTATCTTTACCTTGATAGTTCTTGTATTCCGATCTTGTTTTTTTTGTTATCAAGGTTTTAGTAATTTCTTTCCGGAGTGAGATAGATAATCGCAAATTTCTCGTCGTCTCAGAATTTGTGATTCCTCAAGATAGGTATCTAAAACTCTTCATATCGGTTTAAGATTGTTGTTGAAAGATGGTCAATAATACAAGATCCTCATCTAACTGAGTGTAAGTGTTCTGGATTTGTGAGGTTTTCTAGCTTTGTCTATTGCAAACAGATTTCCAAGTCTTGATATTTTTATCTAAAGGGTAATCAAATAAGCTTATCTTTTAGAGGCAGATTGGTGTCAAAAATCTTCACCTAGGATGAAGTAACTCTTAGGCTGTAAAGGACGTCAACTAAGGGAACCAATTGCGTAGAGCCTTGTGAGGTTCAAGAGACCTAAGGCTAGTGTCTGTAGTGGCTTAATATTGAATGTAACCGAATTGATTTGAGAGTGAATTCATTCTCAACTACATTCCAGCCCGAAGTCTGATATTTGGCTAGTGTGTATAGTGGATTAATACAATTCGGTGTTCAAATATGGATGAGGACCCATGGTTTTTCTGTAGGTATCATTTTCCTCATCGACAAAACCTTTGGTTTCTTGTGTTTTTTTCCTTTTTTTTCCTCATTATAGTGTTTATTCAATCTTAGTAGATACGTCCATATTAATTGTGATCAATTGCAAGACTCGTTCTTGTAGAATTTGTATCTTGAGAGATGGAAAGAAATTTCATACTTAGCAGTATTCAGATTCAGTTATTTGGATACGACTAGATTGATCTTGGATATTAATTTTTTAGATCGTCCAAGTACTCTTCTATACAATCAGTTCACGGACTTTATGGTTTTGACTTCCTGGCTGTGAAGAAAAAGAGATATAAACTCTATATACATATTGCCATGTATCTTTAAGTAACTCTACTTGCAATTGTATTAACTTTTGTCCATACAGGTTTCCAAACAAAAAATTGGTAGTGTACTTGGTACTCTCTCCTTTTCAACAAGTAGCCATGCTTCAATGATGACGATATGGGTGGACAGTTTCCCGGATGTTGTTATTTCATTATTTTTGACTGAAGTACCTTTTAGTGGATCATGGCCAAATTCTAGTTGGCGTGTAACTCCTTACATGATTAAATAAATTTAGTTTTTAATTCAAAATAAATAAATAAAATTGTATTATACTACGGAAATGATTGGCGTACCGGGATAAAATCCGGGGCTTATCACCATGCGAGAGGGTTAGTAGGACCCACTTCCTCAATTTCCTATCCAGATGACTGAGTCACTCATTACCTATTATCCGTTGGATCCCGACATGGGATATATCCAGGTCAATATAGAATCATTGTTTATACTAAAACATCAGGGAGTTTTTATAAAGTACCTCCGTATTGAAAAGCACACACCTAAAGTACCCCCGTTTTTTAGAACTTTTCTAAAGTACCATTTTTTTGACCGTTTTTTTTCTTCATCAAGTAACAGTTTTCGTCTAGTTAAATGCTAGGTGGAAGTTATCTCACCTATTAAAAGTCTTATTTGTAGCGCCCCCTAAGCTAGCAGCTGACTAATCCAATTAATTAACTAAATAAAGAGGCACTAAAATCTAAAATTTGCACTTAAGCATTCAATTAAGAAATCTGCTACAAAAACTTAACCCAAAACTAACCTGCTCAGAAATATATATACAAGAAATCCTCTCCAATGATACATATAAATTATTCATTTGGTTTACAAATAAAATATACAACATAATAAATATAACAGAAGTTAATCAACTAACGAAGTCAACCCGTGAGGCTTTTGTCGTGCAACTCACGATACATCACATAAACCGGAAGTGGGAATAATTAACATTTAACCTTTTAAGTAATCATAGGCAAGATTTGGAAAACAAGACATGTTTTTCAAAACAATAAAAAAGTGACTAAGTCACTGAAATAATCATACATGTATATGGACAATCTCCTTCTTCAAACAATGTATAATATGGTTGTAAATCCCTACCCGACAATTCAAACCTATTTAGATATGGATGCCACCAAGACCATGGTGACCAATACTCTAAACAATAAAAGCTGAATTAAAGTAGGTATAAATGTGAAGGAGCGTATCCTATATACCACAAGTGGAAATTCTCATTTCCCATAACAATTCATATTGACAACAAAACAATGCAAGTCCATTCCACATCGTGGAAAGATTCACCGAATCGACAGGATTATCATAATGCATTTTAAACAAAACATGGAATGCAGAAACATACAATACATGAGTTTGTTAAGCATAAAATTTTATAAAAGCAACAATAATGAATACAAAGAGTCAAATGCATTCCCACACCTTTTTGAAGACAGGCCACGCCTACCTAGAGATCCACGATCCACTGGTTCGTCCTTTGAATCGTTCTAACTAATAGTCCTAAGCCCATTTACGTTTCTATACCCTTTTTATTATCTATCTTTAGGCCATCTAAGGTTTAGTAATTCAATTAGGTTATTTCTCTGGTCCACTAAATAAGTTTAGCAACAACTACAACTTTATAGAAGAAGTCAATGACTAAATCAGACCCTAAGGTCCAATACATCAATCCATGTGGTAAATGGTCAACTCACCATCCATGACATCATCCAAACGAACAAGTTCTGAAAGAAGTCATGACCATTAAGAACTCCATAAACAAGCGATTCAACTCAACAAGATTCACCATAAAAGTATGAAAACTAAACCTAAGCCCAAGCCCACAACACAAGGCCTGGCCTAACAAGTTCACTAACGGTCACTGACGGTCAAATGGGTCGACTAACAGTCCACGTCCAGTCAAGGTCAAGTCCAGGGTAAATGGTCAACTTAGTCAACAGATTCAACTCAGTCAAGATTCACTGAGTCAAATCTAAGAGATATAGGTTAAGACAGAAGGGAACTATCCCACATAGAATGAAAATGAGTCAACAAGGTTCAACTCAGGTTATCAGTAGTCAACTCGACTCAGTCAGATTAACTGAGTCAGCTAAAAAATATTGAATCAGACTAAATAATCTCAGTCAGATAGGATAAGGGTCCTTCTCACAAACCTGTAACTCTAATTCACTACTCTCTAAGTCTCTAACCATACAACTTTACAATTCTAACTCAAATACAACTTCATTCTACTCAAAGCATAAATTCAAATCATTTAAATTTTAACTCAAAATTGATTTACAAGATAACAAAGTCTACCTGCAAAAGCAGTTTCCAAGCTACAACTACACACACCACTGCTATCTTTAGCTACCATTGATCTGCAATAACAATTCAACATTCACCAAACCTTCCTACACCCAACCTTCACCTGTAACAGCTCATACACCTCATATCCATCACCACCAACAAAACACAGTCTAACTATAACATCTCAGACTTGAACCACTTCTGCCAACCCATTCAAACAACAATAACAATTCAGTTCATTCAAAACAACAACACCATCTTCAATTAAACGCAACTCCAATTAGCCATGCACTTGCGAGCACCAACACTAACTCTGTGCAATAACACTAGCAACACATACACACTCTTTCCTTCAAATTCCTAAATTTTCTTCCCTGCCACTCACCTCAATTACCAATTATAAGACAAAACCCAACTCCACCACAATACATACCAACCTGGAGTATTCATTCCCCTTACAGAACCCTAAACATTCATCTAAAATACAATAGCATCAACCCATTCCACCTCAGTTCAGCAGCAAACTCCTCTCCATTACACATTAGAACATACCTAAATTTTGTACCTCAATTATAAACTTAATACACAACCATAGTTCATCCAAACCCCAATAACAACATCACTTTAGCCACACTGCATCAATTCAGTAAAACATATTACCACCACAGTCTCAACTCCATATTAATTTCATAATCTTCAACTTCAACAACAACTCATTAGACCACCAACAACATAGCCATATCAGTTACACCGGTGATTTCTCATTCATCACATCTGCAATGCATCACTCACAACTTCAGATAACCCCCAACAATAACTCAACCACAGGACAACCTTCAACTCTGCTCAATTGTCAACCATAATACTCAATCAACAATTAACTTCACTAATCAATCATAAGAGCAATTACCTCAGGAAGATTACACTCAAACAATTGAATTTGTATTACTCTTAATATTTTAACTTGATTCACAAAGCACCAATTCGACACTAAATACGAAATTTAAGCAATATAGAAACTTACCCATTCTCTAGCTTCCTTTGAATTGCTAGTTCACCAAGCCAATTCCACTGAAACCCTAATTATAATTTTTGGGGAAGAACACAAGAACTAACCCTTTAATTTCTCCAATCGAACTCTCAATTTAACACCACAAATTTCTTCTTCATGACATATTCCTAAAACCCATCCTTAATTTCATCCAATTATTCTTTGAATCTCAAATGAAACCCTAGCTCATTCATATCTCAAACCCTAATCTTCTCTGAAATCGAAATTGAAATCAAATAACAATTCTACTTCATACCCAATCAAAACCCATCTCGAATTACTCAACTCTTCAATCAAACTCATATAATTTAATCTTAAATTCAAAAGAACCCTAATCTCGTTCTTCTCAGGTTATCTCGAAACTCAAACAATCTTCAATTGATCTTCTTCATAGATTATAGTCACACCATCTTCATCATTCTGATCACTAGATTCAACAAATGATTTTCTCAAAGCTTACTTGAAATCATCTCTCGGTTTCAAACAGAAGAAAAGAGAAGGGAAAGAGGAGAAGCAGAGAAGAAGAGGAGAGAAGAAGAAAAGATAAAGTGAGTCTTCTCTCGACACGTTGGGTGGTGATAAGGATAACTAAATTATTAAGGCGCCCACACTTTGGATAAGGGAAGCCAAGTCGGTCCAAGGATAATATCTTCTTCGTCTGGTATCCGAATAACACGTTCGAGTATCCCAATTTGCCTAACTTTCCGAGACCTATTCAATGGTACTAGTTTCATAGCTAGATCGTTGTTAGATTAATTCCTAATAATTAACGTTCGAGTTACACTAATCGAGTAATTATCGACTAATTCGTCACCTGACTAGTCTAATTGCGTTGACGAACTTAAGGATCCTTACATTCTCCCCACCTTATAACATTTTCGTCCTCGAAAATCACACCATCCTTATAGTCTTCAGAAACTCCCCACCTTGTAGAAAAACATATCTCTTGTCTAAGCACAAACAACATAAAACAAAGCACAACATATATGGCTTTCTACAACTAAAATCTAAAATTTGCAGCTCTAGATTCAACTACACTGATTTAGATTCTATCAAATAGGGAAGTCTAAGTTTCTTGCATGAAAATTTTCTATACTAATTTCTAAGTCAATAATTTACTGGCTCTAAGTATTTTGAAGGTATTCCATAATAAAGTTTCTCATTAAAATTTGGGATCTATTAGTTCACTAATAGAAGCAAGTCTCCCTTCAATGCCTAGTGATACAAGAATGCAGTTGCCCTGTCTAGGTTCGCGACGCCTGACAGTGCCTACTACCTAACAAGTATCACCCGAACACATCAGAATTACCAACCTCACTATTCCACACTAGGGATTAACTATGTGCTAATTTATTAAGATTAATTATTCTCGAAACTTTTATCGTAATTTGTGCAACTCAAATTTTACTTTGTAAAATACATGAATAGTTCACATCATATTAAGGAATTTAATCATCAAAATTTATTTTATTTTATCTTATTCATAATAACTATTATTTATTTATTTTAATGAAATCAAATTTTAATTCCAAATGAGACTATATTATTATAACTAAATAATTTTAAATTCATGTACCATTAAAGAAAAATTTAACATACAACCATTATCCAAAAGTTACTGTTATTATTTTCATTGTATCTATTTGTTTATTTCATTATGTGACTTGACATAAGTAAATAGCCGCTAATAATATTTCATAGTTGTTTGGTATTAATATTTTATTATTATTATCACATTTATTTCTTATTTCTTAGACCGATAAAAGTTAATTTGTAATTAATCATAATGCCAAGTTTAATTTTATTATTAATACTAGACTTGATTTGGTCAAACTTTATTTCCTTAAATTTATATTATTGTTAAATAATCCTTAAGTTGTACTATTAATAAAAATTACATTTTTTTATTACTATCCAATAATTATTATTCAAATGACATTTACAATAACTCTAAATTTTATAGCAATGAGTAAAATATAATGTTGTTAATTACTTATCTTATCAAAATTATTATCTTAATTATATTATCATTTTCACTATTGTTTTATCAAATTTTCTTATTTGATTACTAGTGTAACTAACATAAAATTAAAATAATTATTTAGTAATGATACTTAGTTTAATTTTAATAAAATTTAATCTTGTAAATATAATTCTACTTTCACAAAAGATTGTTAGAACAGATTTTATTTATTCAGATTGAATCTGTATATTATATCTTGTTATATACTGGTATTAGTAATTTAATATGATTTAAATTTTGAGTCTGCATAACATTTTTAATATGTCTTAATAGTCTTTAATATTTTGGTATTAATTATATGTATCTTATTCATATACAAATTTATTTTCCTTTAAGTCAAATTTGTACTAGCATTCAAGTATTATAAATATCACTTCATGTGTATTTTAGTGATTTTGTGAATCATTTATTAAAGTATAAATATTTTAGGTATAAATCGTTCACATGTTAAATCTTTATTATGTGTCTTATACGACCTCACGTTCTTAATCCTACATAAGAAGTCTTATTTATCTATCTGGTTTAAACGCAAAACACAAATTCAAATTTGTTATTAATTATCTTCGTAAACTTAATTATAAATGAGCACTAATAATTTTCCATGGTTATTTAATCATAATCATTATTTTGTCGCTATATATTTGTTAATGAGATTTTAATTTAAGTTATGCTTAATATAATATTAATTTAAATTCTAAGAGTATAAGTTCTTCATTTTTATTTTCCATTTCAAAAGATGATTGAATCTATTTACGAAGAAGGATCCTAACAATATACGAATTTATTTCCTTTTTATTCTAGTACTAGTATTACACTAAGCATCCGAATACTATTATTACTACTTCATATATATTTGTTTCATTTTATTAAAGATTTACTAGATCATTTGTTAGCCTAAATATAATTTTACTACAAGATTTCTAACAAGTTAAGTCTTTTTATTTTATACATTATTATATCTCACCTTTTACGGCTAACGTCTAATAAGTATTATTTTAACTGTCCAATTTAAACACAAAACTTACATTTTTAATTTGTAATTAGTTTAATTTACAAAACTTAACTATACACAAGTGTTATTAATTTTCCATAACTATTTATTTAATTATAATTTTTTTTTATCATTATATATCCTTGTTGGAATTTTAGTTAAATTAAGTGTAATATAATACTAATTCATAAATGCTAACAATACTTTATTAAATTATTGTTATTACTTTTATTATCATCTATAGTCAGTATTATAATATTTTTATAATTAACTCTGATGGTTCAACTATTATTTAAAACTACTCTTACAATTATTATTAAGTCCCAAAAATATTATTAATATTTATGTAATTATAATTTGTTTACTCTTCATAAGTCTACGTGTTTAGTAAATTTACTCTTCGTTTAGTTATAAGGAACCGCAAGCTCGTCAACGCTATTAGACCGGTCAAGTGTTGATTTAGCCGATAATAGTTCGATTAGTTTAACACAAACGTTAATTGATAGGAATTAATCTAACAACGATCTAGCTACGAAACTAGTACCGTTGTATAACTCTCGAAAAGTTATACGAATTAGACTGCTCGCACACGTTATTCGGACACTGGGTGAAGAAGATTTATCAATTTGTTTTCAAATGGTAAAATAGTAATTTTGGATTTGGTTCATGTGGCTACACGTGTCAAAACGAGTGGGTGACTCAGCTGTTTGGGTCGGCCTTATTCCCAAACCGCTCGAGAAGAATTCATCTCTTCTTCTTCTTCTTTTCTTTCTTCTTCGTTCGTTCGTTCTTCTTCTTCGTTTTCTTTCTATCGATTTCAGTTCAGGGGATGTGATGATTGTAAGAGATGGTGGCGGTGTTGATTAAGGTTGTTTAATCTTTAGAGGATAAGAATTGATGCTGCTGGGAATATGGAGATAGAATTATGAAGTTAGGGTTTTAATTTGAATTTTATCCATGGAAGAATTGAGTATTTGAAGATGGATTTGAGTGGTTCTTGATGAAGAGCAGAAGAGTTAAGGTTTAATTTAAGTTTTGAAGTCGTTTTGGAGATGATTAGAGATTTAGGGTTTCTACATGTTGAGTTGGAATTCGATTTGATGAAGAATAAGAGATTTTGGGGTTGTTTGATGATCTAGTTACAATTAAATCAAGTTGTTGTTCAACTTTTATTTTCAGTTTTAGGTTTTTTTTTGTTTGTTTATGTACTACTTCTCATGTATGGGTTCAGTGATTACAACATCAACAGTTCTGGGTTCTCCAAAGTCGACAGCAGATACAACAAGTTTACGAAAGACACCAACAGAAATTTCAAAGTTACCGAAGACACCAACAACAATTTGTTCCAAAATCCAAATTCTGATGAAGACCCAGACCGCCTCCGAAGATCGATTCCGCATTATGATGACCGATACTGGTTATCTCTATTACTGTTACTGTTAGTTTGAAAAAACAAAAGACAATTGGGTGGATCTATGGATCCTTTATTACCTATGTCATATGTTTTACCATATTTTAGAAAAAAAACCTTGAGAAATGGTTGGATTTTCATATCCTAACAACTTTGCTGACTGCAAATTTGTTATATGGTTGGGATGTGTTACTTTCAACCCAAACCATACCATTTGAACTAGCTATGTTACTTAAGAAAATCGTATGGAATGGTTAGGATTCTACATTGAATTTTGTCCTGTAACTACGTTGTTAGGTGGCTTTACTATGTTGCTTGTCTGTTTGAATTCGCTGTGATGATTGGAAACTTGTTAGTCAGTCCTGTAACCAATCACAATCCTGTATGTTACCCCGTCTTTGAAACGGAGAATCTTTATCAATGTAACTGAGGCATGCCTCTTTTTCGAAAAAGAAAAAAAATAAGTAAACCTTAAAAAAAGTAAACTGTGAGAGCATCTCCAACAGAGGGTGAAAATATATTTTTTGAATGACACATAGGATTTTAGACTCTCATTTAGTATAAAAGCATCTTCAATGGTTAGGTCCTACAAACTAGGAGAGACCAAATACTAAATACGAAGGTGTAAAAAAAGTCTTAACTACACCTTCGGGATGACTCTTAGAGCATCTCCAATAGTGGGTGCTCATGAACCATCTCCAATAGTATGAGGTCTTATTTTAAAAATTTGTTGTTTTGGATAATGATAAAATTGATTCCCTCTTTCCTATTGGTTCATAACAATTTATTTAAAAATTAAAAAATTAAAAAATAGTTAAATGATGATGTGAAGGTCATTCTCAAGGTCTAAATAAGACCTTCTCCAAGACCTTCATATTTATTTTAACACCCTTCCTATTTTCTATGACCCACTATTGGAGAAGAATTTAATGTAAATGAGGGTCTAAAATCCTATGTGTCATGAAAAAATAAAACCTCCACCCTCTCTTGGAGATGCTCTTAACTAATTCCATGTCATCAATTTATTTAAAAAATAATAATTTTTAATATGGAATCAAGTTAAATATTTTTTTCTTATGTTTATCTAAATCTAAAATACATTGTATAACCTTGATTACTGAAAATGAGTTTTAGTATAAAGGGTCTTATTAAGATCCAAGGATAAATCTAAATAAATAAGGTCTAACAATGATATCCCCTAGGATTTTTTTGACCTACTGTTGGAGATGATCGAGGATACTTGAGAAATTTGGGGTGCTAATATTTACTAACAAGGATGGAAAACTATACTGCCGGGATACTTCAGAAATTTGGGGGTGCTATTTTAATGAGGTCAAAAAGACGATGGTACTTTATAAATTATTTCAAACTCATTATCCACGTCGGCTCTTTTTTCTAAATTACATTACCATTACCATCCCATGCACCACCGTAGTCTACGCACATACTTTTACTCAATAACTCCTCATTTCCGTGATTTCTTCCTTCAGTTTATAAAGACCTGCTGAAAAGGAAAACTCTTTTCATTCTTCCTCATTTATCTTCCAGTCTACGAATAAAACGCTGACTCCCGCCATTAACGCAAACATCAAGATTTTGAATCTGTGAAACTGAAACTAATTAAGCAGCAGTTACAGGGAGAGAGTTCTGAAGACCCAGAGAAGGAAACACAAATAAGGAAATACAAATCAATCCCGTGGATTCAAAAAGATATTAACTGATTAATTAATTACTCAGTTAAATTCATCAATAATAGTTTATTGAAGGAAATAAAAATTCAAAAAAATGGAGAGGTATTTGAGAGAGAATTTTGAAGTAGAACATAAAAATCCATCTCAAGAAGCTCTAAGGAGATGGAGGTCTGCTGTTAGAGTTGTCAAAAATCCCAGAAGAAGATTCAGAATGGTCGCAGATCTTGTCAAGAGAAATGAAGCTCGTCAGAAAGTACTTAAAATCCAGGTTAGTTAATTAATAATAATCACCTCTTTCATTCTTCTCATGATCAAAATATTCATTTTCCTTTTTTTTTTTTTGATTAATTTTAGTTTTTCGATACAACATTAACCTGAATTATGCTTGGAAGAAAAAAAGATTAACCTTAATTATCATTTAGTGAACATGTTAATCCATAATTAACATTTCGATTAGGACTGTTGTTGATCGAGTTAGGAAATTTCTCGGCATTTTCCAAAGTCCAGAGAAAAAAAAAAAGTCTTAGGAATATAATGAGGGCAAATGGTACGGGACCGTGCATGATGTTCATGTGATATCTGACTGACTTTGAAAATTGTGTAGAGACTAATGGCGTGTTGTAGGTCGCACATTGTGTGCCTAGGCCTAGCTATAATAATGTTCACATCACCTTATAGAAGAAGATGACTGAACGTGTTTACAAGTTAAGGAAATTCTATATCTTCATTTGATCTCATCGTGACGTCTAAAACAAATTCATTGATGAAAACGAAGAAGTTTGAAAAGTCCTGCCAGTGGATCACGACGCGGCAATAACTAATGCGGTTAGATGTTGCTGTATCATTCCCCTGTTTAGTTAGTTGCTAGTCAAATAGATTCGGAGGCAACTAGTTATCCAACTTGCTTCAATAATGAATGGTGTTCACGATCTCACCAACAGAGCATTTATTCATTTTTTAATTTCAACCACATAAATTCATTGCTCCTCAAATGGATCAACCTAGTACTAGCACGACTTTTTGTATTTATTCCCCCACCACTACCACCACCACGCGACAATGCCATCTCCTTTTTATTCTATTCTTTTGTAATTTCTAAAATACCAAGGAGCACTTAAAGAGTTAAGAGTAAAAGTTGGATTTGCAGTAAACATACGCATGCGCATTGTAAGCATGGAAGCCTACGTATCTGCAGATTGTATCTGAAGCCAAACTTAATGCGAATATTTCTGTCCACTAACATACTGGACTCTTTACCTATTAACCATTACCTCGTCACTTTTATTTGTTTTGTTTTGTTTTTTAATGGAAAGGCAATTTGGATTGCATCATGATCAATTGTATAAGACGGGAAAAATGATTAGCACCAAATTTTAAAATCCGCGAAACTTAGAGAAGCAGAAAATGAAAACTGGACTAGAATTTGAAGAAACTGACTTCTTGATAACGGTATTGTATCACTTTGTTTCTTAATCTTCAGTATATTGATCATTGACATCATATATATTAAAGACCTCCGTAAAAAAAAAAAAAAAACTCAAATTGATATCATAACGGTCAATATTGGTCTTATTTGCCAAATTAAAAGCTTTCTTTCCAAATATACTAGATAAAAGTGTAGCGGCACCACAACATAAGGGAATTTAGGCTATTATTATTATAACAAGTCTGGATAGCATTAACAAGTCTGGATAGCATTAAAAACCACCAAGCCTGTTAGAAAAGAAAATAAAACCCTAAAAATTGTTTGAAAACCTTAATGTGCCCGAAAGATCTGAAAAATCAGATTGAATTTGGAGAGACCAAGATCTAAAGCCAGGGGCGGAGCCAGAAATCAAGAATTGGGTGGGCACCTTATCAATTTATGCATGTTTGAGGGGGTGCAAAAGGGTTAAAATGACCAAAAATTGGATAAACTAGCTTAAATTAGGCTTGGGAGCTCACATTTGAGGGGGGGCAAGTGCACAAGAAAATAACTAGCGAAGAGAGAAACCTTTGATTTTTGTTTGGGAAATACGGTAATGGGGAGGGGAGGGAGAAGTTTTCACTACCTCGTTACCGTGCTTTATCCATTTTGCAGTTTTTTTGGGCATGTCCTGCGAGGAAAAAAAAACGAGTAAGGACTAAGGATATAGCCCTATACGATTTGAAACCTCCGTCTCTTCTCCGCATAACCGTTTTTTCCAAATAATTATCCAAAACTTTTTTTCTTCCATCTTGTTTCAAATAGTTATCCAAAACTTATTTTCTTCCATCTTTTACGTCTCCAAACCTAGATTTACTCGGATTTAATATGAGATATTAGATTTTCCGAGTATTTTTGTTTTTTTGATCGGTTTGATGGCTCATCTATGCTATCAAGACTTGTTATATGATAGCCTCAATGACATTTTATGGTGGTGCTGCTGCATTATTGTCAAGTGCAGTAGAACTTCGATAAATTAATTACTTCGCTAAAATAATTAAAAAAAATGGTCTCAACTAGGCTTGTATAAACTATATTTTAACTCGATAAATTAATAACTTCGCTAAAAAAATAATTTTCTTTTGTCCTGAAGTTATTAATTTATCAAACTTTTACAGTATGTTTTGAAAGAAGACGATCTAGTTCGGCAAATAGATCGCTATAATATCAGTTTAGGCATATTATTTCATTTTTATGGAAGCATCTACCATATATGATGTGAATGATCAAGATTCAAAGGATCAAAAAACAAAATGGTTTGAAACCACTATCAAGATATCAACTTCTTCAACAGAATGTAAAATCTTAGTACAATTTTCGTTTTTCGATTCTTTAATTTATTTTGTTCCGTTTTATGATGTAAATGATCATAATGTAATAAAAATTTCACAACGATGAAAAATGAAATTACGAGACACCTCCTTTTTCTTCAAAAAAAATAAATGATACCCTACTCCAAACTAGAGTTTTCGAAAGGGTTGAAGGGATAAGGGGAAAAGGGCTTTATTGAGATTTATTTTCTAGATAATATTAAAAAAAGAAAAAAAATAGTGATTCATTCTTAAGACTTAAGTTCATAATAGCATAAGCTATTGTTAGAGGAATCTTTTTATACATTAAATATTTTTCGGTCTTCCTAAATTCTTTTATACATTAAATATTTTTCAGGTTCTTGAGATTTTTTCCTCTATGAATGAAGGATTTTAATTATGTGTTCCAAGTTTCCAGTTGTTACCAGAAATCTGAAATCTGATATTGCTAAAGATTTGACAGAACAATGATTGGATCATTGTTTATCCACTTAAGAGATGCTTTATATTACTCCCAACAGTTGCGTAAATTTTTTTAATGAGTGCTAATGGGTATACCAGCTTAGGTACAAAAATCAATATAAGACAAGCTAGAAAATTTAACATCTTCATGAATACTTGTATCCTCCTAGCAAGCTGGCAGTCCCATTAACATTGTTGCAAATTTTTGCTTGCAGATTGTAGTTAGGTAGTATTGAGTAAGAAAATAATATACATAATCATAATCAAGTGTAAATGTTTCTATAGAAATTCGACATCTATTTGTGCAGAAAAATGATTATGAATTGACAAGGAAAAGACTTAAAAGTTTCATGTAACGATTCAGTATATAATTTTATACAAAGTAAAGTATCCTTACAAGCACCATCAAATTCTTAATCTACATTAACGACTGATGACAGTTTTGTACCCATTTATGATTTATATACTGTAGATATGCCAACTTATCAAGCTATGAAGTGTTTCCGATTACATTGCTTAGCCTAACACCAATATTTGAAAAATAATGAAAAATTATCCCTGTTGCTCCCAGGAAAAAATCCGAGTTGCTCTTTATGTGCAGAAAGCTGCTCTCCAATTTATTGACGGTATAACGTCGAACTTGTCCTTATTTCACCTTTCAATCTATCATATCCAACTAAGTTAAATTAATTTGATTATTATCCCCAGAAAGCTGCTCTCCAATTTTTAGCTTTTCTGATTGCGTTCTACTTATTGTAAACCAGCTGCTAAAAAGATTGACTATAAGCTCTCAGATGAGGCTAAGAAAGCTGGCTTCGGCATTGACCCAGGAGAACTTGCATCAATCGTCCGTGGTCATGACTATAAGGGGTTTAAACTCCATGGTGGAATAGAGGGAATTGCAAGTAAAGTTCGTGTGCGTCTCCATAATGGCATAAGTGAAACAGAGGTACCTTCGAGACAAAATATATACGGGTCTAATCAATTCACAGAAAAACCTCCTAGAAGTTTCTTATCGTTTGTATGGGATGCATTACAAGACTTGACTTTGATCATACTTACAGTTTGTGCTGTGGTCTCTATTGGAGTTGGCCTTGCCACTGAAGGGTGGCCGAAGGGTATTTACGACGGCTTGGGAATTATACTTAGTATTATATTGGTAGTCATGGTTACGGCAGTGAGTGATTACAAGCAGTCTTTGCAGTTCAAGGACTTAGACAAGGAGAAGAAGAAGATTATAGTCCAAGTGACCAGAGATGGAATTCGACAAAAAGTTTCTATCTACGATTTAGTGGTTGGAGATATTGTTCATCTTTCCATTGGAGATCAGGTTCCTGCTGATGGATTTTTCATTTCGGGTTATAGTTTGTTAATTGATGAGTCAGGATTGTCTGGTGAGAGTGAGCCAGTGAATATATCCGAAGCAAAACCGTTTCTTCTCTCGGGGACTAAAGTACAAGACGGGTCTGGTAAAATGATGATAACTTCAGTGGGTATGAGAACTGAATGGGGTAGGCTTATGGAAACCTTGAACGAAGGAGGTGAAGATGAGACACCATTACAAGTGAAGCTTAATGGTGTTGCCACCATTATCGGAAAAATTGGTTTGGCTTTTGCCATCTTGACATTTATGGTTCTTACAGGAAGACTTTTAGTGACAAAAGTAATGCACAACGAGTTATCGCTATGGACTTCTGACGATGCTTTGACGCTTCTCAATTATTTTGCTACCGCCGTGACAATAGTTGTGGTGGCCGTTCCAGAAGGCTTGCCATTGGCTGTAACATTAAGTCTTGCCTTTGCAATGAAGAAACTAATGAATGATAGAGCTCTTGTAAGACATCTGTCAGCCTGTGAAACTATGGGTTCATCTACTTGTATATGCACAGATAAAACAGGAACACTTACTACTAATCATATGGTAGTTGACAAGATATGGATCAGCAACAAAACTGAAGCAATCAAAGGTAATAAAGGTGTGGACACTTTGAAGTCTATGCTAAACCAGAAAACTATGGACACCCTTTTACAATCCATATTTCAAAATACGGGGTCTGAAGTAGTCAAAGGAAAAGATGGAAAGAACACGGTTATTGGTAGTCCAACAGAATCAGCTTTGTTAGAATTTGGTCTGGTAATGGGAGGTGATTTTGATAGTCAGCGACAGGAATTTAAAATAGTGAAAGTTGAGCCTTTTAATTCAGTCAGAAAGAGGATGTCGGTTCTAGTGAGTCTTCCGACCGGTGGTTCCAGAGCATTCTGCAAAGGGGCTTCGGAAATCATCTTAAAAATGTGTAGCAAGATAATTGATGACAAAGGAGAAATTGTTGCTCTATCAGAAACCCAGAGCAGAAAAGCTATCGAAATCATTGACAGTTTTGCAAATGAAGCATTGAGAACCCTTTGTTTAGCTTACAAGGACATGGAGGAAACGTCGAAGAAAGTTAACATTCCTGAAGAAGGTTATACACTTATTGCAGTTGTTGGAATAAAGGATCCACTAAGACCTGGAGTAAAAGAAGCCGTTCAGACTTGTTTAGCAGCAGGAATTACTGTGAGAATGGTCACTGGAGATAATATTAATACAGCTAAAGCCATAGCTAGAGAGTGTGGGATATTTACTGATGGTGGTGTGGCAATCGAAGGCGCGGATTTTCGTAATAAAAGCCCAGAAGAAATGAGGGAGCTGATACCAAAAATTCAGGTTTATATCGACTCATCCCCTAAAAGTCCTTTTAACTAATCTTAATATAGACTAGAAAATTTCCAAACGATATCTAAATGGATGAGACATTATTTTTAGGTAATGGCTCGATCGTTGCCTTTGGACAAACACACGTTTGTGACGCAGTTGAGAAAAATATTCGATGAAGTTGTTGCAGTAACTGGTGATGGAACTAACGATGCTCCTGCTCTACATGAAGCAGATATTGGACTTGCTATGGGTATAGCAGGAACAGAGGTTTGTATCTGAAGTTGCATCTCAGCTCTGCAAATAAATCACGCCTTACTTTAGTATCTTATCATGTATACTTAACTTCATATCTCATTTAATGGATATTAGGTTGCAAAAGAGAATGCCGATGTCATCATATTAGATGATAATTTTCAAACGATTGTGAAGGTAGCTAAATGGGGTCGTTCAGTTTATATAAACATTCAAAAGTTCGTGCAGTTTCAGTTGACAGTTAATGTTGTTGCTCTTACGATCAATTTTGTTTCCGCGTGCTTGTCAGGTAAGTTGGCATTATGAACAATTCTTTTTTGTTATGATCATGCTCTCTCATGTAGAACCATGGTTCTTAGTAGAAAACTGTAATCGTATTTTTCATGGAACTTGCAGGGTCTGCTCCTTTAACCGCTGTACAACTACTTTGGGTTAACATGATCATGGATACCCTTGGTGCTTTAGCATTAGCTACAGAACCGCCAAATGATGGGTTAATGCAAAGACCTCCTGTTGGAAGAGGAGTGAATTTCATTACCAAAACAATGTGGAGGAATATAATTGGGCAGAGTATTTATCAACTAATCGTTCTTGGTATTCTTGAATTTGACGGGAAACGACTTTTGAAGCTTGGAGATAATTCACATGATACAATGGTTCTCAATACTTTCATTTTTAATACTTTTGTATTTTGTCAGGTATGTGGTTTACGACTCTTTGCTTATCGTCTCTAGAAACTTTAGGCATGCACCATATTTCTTATATTGCAGATTCAGTAACAACCAAAATCTTTCCTTGACAGGTATTTAATGAAATAAACAGCCGTGAAATGGAGAAGATAAATATTTTTCGTGGAATGTTTGATAGTTGGGTATTCGTAAGCGTTATGACTTCTACAGTGGTATTCCAGATACTAATTATTGAGTTTCTCGGAACATTCGCTAGTACAGTTCCTCTAAGTTGGCACTTATGGTTGCTAAGCATTTTAATAGGATCAGTCAGCTTGGTGGTAGCAGTTATCTTAAAATGCATTCCTGTTGAGCAAGCTAGAAAGAACTCTACCGATACGCATCATGACGGCTATTCTGCGCTACCTAGTGGTGATGAAAATGTGTAACGTGTCCCCCAAGGCAAATGTTTAGAATAATGACCTCTTTAACTCAAAGATACACTATATCTGGTATTGTTTTTTTTCTATCGGTCTAGAATTTGGTGCCTCTTTTTTAATCAATAATGGATTTGGTGCCAACGAGCTGAATGCAGCTCATTGGTATCACACCTGATGACTTTGCTACTATACTACATTAACATTGGCTATATCAGTTCTTACTGTGCTCTGCTGCTTGATGTTCTGAGCAGACTTTCAGTCTCAGAGCCATCATCAATGTCCTTTCGAGTGGTTATGGCAAAATAATTCTTTTTTGTTTTCAATCCGATTGATCATTGCATTGACCTTTGATTTCCTTTTCCCCCAAGGTCGCTGGATCACCACCGATTGATGTTACATACCGTTCTATTAAAGAGCCATTTATCTTTTGGTATATTTTTTCAAATTTTCATTGAGCTTACCTCTTCATGTTACGAATTTCTTAACATGAGTACCTCCATTTTTGTTAACTTTACACAAATACCCTCTAAGGGTAAAAAATAATTCTTTTGGAGTCAGATTTGAGAAAGTTGCTTCCCTTTTCGGAAGCAACTTGTATAAAGTTGCGTCCATTTCTGAAAGCAACTTGTGCTAATTGCTTCCACGATTCAGAAGGTATGGATATTTTTTAAAATTGAATAAGGGTATATTTTAAGAGCGAATTTTGAGGGAAATTTAAATAATATTCCCTAACTTTTTTTAAAACACTAAGCTTAATTTTAGCTTCCCGTTGTGATATAACTAGAAAAAAATAACCCGTGCCAACACGGCACAATACGGGAATTTTTGGTCATAATGATTTAAATAAATACTAAAAACTATGACAAGACTTATTTTGACTCATGAGAACTTGTAACTATGACAATTTTAGATATTTGTCATCTAAATAATTATAAATTTTGTTACACATTTAATTGATTAGTAATAATTCTTATAAAAATGTCATATAAATTATTTTATTCTACCCTAAAATAATAATTTTGGTCTTTGGTACTGTTTTGTGTTGTATTCATACCATTATGATGAATCTTCATTGATATTTACCATTTCCGGATTTCCAAATGAAAAGATAACACACTTTGCACGTTTTCCGCATTCGAAATTTGCAACATCAAATAAGGAGTTGAGAAGCTGGAGGAGAATCATGATAATAAAGACGGATTTGGTGATAGTGATGGGTCAGTAATTTAAGGTTTAGATGATGATACCCAATCGTGTTGTTATGGAGGAAAAAACAATCAGGATCAATAAAAAAAAAAGTAAATTAAATAGATGTTGAAGAAAAAGGAAACCACCCAAAAAGTCAGGGAGGTTTATGAAAAGATTGAGGTTTGAGTGTCAGAGTAGCTTTGAGGAAAAATGCGATTCCAACCTATATTGTTATCCCATTAGTAAGGATGCAAAGAATGCAAGCTTGCGAGTCTAAATATCCTATCTAGGTCAATTATAAGCTTTAAAATCCTGGCGAGATTGGGGTATACCCGAATTTAAATGGACATGTGCCCTTACCAAGGGGAGGTCAAAAATGAGTGAATTTACTTTAGTACCCCTGCACTAATTAACCTAAAATTAAACCCTAAACTTAAAGGCTAAAAAACTTTTAATTTTCTTCTAATCTATCTTCTATAATCCCTCTCCTCTTCTCCTTCCTTCATCTTATTCCATCAACCAAAAATTTCAATTTTGATTTTCTACAAAAAATGGTAGATTCTAAACGATCTATTAGCAAGAGAGATTCAATAGGTAACATGAGAAGATCCAAATCAGAAGGAAAAGATAAGGAAAAAGTTGGAAGTAGCAAACCCGAAAATCCAATCCCTGAGAATGTTGAAAATAAACCTCCGCCGGTGAAAATAAGACTGTAAGTGATTTCTAAACTCAACCCATTATCTTGATGTGTTATATGATTGTTATGTTAGGTTAGACATCCAAAATTTTGATTTTTAGGGTTTTTGGTCGGCACGGTCGATAATTTCAAACCATGCCGACTGTTGTTGTTTTGTAAGGGACGGCATGGTATCAGGATGAATAAACTGCCGACCTTTCATAGCAGCCATGGCACTGTTAGACAATAACCAGGGCCGGCAGGGTATATTAACAAACCCTGCCGACTTACATCTAGTCGGGATTGTCTTATCCTTGTACCATGCCGACTTTAGGTCACAGAAACTTTAGGTCACATAAACTTAATTGTCGACATCTTTATTGAATAAGACCATGTCGACTGTGTATTAGTCGGCGGGGTATACGATTACAACCACGCCGACCATTGTTTGGTCGGCAATGTTAATATTCTATACCATGCCGGCTTTATTACCAGAACCATGTTTCAATGTTTAGAATTTTCATATATCTTATTTGTGTATTGTTTAGGTTCCCAGAGGAAGAAAAAAAAGATCTACCTTGTCTTGTTAACAATGCAGAAGAGTTATTCCAATTTATTGACGCAATTTATCCCAATTTAGAAGATCCTAAAGATGAAACTGAAAAGAATTGCCCTGTAAGAATGTTACTTCTGATGGGTAAGGAAGATCCTGAAGATTTCCTAAGGTTTATGAACAGTCCTAGCAATCCCATCAACTATGAAGAATGCACATCATTAGAGGAGGAAGAAGATGAGGTTGATCCAAGGACTTTTTTCAGGGCATGTGACTTTTCTGGAGTGAACCCCTATTACAATGAGGCCGGTGACTACATAGGTCCAGATAAGGTAAAAGCAACAACTGATGTTGGTGAAAATGCTAGTGATGGTGAAAAAGCTAGTGATGGGGAGGAAGATAACAACAATGAGAAAGATCCATGAAATTTTTAACCTTTATTATGTTTCACTTGGTTTAGAAACTTAGATTGTGGTTTGAACTCTTTCAGTATGTTTTAAACTGTTAGATTGTGGTTTTAGACTTGTTAAACTTATGGTAATTTTCAGTTTCAGTTGGTTTAGAACTTATTCTTTTTTGTGCAGTTTTAGACAACGTTAGAGTTGTACTAAATCGACAAGGTTTGTAAACTGAACCATGCCGACCTTACCTGGCTATATGCTATAGTGCTGTCAGGGATTGGTTGTCGGCGTGGTGTTAAATTTGTACCTTGCCGACGTATATGTTAGTAGTATAAAATTATTACTTTTTAAGCACAAAGTACAATCCATTGAATACTCAACGGCTTTAAATTTCAAAATCAAGATATTAGGTGTGTTGTTATTATAAGAGCATTCTCAACTTCATCTTCAACCTTGCATAAAGAATGGAAGTTTCAAATGCAACATAACCAAATATTTGTGGTCTTTGTACACTAAGTGGTCATTTGGCAAACAATTGTCCCTTTGAAGGAAGCAAATGCACTATTGAAGGTTGTAAGGAATTCTTATTTCTCATGAAAGCTGCAGTAGAAAATGTATATCAGTCGTATGCTTCAAAATGCAATTGTTGTGGGTTTTTCTATTGGATAGATGAACGTCTAGCACCGTATGAAGATGAAGTTGCTAAAATCAACCTTCTACCATGCACAGATCCATATTGCGACGGTAAGATAAAGCTAATTACCTCTCCTAATAAATTGTGTACCGGAAAAAGATACTATCTATGTCCCAAATGTGTTAGGGTTAAGTTTTTAACGTTTGTATGCTTTAATTAAGGTTTGTATGCTCTAATTAAGTTTTTAATGTTTGTATTCGATGTGTAGTCGGCATTGTACTAAATTAAAAGCGTGTTGGCTCCTTAACAGTCAGCACTTAACATTTTAAAAATTATGCCGGTGATTATTATGTCGGCTGGGTTTTCATAATAAAACCTGACGACTATAATATATGAGAACAACCAGGAACAAGTTTTTTTCTATTATGATCGTCAACGTTATCCTCATAAAGCATGCTGGAGAATATTTAGTTGGCAGCATTCTCCTAATACACCATGCCGACTATGATGTATGAGAACATCCAGGAAAGACTTTTTTTTGCCTGTTCTGGTCGGCATTGTTATCCTCATAAACCATGCCAACCACAAAAAAACCGGCAACCTGACAAAACCAAGACCATGCCGACGGTCCCAGGTTTTTTTTTCCTGTGCTGTAATGCAGTGCTGCCGGCAGTCTGACGAATTTAGAATATGCCGACTCTGGTGAAGTCGACAGGGTCGTGTAACAAATACAATGCCGACCAAATGAGTATACACCAAAAAATACACATCCATTTCATTCATTTGTAGTACTCCAAAGTACATTACACAAAACACAAATGCGATTACAAAATTACTCCAAAAAGATTCCTTAATCCCTAATCATAATCACTCATCACTCAAATCTATCGGAGGGAGTTCATTAAAATCCCTAGACTCATCTAAATCATTCCAAAGGTGCATGTTGTCCTCATAAATTTTCATCCATTCCATGCTCTTGTTGGCTATGATATTTTCCCAAAAACTAAACCTACAAAGAGGAGGTAATGGAAATTCCTTGTTGAGTTGTAGACCAATATAATGATTACCATCAACCAAAGATATAACAGTCTTTCTATGCTTGAGCTGCTCCACACAAACCGCATGCTTTGGTGCAAATGCTACACTTAGTCCTTTACTAAAAAAATGTACCACGCATGAACACGTATCCGCGAATAGATGGCCACACTCCGGCATTCTCAACCAATGCTCCCATTTGATCGATGTATTTCCCTCAGGGCCTTTAACACTAGTAAGCAGTTCTTTAAAAGTCGCTTCTTTGTACTCCATGGAACCTTCTAGCATCATTGTAAAAAACTAGTTACCTTAATTCTAGTCGATCATGTGTTGCTCGCCTATAAATATTTTGTACGACAACGAGTCTTATAACCACTTTGAAGTTTATGTCAGACATCCATAGCCCAATTTAATGCAACCTTACTTATGCGGGCACAAATACATTGTACTATAAATATTCACGGATCGGGGTTCTATAAAAAAAAATAGTGATAGTTTTATTAGTAGTTAGGGAAAGTATCGTGGACTTGCCCAATGGGCAAAATCAATCGGAAAACTAGCACAAAAAAAAAATTAATGACTTTTTTTTTTTTTTTTTTTGAAAAGGATATTCACTAATTGAAGAAGTTACGTGGTCTGATTGATGAAAGAAGGACATTCATCCAACCAGTTGCCATTAAAATTGTTCCTCCCACAATAATTAGTTGCATCATCATCCATGAAATTAAAATCACTACTTATGTAGTTGACTCTAGAAAGCTGAAAACAATTTAATAGACTTGAGCAGTAATCAAGAATAGAGCTGCTAAACCAACTAGTTTTGGAAAAGCGGGGGTATAACAACCATACCCAATAATTCGTTCGGCAATTTATATGGACTAAAATCCAATATAATTCCGAAAGCGCCAACTAAAAGTAAGACTCAATCAAGAAATATATCAAAAAGCTTTATCTATTTCTCAATACAATCAGCAAATCGAACAGATAGAAATCAGTGAGCTTGATTGATATGAGAAATAACTTGGACGGTACCAAAGACCAATGCCAAAGTGTCAATCAAGTTATATCCAAGAAACAAGGTCGGATTTATCAACTGTGATTGATCTACACATAGCCTATGATATTTCAATTGTATAAACAAATATAATGCGGAAAAGAAATAATACAGACATCAGAAATTTTGTTAACGAGGAAACTGCAAAAGCAGAAAAACCCCGGGACCTAGTCCAGCTTTGAACACCACACTGTATTAAGACGATACAGACACTAGGCCACTACAAGTTAACTTCAGACTAGAATGTAGTTGATCCCTAATCAAGTCTCGCACCGATTAAGGTACAATCACGTTCCTTACGCCTCTAGAACCACTCCGGATTTTGTGCACTTGATTCCCTTAGCTGATCTCTCCCACAACTAAGAGTTTCTACGACCCCTAGTTAGTAATTCTCCGAATCATTCCCGAATGATTCAAGAACGTATCTGAATTGACCGAATTCAAATGATACTTCTGAACTATTTGAACTCTGAACCTATTTCCTGGATTATATGGACCTCACGAATGATTCGCGAACGTATCCGAACTAACCGGATCTGAATGATATTTCTGAACTAGAACTCCTATAGGTAACTCTCTCACCAGAGTTTTGTTAATTGGTTTTTGTTTTATTTTGTATATACTTTATATTTAAATACAATTATTCAATTAAATTTTTCTATTGGTAGTTGTTTAACCAGTGTTTTATGTGTTGATTTTTGTTTAAAAGTCTATAAGTTTTATAATACATTTATGCAATTAAATTGTTTACTTCTTGTTAAATAATCACGCTAAAATGTTTTTTTTTCCATCTTATAAATCATATACAAATCAAATTAGTCCCGTAATAAGGTCATAATACTTATCAATTTATCACATATGTTAGCCGAATTTGAAGTGCCGAACTCACATTTATAAAACGAATATGCACATACGTATGTCGTTCCGAACTACTGTCCGAATAACGAACTGTTGATCGGATTTTGATCGAATCTGATCTATCATAATCCGTATAATTCCCGTACGTATGCCGTCCCAAACTACTACCCGTACCCCGAATTGCTAACTAGGCTACGACCCAAAGTGGAAGACTTATAAACCAATCTGTCTCCCACAGATATGTCTATCCTTTATTTATTTTTGTTCTGTATTTTGATATAAATATCAAGGTGAACGGGTACCAACTAATAATCCGGTCTTATACTCCCGAAGAGCAGTCTATAAATATTAGTCACCTCACAATAACCTAATTGATTAACAGAATAAGTTATTGCAGAATCACAAGACTCTGAGACGAAGAAATGTTGTGATTACTTTTTATTTACCTGTCGGAGATAAATCTCGAGTAAATCTTAGAGAAGATAAAGCTCAATACGATAAAACAAGTAATATCAAAATACGCAACTACATACACTGTTGGTCATGATGCCTTGATTCTAGCGTGCATCCTCGACGAGATATTGCTGGTCTCGTAGGTTCTGTAGAGCGTAAAATGTCCCCGACAGACTTATGAACCAGAACAACCACAATTCTAACATGTCTTCGCGAGACATAGCTGATTGTGATGCGATGATTCCTAGTATATATCCTCAACGAGATGTTGCTGGTCATGTAGGCTTTGTAGATGCGTAAATACGTCCCCGACGAACTTATGACCCAGAGCGGAGATTGGCATATCTCATGTAAGCACGACTCACCCTATTTGAGATCAATAAATGATTCCTTGTACATCATCGTGAGATACACTGGTCATGTCTGCTCTAGGATCTGACTCGACTTACTGAGGTTTCCGAATAACTCATAGGACATCCCCGCAAGATACACTAGTTATTCTGCCCCCGGGACCTTTCGACAGATTCCTAAAACATCTTTTCAGGATACACTGGCCTTATTGGCCCATCATATGGACACACAGTTGATTCCTAGCACATCTCTGCAAGATACGCTGGTCAAAGACAAGTGAGCCAAAGTCTCGCAGAGGCATTAGTTGGGCGTACAAAGCCTTTTACTCTCTCAGGACGAGTCCCAGCTGACCATATAGAGATTCAGATCCGTTAGGAAAATTTTTGGAGAGATTTTAATCCATCTGCAAAATCTCGGAGAGATACAAATCTCTCTGCAAAATCACGGAGAGATTTTGATCCGTCTGCAAAAAAATCTCTTTGCAAAATCACGGAGAGATTCAAATCTCTGCAAAATCTCGGAGAGATTCACGACACACACCTTACTTAGGAGTCAAGCCTATTTCTCATCCTCTCAAACACACTCACGGCTAGTAAATTGAGCCTGAACTATACATGTATATCAATAAACGTGGATAAGCTCTCTTGATCTCTGCATGCTCAACAAAGGGACCCATAAACATAATATGGTCTTCACATGACAAATGTGACATGCCATGGAGAGAGGAAGATCAGCCTCAGCTCTTCTCACACTCTGCACACGATTCCTAAGGAATTCCTTTCCTTTTCACGTGACTCATTCTAGTCATTCTCACAAATCAGAGAATATCTTTATATCTTGGCCAACTCGGCTAAAGAGAATATTTATCTCTCAACACATCATCACAAAGGATGACTTGGCTTCAAACAGATGGGGGTATATCAATTAGGGTTTTTTTCTGGCGGTCTACGACATGTGTGAGGAATACTCTGCTTATTTCTCACCACATAAGAGAGTAAATGCGGAGGAATAATGAGATAAACTCAACCTAGTTTATCCATATTCCTGAAAAGATGGGCGAATTGCTCCGCACGGCACGGAAAGCAGTCCTTATCTTCACCGACCTGAGATTAGAGAATTCATCTATAAATAGGTCCTCTATTTTTCCAAGATACGATCATCTTTCTCATAACCTCTTAGAGTAATTCTTCTTCAAACCCTAGAATTCTCTGATCTCTCTCTTCATCTACTTCCCTCCCTAAGACCATCCCTAAATATCTTCCATGTGACTGAAGCAGCCTTTGAATGACCATTGTGTGTGGTTTAGGCGAAGATTGTTCGTGCTCAACCTCCTGAAACTCACTTTCAGAAACCCTAGAATCCAACTTTAACCTCTCACCGATTTTAGGTAACTACAACATCCTTCATATCTTCCTGTAATGTCTGTCTAACATTTCCAACGCCATATATATTAGTATTATTCTCAAAGCATGCATCATAATATATCAAAGTTATGAATTGTTGGTTGTTGTAATCTATGTTTGATAAAATCATGACGACTACTTGCATCAAAAATCACAACATCTAAATCATTAATTATTTTTATTTTTATTGTAATAACCTAGGTGGGGACATCTAAATCATTAATTATCGCAAGTCTATCATTAGATATGTGATTCATACTTTTATCTTGAAAAACTTTAAAGCATCTATCCATCCAAATACGCCAAGCATTAGTAAGAATAACACATATCTAATCATTAAGGATATTACTAGTGAGTATTTTATTATCTGATCCTTGATACTAATTTTTGTATTCATATCTTGCATTATATGATAACCTTATGGTAGAGAAGACCATACAACAAATATAAAAGGAAGGTCCAAAATTATGCGTTCAGCTGTTTCCTATTGATTGTTAACATACATGCTACATAATGCATTTTGATTTGAATGGAAAATAACAAATTTAGGTTTAGGGATAATGTTATTCAACACACTTCATATAAAAAGTTGGACTTTAGAAAACAAGATTTTGTATAGCCTTGTTTATTGAATTAGTATTTTAGCTTTGAGAATAATTGTTGGTTGGGATGTCATAAATCTATAACAGGATTTGAAAGTAAATGAGCCATTTTTGGCATGAGGACAAATTAATACTCCTCATCAAACACAGGAATCCTAGTATTCAGAAATTTGGTGGCATTTTCTAAGGTAGAAAAGGATTCAATAATATCTTTGTTCCATTTCCTAATATCTTGAACTATGAAGGTATTGAATGTGTAATTAGGATTTGGTTGGTGAATCTAGAGAGGACGAGATGCATTATAGATCCAGTTATCCTTAAATGCACGTACAATTTATCTTTTTCTAACTTCCTGAAAAAGCGGGGGTCTAACAACCACACCCAATATTTCGATTAGCAATCTGTATGGACAAACTCCGAGTTACTTTACTAGAGAATCAACTAGACAGTCAGACCCAATCTAGATAAAAATATCTCAAGGAGTTATTATCTCGATCTCTCAATTTGATTTACTCAAGCAAATACAATCTGCGAGTCTTAATCAAAGAGAGATAACTTGGATGGTACCAAAGACCAATATCCAAGTGTCAATCAATTTAAATCAACAACCAATAAGGTCTGATATTCTAATTGATTGAACAACGCACAACCTGTATTATTTCAATTATATAACAAAATATAATGCGGAAAAGAAATAACACAGACACCAGAATTTTGTTAACAAGGAAACTGCAAATGCAGAAAAACCCCGGGATCTAGTCCATATTAAACGTACACTATATCAAGTCGTTGCAGACACTAGCCTACTCTAAGCTAACTTCGGTCTGGAATGTAGTTGAACCCCAACCAATCTCACACTGATCCAAGGTACAGTTATGTTCCTACGCCTCTGAACCCAGCAGGATATTGCGCACTTGATTCCCTTAGCTGATCTCACCCACAACCAAGAGTTGATACGACCCAAAGTCGAAGACTTTAATAAACAAATTTGTCTAACACATAAAAGTCTACAATGATAGATAAATTCGTCTCCCACGAATAAACCTATGAGTTTTGTTCTGTCTTTTGATAAATCAAGGTGAACAGAAACCAATTGATAAAACCAGACTTATATTGCCGAAGAACAGCTCAGCTTTATCAATCATCTCACAATAAACGTAATCGACGCAGCGAAGAAGATTATTGAGGAATCACAAACGATGAGACGAAGTGTTTGTGACTACTTTTATATCTTGCCTATCGGAGATAGAAATCTCAAGCCAATTATTACAATTGTACTCGTACGATAGAAGACGCAAGATCAGATAACACAACTATGATAAAAGTAGTATCGGTCTGGCTTCACAATCCTAATGAAGTCTTTAAGTCGTTAACCTAGTTTTAGAAGAATAAAACCAAAGGTTAAAGGAGAAATGACTCTAGCTTAGCAAACTAGTATCACACAGAATATGTTGGGATTGGGTTTCCCAGTTGCTAGAGTTCTCCCTTATATAGTCTTTCAAATCATGGTTTGCAATCAATGTTAGCTTAATAACAAAGCATTCAATATTCACCGTTGGATGAAAACCTGAATAGATACAAGCTAATATTTATCAACCGTTAGATCAAAAACATAGCTTGTTATACACACATGTACTACACGTTTGTTAGCTTGTGAAAACTGTACCCAAACTTTTATATTAGTTGGTTCAACACTAGTTAACCAAATGGTTAGACAAATGATAACTTTCATATCAACCATATTCTTCTTCACCATAACTAGTCCAAATGACTCAAATGAACTAGTTAGAGAGTTGTTCAATTTCTTAGATCTTTATGTACTACACAAGACACAATTGAAGCAAAAACAATGTGATTTACTCGAATCGATTCATGAACTATAAAGCCACGGTTTGCAATAACATTCCTTAGTTTATTAAGATAAGTTCACAAATATCGTTTTTAGACATAACCTACTCAAGTTCGCGGACTGGGTTCGCGGACTTAAGTTCCCAGATGGAGTTCAAAAACTCCAGCAGAAATTCTCGATCGAGAACTTCCGCTAGTTCGCGGACTGAAGCTCACGCACTTCTCCGGTTTCAATTGATCAACAAAGTTCGCAAACTTCGGTTCAAGCACTAAGGACTTACACATATATGTGTTGCCACAACAATGCTTATATCCTCCAATGGTTATATTGTCTAAACTCTCATTTCAATCATTGAAACATTCTTAGAGAGCATTATATAGTTGTTATTCACAAGATATTTTTCGTCAGAGCAATTTCCAAAAATGATTGAAACATAAAATGACTTTCGTCACTAGGTAAAGATGAACTTGGCTAAAGCGAAAGCTTTACCAACACATATTTCGAGAAATAGATAAGCGAGATATACTCAGCTCAAAATATCATATGTGTATATTCTTAGTCTATATAGTAATACGACTTTTATCTCAAGATAGGAGATAGAATAGATATACTTTTGAGTGATAGATAAATTCAAGTCTCCACATACCTCTTAGTCGATGAAGATCCACTGGTTCCTTGAGTAGTCCTTCGTCTTGTATGATAATCGCCATGGAGTTCTTGAGCTCAACTACACTTTTTATCCTAGTCCTAGACCTTAGCTATAGTAGACTAGAAATCAAAGACTTTATAGTTTTGATCACTAATATTGACAAACATGCTTGAGATAGCATATGTAATACAAAATATAAAGTAAACTTTGTAGCTCCTATTCCACATGTCGTCTAATCTAAAACAATACTCGAAATCTTCGTCACTTCCAAGTAATCCAATGATCCCAAAGGTTGTAAGTTTAGCACCATCGTTGTTGAAAATCCGTAGCTATAATAATGAGAAAAGCAATGGTTCTCAATCATTGTTATACAGTTTCATAGTATCATTACACAGTGTTAAAGTCCAATTGCATCACAACTTTAACAACAATACTATGGTGATACTTCACTCCCCCTTAGTCAATACTCCATCTCATATGGAAACCACTCCCCATTACACAATGATCCGAAACCATATATGTTTGTAGTGTGAACTACATATTAATTCTCCCACTTTTTGTCAATAAAATTGGCAAAGGTACAAGAACGGGATCCTGATGAAATTTCCGTAAGAGACATTTCATGACCAAAGGTAAATGTATATCATCTTGTTTAGATGAAATCATAAATCCGAAGCTAAATGCATTCATCAAGGATTTTATAAAGACACAAGATAACCCCTATAATATTCCACAGCCGCACTCCCCACAAAGATTTGGCAATTACGCGCAAGTTCAAAAAAGAACTCTCCCCCATAATATGTCATTCTCAAGGGAACAACAAGAGTGGCCTTAATTTCAAAAGAGAAAAGAAGGATTTCTTTAGACTCAACAAATCACATACAAGTATGAATTTGGAATCCAAAAAGGAATATTCAATCATATTAACCAAAACGAACCAAGATTAATTTGACTAAATATGCTCAACACAAGTAAACTTATGGAGACTTAAGAAACCAATTAGATTTATCACAAGAGAACTCGAAAACAATCTAATTGTCATGCACAACCAAATCAATTACATGAGTAATCAATTTAATTGTCCACACTCGACCTAAGAAAATCTATGGAGAAATGACTAAGTTAATCACGAACAACCAACCCAGTCAAAGAAATGCTCAAACATAAGAAAAACTTATGGAGTGATAACTAAATAACCACACAAGATGATTAATTTAGTTCAACATGTTCAACATAAAGTTCCTTACGGAAAAACAACTAAGCTAATCACAAAAGTCAAAAGCAATCAACTTTTGTTGTTTTAGTACTCAACATAAGACACTTCATGGAACAACACAGTATTTACACAAAAATTGTGGATCGGAGAATCGACCTTATACCATGGAATATGCAAGGATTCATTCTATGTTTCCATCACTATTTGCACAATGACACACAATAGACATAATCCTTGAATCATAAAAGATTTTAACCTATCTTCCATCAAAAAATGACAATATAGGCTTAACTTTTGTGTTTGCCAAAAGTCTATTAATTCTTTTATAAATATTTGCACATCAATTTACGAACGACTTTACTTTTGACAAAATATGGGACAATCAAGTTCACGGACGTAAACACATATCCCATAAATATATTGCAAT
This sequence comes from Papaver bracteatum, assembly GCA_023529315.1. Taxonomy (NCBI): domain Eukaryota; kingdom Viridiplantae; phylum Streptophyta; class Magnoliopsida; order Ranunculales; family Papaveraceae; genus Papaver; species Papaver bracteatum. Next base: position 2,356,758 of record JAJJWX010005066.1, read on the forward strand.
ATAAACTCAAAAGATTAATACTTCAAAAATCATCTTCCAAACAAGTTTAAAATTTAAACCAATAAATCTAAAAACAAGAAGATGAAAACTTTCGACATAGCTATGTGTAATCACAATAATGGCTATTCCAAACACTAGTTATTATTATTCTAATAAAAACACAAAGAATAGAAGATATACTAGGCATCAAGACAAACTCGTAATGCATATATAAGATGATTTGTCCTTAGAGGGTAGAAATCAATCTTTTTCGCCCGGATTTACGCCAAGAATGGATACCAAAGGCGTATAAAAATATTTTCTTAGACAAAGAGGAACATACAAAGTCATCAACGACCATGCACCAAAGTTCACATAAAATGAATGTGAACATTCAAGAATTCCATAGTAATGTGTACTACTGCTCATTCTTTTACTTCAATCTTTGTGATTCACCAACAACATTCTTATAAAAGCTATAAATGAGCTTAGAAGAGTAGTACTCCAAGAATCCAAGTGCCCAAGTCTTATAGAAGTGGAACAAGTGCAATGAAACGGAGAAAAAAACTCAAAAACAAGAGACAAGACAAATACTAATCTTAACTCGTACAAATTTAGGAATTCTCACTCCAATTTGAAGATAATTCAAAGAGGAAGAGAATGCAAAAAGAATAAGTTCATTCCGAGTTCGGACGAAGAAGTTACGGCCAAAACAAGTCGACCGAGTATTGACGTCTACATGCAAGTCCGCGAACTTACGGGTTTGCACACGACTTTTCAAGTCCGCAAACTTAAACTCCTGGATTTTGGTTTTAAAATATGTTATGCATACCTGGTAGGTGTACCATCAAGACCAAACATATCTAACTACTATTTTCAAACCTTTAGAAGAATCCAGTCGAATTATACAACCTTACCAAACATAACCTGTGTGCCCTAATTCTCACGTATACGTAGCAGGGCATTCCTTGGTGAGGATGCACTTACAACACAATCAAGTTGTGTTGAGGTGAACAATTTCTTGCTCACCATGGCACCAAGAAAGAGTTTATTTCCAACAACTCTTAAATCTTGTAGTGTTGAGAAACACCCAAGGAACTGTTTTTATAAGTGATAGACGCATTTATGTGTTTATATTAGTCTCAATTCTTCGTAATGTTAGTACTCGATTTTGCACTTATTTTGTTATTTTATGTCTTTGTAGGTGTTTTTGGAGAAATAAACATGTATGGATAAATCGGCTCGAAAAGTTGCTAAAGGCACCTCCGGAGGACATCTGCTATTCGGACCCCCATTTTGGATAAGGGGTGACCAAATTACTAAGGGGTGACCAACTGCTATGTTCACCCCACCATAGGATAAAGGGCTCCTCTTCTTCACCATTTAAACATGGAGTTTTGCGGGAGAAGAACTAGTCAACTGCATGAATTTCAGGGAGAGATTTGGACGAGATTTTCACGGGATTTCTGTTGGATATGGGACAGGGGCGGAGCCACATGGAAAGGTAGGTGTGCACTTGCCCCCCCTAAAATGTGAGCTCCCAAGCCTAATTTTAGCTAGTTTATCCAATTTTTTGTCATTTTAACCCTTTTGCACCCCCTCAAACATGCATTAATTGATAAGGTGCCCACCCATTTCTTGATTTCTGGCTCCGCCCCTGATATGGGATGGCATGAATCGTATACATCAAAATAGGGTTGCTAGCTGTCTTGGGATCGAAGAAATAGGAAGATAACTCAAGTTTGAAAGAAATAGGGGAGGGAATTATTCTCGGCTTTCTGTATTAGAATTGGACGACATCTTCTCGGACTTTCTCATGGACTTAAATTGTTTTGGGCCTCTTAAACATAAACAGGGTTGGTTTTGGAAAGAACATCTAGTTAAAACAGGGAACAATGGGTTATCGACGGAAGCTGGGAAAGAAACTTAGCCCTATTATGGAAGTTATGTGCTGGGTTTGCTTGTATACGTCTAAAGGGAGAGTTCGGATACAATCAAAAGACACGTATAGAGATAAAAGTGGAAAATAATCCCGTAGCTTGAGAAGAAAGAAGATGGAGATATTTCGGGAATTTTCTTGAGTTATAATCACCCTGTTGTGTATATAAAGAGTGGGGAGAAGTCATAGAAAAGTAGTCGAGAGTTTTGGGGTGAAGACAGAGGCGAAGGGACGAAGAATCAAAGCTGTAGAAATTGTTCCTGCTGCTGCTGCACTTTCAGGAAGAAGAACATCAAGAACATAAGACCTCTGAAGTCAGTCGCAAACCACTGTCGCATATCAACAGCAGAAGCAACAGTCGCATGCTACATTAACAATGACACTTCTTTATTATCGTTTCCTGTAACAGTGTATTGCAACAATTATACTCGTTGAAAATCCGCTGTAATATTATTCTTCTTCAATAAAACACCTTTTTGAGCCATGAATCAATCTGTTGAGTGTGTTTTGAGCATGAGGAGCTAAACCCCATCACTGGGATGACGGAGGAAGCCAACTCTCATCACTGTGGTAACTTTATTTAATTCTTTTTATGACTTTTGCATTAATATAATTTGAATTATGATTTTAAATTAATTAGTTGCCATTTAGTTTGATGGGTTATGATTAGCTTTAGTGTTTTGATAACTCATGCTTACCATTTACAATTAATATTTTATAAAATCTACCTTGGCAAAGATTAAGAGTCAGTAATTGTTGTTTTCGGAGCTATAATTGTCTAAGAATTAATATTGAAACCATAGAATAAGAGTTTGGTGAAATCCTAATTCCCATTAGTCTCTCAATATTGTTATCATCCTTTGTTTTATTTGCTACTTTTAGTATTTTATTTAAGTAAGTCCTAAAATCAACAACTTCCCAAGTCCGAGAATAAAACCCTTTACTTACCACAATTAAAACTACATCAATAAGTCTATCAAAGAACTTCAAGAGAACCCAAAAAGATTTGTGTTTCTGATTTCTTGTTTTCCAACTTATAAAAAACAGTTTCTGCAGATAGTTTTTAGTACTGCGAAGGGAAACTCTTTTAAAAAGAGACGTCCTAGATTCCTCATAAAAGAAGACAATACTACTATCTTGATAGGAAGTATCAGGAATTGAGCAACGAATCAATTCATGCCTTGAGGTGATACACTCAGATGACTGAGATTTAAAATCCTCTTGTAATTCGTTTAGTTTATCACAATTAATTGGATTACGCATAAGAGGAGCATTGCTCTCATTGATTAGTAAATCAATATCAACCTCAACATGAATATTATTCATCATAACTTGATTTAGCCTGTCAAGAGATTCTTTCTCTTTCTGGAGGTATAATTCAACATCAAGAGATAAGCTCTCAAGCTTCTTTTCAAGCCCTGAAAACACTTCAAGGGATTTTAAAACTGGTGGAGGTTAAGATAGAATTTCTTCTATAGATTTTATTAAATCAGTCATGGAAGAGAATTCTGAAATCCCTGGATCTGGTGGTTCATTTATTGAGATAGCACTACTGTCCATAGAGTCAGGTCGCTACAAACACATACTTGTAAGGTCTTGAACGTGTTTTCCTGTTCTTATACCAATTGAAAAGGCGGGGGTGTTAGAGCACTGCTCGGTCAAACTCGCATGCGTTGCTATCTCAAGCATGTTTTTCAATCTTATTGATCAAAACTATAAAGTCTTGATTTATAGCCTACTATAGCTAAGGTCTCGTACTAGGATATAAAGTGTAGTTGAGCTCAAGAACTCCATGGTGATCATCATACAAGACGAAGGACTACTCAAGGAACAGTGGATCTTTATCAACAAAAAGTTATGTGGAGACTGAACTTATCAATCACTTAAAAGTATATCTACTATATCTCTTATCTTGATACAAAAGTGGTTTTACTATATAGACTAAGAATATGCACATGTGACATTTCGAGCTGAGTATATCTCACTTATATATTTCTCAAAATGGGTGTTGGTAAAGCTTTTGCTTTATACAAGTTCATCTTTGCCTAGTGACGAAAGTCATGTTATGTTTCAATCACTTTGGAAATTGCTCTGACGGAAACTAGTTTGTGAATAACAACTATATGACGTCCTCTGAGAATGTTTCAATGATTGAAATGAGAGTTTATACTATATAACCATTATGGGATATAAACATTGTTGTGGCAACACATATATGTATAAGTCCTTAACACTTGAACCGAAGTTTGTGAACTTTGTTGATCAAGTGGAACCGGAACGTGAGAAACAACTCAGTCCGCGAACTGGCGTAAGTTCTCGAACCCGAGAATCTCTGCTGAAGTTGAAGCTCAGGTGCAGTCCGTGAACCCAGTCCGCTAACTGACGTAAGTTCTCATCCCGAGAAATTCTGCTGGAGTTTATTAACTTCAACCGGTTAGCTTGAGTCTGCGAACTCAGTCCGCGAACTCAAGAGGTTATGTCTGAAAACGGTGTTCGTGAACTTATCTTAAATTACTAAGGAATACTTTTGCAAATCGTGGCTTTATAGTTCATGAAATGATTCGAGTGAATCACATCGTTTTTGATTCAATTGTGTCTCTTGTAATAATTGAGATCTCATAGCAATTGAACAACTCTCTAACTAGTTCATTTGAGTCATTTGGACTAGTTATGGTGAAGAAGAATATGGTTGATGTGAAAGTTATCATTTGGCTAACCATTTGGTTGACTAATATTGAACCAACCATTGTACACGTTTTGGTACGGTTACACGAACTCAAAACGTCAAGTATATGTGTGTATGGCAAGCTAAGTTTTCGATCTAATGGTTGAGAGATATTAGCTTGTATCTAGTCAGGTTTTCATCTAACGGTGAATATTGAATGCTTTGTTACTAATCTAACATTGATTGCAAACCCTGATTTGAGAGACTATATAAGGGAGAACTCTAGCAACTGGGAAACCGAATCCCCACACATTATGGGTGATACTAGTTTGATAAAGCTAGAGTCGATTCTCCTTTAACCTTTGGTTTTCTTCTTCTAAAACCAGGTTAACGACTTAAAGACTTCATTGGGATTGTGAAGCCAGACCGATACTACTTTTCTTGTAGTTATGTGATCTGATCTTCTTTGTTTCTATAAACGAGTACAATTTTAATAATTGGCTTGAGATTTCTATCTCTGATAGGCAAGATACAAGTAGTCACAAACATCTTCGTCTCATTGTTTGTGATTCCTCAATAATCTTCTTCGCTGCGTCGATTAAGTTTATTGTGAGGTGATTGATGAAACTGAGATGTTCTTCGGGAATATAAGTCTGGTTTTATCGATTGGTTCCTGTTCACCTTAATTTATTAAAATACGGAACAAAACTCATAGGTTTATTCGTGGGAGACAAATTTATCTATTACCGGTAGACTTTTATGTGTGAGACAGATTTGTTTGCTAAAGTCTTCGACTTTGGGTCATAGCAACTCTTGGTTGTGGGTGAGATCATCTAAGGGAATCAAGTCGTGATATCTTTCTTGGGATCGAGGCATAGGATCAAACTGTACCTTGGATCAGTGTGAGATTGGTTGGGGTTCAACTACGGTCCGCATCGAAGTTAATTTGAAGTAGGCTAGTGTCTGTAGCGGTTTAATACAGTGTTTGTTTAATCTGGACTAGGTCCCGGGGTTTTTCTGCACTTGCTGTTTCCTCGTTAACAAAATTCTGGTATCTGTGTTATTTCTATTCCGCATTATATTTTGTTATATAATTGAAATAATACAGGTTGTGTGTTGTTCAATCAATTAGAATATCCGATTGACTCAATCTACATAAAAATATCTCAAGGAGTTATTATCTCAATCTCTCAATTCGATTTACTCAAGCAATACAATCTGCGAGTCTTAATCAAAGAGAGATAACTTGGATGGTACCAAAGACCAATATCCAAGTGTCAATCAATTTAAATCAACAACCAATAAGGTCGGATATTCTAATTGATTGAACAACACACAACCTGTATTATTTTAATTATATAACAAAATATAATGCGGAAAAGAAATAACACAGACATCCGAATTTTGTTAACGAGGAAACTGCAAATGTAGAAAAACCCCGGGATCTAGACCAGATTAAACGTATACTGTATCAAGCCACTGCAGACACTAGCCTACTCCAAGCTAACATCGGTCTGGACTGTATTTGAACCCAAACCAATCTCACACTGATCCAAGGTACAGTTATGTTCCTACACCTATGATCCCAGCAGGATACTGCGCACTTGATTCCCTTAGCTGATCTCACCCACAACCAAGAGTTGCTACGACCCAAAGTCGAAGAATTTAATAAACAAATCCGTCTCACACAGAAAAGTCTACAAGGATAGATAAATTCGTCTCCCACGTATAAATGTATGAGTTTTGTTCCGTCTTTTGATAAATCAAGGTGAACAAGAACCAATTGATAAAACCAGACTTATATTCCCGAAGAATAGCTCAGCTTTATCAATCACCTCACAATAAACTTAATCGACGCAACGAAGAAGATTATTGAGGAGTCACAAACGATGAGACAAAGTGTTTGTGTCTAATTTTATATATTGCCTATCGGAGATAGAAATCTCAATCCAATTATTCCAATTGTACTCGTACGATAGAAGACGCAAGATCAGATCACACAACTACGATAAAAGTAGTATCGGTATGGCTTCACAATCCCAATGAAGTATTTAAGTCGTTAACCTGGTTTTAGAAGAAGAAAACCAAAGGTTAAAGGAGAATCGACTCTAGCTTAGAAAACTAGTATCACACAAAATATGCGGGGATTAGGTTTCCCAGTTGCTAGAGTTCTCCCTTATATAGTCTCTCAAATCAGGGTTTGCAATCAATGTTAGCTTAGTAACAAAGCATTCAATATTCACCGTTAGATGAAAACCTGATTAGATACAAGCTAATATTTATCAACCGTTAGATCGGAAACATAGCTTGTTATACACACATGTACTACACGTTTGTTGGCTTGTGAAAACCGTACCCAAACTTGTACATTAGTTGGTTCAACACTAGTTAACCAAATGGTTAGCCAAATGATAACTTTCATATCAACCATATTATTCTTCACCATAACTAGTCCAAATGACTCAAATGAACTAGTTAGAGAGTTGTTCAATTGCTTAGATATTTATGTACTACACAAGACACAATTGAAGAAAAAACGATGTGATTCACTCGAATCGATTCATGAACTATAAATCCACGGTTTGCAATAACATTCTTTAGTTTATTAAGATAAGTTCACAAATATCGTTTTTAGACATAACCTACTCAAGTTCGCGGACTTAAGTTCCCGGATGGAGTTCACAAACTCCAGCAGAAATTCTCAGTCGAGAAATTCCGCCAGTTCGCAGATTGGGTTCACGGACTGAGTTCGCGGACTGAAGCTCACGCACTTCTCCGGTTTTACTTGATCAACAAAGTTCGCAAACTTGGGTTCAAGCACTAAGGACTTATACATATATGTGTTGCCACAACAATTTTTATATCCTCCAATGATTATATTGTCCAAACTCTCATTTCAATCATTGAAACATTCTCAGAGAGCGTTATATAGTTGTTATTCACAAGCTATTTTTCATCAGAGCAATTTCCAAAAATGATTGAAACATAACACGACTTTCGTCACTAGGTAAAGATGAACTTGGCTAAAGCGAAAGCTTTACCAACACATATTTCGAGAAATAGATAAGCGAGATATACTCAGCTCAAAATATCATATGTGTATATTCTTAGTCTATATAGTAATACGACTTTTGTCTCAAGATAGGAGATAGAATAGATAGACTTTCGAGTGATAGATATGTTCAAGTCTCCACATACCTTTTAGTTAATGAAGATCCACTGGTTCCTTGAGTAGTCCTTCGTCTTGTATGATGATCTCCATGGAGTTGTTGATCTCAACTACACTTTCTATCCTAGTCCGAGACCTTATCTATAGTAGACTAGAAATCAAAGACTTTATAGTTTTGATCACTAATATTGACAAACATGCTTGAGATAGCAACACATGCGAGTTCGATCGAGCAATTCTCTAACACTTCTTATACACAAGTGTCCTTGAGAATATATCTAGACCATTACACATATATCCTCATAAAAATACGATGATCCATAAATCATTAAGATCCTCTTAATTAAGGTACGAAAAGATTGATCTTAGATATTGATTTTTGAGATCATCTAAGGACTCTTCAACACAATCAGGTTCATAGACCTTTGGTATAAACATATATATTATGGAAAAGAAAAGAGAAAACTCTATATTTTTTTTTCCAAAGGTCTTGGCTTTGACCTGCTTGTGACTATATTAGGTTTTATCCATACATGTTATTGAACGAAAAAGTTGGTAATGTACTTGGTACCCTCTTATTTTCAAGGAGAAAATTTAAAAATTACCCCTACTGGTACCACCACTGTAGTTGAATAAGATGATAATGATAGGAAATTTCTAATCTCAACACGGATCTATTGTGATGCAAGATATGTAAACAACTGTTTTCAAAGTCACAATACTTATAACATGACACCTCTGTTGATATAACTCATATATACTCAAGAGATGTGTTGTAAACACAACTAAGAGGAATATATACAATATAAAACCGCTGCCTAATGCTACACCCGGTACTACTACCGAAATTCAATCGATTATAAGCAAGAAATAGTTAGTGATTTATAGCTTCTAAATCAAATATCCAAAAGGTTTTATGAAAAAACGCTAAGGAAAAACTAAAAAACATTTCAACAAGTAAATAATCACCCAAAAAAAAGGCAAAGAAAAAAAAACATGCTTAGCAGATTAATCAAATCAATTAAATATAAACCATGGGCTGACTAGTAATTGTGGCATCATTTTTTGTATACTCGATGGTGGTTGGTTTCAACAAAGAATAACTAAAAAAATTGCTAGTTTGCGGAGTGCGACAAAGACTTTTAAATAAAATTTTATTACAAGGATACCACTAGTGTTGATGGTGGATTTTTGACGAAGGTTAAAATTGTAAAATTATAGTCTTGCATATTTCTGACCTAGCTTCAGACAAATATATGAAATTCACATTTTAGAATTTAGACATGAAATCTCATGTCACAATAATCTCTGTCTAAGTGTGTAGCCTCTTTAGAGCATGAGTGAATATGTAGTTATTAAAGCCTTTCAGCTGAGCTTTCAATATTCTGCATATTTCATCATTTATACTTAGCAATTTCAATAAACACTTATGTATAATGATTGGAGATGGATTGACCATCAGTATAGAGCAATAACTTCTTCAGGATGTCGCCAATGTTCCCTGACTATGCAGGATAAACATTCAGAATGAGTATGATGCTTCCACCATGTCATACCTCGATTCTCGAATAAACCCAATGCTCCTAGACAGATCGCCTGCTAGTATAGAGCCATCAATTAGTTAATTCTAGTGCAAAATTCATCGGGAAAAATATTCTACTTTCATCACAATATTTTTTATTACTTCAATTCACAACTTTTCTCACCTGAATTCCATGGATCAGTAATAAATATCTACCTTTCGGGCATATGGGCCATCACCTAGTAAGCCTCAAGAAAATAGTGCGAGTTGTACTTAGTAATAATGCACGAACGATCACCCAAAAATATGAACGAATGAGGATACATGGCTATAGAAAATATAACATGATTTTTTTTTTTAAAAGAGGTGTATGAGACCGGGCCACCGGTCGGTCGGCCATGACATGGCCGGTCCCACACCTACCCACATCTTTTATTTTATTATTATTACTCCACAACACTTGACTCACATGTTTGTGCAAACTCTTGGTTTTCCATATTTTTGCCAAGTATTGCTCAATTCTCCAAAAAGCCTACAATCAAATGGTCTAACGACTGTTAAGCCTTTTTTTTATTGATAAATATTAAAATATCATTATTTTAATATCCAAAAATATTGGACGCATGAGGAAAAAACCCTGCTTGCTCATTCATGTAAAATTAAGAGTTTCAGTCAAGAACAAACTCTTCTGAAAATAAAAAATATTGCATAAACATTCAACAAAAATACCTAAATTCTCAGGAATGGACGCACGTTGACATGGTGGCTCGTGCACCACCATGGCTAGCCGGCCCACATTTCTTAATCCATATTTTGATAATCCTCCATATATTTTGGATATTCTTTCCACCAGTTGGACAATCCTATGTACACCACCTAGCCGGTTTCTTCACCACCAATGGTCGTTCCTCATACCCATTGGTTGGTTGGTCTCTCTACCCATGTTTGACAACTCTCCATCTCCAGGATCCTGGGCTTCCTAAAATTAGGGTTTCAGACTTATGATAATTCTGTATTAATTTTCATATTAATCCAGCTAATAATATTTTAATTAATATTTAATGTTAAGTCATGCTAACAATTTTTGTTGTTGCTCGACTGTCCAAGCAACATGACACTTGGTCGACCATCGAGTCCATACTCATTAATACTCTAATTCCTACTTTGTCATTCAACAACTCATGACATGGTGGATCAATAATGAGAATTTTATAACAACTCAACAATATCTGATTTCCTGTCAAATACTTGACACATCCGGATATATCGGTTCATGATCGAGCAATCTCATTAGACCAACGTTTATCAATCCAAAACATTCGAGCATCATTGCTACCTCAATCGACACAATGATATGTCACAATTCATCATATTCGACGTTTATGCATTATTGCGGTCCCAACAGACACCTTATGCTCAGTCCATGAGTCACAAAGCATATCACATTCGCCAATTATGCTCGACTCATCAAGGCTAAGACTCATAGTCTAGCCAAGTCAATAATTGGCCAAATAAGCACACGTATGCCTCGTATACTCCACATACATGAGATATCAATCATGTCACATGCGGGGATCTTCACTAGGATTTTGGTCTACTGGCCTACAACACGTGCGATGTAACAGTACATCCACGATGAGAAATGTGAGTAATTCATGCAAGCAGTTGAAGGAGTTAGCAAAGTAGTGGATGGATAATTAACCAAGTCTCCCCCGTAATTTGGATCTAGTTCATCCATGATTTCCCACTCCCACATTCTGCAACTCCTTTGCAACCGTCACACTTACTGGAGATCAATGTTTTAACTACTTCTGCAATATAAATAGGTTCATCAATCTATGATTTGATAACTTATCCGAAAACAACTTGACTCAACGGATCTCAGTCGAACACCACTGAATAAAACTCAATTAATCTGATCATAATTCACTGGTTGTTCATCAAACTTGCAGCAATCTCCAGCACATCCACAATCCTTTAATCATCATTGATCTCACACAATTCTCAACTTCCCTCCTACATATCAACCCTCATCCCTCTTAGTGACCAAATTGACTCTAGAACGTCCATTGTCTTGGTTTAAGCAGAGTCATACAGATTGATCTCTCGAACTCAAAGCACTCCCGTGCAGTGCATCTGTTAAAGGTTTAGACAATCTGCTTAATCGAGGATTCTCCGTACGGACAACTCTCCACTTTTCCTCAAAAACCCACAAATCGGTTTTGCCCATCAACAACTAGATATATTTTATTAAAAGTCTCATTAAATTATTGAGGTGGATCCATTTCAGACTTTTATTTTCACAATATCTCACACGTTAGACGTCATTTTTCTTGAATAATAAAACCTAAATGGTAGTGGACCTAGAGTTAATATTTTGTGAATATGTTTCTCTGACTTATAAGTTAGGGGATACTTTTTGTTGTAGTCATCGTAGAAAGTGTCCCCAATCTATGGGATATCCCCAAATATGGAATCTTTTGTAGAATTGTGATTCTATATCTCTATGGCCCCTATTTGTGGGGTATCCCTTAAATATTTTTTTTATCAAATACTTACAAATTAAGGTCCACCATTAATTTTATTTTCGTATATTTCTATGCCCATTTTCTAATTTGAGAAACACCATCAAAAGGTGGCCAAGTGGCGAAACTGAAACTTCCTGTTCCAGACTTCCAGTTGTGCACAACATAACCTCGCATGGAGGTTTCTTCCCCAGTCCAAGTAGCAAGCAGAATACTGGACACCGTAGCAAATACGTAGCGCACGTTAAGAATTGGTAAACTAAAAGCGCATTATAGAACGTGGCCTAGATTTGCTGGTTACCTTTTTGTCTCTTCGATCTTCTGCCCTCTCCCTCATCTTCCTCCTTAAACTTCTTCTTCTGCTATTCCCATTCTTATTCTTATTATCTTCTTTATTAATTGTCCTCATAACCCTAACCCTAGAAATAAAAGAATGCTTTCTCTTCCCACCTCAAAATTTCGGACCTTTCAGAACACCTTCTAAATCTTAGTCTGTAATTAGAGTTTCCTCTATAAATTCTTAGTTTAGGGTTCCTCTTTGGAAACCCATTGATCAATGGAGTACAAGCGCAGCTCTAAAGAAGAACTTTCGTTTTCAAATCTGTTTAATCTCGAGGTTAGTGATTTCAATTGTGTGTTTTGTTGTTGATAACGTGATGCTAACTGGAACGAGTAATTTTAGGTAGGAAATTAGTTTGCTTTGTTGGATTTCACTTAGGGTTTTGCGAAATTTTATGTTTATGATGACTGGTTTGAGGACATTTGATTTTTTGTGTTTGTTTTAGTTGATTGAATTTATTTATTTTTATCTATTTTTTATTTTAGTCTTTGATGAACTTTCAACTCCCACAACAAGATGATGATTTTGATAATAATGGGAATAGTAGTCAGGATGAGAGCAGAGGTAGCCAAGGTAGGCTTTTATAACTATCCGTTTCTTTCTTTTTCTCTTTTTTTTTTTCAAAGGAAATCATCACTATTGCTTTACTCTTTTTAGTTCTGCGCTATATGAATTGCACAATTCACATCCTTTAGACTGAATTTTCTGACTTGCAAATTTAGTTAGGGAAGACATTGAGAAATTTGAGGGCTAATGTATGTGTTTTGGGTGGTCATGAAACAGGTCGTAGGGCTATGACAGACCACAGTAATGGGAGTTTAACAAGGAAGACCACCATCAAACGGCGCCACATAGAGGGTGAGGCTGGTTCAAATTCATCATCCAAAAGAGAGAGTGACAGTAATGATGAAGACAACGGCAGTGGAAATTATGGGGCACACATTTCAGAAGAGTGGTACCGTTCGTTGCTTGGTGAGCACATCCAGAAATACAGGATCAAGAGGTTAAAAGAGTCACCAGGGCCTACCTCGATTCGAGGAGAGATGTCAGTTCAAAATAGGATTCCTGGATCAAAAGGCAGGAAAGTTGGAAGTGCAGAAAGAATGGTCAATGGGATGGAAAACCCAGCTAAATACACCCCTGAAATTAATCCTCTAAAGAATTCTAATCACTATGAGTCAGATTTCACTCCAGATTACGGGGTCGATAGGTTTCCTTCCTCACTTGATAATGCTTATCTGGATATTGGCGAGGGCATTACCTACAGAATTCCTCCCACTTATGATAAGCTTGCTGCATCCCTGAGGTTGCCTAACTTTTCAGATGTTAGGGTGGAAGATTACTACTTAAAAGGCACCCTGGATTTAGGATCCTTAGCTGCTATGATGGCTAATGAGAGAAGGTTTGGATATGGTCGATCAGGAATGGCTGATCCTCAGCCCCAGTATAAATCACTTCAGGCTAAATTAAAGGCATTGTCTACCTCTAAGTCGGTCCCAAAATTTTCTCTCCAAGTCTGCGATACAGGGTTGGATTCTTCTTCCATCCCAGATGATGCCGCTGGAGCTATAAGAAGGTCTATCATTTCTGAGGCGGGTAATTTGCAGGTTTACTATGTGAAGGTGTTGGAAAAAGGCGATACGTATGAGGTCAGCATTCATTGACCTAATTACTTAGTACTTGATTGGCTATGCATACCCCTTTGGTAATTTTTCATTAATGTATTTTACTCTCGATTTCAGATTATTGAGCGTAGACTCCCTAAGAAGCAAAAGGTTAAGAAAGATCCCACCTTAATTGAGAAAGAAGAGATGGATAAAATTGGGAAGTTTTGGGTTACCATTGCAAGAAGAGAAATCCCAAGACAGCACAAGATTTTCTCAAATTTTCATAGAAAACAAATGACTGATGCCAAGAGAGTTTCCGAAACCTGTCAAAGAGAGGTATGCAATTTTTTGTGTATCTTCTTATACTTATTGATATTTTCCTTCCATTTTTTCTTCGGTCATGAGATATGATATATTATTTGGTATACTTTATTGAGTGCTTGTTATTCCTCCAGGTGAAACTAAAGGTTAGTAGATCACTCAAAGTGATGAGAGGAGCAGCAGCTCGCACTAGGAAATTGGCTAGAGATATGCTGGTGTTTTGGAGAAAAGTGGATAAGGAGCAGGTGGGGTTCTTTATCTTGTGAATCTTTTTATGAACCTAGCTTGAAAATCATGGTTTCTAACATAGCCTGATAATCTATTTTTTTGTTACTACCTCTTATTGCCAGATTAAGAATTTTGAATTTGTTGTTCCTTGATCCACTATTTATATATTTTGCCATTAGTATCCGACTTTCCTAGAGAGTGCAAGTCTCAACAACTTATTCTCTGGGTCAATTGCAATTGAGCTGTATAAGATTGAGATTACGGTGAGTTTAAAATGGAAGGTCATGTTCACATGCTGTCACTTTCATGGTCCTAATGCTAAGTCTTCCCAGTGCGTTAGACCTTATGGGTGGCTGTTGGGATGAATTATCCGACCTATGCTTAGTTGTATAGAGCTATTTAAAAATCTTAAGCTTATGAATGTACTGGTTTTGTCAACGTGAAGTTTTAGGTATTTTAATCTGAGATATATTTTAAAAGCTTCATAAATTAGCTTGTAATCGTTCTCTACTTTTGTGCGTTTTCTCATATCATCTTTGATCATATGAAGTAAGCTGGCACTTTGTTAATAATTCTCTAGGATTTAGAGGAGGCTCATGGAGATTTTTAATTGCTGGCTTTATGCCTATATCCATCTTTTTTGTAGGTGGAAGTGAAAAAGAGACTGGAGAAAGAAGAGGCAGAAGCTCGGAAGCGTGAACAGGAGCTTCGAGAAGCAAAGAGACAACAACAGAGGCTTGATTTTCTTATATCACAAACGGAGCTTTTCAATCATTTCATGCAGAAAAAGTCGATGTCACAACCCTCTGAAGCTTTGCCTATGGATGATGGAGAATTAAAAGGTCTGGAAGTGCAATTGAGCACTTCAGATGATAAGAAAGAAGAGGAAGATCCCGAAGAGTCTGAAATGAAAAGGGAGGCATTAAAAGCTGCCCAACTCGCTGTTTTAGAACAGATGAAAATTACTCGTACGTTTGACAATGAGTGTTCTAAATTGCGTCAAACTGCTGAGCCTGATGTCCCACCAGATGAGGCACCTATTGCAGGATCTACTAGCGTGGACTTGCTTAATCCGTGAGTTTTCACTTTAAACTCCGTAATTTGACGATGATTATACTTATGAAAAGTTATTTAAATGGAGATGAATACATTCTTCAGTGGAATAATTAGATTTTGAACATTTTTCGTGCATTCAGCTCCACCATGCCTGTAACATCATCTGTTCAAACACCAGAGTTGTTCAAAGGTTCTCTTAAAGAATATCAGCTCAAGGGACTGCAGTGGTTGGTCAACTGTTATGAGAAGGTAATCTGTGAGACAGAACTTTGGTTTCTGCAGTGGCTGGATACAAATTTCTTGTATGTTAACTTCAAAACTTCCGTTTTTGAATTTTCAGGGTTTGAATGGTATACTCGCTGATGAGATGGGTTTAGGGAAGACTATCCAAGCTATGGCATTTTTGGCGCATTTAGCTGAAGTACTTACTCTCTTCACCCTTCAGTGCAAATGAAGTTGCAATGTTCTTTTTATAACATGGTTTTCTAAAATTTGCAGGAGAAAGATATATGGGGACCTTTTCTGGTGGTTGCACCCGCTTCGGTTTTGAACAATTGGGCTGACGAAATTAGTCGTTTCTGTCCTGATTTGAAAACACTTCCCTACTGGGGTGGACTCCAGGAAAGAATTATTCTTAGGAAAAACATCAACCCAAAGCGTCTTTATAAAAGGTAATTGTCTAATAGCAACATCTCATCACCATGATCACATGTACCGCAAACCCTATTTCCTTTTAATCTTGCTTTCTACTTAGTGATTATGAGGTAACTCATAATTTGGAGAAAGATCCAATTTTGTCATTGTGTCGGTCCTTTCCATGGTTCCACCTTGCAAATACATTATTCCCTTATGGTGGCGTTTAGTTGGAAAAATCATCAATTGATATACTGCCTGCTCTATTGTATTATGGTTGATTGGTTAGTAGGGTTACCAACTATCTCCTTCATCTGACAGGGATGCGGGATTCCATATACTCATTACCAGCTATCAGCTACTTGTGTCTGATGAGAAATACTTCCGACGTGTGAAATGGCAATATATGGTATTAGATGAAGCTCAGGCAATCAAAAGTGCTAGCAGGTATCTCATAATGCTTTCTACTACTCATGCCTCGCTGTTAGAATATCAGTAAATGTTGATACTGAAGACTTGCATTCGAAACTCGAGAACACCTTAATTACTTGGATTTTTTTAATTAATTAAGTTCACTGTGTAGGTCTATATCCTTTTGTTGTTTGTTGAGTTCTCATCTTTCATGAATCTTCGTTTTACAGTATAAGGTGGAAAACACTTCTCAGCTTCAACTGTAGAAATCGCTTGCTCCTTACTGGTACACCTATACAGAATAATATGGCAGAGCTATGGGCTCTTCTGCATTTCATTATGCCTACGCTGTTCGATAGCCACGAACAGTTCAATGAGTGGTTCTCCAAAGGGTATGCTTGACTTCTTTGTTTATGCTGGCCCATTTGAGTGGCTTTTTTTTTGGTTAACAAATATTAGCTTCCTTCTAACCAGTATTTTATGACATTATCAGCATTGAGAACCATGCTGAACACGGTGGAACTTTAAATGAGCATCAGCTCAATAGACTGGTGAGTTCTCTTTTAGTTTTGATATTTCTTTTGGAGTTTTGGTGAGAATATCAATAGTTATAGCATTAAAGGTCCTTGTCACTGTTAAGTGATATTATAACACAATTTGACTGACATTATATAAACTTTGGTTTCACTAAAGCCTTCTACAGGTAAGTGATTAACTTACTATCAGAAAAATTTAGAACCAAACTCTTTTCGTGTCTATATTTTGTATTTATATTTTTGTTCCTAATGTTTTCCAATCTACAATTACGAATCGATCTTTTATTTTCGGCAAGGTAAAAATAGTAAACATATCTCCAGATTTTTCTGGATAAATAAACCCCCATCCCTATTCCCACCCTCATCCTTCTGATGTATATAACTCACTATTTCAACCTTAAATCGTGAGTTATGATCTGGACCAAGAGTATATAACATCACATAAAGTTTTATGTTTGACTTACTCTTCTTTTAACCCAGTATGTTTGTTTGTTCTGTTGATCCATGTACAAGACATTGTAAATTAGGATTCTTTCCAGAGACTGCTGGTCGGTTCTTTCAAGAAGGTATCTTACATGTCTATTGTGGTTTATTTATTTCTACAGCATACAGTTCTGAAGCCTTTCATGTTGCGTCGAGTTAAAAAGGATGTGATTACTGAGATGACTGGAAAAACAGAGGTCACAGTCAATTGCAAATTAAGTTCTAGGCAGCAAGCTTTTTACCAAGCTATAAAGAACAAGATATCTCTTGCGGAGTTGTTTGATACCAGTCGTGGACATCTTAACGAGAAAAAAATTCTGAACTTGATGAATATTGTCATCCAGCTGAGGAAGGTATGGTATTTTTTTTTTTCTTACATGGGGTTTTCCTGGTCTATTTTGAAATCTGGTATATATTACTATCTTGACTAGATCTCCTAGTGTATCAATGTTTATAATTCTTCTCTATTTGTCATCTGAAGTTTATAAATGATGTGTTTTTGTTCTTGTTAGGTTTGCAATCACCCAGAATTGTTCGAACGGAATGAGGGAAGCACATACCTGTATTTTGGAGAGATCCCAAATTCTCTTCTTCCTGCTCCTTTTGGGGAGTTGGAGGATGTACACTATGCTGGAGATCAAAATCCTATTACATACAGAATGCCAAAGCTAGTATATCAGGAATTCATCCAAAGTCCCAAAATGCCTACCTCAACATCTGGGCACGGTATCCACAGAGAATTGTTTGAGAAGCGTTTTAATGTGTTCTCTCCAGCAAATATCTATACATCTATTCGTCCTCAGGGTAGAATTTCAGATCAGCGTTCTTTTAATGGTAAAACATTTGAATTCAGCCATTTGATGGATCTGTCTCCCGAAGAAGTTGCATTTTTGGCAAAAGGTGGTTTACTGGAGAGGCTGTTGTTTTCGGTTATGAGGTGGTATCGGCAGTTTTTGGATGAAACTTTGGACTTCATTATGGATGAAGATGAGAATGATGATTCTGGGTATAATCAACCTGAGAAAGGGAAAGTGAGAGCTGTTACAAGGATGTTACTGATGCCATCAAGGTCAGAATCAAATTTACTGAGAAGGAAGCTTGCAGAATGTACTGGCCAGGACATGTATGAGGCTCTAGTTGTCTCTCATCAAGATAGACTTATGGCAAACATCAGGCTTCTTCATTCAACATATGCCTTCATACCGCGCACTAGAGCTCCACCAGTATGGCTTTCTATTTTTTCTTTCTTTGTTCTCTCTTTTTTTATTCTAGCATTAAAGCTCCTTCTTCAGTAACATCTATATAACTTTTGGCAACTCTCTTGGACAGATAACTGCGCACTGCTCCGATAGAAACCATGCTTATAACATGATTGAAGGACTACACCACCCTTGGATTAAGAGGCTGTTATTCGGGTTTGCACGCACGTCTGACTGTAATGGACCAACCGAGCCAAATTCTCCTCACCACTTGATACAAGAGATAGATTCTGAGTTACCCGTCACTGAACCAATTCTTCAGCTCACTCACAAGATCTTTGGGTCTTCACCACCCTTGCAAACCTTTGACCCTGCGAAAATGCTCACAGTAATCTCCTCTCAGAATTTCCATATCAACTGTTCGTACCATTTGAAAATTTAATCTGAATGAACCAGTTACTAAATGAATAAACTCTTTTTGTCAGGATTCGGGGAAGCTCCAAACACTAGATATATTGTTAAAGCGCTTACGTGCCGGAAATCACCGTGTACTTTTATTTGCACAAATGACGAAAATGTTGAATATCATCGAGGTATGTTTATTCTTTTATCTCCTTTTGTTACGTTTTTCTAGATACCAAAGTGTCTGCCTTGGTGTTATTAGGCACCCACAGATTTATGCAGTTGAGTTTTCCCTTGTTGCTATACTGGGAAATATTCCTTTTCTCTGGGGAGCTGATCAATTTATTTCCTTGCAGGATTACATGAATTATAGGAAGTATAAATATCTCCGTCTTGATGGATCCTCCACCATTATGGATCGGAGGGACATGGTTAGAGACTTTCAGCGTCGGTAGGTTACTTTCCTTGCTTCAAATTGGTTTTTGTACTGGTGCTCATTTTGACCAGATTTTGATTATTGTCTCTAATGAAGCCATTCGTGCAAATCATGTGATGATTACTAAGAAACTGTCTTCTTTATAGGAACGATATCTTTGTGTTCTTGCTCAGTACCAGAGCTGGTGGACTGGGTATCAATTTGACTGCTGCAGACACTGTCATCTTCTATGAAAGTGATTGGAATCCAACCTTGGATCTACAGGCGATGGATAGAGCCCACAGGTTGGGTCAGACAAAGGAGGTTGGTTTGTTTCCAATATCCAAGGATCTAACACTTGGATTAAGATTTAATACTTTTGCTGGAGTTGCTTCTGTTGTTATCGGTTGCTAGGAAGAATGTTCTGTGGAATTTTATTGTCTAAAACCCTGCCTAAAGTTACTTCTCGTTTAGGCATAGAGTTGTATGCCTTGGAATTCTGTGTTATGGTTTTATCTTGGTGAAAGCTGCTCTTATGAATCTTGGATATCAAGCATCTTCAGTCGTCGTAGTCTTAGAAATTACTTGTTGTGTAGGATTCACTGCTTGTTTACCCAATTAGTCAAATCTCACTAGGTCGTTAACGTATTAGCACGTTTAGGTGAGGGGCTTAGAGATTTTTTTAACCAGGGTGGATCACTGTTATGCAGGTTACTGTTTACAGGTTGATCTGTAAAGAGACGGTTGAAGAAAAGATCCTGCAAAGAGCCAGTCAGAAAAATACGGTGCAACAGCTAGTCATGACGGGTGGCCATGTTCAGGGAGATCTCGTGGCTCCTGAGGATGTGGTTTCTATACTTTTCGATGAGGCTGAGCAGAGAATTAGAGGACTCCCACTGCAGGTAACTAAGCTTCCAATTGGGATGGTCTGCATGTTTATTTTTATTTTTTATTGAATTCTTGCAGTTAGCCTGCCTGGTAACTTGATGTTTGCAAATAATTTTGGATTGTTTTTTCGAAGGATCTGACTTATAGTTCTACTTTTACATTATTCCAGTTAGCCTGCCTGGTAACTTGATGTTTGCAAATACTTTTTGATTGTTTTTCCGAAGGATCTGACTTATAGTTCTACTTTTACATTATTCCTGGAATTAGGGGAAGGATCGACAGAAGAAGAAACCTGGAACAAAAGGCATAAGGATTGACGCGGAAGGAGTTGCAACCTTCGATGATCTCACAAATATTACATCAAATGCTGCTGCAGCCGACCCTGTTCCGGTGCATGATAGTGGCAGGTCGAATAAAAATAAAAAGGTACATTAATTAGGTAGTTCTAATGTTTCTATCCAATATGTTTTGGCTAACCACTAATGTTACACTAACTTGATCAATGATATCAGGATACTCAGGTGTTTCCGTAATCTTGAAATCTGATTACAGTGTTACTTCTTTATTCTAGATTATAAAACCTATTCTAGAAATTGAGGCAACATAGAAACGGATCTTATAGCCTCAACATTCGTTGTTATTATTCATATTCTTCAGTTGATGGAAGATTTGCTCATGTGTTTATCTGAGTACGATTTGGGGATTCTTTTGCCTCAGGTGTTGAAATTAATCCGAATGGTCCTTGATTCATTTGTTGGATCTCTTAGTGATACTAACCTTGACAACTTCGTTTTTTGTGCAGAGGAAAGCCAACTCAGACAATCCAAAACGCAGGGGTTCTAAGAAACCACTACCAAACGCTGATTCAGTCATGGGTATGAATGAACACAATACAGTGGATGGCTTTCATGATTCCCCTGGGACCACAATTCCTCAGCTACCAAAAATAAAGAAGCCGAAGAGGCCAAAGAAAAGTGTAAATGATGACCTCGAACCGGTTCTTTCTGCACCAAACCCAGTTGGTCAAAATCCTGATAGCAACCCATTTATGCATGACTATAGTCCTGACGATTTTAGAGCAGAAGCTGAAGAGACTTCGCCTATGAATGACTCCTCAATAGGATAATAAGCTAGTGGGAATTTAAATTTAACCCACTCAGTGAGGACGAGGATTGAAGGGGGGCGGAAAAGAGTTAACACGATAGGAAGATCAGTTTGACCAAGGTAATCTTGTGCAGCTGCAATTTTAGCTACTTAGATTCTTCATCTTGGTTCTTCCGTTAGAAAATCTGAAGTTTCGGGGACATTCATATTATATGTCGCTCTACTGAGGAGAATTGCAAGCTTTATTCAATAAGAGGAACCAATAAGAGGAACTTCTGAATCTTTATAATTAGTGTGACCTGGGGAGCAACTAGAGAAAGCTGTTTGATATTTGTATATACCTGTATCAATGGTTTTTCATGTTTTGCTTGGAATGCCAATTTATATGGTCGCTTCAGTAGTCAGTTCCTTGGTAAGCTAGAGTACTTGATGGAAAGGTCTCATTGGAGAAGCCCAGGGAAAAAGTGGAACATGAACAGGTGAACTAATCAGGCTTGTGGTTGGTTCATTTGTCTTGAGCTTCCATCATCTTGTAAGTAATAGAGAACGTGTAGAATACTGATTCTAGTGTTTATATAAACTTTTGGAAACTCTGTAATCTTTTGTTTTTGTTTTCGCATCTTTGTTTTCTCTGCGAGTCGTGGCCATGGCCTGTAGGCAGATGGTTGTGGGGTAGTGAACAAGTAAGATAGGGTGAGACCTAAGGGTGATTCAACGTGTAGAATTCTGACAAAAAGGTCTTCAGAGACTTTCATCAATTTCATTCCCTTTTACCCACATAGACCAGTTTCAACTTTCAAATATTTCCTATTTAAGGTTCAGTCTCCTGTAGTCTCTAAATATTGTATCTATCTAAACATGCGTTTCCCTATTTTCCATTAGTGGGAATTAAGTGTTTGACCCTCTCCTCATTCTCTCTTACTCAAATGGCCTTTGGCTTGAAACTCAATTTTAAAAATATTAACCCATTTCATCGAAATGACCCTCAAAAAAGGAGGGGGAGGGCCATTTGGATAAAGATGTTTGATGATATTATCAAATGATAAACTATATCCTTTAAGGGTATAATCGTCATGACAACTTAAACATAATATGTCTCACATATCATACGTAAGAATTAGACAAATTTTATATATTTGGAAAGCTTTTTGAAAGATCTACACAACGAGCGTAAATACAACTATCAAATTTTCATTTCATATAAAAAAATTTATTCTTTAAGTAATTTTTTAAATTTTCTTCATATTTTATAGTGTGCAGATAATATGCACACTGATCTTATGTGCAGAAAATATGCACAATGATTTTTGTAAACAATTTTTTAAATTTTCTTCATATTTTATAGTGTGCAGACAATATGCACACTGATTTTATGTGCAGAAAATATGCACATTGATTTTTGTAAACAATGTCTTAAATTTTCTTCATATTTTATAGTGTGAAGGAATTATGCACAGTGATATTTGTAAACAATTTTTTAAAATTTTCTTCATATTCTATAATGTGCAAACAATATGCACACTGATTTTATGTGCATACAATATGCACACCGGTTATATTATTCCAGGACCACTAGAATAATTTGCAAATTTTATTAAATAATTCTGGGGCCAAAAGAGTAAGACCCATAATTTCCAGGGTTATAAGAATAAATTTCTCTTCCCATTATGGTAAGTACCCATTCACTTAATTCCTATCCCCTATCGTAAGTACCATATAAATTTTCATACGTCCTAAATCTTATTTTTGACTTTTTATTTACACCCAACATAAAACAATTTTTACTAAACCATAAAAAATAAAAATAAAACCTTGGTAATCACGTTTCCATCTCCAACTTTTTATTTACACCCAACATAAAACAATATTTTACTAAACCATCAAAAAGAAAAAAGAAAAAAGAAAAAAAAACCTTGGTAATCACGTTTCCATCTCCACCACCCACACCATCTCCATGATTCATCACGACCTTTGGTCCCCGTTTCTTTATTAATTAATATGTTTTATCCTTTTGATGTTTGATTTCTTTCATATTGATACTGTCCCTAAGAGCAATCACAGCGGCGCGACTAACCTCAAATATTTGGTAAAACAATGAGACGTAGTGGGACGTACTATCGACCAAACCGCGATTATCGACTAAATCCCAGACTAAAATGAAACGTAGTGGGACGTACTATCGACCAAACCGAGACTATCGACTAAATCCCAGACTATATTTAGTCTGGGACCAAGACCAAACCTAAATATATAATCGAGCGAACGTATAGTTAACGCCCCACATCAGGCGTGTGTATAGTTAACGCCCCACACCAGGCATTAACTATACCTCCGCCCCCACACCAGGCGTTAACTATAACTACGCCCCATTTGTTTGTTTTTTTTTCTTTGTGGTGGGGCGATTGTTCATGCCTTCGCCCCCATAAATTGTTTTGATTTTCTTGAGTGGGGCGGACTTTATACCTCCGCCCCATTTTTTTTTTTTTTTCAATTAATCTCGCTCCATCGGGCGAACTTATAATGCACGCTCCACCATCGGGCGAGCACGCTCCACCAAATTTAGTCTTCTACCACTGCGTCACACAACAGACTAAACTAAAATTTAGTCGTTTTTTTTACTCTTTGATCTTTGGGTTTAGTCGCACCACTGCAGTTGCTCTAAGGTGATGTCTTTAGTTTCTCAATTTTAGTGTTTCATTTAGATGTAAACTTTCTTTATCGACTGGTTTCTTGTTTTAACTGAAGCTTAGACATAAGCCCATTTCTCCTCACCATGATACCAAAATACAAATGATTGGGATACAAATAAATTGATTATTACTTCTATGTACGAGGCACGAGGTTAGAAGATGTTCTCTTTGCTTCAAATAGAAAAAGAAGATTTTCTTCCCATTATGTTGGAACATTTACTTATCTAGTAAATGGGTTAGATTTCGTATTTTATCATGTAGTCTGCCTGTATGAGCATGTTTCAATTGCGACTGGTTCATCAGAAATCTATCTTACAAAAACAAATGGTTTTCTCCTAATCCAACGGTTTGCAATGAAAATCTTTGGACCATCGACGACTCCGATTCTTCTAAAAGTGATTGGGATAAATCGTGGCTGAGAATTCATCCTCCTTTTAAGCTCCCATCCAACGTCCCAGATTTGATTTGATTTGGTCATATATTCGCCTTGATTCCTTCTCCCTTCAATTTTCATACGTTACGTAATCAAAGTTCCGATTACCAGCACCATAATTTCTGCTAATCAATTTGCATTTTATCATATGTTACACATAAAAATGATCCCATTAACAGCTCTATTAAGTCTGACCAATCCCTAGAGATGTTCACTTTTAATTCACTTTTCGTTTTGAACAAATAAACCTCAAAAGAGGGTTTTTTCTAAAGGTTCTAAATTTCTTTCTAGACTATGCTCTGTTAGGTTTTTTAATTTATTAGTTTTTATTATATTTTTGTTCTGATCGATTGATTTTTATGAAGATTTTGATGTATTTTTGCAGATTTCAGTTGGTAGAGGACATATTGAGAAAAGAACATCAATATAAGGTAAATCAGATGTAAGACCTATGATTGTTGCTATCTGGGTTTATAGTTTTCGATTAATTTTGTGTTCCTTAGTTAATTGTCATCGAAATTATTTTTTTGAGTAGCAAGCCTTTCTCGAGGAAGTCCACCCTTTTAGGGTTCCATCGACTCATCAAGGTTAAGTAAGCTGTTTATATCCGTCTGACACCTTGACTTCATCGCCTTACTCGTGTCAATATCAACAACAGATGAATGAGATCTTCTTTATGAGAACCGAACTTTAGTATTTTAGTTGAGTAAACATACTTTAGGAACCTGTCTTATTGAGTAACTTTGTCTCTTACACTTTAGCCCTCCCCCTTTTCTAGAGCATGAAAAAAATCATAGTTAGTGAGGTGCACAATACACGGTAGTATATAGTCGCCAAGAAGGAGCGTTTCTCTACCGATAGGGCGTTCATATAAAACATTTGGTAATGACTTCGTCGTTGATATTGATGCAAGGATTAGCATTTAAACGAGTGAATGCGTTTATTCAGTTATTGGATTAAGGCACTGTTAACCTAAAAGGAGAAGGGTCGAAACTTCATATGTAAGCCAAGTATTTTCTTCTGTCTGACCAGGGCATGGCTGTCTCTAAGCTTTGGCACTTCTACCTACTCTCATTTTCTAGAAAACGTCTCGCCGGCCTTTAGCTCTTTTACCTTCGATTCGAGAGTGATTCTCAAATAAAATTAAAGTCTCGCTCTTGAATTTTGTTATGTGGTTGTAGGTTTAATTTATGGAAAGAAAAAAATGATTTATGCTTATTCTCATAAGATGTGGTTTTAGGCTTTGAGTAATCTATGACTATAAATTTATGTTGGTTTGTTTTTCCAGTTTTAAATTGCCATTATTTCTGCACCGACGAATCTCCTTAGGCATCATGGGAAGTTGTTGAATGCTCGAAGGCTTCAACTTGGTCGCCCTGATTTGTTGCTTGAAGCTTTCCTTTAGAATCCAGTTTCATATTTTGTACTTAGTGGTAAGTACAATTCTGAATGTTACTCAATTTTTATTTTTATTTTGGGTTTCATTCAGATGCAAGTTTTTTGTGTAAGCGCCATCAACAATCCCTATGTTGGTCTGCAGTTGAGGTAGGATTTCTCCCTTTCCCTTGATTTTTTTTCGTACAAGTGCTCTTTTATAAAGGTTTTGATTGAAACTTTTTTTGACAATTCTGGCAGGAGTTCTCCCTTGCATTTAGTCTTTACTGAGCAACAGTTGGTTTCAAATGTTTGTGTTTGAAAAAGATGGAGATATTAGGAAAATGCACGACGACTTTCAACATGAAAAGGTTACTTCGAGATAACACATACTAGGAAAGAAAGCTGGGTTGCACCAATACCTCCACGGGTGTCCGGCACAGCGGCGTGTCCGCGTGTCCAATACTCCAATTATGAAAAACTATAATACGGGGACACATCGGTATATGTTGAAGTATCGTCAATTTTTGAGATATATATAGAAATGTAAACGAGAAAACCACACAACTGTATTTGTTTTGCACTTGTTTACAATTGCACATGTGTATTTATGCTAGCACATGCATATTTTCGACTATAATCTTCCTTAGAGGTAGGTGACCTTTAGTTCTCAGTTGTTTCCTAGTTATAGTAAGATAGAAGTATTTTAGGTGTGTCCGAGTATGTGTGGACGTGTCCATACGGGGGCACACGATACGGGGAGCCCCAAGAAGTATTGGGGCAACCCAGAAAGAAAGAGATTGCGCGATCAACAATTTATAGGTTGCTCTGCAGATGAGGTAGGAGGTTTCCCTTTCCCTTAATTTTTTTTTTCATACAAGTGCTTTTCTTTTAACGACTACGATTAAAACAAAATTTTCATAATGTTAGTGGAGTTCACCCTTGCAATAAGTCCGTATGTGCAACATTTGGTTTTGTAAAACTTGAGACTAAATTTCTCAGTACAATAGTATATGAGAAAGGCTTACATTTTCTTTATTTATTTCAATTTGATTATTACAATATATTAAATGGACTGGGCAAATTTTGATAAGATTTCTTTTCATTTTTTTTTTTTGCTCGGTTATAAGAATTATTTTCATCTACCTGAAATTCTGACTATGTTATCTTATTCTGATCAGTTTGCAAAACCAATCGGATCCCATAGCAGCAGATTTTCTCTAAATTCGAAAGAGAAACAACCTCAATGTTCAGTTCTATCACACCGGAGGTTCATTAACTCCATACGAATTTAAGGAAAAAAAAAACCAACTCAACAAATCGACAATTTGTCATATCTGGTGTCTGTTATTTGCGTGTCTGATGATTCCACCGCTGCTACGTACCTGTTACAATTTCTTTCTTCACTCTCTCAGTCTCCGACTCTGTACTATGTCTCCACTACTTTTCTTACAATGGAGTACATAAAATAAAATAAGCAATAAGGTAAATAACTTATTTGTTGTCACACTGCCATATTTTCGTAAGAGTATACTGATTTATGTACTCTGTAGGGCTTTCGATATCGGAGTCCAACTTAATACATCGGTTTGGATAAAAGGTTAAGCTAAATTTATGGGAAAATAAACTTTTGACGGATATAACAACTACATTGCACAATATTCGTTTTGGTACTTAACATTATCCAGACACGGTATTAATCCTCCAGCACAATATAGCTGGAGGAGTCTCCCACCAGAAAAATATTTTTGGTCCTCAATAAGTCAGAAAAATGAAAAATGGGATGTTTGGATTTTCCAAAGTTGTCTAAACTACAACTTACTAGGTAAGACAGACAAAAGTACATGAGCCGGTGGGAGGAGCTCAACTTTTTTGGTAAGGCAGGAAAAAGTTGAGCTGCCATGATGATTCAAATGGATCAATGTATTTATGTTTAGATACAAGTCTATCCAGTTTTGTTAATGTAAATATAGTCCCAAGTACAATTGGGTAATTCATTTTGGTTGCAAGATATACAATTGGATGCACTTTATACAGTAATAAAGGCAAAATATTTTCATATTCTCCGTTTTTGATATTTAATATTACCCTATGTCATGCACGAACCCGAGGGGCCGAGGTGATATTGTAATCACCGTCATTCTCTGCAAACAGTTTGATATTTAATATTACCCTTCCGTAGGGTTTTTAAAAAAAAATAATAAAAGAATGTCCAAGTCCAAAGTCCCAAAAAAAAAAAAAAAATAATGCAAAAGAAATATAAAATTACAAGAATATAGAAATCCTAATACAATCAATAAAATAAAATAAACTTTTTTTTTTTTTTATGTAAAAAATAAAAATAAATTCTTCTTTTGCTCTTTTAGCTTTGCTCTTTACTCCCAAGTCTTTTTACACATTCACCAAAAGCTTTGGCAAATTTTTCCTAAAATTTGATATTTAATATTACCCTTGAATTCCAAATTCTCTTTTGGTATGCAATTCCACAATAAATATAGAATATTACCTGCACAATAAAGAAAAATAACAAGAATAATACCAAGTAAAATCAAAGAAAATAAAATAAAACAAAAGCTAAACTAAACTAAACTAAAATTTAAAATTTAACTAAAAAGAAAATAAAAATCTAAAACCTAACCTAAAGGCAAGTCCGCGTCGACGGCGCCAAAAACTGATGTAGTTTTACAAGTGGTAAGTATAGGGATTCAATTCTCGGACTTTTTTAAAGATTTGGTTTTAGACAAAAAGATGGTGATTTTTATAAAATTTATAAAATAATGGAAATGCTAAAAATGATTTTTGTGTTCAATTAAAAGAGTCTAGGATGTCAAGATTCCATCACTACTACACATACTAAATGGTTATAACTATTCCCTATAACATTCTCCCAAAATTACTCAAGACGATTTAGGACAAATAATACGTCTCGGAAAATAAATCTTTTCAAACAATTATTTTTCTCAAATAATTAACAATTTTTTTCACTATAAAATGCTATTCTCTAACATAGAATATATAAATCAATTATCAAGCATCATAGGACACATGAAGAAAATTATTACCGTGGCGAATCAAGAATAAGTACCAAGAGAATTATTATAGAAAATAATCAAAATATTATAGCACACATAGTAGGATTTCCTCCCTAATCCTAGATAGAAATTTAGCTACTCATAATTAGAGTACTAACCAAAAATAAAGAAGAAGAAATAAAACTAAAACTAAAAATGAAAGAAGAGTAGAAGAAGTGTGGGAAGAGAGGTGTGGGATGTAGAGGTGTGGGATGTAGAGGTGTGGGATGTAGAGGTCCGTTAACATGTCCGCATAAGCTCCCTATTTATAGGGTAAAATACCCGACACAGCGTGCCTCTGCTTACCTGTGCGCACTCTCTTTTCCCTTTTACTTTTGGCGCATGTGAATGTGATGGGCACATTTTCTCTTTTGTCTGCCACTTCTTTATCTTCTCTGAACCATCGAAATGGCAGCAAGATGTAACCATCATTACAACAACAAAAATCGATCAACTCCTGGCATCATCATCACGAGTTCTTTGTTCTTCATTCGAGCTTCAATTCTTCACGTGTTTGCTTCCCTGCTTTGTCGCGCTCTCATGAGCTCTAACATGCCATCACGTTCTCAACTATCAGCGTGCATGTAGCAACCATCATCAGCTGTCGGTTCCGTTGCTGTCATCATCAGCTTCACCCTCCGTCGGCCAAGCACGAGCTCAAGCTCTTCTTCCTTACTAGCTCCATATCGAGTTGAACATCACCTTCATTGCATGCACGAGCTAACCAACAAGTTCAAATCATCTCTCCATTGAACTAAGCTTACCATCATCAAGATTCACTGCGTCTCCATGTTCATCACGTTCCCTGAATTGCAATAATGCATGAAGAAGATGGTGGTGCCCCGAGTAAACAGGCCGGGTGCCTTCAACGGATTTGAATTAATACCTCCCCCTATGTATAAACTACCTGACTGCCTTTAACATTACCCTTGAACTGGGATGCCCCTTATCGTGCAGTGGGTTTCCAATAGCACTGCCCTTTATAAGAATTTGTTTAACTGTCAGTCCTGGAGAACTGACAAGCTTAACTTCTCGTTTTGCCCATAACTTCTTCATACGAACTCCGAATGACTCCGTTCTTTCGCCGTTGGCTTCGCCGTCTAGAAATCTTGTATTTGAACGGGTTACATTTGGTATTTGGCTCTTCCTCATTCTTAGCTAGCTTCTTTTATTGCACAACTAAGCTCAAATTCACTTCTTTTTGGATTATTCACCTAATAACACACAAATAAGAGAAAACAACATAACACACAATGATCTGCAAGAAAACCATCAAATACTAGCATGGAATTAACACAAAATATATGTGCAAAATGCACTTATCAGTTTAGAAAGAGGAAATATGGGTGTTTTATGGTTTTTAAAACTTCACATCGTATTTGTCCCTTTTAGTAGCTTCCTGCTCTGCTGAATTAGATTTTGTGTCGTAGTCTCAGGCGACTTTCGGCGTCCTGACAGCTTGGTTTGTAAGTTAATTCGCAAGCCGCAACACCTTGAGAAAGACTTCATGAAACTTTAATTTTAAATTAAATATTCTGGCATCCTATAAAATCCCGGGCCGTTACGGCACGGGTCATATCCTAGTTAAAAAACAAAAAAAAAACAGCTACCTATTGAACATAGATGATTAATTAGGTTAATTACTAATCTCTAAATCTTGTTCACAAAATGATTGCTAACATAATTAACATAATCTTCTTGGATTGGTTGAATTAGGGTTTGATATTATTTTCATAGATTTTCAATAATGAAATCATCCATAATAACAGTTTACAGAGGTTAATGAAAAAGGAAGACGAATAAAAATAGTACTAGTCATAGTCAATTTGATTTTTATTGGTAGTACATAGGGAAAACCGGAATTGAAAAGTAAATTGATTTTAGAAACTACGAAATAAAAGTTAATTTGACTTTTATTGGTGGGATATAGGGGATGGGATATAGGGAAAACCATGAACATTATAGTGCATTGTTGCATTCATATCACATGCTCTACCATCATCTGGAATTGTTGCATCCAGATATGCTTGTATAAACACACCCCAACCACTCATTTAAAATTTCATTCAGAACCTATCTTCTTCACTATAATCAGACTTCTTATTTATATGGAGTCATCCAAAACCCAAGAAGCTCTTAAATCTACTGCTACTGATATTCAAGATCTTTCCTCTCAAATGGCAGGAAAACTCACATTACCCGCAAACCTTCCTTCAACTCTCATTGAAATGGTTTTCATTGATAAAATTGTGGTCTTAGCTGAACATGATAGTAACTGAAAATGGTGTATGGTTGGATATGTTTGCAGTGCGATATTGGTTTAAACTTCTTCTATCAGACACCACATTTGCTCTCAATGTCCATTAGTTCAAAGTCTAACAGTCACAACCTTCATTAGCTTAAGAAACAAAGTTATGATAAGATTTTTAGTAAGGAACGACTTTAACATAATTAATGAGAAGCGTTCATGGTTTGCCTCTGGATATATTATTGTTCTCGGAGTTGTTCTTCCCACTGGTTGGTCGGTTAACTGTCAAATTTCTTTTTTTAAATATCTGATGCGACTCATCTTATATAATTTTCCAAATGAATGTATTGAATTTGAAGATCTTCAGAAGCTTACCTTCAATCTTGGTAAGCTCGTTGATGAAAAAGTACCACGTGGTAACCATCCACTCAAGAAGAATGTTAAAGTTTTCTTTCAAATATCAGTTTAATGTGCTTTACAAGCAGGCATACCTCTAGCTACTAGAGGAAGAATACAACCTTTTCTCATTAAATGTAGATACTTGAGGGTACTGAGGTTCTTTTGTACACCATGTCGTGTAATTGATCATACATATATTGTGTCTTCAAACTGGATATCCAAACAAAAGGAAATCAAAGAAGCAAGCTCATCTGGAACTAAATACACTTTATCAAAAGTTTTTAGATTGATTCCAACATAACCCACAACATATCCTCTTGACTCTGATCTTGCTGTGGAGCTGGGAGATTCTACTATGATTCAAGCATATATATTTTTGGATACTCAAGATGTTATTCTTAATAAAAATAACAGAAACAAAAGTACATCAACTGATTTTGAACAAAATGCTAAAAGAGCGGAGTAAGAATTACTGAAACAAAACTTTCACATGGGTCCTTTCAAGAACATGTCAGGTACAAAGTGCTAAAAGAGTAGAGAAAGAATTATTTAAGGAAAACTTTCACATGGATCCTTTCAAGAACATATCCGATACTTTTAAAATCTATGATGTTGGTCATGTTTAAGCACAACATCTTGTTACTATGGACAAGGGACTACCAGTTATTTTCAAGCAGATTTTTAGTCAAACAGACAAACTGGCTGATTCAATTCTTACTCCTAAGTCAGCAATCCCGGGTCCAATTTGTACTTCCAACTCAACTAGGCTTTTCAAGAGTTCAGCTATTCCTGCTCAGAAACCAATTACTTCTAGAGAATAAGTTGTATCTCTTGCATCTAAGCATGATGTTCTTTCAAATCCTAAACGAAAAATCAATCCTAGAGCTGATCTTCGTAAAAGAACCAGAGGTAGTACCTACTATGGATAGCATTGTTGTCATTCCTAAAACTGCTGAGTATTATGAACCAGACCACAATAATCTCCCCCCCCATTACTATATTGGGGAATCTCCTTAACCTTAATCTTTCTAACTGTACCCTCAATACCCATACTATTTTTAATCTTTATGGTAGTTTCAATGAGCCTACTGGTGATTCTTCAGCTAAAACATAGCGTCCGTAATAATTCTCATCATGAGGCTGCTAATCTGGATCTGAATGATGCCCAAGGATGTCAGCTAAATAGTGATAATGCTAATACACAGCGGAATGGTAGTTCTGATTCCACCAATCAGGTTAATTATTTTATCCTCCCTCCTTTGAATAATTTTACGGATACCTTGTCTCCTGCTCCTAATTATCATGTTACTAATGTTAACATGCTATGCTGGAATGTGCATGGATTAGGAAAAAATTCTGCTAATAAAGAGATTAACCTTGTTTTCAAAAACATCAACCTTGATATTGTTTTCTTATCTAAAACAAAAATGAAAAATGATATTGTGGCTAGGAAACTAAGAAATATGGGTTTCCCCTGCACTTTTAATGTGCCATATATTGGAAGAAGTGGTGGTCTTGTCTTAGTATGGAAGAAAGAAATTGATCTTAATATTTTATCCTCAAGCTTCAGGGGTATCTATGTCATGACCAGTGATATTATTCACTCAAAACTTTCCCATATTCACTTCATTTATGGAGAACCTAATAACAACATTAGACAAGCCTTTTGGGATAGTCAATGTCAACTGCCACCCATACCCCCTACTGAACCAGTTTTCTTTGTTAGTAATTTTAATGCTTTGCTAGGTACTGATGACAAGAATAGTGGTCAAGAGGTTCACGATACTGATTTCTACAATCTTAGGAATTTCTGTAATGTGTTTGCTTTGTATGATCTTGGTTTTTTTGGTCCTAGACTTAATGGGTCAAATATACAGCATGGTCCTGATCTTATACTTGAGAGATAGAGAGAGAGAAAGAGAGAGACTTAATAGATGTCCGATAAATCAAATAACTGAACATTTATTTCGTAAACTTTGTGTTAATAATTTTC
This sequence comes from Papaver bracteatum, assembly GCA_023529315.1. Classification (NCBI taxonomy): domain Eukaryota; kingdom Viridiplantae; phylum Streptophyta; class Magnoliopsida; order Ranunculales; family Papaveraceae; genus Papaver; species Papaver bracteatum. The sequence continues at coordinate 2,390,388 of JAJJWX010005066.1, forward strand.
CTAGACTATTCTGACCACTGCCATATGCATATTATTTTTAATTTTGAAAATATTTGTATGTCTAAGCATTTTCATTTTATGTCCATGTGATTGAAGATCCAACTTGTAGGGATATCATAGCTAACTCTTGGTCTGTCAATGTTGTGGGTTCACCAGCATATAAATTAAAAGCTAAGCATCTAAATACTAAAAAAGGCCTTAAAGATTGGAACAAAACCTCTTTTGGTAATATTCAAACCAAGATAAATACTACCAGAGAGGATCTTGTTGACATTCAAACATCCACCCCACTAAGTCTAACTCTGTATTCAAACTAAGAGTTGGATTGGAATACTTGTAGAACTCGGAGGAATCGTACCAGAAAGACAAATCTCGAGAGGTTTGGCTTATGTAAAGGAGACAGGAACTCTCCCTATTTTCATAGAGTCAGACTTTTCATAAGGAAAAGAAATGCTATCTGTTGGATTAAAGATGCTGGTGGTACAATTATAACATATAGAGATAGTATTGGTAATTATTGTGTAGATTATTTCAAAAATTTATACTCTTCACACCCCCAGCAGTACCGGGAAGAAATCCTTCAATATATTCATGTGAAGTAATTCTCAGATGAAGACGATGCCCATCTGAACTCTCCTCTTACTACTAAGGAGATTATGAATGTTGTTTTTCAAATGGGGGTAAAAAATCTTCGGGCCCTGATGGCTTTACTGGATTGTTCTATCAAACACATTGGGATATTGTGGGAGAAGTTGTTGTTGATATGACTCAGACTTTTTTTCGATATGGGCACAAAGCTAAGTTTTTTAACCATATCAATATAGCCATCATCCTTAAAGTTCCTTTAGCTGAGTTGGTCTCCCAATACATACCTATAGGTTTATGTAATTTCATCTACAAGATTTTGTATAAAACTCTGGCCAATAGATTAAAACCATTTATGGATAATCTAATTTCTCAAAATTAAAGTTCCTTTGTTCCTAAAAGGAGTATCTCTGATATCATTTTGTTAGCTAATGAGGCCATTTATACTGTTAATCACCAAAAAAGTATAAATGGTATTGCTTCCATCAAGCTTGACATGTCTAAGGCTTATGACAAGTTGGAATGGTCTTTTCTCAAAAGGTTTTAAAAAAGATGGGTCTATCTGATTAATCAGTATCTTTCGACTGTGTCTTATTCTATCTTGCTAAATGGTAGCACTACTCTATATTATTTGTTCTATAGCATTGTATGCCTACATTAACTCTCTGACTAGAAAGGGGTTAGTGGAAGATGTTAGAGCAATTCTCGGTCGAACTCGCAAGCGTTGCTATCTCAAGCTTGTTTGTCAAGTTTAGTTGATCAAAACTATAAGTTTTGATTTCTAGTCTACTTATAGCTATGTCTCGGATTAGGATAGAATGTGTAGTTGAGGTTTAGACTTCACGACATTCATCGATTGAAGATGAAGATATACTGAGAAGATCTTGGAGGAACTTCATCAACAAAAGGTATGTGGAGATTAAAGCTTATCCATCACTCAGAAGTCTATTCTATTCTATCTCCTAATGAGATAAGTTATAGATATATAGACTTTTATATTATACACATTTAATATTTTGAGCCGAGTTTATAACTCGCTTATATATTTCTCGAAATATGTGTTGGAAGTTTTTTGCTTTAGATACGTTCATCATTATTCTTTACGAGTTTAGTTGGAAACAATTTGTTTGTTGGAAACTAAATAATAAGTCAAAAGATGATCAAGTGAAAATTTCCTTGAAATATCTTACATGATTTGTGTGAGACAATCATTTGATGTCGACTTGGAATGTTTCGTATTGATCATTCGGTCACTTGAAAATTACTTATAAGCTAATAGTTTGCGTGAGACAGCTATTGTCTTCTTTTATGGATGTTTCAATGAATGAAGTGGGAGTTTAAAACAATTAACCTTTGTTTGAATACAACACAGTATACATACCAGTATGGAAACTGTTATGGTATGATCCAGGTCCGGAAACCTTTTTTGCATACTAGTATGCGAATGTTTTAACTGTTAAAGTGTGGGAACCAAGTTAGCATACAAGTATGTGAATGTTTCTACCTGGGTTAGGTCCGGGACAGCAGTATGCATATCGGTTTGCAAACTGTTGGAAAAAACAAAAGTCCGGAACTAATGTTTGCATACCAATTTGCAAACTTAGTGGTTAAAGTTCTAAAATCGGTTAAGTATGATTCCATACTCATGAACGAATACATTTATAAATTAAGGAATGCAATCTTTGAAAAACGTGGTTTAATATTCATGAATTGATTCTTGTATATAAGTATTTTATATAATCATGAATCAAATCTAATTTTGTTTCAATTGGTTCTTGTATACTTCTATGAGACATAAACAATTGAACAAATCTATGAGTAACACAATTAGATTAATTTGATTATCTTTCATGATTGATGTTAGAAAAAACAGATTTTGTATTAAAACCAAAAGTGCATGGACCATGATTTGATCCTTAGATCATTTGCCCACTAGTTGTTTTTTCATTTGAATGGATAAAACATTAGTCCCACATAGACTAAAATCTTTAGAGTTTTAGACTTAAATACCATGGGTTTTTCCTAAAGGGCATGGCCCTTTGGGTCTACACACTTTTGTGTGAGGGGGAAGACCTAGACTATGGCAAGGTTGCCTTTCCTGTATGCGCGGTGCTTCGCACAGAAGCACGCACGCCGCTGACCGTCCGGTCGGGCGGGCCGGGTCCGGGTGTGTGTGTGGGTGTGGGTGCATTAGATCCTATCTTTTTACTGAAATTTTTCGTACGTGTTTCCCACACATGTAAAAGAATCTTACTCTTTGTCATCACGTATTTGACTGTTCGACCCGCGTGCCTCTTCACACTCTGTTTTATGTCTGATCTAATGACATGTGTGTCTTGCATGCTTTGACTGGCTAACAAAAGCAATTGCTTTAACTCTTTTCAACACACCTGCTTTTCTGACAAAAGAAAGTTTTGAGTCTTTCTTTGTCTCTGTTTTATGTACGCTTCAGAAAAATGTTTTTTCTCTAAGCTTTTGTCAGTCACCCGTGAGAATCTTATATTGTTAGTAACGAGTCATTTTGATTTTTACTACAAAAAGAGAAAAAAAAGTTTAACAACTCAGTTTGAAACAGAGAGATACAGTAGAGAAGAGTGACCTTCTCCTTCTTAAGTTTTTCTCTGCTACTATTTTAGTTCACTGCTACTATTTTAGTTGGCTGCTACTGTTTTAGTTTTGATCATAACTATTTTCAGTTCTTCATACATCTCTGCCGAGCTCTTAGAGTACTCTTTTTGTATGCTACATATAGGAGTACTACAATAGTTGTATCCTGGAGGTGACTTGCTAACTGCTATAGCATCTCAGAGGAGTAGTAGGAAATATTACCTTTAGGTCAGCGTATCTCATACGCGCCTCTACTAGTTCACGCCACCATTATCAGTGCATATCAAGGAACAACAATCAAGCGTCGGTTCGACTAAGTATTTTTGTCTCAGTTATTTAACGAATGTTGTCATTATTTCCAACATTCTAAAGGTAATACTGCACTACTAGAGTTTTTTGTGACAACATGGGAAAAAGTACTGTTGATAAACCTGCTAAATTTTGTGGAAAAGACTTTAAACGATGGCAATCAAAAATGTTATTTTTCCTCAAAGAACAAAGGTTAGATGAAGTTTCTTTGGAAAAACCCTCAAGAAGGCTTCATGACCGTGGTTATGAAGATAGACTGGATAGGTGGACTAGGAAGAATTATATGTGTAAAAATCATATTCTTAACTGCTTGGATGATACCTTGTATGATTTTTATAATGCAAAAGAGAATTTTACTGCTTTTGATTTATGGGAAGCCTTGGAAGAAAAATATCTTGCTGAGGCTGCTGGAAGCAAGAAGTTCTTGGTGGCTAGGTTCCTTGACTACAAAATGAACGATGAAAAACTTGTGGTCGATCAGTTCATGGAACTTTAGAACCTCATCAGCGAAATTCTTGCCGAAGACATGATGAATCTTTTCAAGTTTCTGCAGTGATTGAGAAACTTCCACCTTCATGGACCGAATACAAGAGGAGGCTGCGACACAAGACTCGTGAAATCACCATGATAGAGATGGGAAAAAAGATTCAAGTAGAGGATCTACTCTGCTTCAAGGACAAGAACCTGTTGTTGAGCAAATACATGTCCAACAAATCTCATATCCTAAATGACAATGCAGCAACAAAGAAATAACACGAGGGAAAATCTGATTCCAGCAAAAATGGTAACAAACGTCGTAACTCCAAAGGTAACCATCTTAAGCCAAAGGGTGGTGTCTCTAAAAACACCATCAAAGGCGACTGCTATAACTGTGGTAAAACTGGTCATATGGCCAAGGACTGTAGGGCGCCTAAAAAGACCAAAAATGATCCAAAATAGAAAAATAAGGCAAACATAGTAGATGAATCTGGATAGTTTACTGGCATGGTGTATGAAGTTAACCTTGTCTCTAATATGACCAATGTGAGAGAGACTGGTGGCTAGATTCTGGATCCACCAAGATTGTTTGCAAGTTCAGAAATGCTTTCTCCTCTTATGCCATAGTAGGAGACGATGAGAAACTGTTCATGGGAAACTCTTCCACCGCTAAAGTGGTAGGGAAAAGCAAGGTTGAATTGAATCTCACTTTAGGAAAAACTCTCGCATTGAATGACGTGTATCACATCCCGGACATATGCAAGAATCTTATCTCAGAGACCATCTTACTAGGAAAAGGTTTTAAATTTGTTGCTGAGTCTAACACTGTTGTAATCTCTAAGAGTGGTGACTTCGTAGGAAAAGGTTATGTCACTGAAAACATGATTAAGCTTAGTGTATCTTCTTTGAACGTGAATGTTAATGCATCTTCTTCTGCTTATGTTTATGACTCCTCACATGTTTGGCATGATAGACTTGGACATGTCAATTTCAAATCCTTGGAAAGACTTGCTAATTTAGGATGCATTCCAAAAATAAACATTGACAAAAATCATAGATGTGAAATTTGTGTTGAATCTAAATATGCAAGAAAACCATTTAATAAAAGGGTTGAACGTAAAACAATTCCCTTAGAACTAATACACTCGGATTTAGGATATTTGAAATCAACACCAACTAGAGGTGGTGAAAAATGGTACATCACTTTTATAGATGATTACTCACGATACTGTCAGGTTCATCTTCTTAGAAGTAAAGATGAGGCTTTAGAGGCTTTCAAATTTTATAAACTTGAAGTAGAAAACCAAAAAAGGTGTTAAAATTAAAACTCTTAGGTCAGACCGTGGTGGTAAGTATGTGATACCCATAGGTGAATTTTGTAAACTTAATGGCATCATTCATGAAACTACTGCACCTTTTTCACCTGAGTCGAATGGAGTAGCCGAAATAAAAAATCGAACACTCATAGATATGGTGAACGCTATGTTGACCAGTTCAGGGTTACCTTCGAACTTGTGGGGGGAGCAATTCTCTCTGCATGCTACATCTTGAACCGAGTTCAATTTAAAAAATCAGATAAAACTCCTTACGAGTTGTGGATAGGTAGAAAACCTTCCTATGCATACTTTAAAGTGTGGGGGTGTTTGGCCAAGGTGGCCATTCCTCGTTCCAAGAGAACCAAAATAGGACCTAAATCTGTAGACTGTGTTTTCCTAGGATACCATGAGCATACTAATGCGCATAGGTTCATGGTCATCAGTTCTGACCATAATAACATTGGTCTGAACACAATAATAAAATATAGAGATGCTGTGTTTTTTGAACACGTATTTCCTTTAGGGTCCGGACCTCGGAAAAGGGTCCATGATGACCTCGCAGATGTTCCTTCGACTAGTCAACCCCCATCTCTAGAATATGAGACCGAACCGAGAATAAGTAAGAGGGTTAGAACCGCGGAAAGTTTTGGTCCAGATTTTGTGACTCTTACAGTAGAGTCTGAACCTCAAACCTACAAGGAAGCTATGACTTCTCCGGAAGATCCCTTCTGGGAAGAAGCTTCAATAAATGAGTGGGAGTCCATTCAACAAAAAGAAACTTGGGAGCTTGTAGACTTACCTCCTGGTAGTAAAGCCATAGGTTGCAAATGGGTTTTCAAAAGTAAGCTTAGAACAGATGGAAATATAGAGAAACATAAAGCTAGGTTGGTAGCTAAAGGCTATAGACAAAAGGAAGAACTAGATTTCTTTGATACCTATTCACCGGTCACTAGAATCACTTCTATTAGGATTTTTATTGTTATAGCTTCTGTTTATGATTTGCATATACATCAGATGGATGTTAAAACTATATTTTTATATGGTAAATTGTATGAAGAAATTTATATGGACCAACCTGAAGGTTTTGTTGTGAAAGGTTGTGAAAACAAAGTATGCAAATTGAAAAAATCTTTGTACGGTTTAAAACAAGCACCTAAACAGTGACATGAAATTTTTTATCATGTAATGATATCTAATGGCTTCAAGGTTAATGAATCTAATAAATGTGTTTACATTAAATCTGTGGATGATTCTCATGTTTTTATGTGCCTGTATGTTGATGATATGCTCATATTAGGCAGTAACCTTGATATTATTAATACCACTAAAAGCATGCTTAACGAAAATGTTGACATGAAAGACTTAGGCCCTGCTGATGTAATCCTAGGGATGAAAATCAGAAAGACGTCTGATGGATATAGCCTTAGTCAATCTCATTATGCTGAAACTGTACTTAAGAGATTTAATCATGAAAATGCTAAACTTGTATCTACTCCTTATAATCCCGCTTGTAACTTGAAAAAGAACAAGGGTGAGGGAATTTCTCAACTTGAGTATTCCCGCGTTATTGGCAGTTTTATGTATTTGATGAACTGTACAATACCTGATATTGCCTACACTATGAGTAGATTGAGAAGGTACACTTGCAACCCTGGGCAGGATCACTAGAATGCTCTCTACAGAGTTTTATGCTACCTGAGAGGAACTTCAAACTATTACTTAAGTTTTGGGAAGTATCCTGCTGTGCTGGAAGGGTATTGTGATGCCAACTGGATATCAGACTCAGATTAGTGCAAATCCACTAGTGGGTACATCTTCACACTTGGAGGTGCGTCTGTGTCATGGAAGTCTTCCAAACAGACATGTATAGCTCGATCCACTATGGAGTCTGAGTTTATAGATTTGGAGAAAGCTGGAGAGGGAGTTGAATGGATACGAGGTTACCTGGGAGGAATTCCACTCTGGCCCAAGCCTGTGTCTTCGATCGCAATTCACTGAGACAGTCAAGATGCTATTGGTTGCGCAAGGAATAGTGTATACAACGGAAAGTATATACATCTAAAAAGAAGACACAAGACGGTGAAACAACTACTCTCTACTGGTATTATCTCTATAGACTTCGTAAAGTCCAAAGATAATATTGCAGATCCTTTGACGAAAGGTTTATCTAGAGAGGTAGTTAGATCAACATCGAAGGGGATGGGACTTAAGCTCATATAATAAATCACCATGAAGGATACTCAACTTTGTGAATGGAGCTCCAATATCAAGGTTCAATGGGACAACTAATTTATGGTGATATCGAGAAAGCACTATCATTGTCCCTCTCTATGGTGTAACCGTGTGACAGTGTTGCCTGCATTATTTAGGATGATATGTTGTGATCTTAATGGGTTCCATGGCTTTGTTTAAAGCGGGGTGTGGCAGGACACTCTTAATGGACTCACCTATGTGGATGTTGGAAGTGGGGACGCTTCCTATGAGAATTTGAGATGATTCTCTAGAGACATTCATTAAGTCCGGGATTTATCCCACGGCCAAAACGGGCACAACGACAAGAGCTTGACGGCTTTTCTTTGAGACATCAAAGTGTGGTTGTTATTTCTGAATTGCATTCACTATTGGAGGTTCAAGACATTGCGTTTACCATTACAACAAGCAGTTCCGGTAACCTCTCACTAAGTTAAGGTTCAATATCTGGGACACCTTAGCCTAATTTTGTTGTCTTCTATTTTCTCGTGTTTTATCGATATGTTTTATCATTCATATGGGGGATTGTTAGAAAAAATGGATTTTGTATTAAAACCAAAAGTGCATGGACCATGATTTGATCCTTAGACCATTTGCACACTAGTTTTTTTTTTCATTTGAATGGATAAAACATTAGTCCCACTTAGAATAAAATCTTTAGAGTTTTAGACTTAAATACCATGGGTTTTGCCAAAAGGGCATGGCCCTTTGGGTCTACACACTTTTGTGTAAGGGGAAAGACCTAGACTATGGAAAGGTTGCATTTCCCGTACGCGCGATGCTTCGCACTGAAGCACGCACGCCGCCGTCGTCCGTACGGTCGGGCAGGCCGGGTCCGGGTGTGGGTGTGGGTGCATTAGATCCTATCTTTTTACTGAAATTTTTCGTACGTGTTTCCCACACATGTAAAAGAATATTACTCTTTGTCTTCACGTATTTGGATGTCCGACCCGTGTGCCTCTTCACTGACAAAAGAAAAAGATTTCTACACTTTGTTTTATGTCTGAACTAATGACATGTGTGTCTTGCATGCTTTGACTGGATGACAAAAGCAATTGCTTTAACTGTTTTTAGCACACCTGCTTTTCTGACAAAAGAAAGTTTTAAGTCTTTCTTTGTCTCTGTTTTCTGTAGCGTCAGAAAAATGTTTTTTCCCTAAACTTTTGTCAGTCACCCGTGAGAATCTTATATTGTTAGTAACGGGTCATTTTGATTTTTACTACAAAAAGAGAAAAAGAAGTTTAACAACTCAGTTTGAAATAGAGAGACACAGTAGATAAGAGTGAGCTTCTCCTTCTTAAGTTCTTCTCTGCTACTATTTTGGTTCACTGCTACTATTTTAGTTGGCTGCTACTGTTTTAGTTTTGATCATACCTATTTTCAGCTCTTCATACATCTCTGTCGAGCTCTTAGAGTACTCTATTTGTATGCTACATAGAGGAGTACTACAATAGTTGTATCCTGGAGGTGACTTGCCAACTGCTATAGCATCTCAGAGAAGTAGCATGCAATATTACCTTTAGGTCAGCGTATCTCATACGCGCCTCAACTAGTTCACGCCACCATTATCAGTGCATATCAAGGAACAACAATCAAGCGTCGGTTCGACTAAGTATTTTTTTCTCAGTTATTTAACGAATGTTGTCATTATTTCCAACAATTGATTGATCATCATATTTGATCTATAAGTGTTAGATGAATGTGGTTAATATGAAAGTGTTCATATGGCTAACTTCGGCTAACTATTGTTAAGATAACTCAATACACACGTTTAGGTACGGTTACCCATATCTAAATGAGGGTATATTTCATTTGTGTGTAACAAGCTAAGACCATCTAACGGTGGAAAAATATTTCTTTGGTTGTAAGCAAACTTAGCTTGAATCTTAAATCAAGTTTTCATTTAACGGTGAATATTGAATGTTTTGTTTCTAAGCTAACCTAGATTTGATTATAAGCAAACCATGATTTGAAAGACTATATAAGGGAGAACTCTAGCAACTGGAAAACCTAATCTTGACACTTTCCCATGTCCTAGTTGTGACTAGTGTCGATTCTCCTTTAACCTAGGTTTTTCCAAAACCATTATAGTTTAACGACTTGAAGACTTCATTTGGGATTCGTGAAGCTAGACCCAACTATTTTCTTTATAGTTGCGTATTATGATCTTACTTGTTATATCGTATTGAGTACTATCTTCTCTAAGATTTGCTCGATATTTATCTCCGATAGGTAAGATATAAAAAGTAATCACAAAGCTCTCTGTATCATTCTTTGTGATTCCACAATAACTTCTTCTACTACCATATAGTTAAGTTATTGTGAGGTGGTTGATATTTCTAGGATGTTCTTAAGGAATATAAGACCGTATTATCAATTGGTTCTTGTTCATCTTGATTTATCAAAAGATGGAAAAAAACCTTCATAGGTACTTCTGTGGGAGACAAATTTATCTATTAGAATAGACTTATTTATGGGAGACAGATTTGTTTATAAGTCTTGGACTTTGGATCGTAGCAACTCTTAGTTGTGGTTGAGATCATCTAAGGGAATCAAGTGTGTAGAGTCTTGCTGGGATTCGTAGGTGTAAGAAACCGACTGTACCTTAATCGGTGTGAGACTTGGTTAGGGCTCAACTACATTTCATTCCAAAGTTAACTTGTAGTAAGCTAGTGGCTGTAGCGGTTTAATACAGTGTGGTGGTCAAAACCGGACTAGGTCCCGGGGTTTTTATGTATTTGCGGTTTCCTCGTTAATAAAACTTCTGGTGTCTGTGTTATTTCTTTTCCGCATTATATTTGTTTATATAATTGAAATATCACAGGTTGTGCGCAGTTCAATCAATTGGTAAATTCAACCTTTGGTTGTTGATATAAATTGATTGACACTTGTACATTGGTATTTGGTACCTTCCAAGTTATTCTCATACCAATCAGTTCATGGATTTCATCCTGTTGATTTGCGGATTGATTTGAGAAAGAAATATAACTCTTGGATATCTTTCCTTGATTGAGTCTGACTGTCTAGTTGATTCTCTTGGAATTATATTGGAGTTAGTCCATATAGATTTCCGAACGAAATATTGGGTGTGGTTGTTAGATCGCCGCTTTTTCAAAAGGAATTAAAGTTTGTAAGGACGCCCCTAGTATTACCAACCTCCTTTTTGATGATCACTATTTTCAAACCATAAATGATTATCTTCAAAAATATTATTTGGCTTGTGGACAGGAAATAAACTTTGATAAGTCTGGCATATTGTTTAGAAAAAAGATATATGAGCATTTTATGTGTCATCTTTCTAATATCCTTGATATTCATCATCGAGATCTAGGAAAAAAATACCTTGGTCCTCCTTTTGCCTTCCATGCTTTCAAAAACCTTACTCATATGGGGATTTTGCAAGCTATGGATGCCAGAATTTCTACTTGGTTTAATAGACTCTACTAGGTACCAAATGTGAGCCTTTCTTAACCCTAAGTACCTTTTTAGGAAGATGGATTCCCATCTCTGTAAATTTTGGCGGGGGGGGAAACTCAAGACCCTAAAGATATAAAGCTTCATTTGCTTGGATGGGTATTCTATGCTCCCCCAAATATAAGGGATGTTTAGGTTTTAGGAAAGCTAAATTGAATAACTTAGCTATGCTTGCTATAATTGCCTGGAAAATTATTGGAAACCCTAATTGCTGTTCTCAAAGCTAGATATTTTTCTAAAACTGATTTCTTAAATGCTAAATGTCTGAGTACCTGCTCCTGGACTTGGAAATATCGTCATACTTTTAAAGACATGATCAAACCTTTTATCAACTGGATTGTGGGAGGTGGGAAATTCATTGATCCCTGGTGTGATAAATGGATACCAAACTTTGGTTTTTCCACAGCTAACCTTTTGGTCACCCAAGACCCCAGTGTTAAAGACTCTTAATTCATTAGTCCTGAGACTATAACCTGGAATATTAGTAGACTAAATACTCACTTTGATGATGCTTATGTTAAGAAGATTATCACTATTCCCTAAAGCCAGTTGTGCAATCCTGATAGGAGGGCTTCAGAGATTTCAAAGAATAGAAGATTTTTTCTAAATCTGCCTACTTGGAGCTTAGAGGACTTAAGTCTTCCCATTGTAGTAAACTTTGGAAGTGCATTTGGAAACTTAGAGTTCCACATCGTGCTTAGATTTTTATTTGGAAGGCTGCTAGAAATGTATTACCTGTTAGGATTGTTCTTCACTCTAGAATGCCTATGTGTTCTGTTGATTGTACTAGATGTTCTTACCCTCATGAGTCTGTTATACATGCTCTTGTTTTATGCCCTTTGATAGTCATGTTTTGGTTCATATCTTCTTACTGTGTAAACACTAATGCTTTCCTAGATAAATCTTTTATCGACTGGCTTGTTTTTTGGTTGGTTGATCCTGTCACTAAACTGCCCGATGAATGTCTATGTATGTTTGTTACTATCCTTTGGTCCATTTGGAGCACCAAAAATAATCTTGTCTTCAACAATTTTAAGGAGTCTCATTCTGCAGTTATCAATAAAGCCAGGGCTATGCTTTTGTCTAGGAAACCTAACTTACAGATTTCTTCTAGTATCATTATTGGTCATAATGACAAATGGATGCTCCTCAACCTTTGGACGGATAAAGTATAATGTATTACTGATGGTACCTTTGATGAAACTTCTTTGGATAATGGTGCAGGCTATGTGATGAGGGATTTCTCGAATAAAGCTTCTTTTTGTGCATAAATAGTTTTTAATGTTGAATTTGCGGCTGAAGATGAAGCCAGAGCAACTTTGGCAGTTCTCAAGAAAGAAGTGGAATATAAATTTACTCATATCATCATTGAAAGTGATGCAAGGACCTCATTGACCAATTTTCAGCTGGAAGGTTTGATGGAGATCCAAGAACGGATGTTATCTTTAAGGATATTCAGATTTTTGCCTTCTGTTTAGAGGCTTGTTTATTTACTTTTCAACCTACGCTATGTAACTCAGTTGCTCATGCATTGCCACAGTGGGCTAAAACAAATAATTCTACTATGTACTGGTCTGTATCTCCAATATGGTTTTTACCAATTGTTGAGGATGAGCCTTTTTGAAGGCCGTCATTTGGAAAGAAAAAAAGAAAAAAAGAAAAAAAAACCTCTCAGAGTCGGAACCGGGAGGTTCAATATTCAGATTGGGAAAATTAGGCCCCCTAAAAAGAATACATATTGCTCGTGCATTCAGGAAATACAACCTGCAACTGTACGATCCTTTTAGCCCCTTGATCTAAAATTATGAGAAACGATGGTGAAACCACGCATGCAGAAGGAAAAAAATGGTGCAAAGTTCGCATATTGTTCTACATCAAGAAATTATAGGCTGTAACCACGCATCTCAACATCTTTCGTACGTCCTAAAATGGGTATCCACGTCAGCCTCACATAAGGAGCAATTTAGGTTTTAACAGTTCAAAAACATCCTAATCCCACAAACTTTACATTTTGTTTTCTTCCAGTGAGAATAATGAATAGCGCACCTGCATCTAATTTGGATATCACTCACTCGTGCTCAATTTGGGAACACATTTAAAAGCTATAGTCTGTCCTTGCGTTCTTGTGAAAGCTTTTCTTAGAAAAATCCACATAAATCTACCGTCCGTCCTTGCGTTCTTGTGAAAGCTGTTCTTAGAGCAAGGGCTATGGGGGTTGAGAGCCTCATTCAAAATGAAAGACTTGATCAAATTTGATCAAATTAGGTCATCCTATGGATAGAGTGAAACACCCTGTCACTCAATACTCTATCACACTCTCGTTCAACCGAAGGAGTCCCCGAAAGTCTTCCCTACACGGCTAATCATTTGCCATTTAAAATAATCAATTGAAATACGACAAACTGTTTGACGTATATGAGTAAAATTGAAAACAATGCAAACAGTTTGTCGTTTAAATCTGTTTCTCCAAAAACGGCTAATGAAATGCCCCTAACTGAAGAAAGGACAAGGTTCTCACACCAAATGTGAATTGTGATGTTGATTCCCGGACACTAATTATATGAAATCAAAATAAATTAATATTTAATTGAAAAAATTTGCATCTACCTTTTCTAGTTTTACACAAGTTGAAACTTCTCTTCTAGAAAGTAGTACTTTTCTAGTTTTACACAAGTTGAAACTTCTCTTCTAGAAAGTAGTACTCCAATCTGCCATCATCACTTCCCCTGGTCCCCTAATTGAAGAAAGGACAAGCAGATCATCATCATACGTCGTTTAGAGAAAAAAAAAATATTCAAACGGCATACAATTTGCCGTCCGGATCTGTTTTTCTTTGCCAAACGGCAAACTGTCCCCCGTGTAGGCTTTTGTTAGTCTATCCCACAGTGGGTTTTGCACTCGTTCAGTTAGTCACTTTTTCATTTTGATAGGGATAGACTGTTTTAGAGTCTATCCCATAGTCCTTGCTCTCAGAAAAATCCACATGAAAAAAGCTGGCGTTTCCAGCTTAAACAGTTCCTTGGCAGATGAAAGGAAATACTTGTTCTTCTTACTAACTTAGATTCTAAATTTATAGTTGATTAGAAGCTAACACAGCAAATAGTTTTGCTTAAAAAAAAAAATAGGTTGAAACTTACATAGAGAAAGCATGTAACAGAGGTGCTCTAATGACCTGGATATGCAAACTGTTCAATTATATTTTGATAGTAACCCAGATTCTTGATTTGGAGTTGACTACATGCTAACTCAAAATATTGGAAGAACATACGGGGCCAGTCAAAAGACTATTTAGAAGCAGACTGACAAAACAAAAGAACATGTTAAAAGGTACCGTGCGGATCTGGATATGAAAGAGGAATGCAAGACTAGTGGGGTTTCCTAGGACTGCTCAAGAAACCTTCTCAGGTCTAATCTTCCAATTGTGAGCAGTTCGTGGGGCAGTTGAAATGCCTTTGTAGTACCGTTCTTCAAGCTTTCCTTTGTTCCAGACCTTGATGAAGTCCAAAAACAGGTCATGTGAAGCTTCAGATGAAAGATCACTGAAAAACTTTCTTTTTTCTTCTTTCAACCAGGTTGAGAACTCATTATTCTTTGCAAAGTAGTCCTCCTTGGAAAGCTCTTCCCCCTGATGTGTTAGAAAGAACTAAGATTAGAAATGGCAGTTCACAGATATCAAACTGGACAGCTCATTCTTTACAACACAAAATCTTTAGAAGACATGATCTAACTTTGTATTAAGTGCTAACTAATTTCATCTTGTGGAATTTCATCTTGTGCAGAATCATAAGCAGAAAAATTAAAAATCCCAAATTATACTAGCACAAATGATCATATAGAACTTTTCAGTTGTTACATCCAACTTAGTAAACTGGTATGCATATCTGTGAACCCAAATTTTTTGTCTTTTGTGATAATGGTCTCATCGTGATGTTAATCATTTATACAAGTACACCACAGGTATCAATATTGGTTGAACCTGTACTCCAATAAATTGCCTCTCCCTCATTCATTTGAGAAAACAGAAAAATATATGGATACATGAAGACTAGAGCGCCTTCATCTAATCTTGTGGATAAGCAGACACCAGACTGGCATTTTATCTTTGTGTCTAGATGGTAGAACAAAACTCCCAGATAGCGAAGTTACTGAATAATAATTGTGGTACTATTGCAGCAGCAAAGGCAACTTGTGATGCTTGGTAGCATTTGCAGCTAACACCTTCTCCTCGAGCCTATAGGAACCCCCCCCCCCCCCCCCCCCCCCTCTTATGCAGTCGGATAATAATATGGACAATTTTAGTTTGGCAACCGCTGGCCGAAGATCTGATTAACTGATGTTTCCTTCACACAGGTCTAACAATTAACTTCTAATCTTCTTCCTCCTTTTACATATGTGATACTTCTTATTCAGGTAGTCATGACCTCACAGGTTTCTAGTGTTTTATTAATACTTGATCACCTCCTAAAAAGTTCTGATTGATACTTGCATGACTATGAACATTCATATTGTAGGGGAAAAACACGACTCTAAAAACACTCTCTACAACAATGTATGGTAACTAGAAGAACTCACTGGGAGAAGATTGTGTCTGCGGCGTTTATGGTCACGCTTCTCTTCTGACTTCTTTACTGGAAAACAAAATAAATCATTAGTCATTAAGACATGTAACCAAAGTTATCACAAGTATATGACAAGCAGTCAAGGACAGCACTTATGTATTTGAACTAACTGGAGTTCAACTTATGCAATATCTAAAATTAATATTTGATATCATTAACTGAAAAGCACTAACAACCATAAGCCAAAGACAATAAGTATACTAAGCAAAAAAAAGTTCGAGCTCCGCAAAGAGATGATGGCCAAAAGCTCCCCTCAAATAGATTCTGAATGGACACTAAATCCCGGCTTACTATGGCAACACTCTGTGGTAAGAATAACACACAGCGGAAGTTGCTGTAACCTGATAGATACAAAATATAGGATGGTGTCCTATTATTAACCAATAAATGTGTGTATAATAGCTTCCCTAGGCAACCTTTAAGCAAAAACAAAGAAAATCTTACTTACCAAATAATCCATAAAAGACTTTGAAGCACATAAAAATTGATACACAACATCCAAGAACCAACAAAATCTTTAGAGTTCTTAAGGATCTCATTCCAAATCAAAGAGGATATGTAGACTACATATCAAGGTGAAAATGTATTATTTAGAAAATGACTACACAAATATGTCTATCGGAGCTACAATGTCAAGGTGACACTTGGATAAAAAACTGAAACAGACGGCGACTAACCGTTGAGTACTCTGGTAGATACCAGACTAGAAAGTAATATGCGATGCCATGTAACTTACTGAAAGGGAACAAGGAACACTGTAACCCATTTTAGATCCTCTTGTTGTATGTGTTAAATCACGACACTTGTAAAGTGAAGGGTTCTTATAGTTCTCATTGTTAACAAGTCATCAAAGTTTGGGTGACTTCCTTTTGCGCAAAATCATCCATCTCCAATCTGGCCTTACAATCTCCCTCTACTAACTCTAGAGAGCAAAAACTTCTTTAAAGCTAATGGGTTTATCATTCGAATTTAGTAAAAGTTAGATTAAAAATCTCTTTGAGAGAGATGGAACAAATTTTATAAACTGGGTATGCCATCGTAATCCATATCAGTTAAGAGGGGAAAGGCGAAACTCAACAAGTAAGAGAGAATGCAGATGATTTTCACTTGACAAAATTCCCAGTTTCCCACTCGAACTACAATAAGATCTGGAACATTTGTATTTAACAACAGCAAATTTTCTAATTCGTCTACAGACAACGCAAATTTTTGCATATAACAAAATGAGCTGAAATTCGTGGACGGTCATCCACATGTTAATCAGAAAACCACGACCATTTCTAAAATCAGCCTACCCCAACAGTCTCAGTAGGCAGTACATACATATAACTAGCAGAAGAAAACACAAAACCTAGTGAGCTTCTGAGTTATCGATCAGAGATTCTTATAGAAATACAAATTTTTCATCCCAACATGATATTAATTCTTAGAAAGAATAAGAACCTTTCTTATCTGAATGTTTAGAATGCTTGTGAGATTTCTTGTCTCTGAGGCTACTACTGCTGCTGCTTTTATGCCGTTTATCGCTTTTAACCTTGTCATCTACAAAAATAAAAAAATTAAAAGCTGGAATATGAGGAAACCCTAGAAGTTGGATAGAAGCTGTAGCAACGGATTGAGATTAAGATACCTTCTGAGGATGATGGATGTGATGAAGGTGAACTTCTTTTCCTTGACTTCTTCTCGCTTCCCATTCTGATTCTAGTTAATCAATCAACAATGTCCCTTTTGGCGCTGAAATACTAGTATCGGATTCCGAGTCTCTGACTCGACTCTTTTTTCTCAACTATACATAGGAGTGTTTCTTTTTCTTTGGGTGTAAACAGTTAGGGGTGAGCATTTTATGCGCCGATATAACCGGGACTAACCGTATCTTTACGGATGGATGTTCGAACAGTTCGCTAATGGGTTGGACGTGGATGAGATTTTCGAAATTCAACGGAATACGAATTGGGCCCGGATGCAATCTTGAAAATCCGTTGGACATCCATATCCGTTAGATTAAGGCCATTTATATAATTTATATAAAATATATAGATAGTTTTGGAATTGGGAAAATTAAGGGGAGACCCAAAAAAAAAATTATCATTGTCAAGCCCATAATTAATTTTAGGTACGGTGACACCCATAATTATTTTTGTGACACCCATAATTATATGAAATTATAAAAAATGTATGCATATGCATGACGGGTTATGCATCAGGGGTATAATTGGCAACGCAACTTGGACATAACATATCTAAAAATCTGCGCCTTGGAATTTTACAAATTTTATATCGTTGGAAATCTTTTTAAGAGAGATACACAACGAGTACAAACAACAATATCAAAATTTTGTTTTTCACGAAAAAATCGGAGGTGATCATCATTTTAGGCAAAATTTTCAAAAAACTTGATACATAACCATTATGCAGCCACCAAAAACGATGCATAACACATTATGCAGACGCATAACGGATTATGCAACATTTTCTCCACTGCATAACAAATTATGCATTTTGATAACAAAGTTATGCATCTATAACAAGTTATGTAGCCATCGTTTTGGTTGACTTTAGTGCGTACATAAAAATTTGATGCATAATGCATAATGCATCCATATTTACGGATGCATATCAGGTTATGCAACAATTTTCTCGATGTATAATGCATTATGCAGTCATATTTTCGGATGCATAACAGGTTATGCATCCATTTTCACGACTGCATAACATGTTATGTAGATATTATTGTAGGTGCATGACAAGTTATGCAGTCTTATTTTTTGTTGGTTTCAATACTAAAAAAAAAAAAGTAGCTGCATAACGTGTTATGCAACCTTTTTCTGGACTGCATAACGTGTTATGCAACCATTTTCTGGACTGCATAACAAATTATGCAACAACTTTGGTAGATGCATAACAAGTTATGCAACCATTTTCATAGGTGCATAACAAATTATTCAACGATACTGAGAATGGTAAAGGACAGAATCAAGTTAACATATGAAAAATATGGGAAGAAGCTATCTATTTTTGCTCAATCAAAACATATTATTAACTCAAAATCATCTCCATTTCAACTCCATTTTTTCCACTGTACCAATAAATTCATCTCAATTTCAGCTCCCTTGTACCCTCATTGCAACCATTGCAAAACACTAAAGAACTGAACTGCAACCATTCACCATCTCCTGCATTACCCATTCACCATCTCCTGCATCACTCACCATCTCCTGCATTACCCATTCACCATCTCCTGCATTACCCGGTACCATAAACCTGCAACCAAACTCAACAACTTCTTGCTCTAACACCCACCTATTTTGTAACTTCACCTTAGCTGGTAAATAACTACAATACCAGTTCATAATCACAACCACATCTCTTGTAGCTTCAGTTCAGCTGCAAGTCTCAATACCAAAACAATTTTATGCTTTCCTTGCTTCTACCAAGGATTTTTCTAGAGATCATTTCATGAAAATCTCCATAAACACACAAATAAGGGGAGCAACATTATCCGGAGCAAGTATCTAGGATAACGATTCAGAAAATGCCATAGAATATGATGGATACAAAAATAGATGGTCAGAGCAGTCTAAGCTGGAGTAGGATAAGAATTAAATCGCACATCTTTGTCGAGTAGCCAGAATGGATTGTGCGCTGCCGTATCATTGTTCCTTGTCATCCTAGTAACAGCTTGCTTAGCCGTGCTTAGAACACCTATCCATGAACTAGATGTTAGATGAAAGCATTAGAAGATTTGGACTAAGGTCCAGATGCACATGTAAATAATCCATGTTGCAGAGATCATTTTGGTTAAGTTTTCTAGTACCTTCCAGCCCCAACCACAACTATCTTTTGTTTTACGAAGTCACTCAAAGGTCGATTTTGTGCCCTTACAACTCCCAGTAATCCAGCAAGTGCAACACCAGCAATTCCCTATTTGACGTGAAATGTAGGCACAAAGATGTTTAGATTAGTGAAGACCCTAAAACAGATGAACATAAAACAGATGTCAAGTTTAACTAGCACAGAATTCGAGAAACACCAACCTGTATGTCATCATTGAACATGCAAAACTTGTTACGATATCGGTGTAGCATTTGAAAAGCCCACTTCATTTGAAAATCTTCTAATTTATATGTACAACCATCTATACTGATTTGAAGAAAAAAGTCTTTCGTATTCCTTGTTAATTTGCTACCATTTCTTAATCTGCATCTCATATTCACTAACAACAACAATTCCTTCTTTATCTATGTCTAGCAATTAATATCCATATTACCAGATTCACAATCATCAACTACAAAATCAAAACCTCATTCAAATAAATTTTCTTTTTCCGCAAAACACCGCTACAGAAACCCAACTTGATTTCAATCGTCATCCTCTTCCATACTTCGATTTCAAGCAAAACACATCTTCGATTCAACAATCAACAACTTGAATTTCCTATTTAAACACTGAAACCATATCAAAACCAATTCTCACATCCTTAACGGCAAACACAGTTTCCTTCTTGAATTCGAGCATCACATACAAACCGTAATTTTCTATTTCTTTGAGATTGAATCTTCATATTTTTTTTGATAATTGATAGAATCTTCATATTCAACTTTGATAAAGATTTTTATTGATTCTTCTTCGTTGATTTACTGGAAATCGAAGATTAAGATGGTGATGAAACTGTCGAGATCAAGATAAGAACAGAGAAGATGAGATTTGAGATGAATCGGTTGATTTTTAGAGTTTTAAAGTTGGGTTGGAAAGAAGAAAAACGAAAACACAATTTCTCAAAATTATGGACCTGTACATAATTTTATCACCCAAAATGGGTGCGCACTTGTAGTTTTTTGAGCGTGGGTTTCACAGTGACCAAAATCTAAAAAATGGGTGTGGTAGTTTTGGAATTTTTAAGATGTTTGCTTAGAGTGTTTTCCATGACACTTCTATATTTATATACATATATAAAATGTGTAGGTTCTATAAGAAGTCATCTATATTGGTTTTATTTTTTCATTATAAATTTTAACTATCTCAAATCCATTGGACTATCTGCACCCAATCCGTTCAACCGTGCATCCATTGGATGTTGGACTGGATGCGGATACCAAATTTGAAATCCGTAGTGAATTGTATTGGATGCGGATGAGGTAAAAACCGGTTCATACCGGCCCATGCTCACCCCTACGGCCCAGGATGATGTACCCAAAGGCCAAAGCCAAAGGGCCTTATGCAACCAAGCATCCAACGATGAAAATAAAGATGGGGATTCTAAGTCTCTAAGAGTACTTCCTACAGAATGAACAAACTTGGAGTTTATTCATTTTGCTCCCACTATAGAATGAACAAACATGAAAATAACGATTTTTTGGGCACCTGTGTTTTTCTGGGGGACCATTATTTTTTAAGGCCACATATCCTACAATGATAAGGGGTGTCCTAAAGTTGTGAGTTTACCAATTTGCCTCTTACCCTAATTAACCCTATCTTAATAATCTTCAAACCTAATCTAAAAGAAAAAAAGAAAAAAAAATGCCGCACACTTTGTTGGAGAAAAACAGTTCTCCTTCTCCTCTTCTTCTCTTCTTCTTCATTTCAACATCGTCTTCATCGATTAATCGTCGATTCATAAAATTTTCATCATTGATTAATCAATCAAGTATATAAATGGTTCTTCGGAAGAAAACCAAAAGATTCCCAGGAAGAGGTCCACCATTAGGACATCTTGATAATCAACCAAATGAAATTGAGGAAGAACTTCAACCGGAAGGTGAACAGTTAATTCGGCATAACAGACGCAAGAAGAACTCTGAGTCTGCCATGGGACCGATCCGCAGGTATTACCCGACAAACCCATTACTTTTAATTTGATTCTCATCGGTTCAATTAAATAGAAATCATCAAAATAGGGTTCATATGGAAGCTACAGTGCTGAGTTCGGTTAGAACTCGATTTATTTTTACCCTAGTTTCTTAACCGAACTTCCTGATAGGAAGAACCCGAAGAATAGTTCGGTTCCATAGGATTTAAAACTAGTTTACCGAACTGCGAGTTCGGTTGTTTCACAAAAATTGTTGAAACTGTATTGTAACCGAACTCTACCCATATTACCCAAAAAAAAAAAAAAACATGTAACCGAACTATTCTATTTTTTCCATTATTTTGAGTACCCATATAACTGAACTCTGCCAACTATGTTCAGTTGTTTCGCATAAAATTTTAAAAATGTTGTGTAACCGAACTCTACCCATATTACCCAAAAACAAAAAACAAAAAAAAACATGTAACCGAACTGTTCTATTTTTCCCATTATTTTGAGTACCCATATAACCGAAGAATGCGCAATTGGGGGATATGGGAATTAATTGGGGGATATGAATTACTTTCCCCAACCCATGGTGTGTGCTAAGGGGTGACCATTTGGTATGAAAGTACCAAAATACCCTTTGGTTAATTAAAAACTTTATGAAAAGATTGTTACGCCCTTTCCCCTAAAACAATAAAATCAAAAACAAAATTAATTTATCCCCCATTTCAATTCACTGCCGGCATAGTTAGGGTTTTGAAAAAAAAATCTTTCATCTTCTTCGTCTTTCTTCATCGACGATTAATCGTTAAATCAAAAATTTCTTCGTCGATTAACCTACCCGAATCATAACCATGCCTCCACTAAAGAAAATAAAAGCCAAACAGAGGACCAAATCGATTGGTCAACAAAAACACGAACAACAAATTGCTTCGATTGCTGAAAAACAAGAAGAGGACGACGCGGCGAACTCGGGCGATCAAACACTCCCAGTCATGGATTCTGTGAGAAGGTTAGTGAATCTGAACTCATTTATTATTGTTTTAATCGATTTATAGCAATGGGTTTAGGTTAGAATCGCCATCCATAGCTGAAATAGTCGAGTTACACAGAGTATCGGCATTCAACTTTATATGAATACCACGTTGGTTTAAGTACCGGCATTCGATCTGGGATGAATACCATGTCGGTTTCAAGTCCTGAAAGTGATTTTCTTGTACCGGCATTTAAATTGGGTTGAATACCATACCGGTTTTAGGGTACCGGCATACCTTAATAATAATTCGTGTATGCCGGTAGTGGACTAAAAACATACAGAAATATTATGAGCCTTTTCACCAATACCGGCATTGAGTCTAGGTTTCATGTATGCCGGTATTATAGAAACGTCATATATTTGATTTAATTCGTGTACGTCGGTAGTAAACTTTAAACATACAAGAACATATATGATTTTTTTATCAGTACCGGCACACCCTTTCTCTTCCATTGTATGCCGGTACTGTGTTACCGGCATGGAATTGATTTACTTCGAAAGTGCCAGTAGTGGTCTTTTGGTATCCAGAAGAAACCCATTTAACTACCGTCATTATCGATAGCTAAGTTTCAATGCCGGTATCTCTAAACCGGCTTGGTATGTTTAAGAGTATCCATGCCGGTACTTAAACTTCCAATATGACTCGTCTTTTTTTTTTGTTTCGTGTGCTTATGTTATAGGTCAAAAGCCAAGGAAGCTAACAAAAGAAAAAATAAAGATGTTGTGACTAAGAGAAAGAGTAAGGACGGTCTTGATACTCCTCAGTCTCTGCCTCCACGAGGGAAGGATGAAGGTCGCAAGAAGCTTTTGGGGTTTGAAACAAGAGGGGAAATTTGGAGGAGTGGTGGTGACCGTAGTGCACTTGTAATCCGTGAATCTACTGGAACAGTTGAGGACGATGAGCATGATGAAGGTGAAAGTGAGGAGGAAGATTATGAGGTTCACCCAAGTCAATTAGCAAGCCAAAGCGAAGTTGGTGGGCCGAGTGAACAACCAACACAAGGCAAGGGCAAGGTCAAGGGGAAACCCAAATTTAAAGGTTGTCACCTTCCTCACATTGATGACATGATACCCGACCTTGAACATGGTAAAATTTGGGGTGAAGCGCCGGAACCGAAAGTACTATTTGGATACAAGCACTCTTGGGCTCGTACTATCTATCAAACCTATGTAAGAATTTTTTATTTTGTGCATATGTATTGTTTTGGATTTATGCAAAATCTCTTAATCGTATTATTAACTAATTATAGGATCATACTAAGGCTGTTCGTGTTTGCCGAAACCAAGCCACGGCTCATTGGGATTTGTCTTTGGAGCATGATGATGTCCAAAAAATAGTAAAGGATTACGGTCTATATGCTTTGGTTGAAAATTATGTGAAGCCAGATATTGTGACAGTCAATTGCTTCGTTGAAAGGTATCATGGTGAAATTGATACAATGCACTTCCCGTTTAGAGAGATGACCTTGATCCCTGATGATGCTCAGAACATTCTAGGCTTGAACGTTATCGGGAAATGCATTGCATAAGGAGTTGAGTGTCTGGACCTTGAATGGTCGAAGTTGTACGCTTTGACTAACAAGCTATTTGGTTGGGACTTCAAAACTTCTACGGAGAGATTTTATGAATCCCAGTCTAGTAAGACGAAGACATTCAAGCTGACGATGCTTAAGAAGAGGTTTCAAAATACAAAGCAAAGAAGTTTGGAGGATGGATGGGACCCTGCACAGATTCGTTATACAGCCGTTGCGTACCTGTTATACATCTTGGGCACTAGGGCATTCCCTGACACTAATGGAAATAGGGTAAGTGCAAACTTTCTTCAGTACTTGGATCCGTTGGAAGATGTTTATATCTATTCTTGGGGAACCGCGGTAATGGCACATTTGATGGCGGAGATGAGAAGGGCCTCTTTGGTTAAAACAAACCAATTTGTCGGGAATTTCACTCTACTCCAGGTAAATTTGTTTTCTTAACTTATTTTCTTATGTATATTGTTCACATGTATATATTCATCATGAACTTAGAATAAAAATTTACTGCTTCACATTGGAATAGGTGTGGTGTTATGAACACTTCCCAACCTTGTTCAAGAAGTTCCCTTTCTTGAAGACCATTGACCTTCCCGGACCCGATACTCCTAGAGCTAAGAAGTTAGAGTATAACAGCATTCCAAAGCCCGGTAACAAAGATCGACTGAAGATGAGATTGGTTCTCTAAGAAATTAGTACAGAAGACGTTGTGTTTGACCCATATAAGGAGGCTAGATAAAACCGTCAACTTGTGAGGTTTAGTAACGTTGCATTTTACAATGGGCCGTTGTTCCACCCAAAAGGATATATCATGGCAGATCCATGCCGTGTGATGCGCCAACATGGATATAAGTAACTATCACGTTTTGAGTCGGCCTTTGATGATAATTATCTTCTTCACTTTTTTCTGTGTAATTCAACTCCCAACAAGTTGCATGTAGTGTATGATCCAGATTCGGAACCAACACACTGGAGGGATAGGGAGCCATGTCGTTTGGTAGATATTAGTAAGTGGGAGATTGCGGAAAATGGTGATGAAGTTGATAACGACTACATGGAAGATTACCTAGAATGGTCACATCCTTATGTCGTGCGCCCTCCTTCCGTCGAAGTTCCACCCCAGAAAAAACCTCATGTTGAAACTCCTACACCTCCACCACCTACGTCGGCCCAACTTCTTAAGACCGTTGGATTGCTAGTAAGTTTTATTAATTGCTTAGTTGTTTAATGTAAACATAATGTTATATATTAGTATATACTAATTATGTGTTTCATGTATTAAACTAGCGTCGTCGGCTTGGCAACTTGAAGAAGATGTTTGGTTGCAAGTACGATGAAGGAGTGGTGCTATCCCTTCAAGAAATCAAGGAAGTCGAGCAAAAGCTTGATAGAATTGAAGAAACCGACCCTAGTGCAAAAGCTTTATTTGGAAAAACGAGGAAGGCGCCCGCCAAAAAGAAACTAAAGACCAAGTGAACAGTTGGTGGTTATTTTAATTGTGTTGAACATGTCTAGATTAAACTTTTTTTTCGTTTGTACCTCAGTGTTAACTCTTTAGATGTTTGGTTTGCTTTTGGTTTATGCTACCAGGATTAAAAACACTTAAGCAGAATCTAGTTGTTTGGTTTATGTTGAACATGTCTAGATTTATAGTGAAATATTATAATTTTCGGCATAGATGATTTCAGTTCCAGAAACGCCGGTACTTATACCGGCATCCTAGAAATTTACAATTTAATGCCGGTTCCAATGTCCCGGCATTGAAATTGTCTCTAATTCTATTCCGTAACAAGAAGTTTAAAATTTTCATGTTCCTGTATAGATATTGACAACTACCGGCATGGTGGTATTTTTTAAATTATACGCCGGTATTATAATTTTTCAAATTTTACTACATTGTTGACAGAAAACCGGCATAGTTATGTCGATTCAATCAATGCCGGTACTCTGCTAAAATTTTATTTCAAATGATCTTTTATTTCATTCCTAAGTAATCTATTACATTGGATTAGATACTTTAAATTAAAACATGCTAAAAAACATTTAATGGATTGCACTTGGTTAGAGATAATCTATTTCCATCCATTTTCAACAATTGTGGAACCTTTGAGCCTTTCCCGAATCTGTTCGAAGACATCGTCCGGGATGGGGGTGTCAAGGATCATCTTCACTGGTTCTTATTCTTTTTCAACATATTCCTTTCCCTTCATATAACACCCATCATACCCATCGATAGGCTTGCATTGGCCCTTGTGGTTTTCTCTTAACTCTGCTAGTTCAACAGCTTTGTCAAACCATTGAAACTCATCGCACTTTGGGTGATTCAAACACCTTATAAACATTCTTCCATTTTTAGCATCATCAGTTTTTGCAATCCAAAACCGGCGTGTCCCATCACAGCTTCTACACTTTGAATAAATTAAAGGGCAGTCCATTGCTAGATGAGATGGTGACTTGCAAATTTGACACTTGCAATGATGACTCTGTAAGAGAATATTATATTAGTTAGGCGTCATGGTAGTGAAGATTATATTGTTAGTAATGATTAATCTACTTACTTTGCAAATAGAGCTAAATGATGAATCTCCCATTGCTTGTGAAGCTTTAACCGTGCTTGCTTTGTTGAGAGAAGGATTTTTGTTATTTTATGGGTGGTTTGTATATATTTTCGCCAAGGAATGGGGGTATTATATACAAATGAATCTCCAACGGTCTTTTTTTTCAAAAAACTAGCCGTTTTTTTTTTTGAATTTCATAAATACCGGCATGTTCGATATTGTATATTCAATGCCGGTATTGGTTGCATATTTGGCCGAATCTCTGTGAATAAATACCGGCATGGTAAGCTTATGGAAATAAAAACCGGTATTTAGTGCTGGTATAGTTGTTCACAATGACCTCAATGCCGGTGTTGGTTATTTTTCAAAAAAACAAGTCGTTGAGGTTTTTCACTATATAAAGAGAGCTAACACTTGGACCCAAAAGTCCAAAACCATGGTGTTCTTATATATCTCCTTTATCCTCTTAACTTAGAAACCCTACACCCTAGAATAATCATCTATAAATAACTTAGTATAGTACCTAACCCCACATTCAACAAATGACATCGTTTGACTCGGAGGAAGATTTAGCAATCACCCAAGCATGGTATGCCGAAACTCGTCCTTCAACTATAGATAATAGCACGCGGGATTCCATGTGGTTGAAGATTTTAAAAAAATTTGTTCATGATTATGGTAACCCGAAAGGAAGAACTAAACAAATCGAGCAACGACACAACATCATCCTAAATGCGGTGGTTGAGTATCTAACCTTGAAACACCGTATTGATCAAGCTAACCGCAATAGATTGTCTCCTCAACAACTTGTAAGTATTTTTATGATTCATTCGACATAATTCACTATTTTTGAATTTGTATGTAACAAACATAATTTGTGCATTGTTTTTGTAGCATGAAGTCGTGAAAACGCGTTACTTATAAGAAAAGGGAGAAGCATTCATGTTTGAATCCAACGTCAACCATATTAAAATCAAGGTCACGGAGTACCACCAGCTTGGTGAATCGGAGACGGATTCTTCTTAAGAAGATTGATAGTTTAGTGGTAATTGCTTCGGTTTTTAGGGTATTCGATTAGGTTTTTTCGTAAGGTTTTGTGGGTAGATCTCTATGTAAACCCTCACGAGACTATAACTCGTCCACTAGGGTCGCCTAGGGGTCCAAAGGCTTGATGCACATGCTAATTGCATTCGTTGTTCCGTCGACAAGGATTACATTTGAAATAAATTAGAGTTCCGGTATGCAAAGTTCACATAGTTCAATGCCGCAATAAACTGCCGGCATTGACTTAAATTATATTTGAATGCCGGTAGTCGGTGACTAATATTTTTATGTTCCAGTGTACAATTTACTAATTTTAGGCACACACTTTTGATACTATGAAATACCGGTACAATATGTCGGCATTCACGTAAACCATATCTCAGTGCCGGTACGTAAGATTCAATGCCCAACGGCTATTTTTTCAAACTATAAACCTGTAAAGTAAACTGCCGGCGTATATTTGAGGTTACCGACAATGCTGGTACCGTAAAGTGCAAAAGAGACGTTTTGTACTCATCTATTTAAAGTGGATACACCTATTGCAATTGATGCCTCAAAAAAAATAAAAAATAGGTGAGCTCCAACACATTTCTATGATGGCAAAAAAATCATCGACTACCGATTTCAGAGAATATTTATATGAAAAAAAAACTCTTAACTCCGATAGGGAATCAATCATCATCCACCACCAACTCAATTCCCATGATACTAGAAAAACTTCTAAGGAAGGACCAAACCAGCAAGTCAATTGCCGCGATGAAAGAAGAGATACTTAGAAGGAAAAGAGAAGAAGAAGAGGCAGCAAAGGAAGATTACTATTGCGAAGAAACAAAGAGAATATACAAACGTGTAAAATAAGCGAAGATTGAAGTGGATGTTGAGGAAGAAACCAAATGGATCAAAAATTACTACATAGTATCTGATTTCCCGGAAGATCACCGCCCTCCGCACCTTTTTTGGGGTCTTTTTGCGGATGGTCCTTATATGCCGAAGTTCGTGGACGGTAAGTGCAAGAAACGCAAAATAGATTACGGGGATGAGTTTGTATCGCATCGGACAATTGCCCTCATAAAATTATGTCACAAATACAATGAGTTTCTCTCAAGATACCGAGATAATAGGTTTCAAGCTCAGGCCGCATACACCAAATGGAGAACATAGCCTTTTATGCATTTCGAAGATGCTTTGTTTGTTGAATCTTGTACCAAGAAATGATGTTAGTTGCAATTAGCTTGAGATCTTTCATTTTATGTGTAAGGTTATTCAAGTTTTTAATGTTTATAAGTCTATTTCCTTATGATTAATATGAAGTTTTTTTGGTTTGTGGTTAATGTTGTTTATTTCATCAAGTTTCTTTCACATACCGGCATTGATTAATACACCAAATTCTATACCGTCCCAGGTGCCGACATTGAATGTGGCACCAAATATTATGCTGGCATCATATTGACAATTTAAAGTTATTGTCAGAGTGTCGGCATTGAATTGTTTCATGTGTCCATGCCGGCATTCTGACGGTTACAATTGAAACTCCTTTATTCCACTGGTTTGACGGTTACAAACTACTTCAACCCAGTATTTGGACGGTTACAAAATCCTTAATGCGTCGGTTACAAACTTCTCATTCTATTTAAGTGACGGTTTTGGATACCAATTTCCATATTTTTGGTTTCTTCCTTTGTATTCAATCTCCATATTTTTTCATCTTCTATACCAAAGACAATGGTTCGTCGCAAATCTCGTGAGCAATCCATTCCACAAATACATGTTGATGAACCGCAAGAAAGTCCTGCAGAGTCTGTTGGTGAGGCGCGCATAACAAATTTGATGCGGTAAGTGAAGTATTTGTTGAATTGAAGTAATTTTAGGGTTTATCTAATAATATATAACACGAAGTCAAACTTTCTTGTTTAGTCTTTATACTACACTAAAAGAAAATTTTGAAATTGCAATCTAGTCAATTGAAATTATGTTCTATTTGCGGTCGAATTCAATTTGAAAATCATGCCAGATTATATGTCTTGTATCCCGATTGTATTGCATGAGCTTGCCGGCATCCAAAATTAGTCAAATACAATGCCGATTACCTGTGTCGGCTTTGTATATTTGATCAATACCATGCCGTTTTTATTTGCCTGTTTTGTTAAAAACTCTGTACAAAACCCCCCTGTTCCGACATCGTCAGAAATATGTTTTACAATGCCAGTATCTATTCCGTCAATCTCAATATGTTTACAAACTATTCCGGTTTGGTTTCCCTAGAATTGTTATTCTCTGTATAGAATTCTGGAAAACCGACATGGAATATATAATTTCTTATTATGCCGGATCCAGTACCGACACTCATATTTGGTTCTATTTATATGACGGCGTCCAGTATATAACTCAGTTTAACGTATTGGAACATAAGTCTAAAGCATCAAAAAAGGACAAAGGAAAAGGCCAAGCTGTTGTAGAATCAAAACGTAAGTCTTCTTGACGTAGCTGTCCTGATCCGGCAACTTCTAAGGTCACAATTCAGGATCAACCTATAAACGACTCAACCAGCAGTGATAATGATGATTATGAGTCGAAAACTGCGCCTGTACCCGAACGAGCAGGTGGATCATCTTCACAAGCACCTGATGTCGGAGTTGAAGCCTCTAAGGAAGATGAAAAGGCACCCCTAGCCCACCTTCCTGATAAATATAACATGATTCCAGACCGCGTTGATGGCAAAAATTGGGGTCAACCGATAAACCCGCAACTCTTATTTTCCTACAAAGACTCTTGGGCTCGTTGGATCTATCAAACTTATGTAAGACGTTTGCATCTTGTTATTATAATATTTATCTGTGATTAAGTGAATTTAACTAAGTTTGGTGTGTTTTTATAGGACCACAAGAAAGCCTTCCGTGTTGCCGCCATTAACAATCAGATGTATGGACTTTGAAGAATGAGTGTGCGGCTGTTAAAGTAGTAGTCAAAGCATCTGGGTTGTATCCTGCGATAAAAAATTATGTGGACACTGATACCGTCACGACAAACTGCTTTTTGGAGTGGTTTTATGGTGAAACTGACACCATGCATTTTCCTTTTTGAGAGATGACCATTATCCCCGAAGATGTCCAAAGGATAATAGGTCTATAGGTTCTTGGGAAAGCCGTTAAGGTAGGAGATGAATCTAAGTACCTAGAATGGGACAAGATCTATGAGCTCACTGAAAGGTTGTTTGGATGGAACAAGGAAACCACTTTGGAAAATTTGTACAAGACAAGGCATTCCTATACAAATACTATCACCTTCGTCAAACTCATTGAATTGTTTGGGGATACGAAGAACAAGGTATTGACTCCCGAACAAGTTCAGCAAAGTGTCACTGCTTATATGTTGTTCATCTTGGGCTCCGCTATATTCCCTAACGCTAATGTTAATAGGGTGCATATGAACCTCCTACAATACTTGGATCCGTTGGAAAAGGTTCATGAGTATTCATGGGGCACTGCTTTCTTGGAACATTTTTTGGCAGAAATGCGTCGAGCTTCTAAGGCGAAAGCCCGTCAATTTAATGGGAATTTTACTGTAATTCAGGTATAGTGAACTACCTATTTTTTGATCGTTATCATTAAACTTATTAGTTTCGAATTATTTATTTTCTTACACATTTCATTGAAACGATCTTTCATGGGCACAGGTGTGGGCTTATGAACACTTCTGAAGTTTGTTCGTAGGGTATAAAGGATTGAAGACTGTCCGTTGATATGAACATAATAAGGCTCTAGCTTAGAAATACTACTTCGACAATACCCCGAGGCCCAATAACAAGAAACAGTTAATTGCAATGAGGATGGATTTGGACTCGGTGGCTGTGGAAGATGTTGTGTTTGACCCATATAGGAATGCTAGAGGAGTTCACTTACAAAGGTGTGATAATGTTTCATTTTACAACGGACCGTTATTTCATCCTAAAGGATTTTTTATGCATAACCCTCGCCGTGTAATGCGCCAACTAGGGTACAAGCAAAAAGATATCACAGATACATCATATCAGAAATTCTCTCATTTCGTTCCTCAATGCCATTTTGATAAGAACCATACTCTCATAGTTTATGACCCTCAACCTATTCTTGCACATTGGACTGAAAGGGAAGAAAAATGACTTGTGTTGAATAAGGCTGATTGGGAATTGGCCGAGAATGGTTATGATAGTGATCCAACCTTCCTAAGAGGACATTGTAAGTACTCGCATCCTTATGTTGTGCGCCCGGATACCGTAGAAGTTCCTCCACAACCAGCACGTGATAGGTGTCTAAAACACCTAATTATATATATAATATTTATGCTTTCTTTGCGAGTTTTCATGTAAATTATGTATCTTATGTGTGAGTTTGAGTTTATTAGGTGCTTTGGAGTCATATGAAGCAAAAGAAAAAGAAATCACCAGATTTGAGCAAAAAGGAAAAATTGTTATTTCACGGACGAACACTATCTGGAGCCCAATCAAGGTTAAGGGAAAACTAGGAGAAGTGCTAAAAACTGACCAGCGGTGGTTAAGGGGTTGTCATTCAGGTATCCCTTATCATTTACCAGAGGGTGTATTTATCGGGTGGCTGCAAGACTGGGGTGTACCTATCCTACCCTAATATACAACCCTAAATCGAGAAGATTCATTTATTTCTCAATCATTTGTTCATGAAATTGAGAAAGAGAAGCAGATGTGACTGCTGGTGAGCTCGAGAGAAATCGGAGAAGAAATTGAGGGGATGAACTCGTTTCTATTGGATGAACTGTTATTAGGGTTCGATTCGTCTCTGTAATTGAAGAAAATATGAAGCTGGTGATAGTCTGGTGATGCTGTTCAAGATATGGATTTCTGAGATCGAAGGAGATGAAGAAGAACAATGGGTTTTGAGGCTGGTGAAAATTAAGGGTTTGTTGAAGATGATGAATCTGTTGCTGCTATGGATGGGATTTCTGAGTGGTGTTGGCATCAAGCTGCAATTGAAGCAGATGGGTTCTTGTTGCTGTTGTGAATTGGTGTAAAACAGCCGAGAGAAGAAGCATTGGATCTGTTGAGATTGGGATCGAGAATTGGAGAAGAACCTACAAAGAATGGGTTCCATGGTTGAGGAGAAATCAATGGCTAGAGGTGGTGATTGAGATCCAGAGAAGGTTAGATTAAATGGAAATTGGGTCATATGAACAGAAGCAGGAGAATTTTTGGTGACTGCGGTTGGAGATGGTGATGATTTGAAGCTCTGTGGTAATTGAATGCCAGGCTGCAGTGAGGAGGTCTGGTATTGATGCAATTGGTTTCTGGTGAGTTTGTAAAGATGCAGATGCAGATTTATTGCTGCTGCTAGTTAGAGAAGAAGCTGTGATGCTGGTAGTTGGCATTGAAGCTCATGCCCTGTGAGCTGAGTGATCAAAGGGTTGCTCTCAGATTGAGCTGTTGCTGCTGAATAAAAGAAATAGGTTTTGGTACTTTATTAAAGTCTAGGAAATGGCAAGGCAAGTGTGTAGCTGAGTTGGGGTTCTAATGCAGTTAAACTTGATGCTGCACTGAGTTGCAAGAATGGAGCTAAACTGCGCAACTGGAAGTGGTAAAATTGCAGGTTACAGTGGTGAGTTTGTGTAAAAGATGGATAGGTGCAGTTGGAGTTGGCTATGGAGGAAATGAACTAGGAGATGCTAGTTGATACTGGTAGTAGTAAGCAGAGCAGTGAGGATTTTTATGGGTTGATGTTGCAAAAAAAGAGTGATGCTTCTATGGTTCCAGCAATATTGAGAGTTATCTGTGATTGAGAATGGGCCGTGCTGTGTTACAGGGATTGAATGATGTTGGTCAATGAAGCTGTAGTGCAAGGGGATATTATGTGTTGGAGATGGTGGTTTGCAGGTGATGCTACAGTTACAGTTGCTGTTGGTGGTTCTTGAATGGGTTCTGGTGCAATGGAGTGGAGAATGGCGGAAGATTGAATTTGAGAAATTGCAGGTGTTGTGTTTCATGTGGAAGTTAAGGATGGTTGCAAGTGTATTACAACAGGATGGATGAAGCTGTACAGATTGGGGAGAAGATTGTAGTTAAGAAATAAAGGGATTTGGTGGAGTGATGGTATTGATTGAGCTTAAGTGAGATACTTGAGATGGAATGTAGGCAATGGAAGTGAAAGAAGCAGCTGATGTTGAATTGGAGAGAGTGTCACAGCCAAGATGGATGACCAATATGGCTTGTGCAACCGTGGCCTAATAACCCAGTCAGCCCTGACTCAGTTGAGTTAGATGGCTAACTCAGTTGACTTTCCCTTCCTTTGACCCGACTGACTGACGACGACCGTTAGTTTGACCTAACTGTAACGTAATATTCCGACGAATATACCAGTGACGGTGGCGACTTTCCGGTGCCGGATTCCGGTCAATTTCCGGCCAAAAACCCAGTTTTCCGGCAAGCATTTTTGGGACATATTTTCTACACGGGTTTCTCTCACTTGTGGGCTTGGTGGAAGAATTTGAGACGGGTTTTGAGAAGACTTGACCTACTTTTGAGTATCCTTTTGGGAGAGGCATATAAATAGAACTTTTTCTCTAAACCTATGGATATCTTATCTTCTACTTTTGTTTCTAGGGTTTTACAACATGATAGGGTTTCTCTTTCTTCCTGTTATGAACTTCATTAACATGAGTACTTAAGTTTACTATTGGTTATGGAATAGTTGGATTTCACAAAGCATGATTCTTTGATTCAATATATTAGTTTTTTCTCATATTTATCGTTCACGATTCTCTGAAAATATGGTTGCATGATTGAATGTTAGTTTTGTCAAGTTGCAAATTGGTAGAACTCACATGCACATCTATTGCTAGTTTAGGGTTTATTATACGAAAAAGTGATAATCCTTGAATACAAGTAGCATAAATGTGAATACTGCTTGTAGTGATACATCCTAGTAATCACAAGTGATTCATGACCTTTGTTAATTGAATTAGTGCGTTTTCCACGTTCGATTGCTTTGATTGGCCTGATTTCATAGAACTTAATGCATCTAGGGAATTAAACTTGATTAGTGCTCTTACACGTTAGGTTGTTCTCTTAGATAGAACTCATACTCGCATCTTTTAATGTGTTTGTTGATGACAAAAGGAGATTTGGGGGATATTCTTGCGATCAAGGTATCCTAGGGATTTTGATAAAAGTTGAGATTAAAATATCAATTCTAGTTATTGTGAAGAAAACATATTTGTGAATGAAGATGAATCCTTAACCAATATTCTCACTACCTTGATTTGTGTGTTACTTTTTAATGTTTTGCTTTTATTTTATTTTAGTATATAAAAATCAGAAAATACCCGGTGTTTTATATAAGGAACCGAAAATATATTGACAACCTAGACCTCTCTGTGGGATCGATCCTTTCTTTCCCTTGCTATATTTATATTTTGAGTAGTAAGAAAGTGTAATTTATTTTTGACGCATACGACAGCGATCAAATTTTGGCGCCGTTGCCGGGGAGGCAATGATTGTCACTTGTTTTTGGTTTCTTTTTTTCTTTTTCTTATTTTCTGGTTTTTAACCATAGTTTTGAGAACTCTTGTTTCAGGTACCATTCGATGGACGGGGCATATTGGAACAATGGATATGGTTATCAACCTCAACAACAATATGACAACTATCACCCTTATGGGGAGTACAATCAAAACCAATCCTTTGGTTATGATCAATACTCCACGTACCCTTTTAGTTACTCTCATACATTCGTACCTTCTTACGGTGGGTATGTAAGTGAGCAACCACAGGGAGGGGAGAATATTTGTGCTTCTCTTAATATTTCTTCGAGTTTGGTAGATGAGATGCAACGATTTATGGTCAGCATGGAGTCCGTTTGTAGACAACCAAGCATGGAACCAGTTTCATCGACCGAAAGTTCTCATAGTATGTTTGGCCCAATTTTTGATCGTAGTTATGATCATTCACCCATTCAAAGGGAAGATAATTGGCCTAGCAATACTGAAGTAAGTAATTCTACTTTTTCTTTGTCAAATGAGCTTTACCAACAAATGGAATGCTATTTTCAAAATTTGAATGGATCACTCCAAGAGCTTCAAAAAGGTGTTTCCAATTTAAGACAAGGGATTGAAGAATAAAAAGAGGACATGCAAAATTCTGCGAAAGACCAATCTTTGGGAAGTGGTAGCCAATCTTATGTTAACTATAATAGTGACGATGACTATGAAACTACATTGCTTGAACCAATTTATGGTGACATCCCCGAGGAGTGTACATTGGAATCTTTTGGCGATCAAGGTGAAGTTGAAAAGGAATATGATGACACTAGTGTAGCTTACTCAAGCATTGATCTTTATAACGATCAAGAACCTATTCAAAAGGTAGAGCTTGAGGATGATGCAATGAGTGTTCTAAAAAAGTTCCTTATGGTGAGACCTGAATCCGCAGTGGAGTATGTGCCTTACAACAAAGAGGAGTATGTTGAGAATAAAACCGTTATGACCAATATTGTGGAAGACCCAATTGAGCTTGCATATGATTGTAATGATGATGTTTATGTCGAGACTTCGGTTAAGGCAGAAACGGATGGAGAATGGTTGCAAGGTTTGATAGAGGACCATGATATACAAGAGGTGAATAATTCACTTGAGTTTTTCAAGGATGAAGAGGATTCCGTGCTACAAGAAATTGTGCGAGGTTGTCTAACCCTTCGCATATTGATTCTTCTCCTTTACCTCTTATTGGTTTGAATGTATGTGCTTCGAAAACATTGTTAGATGACTTTGTTTCTCGATATCCGCCATTAGAAACATTTGATTCTCATACTATGCAGGTTTGTGAACAAGAAACCGTGGAAGTACCCGACTTTTATATTCTTTATGCACTTCCAAGTGTGGACAAGAATAAGTTTGGGGGAAACTTTTATCGGTTAATAGCTTCAATTATGTATTCTTGTACTATATTTGTGTGAATCTAGTGTTTACAAAACAGGTGCTATGGGTGGATCCCCAACTTTTCCGATTATTGGTGTATGGGGAATTCGTCTTGCAAGTCGGGCTGACGACTTTAAACCAAGCGCTAATGGGAGGCAACCCACTGGTTTTGTGTATCTATCTCTATCTTTTTATTTTATTTTAAGTTTTTTATCTTTATTTTCTTATTTTGGATATTTGCATATCAAAACTCCAACTTTTAGAGATTTTTGAACAATTTAGAATAGACACTAGCCTTTCTAAGTAGATGGAATTTTTTATTAACGATGAGGTGTATATATTGGCTAAGTTGGGATTAGATGCCAACTAAATAGCTTGTTTAGTGTTTATTCTCTATTGTTCTGAAATAACTATGAGTTGGAGTATCCGTTTTTATCATGCATTTTATTTTCTTTGTGTATATATATCATGTTATGAATTTCCCATCTTGAACTTTACTTTGGATGACTAAATTTTATATTGAGGACAATGTAAAGTTTAAGTATGGGGGAGTGTTCTCATATAAAGTTTTTAGCCTTGTTAGTTTTCCCTTGTGTTCATATAAAAAAAAAACTAGAAAAAAGAAGAAAATTTTGCTTTATGAACTCTGAAACCTAGAAACATGTGCCTTTAGGATGACACTATCAATCTAAATGGATGGAACTATCTTGGCTGGAGGAGTTGAGGAACCCATTAATTAAAAGGGACAGAATTATTCAAGTGTTAGAAATTTTATGATAGTTGTTACCATATCTCGGAATATCACCATATCACATTCTATTTTTATTTTTCCATATTTATCTATTGTTCTCTAAGTGCTTTGGTGGGTCACTAAACATCGACTTGTTATTACTGCTAGGATGAAATAGAGTTATTGAGTTGCTATAAAAAAAAAAGAGACCGACCAATTAGACCAAACGGAATAAAAAAGACACTTGGATAGAAGTATGTGCGAAACATTGTCCCTGTCTCCGTCGCCTAAACAAGCGTGGAATGCATGATCCAAGGCAACTATCACATTCTTGCTGACAAGAAGCATGCGCTTGGATCCAAAAGATCCAATCATGCTGTCTAAAAAAAGGTGAAAAAAAAAAGAAAAAGAAAAAATATTATTATTGTGTTGAATAAAGTCGACTCCTGGTTCCCTTGTATATGCCGGTTGAGTTGATGTAGAAATAAGATTGTTGACCACTGGTTCCCTTGTATATGCCAGTGTGTTGACACTAGAATTCGACCAGTAGCTCAATCCAATAGGATTTTTAGGTTTTTTTTGGAAGTGACCTTCAGACTGATATGGGAAACACCATTCACTTAGTCAACATTCACAAACATCTATCTCTATATCCATCTTCTTAATCTTTTCATTATGATTGTGGTTAGTCAGATTCCGAGTATTGTGGTTTGTTCAACTTTCTAAGTAGAGCTTAATTTATATCTATATATTAATTTGAATTTGAATCAAGGTACCTCCTCCAATAGCCATTTTGTATTCGTTCATAGATTTGTCACAGGTAGCTGGAGTTGGAAATATAGGTTTTGTAGGTAGACCTCTTGTAAACCTTCAAGAGACTATAACTCGTCCACTAGGGACACCTAGGGGTTTAAAGGCTTGTTATTTATGCTAAAATTAACCGTTTTCTCGATGACATGGAGTTGTATGTATTTGTTTTGTTTGATTTTCTCGAGGACTAGCAAAGTCTAAGTGTGGGGGAATTTGATAGGTATCTAAAACACCTAATTTTATATATATTATTTATGCTTTCTTTGCGAGTTTTCATGTAAATTATGTATCTTATGTGTGAGTTTGAGTTTATTAGGTTCTTTGGAGTCATATGAAGCAAAATAAGAAGAAATCACCAGATTTGAGCAAAGAGGCAAAATTGTTATTTCACGGACGAACACTATCTG
The DNA here is from genome assembly GCA_023529315.1 of Papaver bracteatum. Classification (NCBI taxonomy): domain Eukaryota; kingdom Viridiplantae; phylum Streptophyta; class Magnoliopsida; order Ranunculales; family Papaveraceae; genus Papaver; species Papaver bracteatum. Next base: position 2,428,849 of record JAJJWX010005066.1, read on the forward strand.
GAGCCCAGTCAAGGTTAAGGGGAAACTTGGAGAAGTGCTAAAAACTGACCAACGGTGGTTAAGGTGTTGTCATTCAGGTATCCCTTATCATTTACCGGAGGGTGTATTTATCGGGTGGCTGCTAGTCTGGGGTGTACCTATACTACCCTAATATACCAACCCTAAATCGAGAAGAGTCATTTCTTTCTCAATCATTTGTTCATGAAATTGAGAAAGAGAAGCAGCTGTGACTGCTGGTGAGCTCGAGAGAAATCAGAGAAGAAATTGAGGGGATGAACTCGTTTCTGTTGGATGAACTGTTATTAGGGTTTGATTCGTCTCTGTAATTGAAGAAAAGATGAAGCTGGTGATGGTCTGGTGATGTTGTTCAAGATATGGGTTTCTGAGATCGAAGGAGATGAATAAGAACAATGGGTTTTGAGGCTGGTGAAAATTAAGGGTTTGTTGAAGATGATGAATTTGTTGCTGCTATGGATGGGATTTATGAGCGTTGTTGGCATCAAACTGCAATCGAAGCAGATGGGTTCTTGTTACTGTTGTGAATTGGTGTAAAACAGCCGAGAGAAGAAGCATTGGATTTGTTGAGATTGGGATTGAGAATTGGAGAAGAAGCTACAAAGAATGGGTTCGATGGTTGGGGAGAAATCAGTGGCTAGAGGTGGTGATTGAGATCCAGAGAAGGTTAGATTGAATGGAAATTGGGTCATGTGTGCTTGTTATGAACAAATGCAGGATAAGTTGTTGGTGACTGCGGTTGGAGATGGTGATGATTTGAAGCTTTGTGGTTATTGAATGACGGGCTGCAGTGAGGAGGTATGATATTTATGCAATGGGTTTCTGGTGAGTTTGTAAATATGCAGATGCAAATATGTTGTTGCTGCCAGTTAGAGAAGAAGTTGTGATGCTGGTAGTTGGCATTGAAGCTCATGCCCTGTGAGCTGAGTGATCAAAGGGTTGCTCTCATATTCGAATTGGTGTAATCTTGTTTGTGAGTTATTGCTGCTGAATAGAAGAAATAGGTTTTGGTACTTTTTTCAAGTCTGCGAAATAGCCAGGCAAGTATGTAGCTTAGTTGGGGTTCTAATACAGTTAAACTTGATGTTGCACTGAGTTGCAAGAATGGAGCTAAACTGCGCAACTGGAAGTGGTAAAATTGCAGGTTACAGTGGTGAGTTTTTGTAAAAGATGGCTAGGTGCAGTTGGAGTTGGCTATGGAGGCAATGAGCTAGGAGATGCTAGTGGATACTGGTTGCATTAAGCAGAGCAGTGAGGATTTTCATGGGTTGATGTTGCAAAAAAAGAGTGATGCTTCTATGGTTCCATCAATATTGAGAGTTATCTGTGATTGAGAATGGGCAGTGCTGTGTTACAGGGATTGAATGATGTTGGTCAATGAAGCTGTAGTGCAAGGGGATATTATGTGTTGGATCTGGTGGTTTGCAGGTGATGCTACAGTTGTTGTTGGTGGTTCTTGAATGGGTTCTGGTGCAATGGAGTGGAGAATGGCAGAAGATTGAATTCGAGAAATTGCAGGTGTTGTGGTTCATGTGGAAGTTAAGGATGGTTGCAAGTGTATTACAACATGATGGATGAAGCTGTACAGATTAAGGAGAAGATTGCAGTTAAGAACTAAAGGGATTTGGTGGAGTGATGGTACTGATTGAGCTGAAGTGAGATACTTGAGATGGAATGTAAGTAATGGAAGTGAAAGAAGCAGCTGATGTTGAATTGGAGAGAGTGGCACAGCCAAGATGGCTTATGCAATTGTGGCCTAGTAACCCAGTCAGCCCTGACTCAGTTGAGTTAGATGGCTAACTCAGTTGACTTTCCCTTCCTTTGACCCGACTGACTGACGACGACCGTTAGTTTGACCTAACGGAATCTTAACGGAATATTCCGACGAATATACCAGTGACGGTGGCGACTTTCCGGTGCCGGATTCCGGTCAATTTCCGGCCAAAAACCCAGTTTTCCGGCAAGCATTTTTGGGACATATTTTCTACACGGGTTTCTCTTACTTGTGGGCTTGGTGGAAGAATTTGAGACGGGTTTTGAGAAGACTTAACCTACTTTTGAGTATCCTTTTGGGAGAGGCATATAAATAGAACTTTTTCTCTAAACCTATGGATATCTTATCTTCTACTTTTGTTTCTAGGGTTTTACAACATGATATGGTTTCTCTTTCTTCCTGTTATGAACTTCATTAACATGAGTACTTAAGTTTACTATTGGTTATGGAATAGTTGGATTTCACAAAGCATGATTCTTTGATTCAATATATTAGTTTTGTCTCATATTTATCGTTCACGATTCTATAAAAATATGGTTGCATGATTGAATGTTAGTTTTGTCAAGTTGCAAATTGGTAGAACTCACATGCACATCTATTGCTAGTTTAGGGTTTATTATACGAAAAAGTGATAATCCTTGAATACAAGTAGCATAATTGTGAGTACTGCTTGTAGTGATACATCCTAGTAATCACAAGTGATTCGTGACCTTTGTTAAATTGAATTAGTGCATTTTCCACGTTCGATTGCTTTGATTGGCCTGATTTCATAGAACTTAATTCATCTAGGGAATTAAACTTGATTAGTGCTCTTACACGTTAGGTTGTTCTATTAGATAGAACTCATACTCGCACCTTTTAATGTGTTTGTTGATGACAAAAGGATATTTGAGGGATATTCTTGCGATCAAGGTATCCTAGGGCTTTTGATACAAGTTGAGATTAAAATATCAATTCTAGTTATTGTGAAGAAAACATATTTGTGAATGAAGATGAATCCTTAACCAATATTCTCACTACCTTGATTTGCGTGTTACTTTTTATTGTTTTGCTTTTATTTTATTTTAGTATATAAAAATCAGAAAATACCCGGTGTTTTATATAAGGAACCGAAAATATATTGACAACCTAGACCTCTCTGTGGGATCGATCCTTTCTTGCCCTTGCTATATTTATATTTTGAGTAGTAAGAAAGTGTAATTTATTTTTGACGCATACGACAGCAATCATCACGTCCCTCCACAACTCCGTCAACTGTGCTTGAACTTCTACAGCTCTTTACGTTGTTGGTACGTACGTCTTGTGCATTACTATTCTTTTAATCTATATTTATGAACTTATACAATTGTACATACTAAATACATGTTGAAAAATCCCTTAACAGCGTCAGCGGATTGGAAATTTGTCAAGGTTCTTTAAGAAGAAGACTAAGAAAGGAGAGTTGCTGACCCAAAAAGAAATGGAGAACGTCGTCCAAAAGATAGACCAAATTGAATATCCTGAGGCAAAAGACTTGTGGGGCGAAAGGAAGAAGAGGGTACACAAGAGGCCAAGAACCGAGTGATCGTGTGTTTATTTTATAGTATTATTTTGGTTTGAACAATTAGAGTTAGTTTATGTTTGTTTGTGTGTCTCGTTAAACTTTGAACATCTTTCTTTCACTTGTTTTCGGTTTGGAACATCTTAACTTTACATTTGGTTTGGTAAAAAATCTAGTCTTCGCTTATGTTATTTTATGTGTCTTGCTAAACTTTGTTCGATGTTGATTTCATTTGTTTTTGGCTTAAAACATAATATATTAGTTAATCCATGTGAAAATTTAAGTTTTGTTTTAACAAACCGGCATGGTATAAATGGTGATAACTATGCCGGAAATCTGTTTTCTTTTCAAAAAAAATAAAAATATAATTATGGCATGGATTCTATTTTGTTGTCAATGCCGGTAATATAACTTTTCCTTGTTAATAATTGATCTGTGTATAATACTGGCATAAACAGTAAGTTATTTTCAATGTCGGCATGAGTTCCGGCACAAAAGAGAAAGTATATTTTCCTTGTGAAAATTACACAATTATCTCTGTGTACTTATGGTGATTTTCCGGCACAAAAGAGAAAGTATATTTCAATGCCGACATAAGTGAAAATTACACAATTATCTTTGTGTACTTATGGTGATTTTTCGGCACAAAAGAGAAAGTATATTTCAATGCCGACATAAGTTCCGGCATTGTAAAGTTTGAATTAAATCATGTCGGCATGTACATGGCATATGGTTTAATGATTACAATTCAAACTTCCAAAAAAACAAAAGGTTGTGTATTAACGAACACCAGATATCCAAATTACTCATCATCGCCTCCTCACGTATTAACTTGAATCTCCTCATCTTCAAGAGGTTTCTTCGATAAGGCCAACACATCCCATAATTGGTGATTCTCCTCATATAATGCCATCCATCCCTTCCAGATATTGGGATCTATATCCTTGTTTTTAACCATCCCACAAACAGGGGGCAATGGATAATTATCCTTGAGTTTTAGAATAATGAAATGATTATTGTTCACGAACGCCAAAACAACTCTTCTCTTCACAAGGGATCCTTCGCATTTTTGCTACTTTGGTGTAAATGTTGTGACTGTCGTGGGGGTAAAATAATGAACAACACAATTAAATGTATCCGCTACTAGATGCCCACAAAGAGGCATCCTCATCCAATATTAAGAAGGAAGAAATGCCATCTTCTGCTCGGGTCCTAACACTTGAGCACACATATCATCAAACCCCTCGTCGTGACCAACCAATTGCTCATAAAAGATCCTCTTTTTCACAAGTTGATCGGTCATCCTCATTCTAGCATATCGGCATGGTGTAATTCCTTTACTAACCGCCGTATCGAAGATTCCTAATTGTTCGGTCACGGCATGATAGCCACAATTTCCATCTCCATCGACATCATCCGTGTACACAATAAACTCGCGAATAACCTTAGGAAGTTGGTTTATGTATGACGCTACCTTTGTATGGTAATGTCTAACAGTCCTAGCCATCGAGGATTCCTTAAACATCTTCATATTACTATTGTTTATCTTAATTATATCCAAACCATCCTCTCCAATCTCTGTATTATCAATGTCTTCATTATGTGATGGGAGATTATACTTCCTTAGCCTACCCCTTCCCCTTTTCCTTGGAACATCCGATACATAGACTATGGGTATAGCTTCGGAATGCTCACCTTGTTGTCCTTGGTAGCTTAATGTTGGTACCTTCGGCGGCCTTCCCCTTTTCTTAGGAACCTCCGATATATCGACTATGAGTGTAGCTTCGGAATGCTCACCTTGTTTTCCTTGGTAGATTAATGTTGGTACCTTCAGTGGCCTTCCCCTTTTCTTAGGAACCTCTGATACATCGACTATGAGTGTAGCTTCAGAATGCTCACCTTGTTGTCCTTGGTAGCTTAATGTTGGTACATTTGGCGACCTTCCCCTTTTCTTAGGAACCTCCGATACATCGACTATGGGTGTAACTTTGGAATGCTCACCTTGTTTTCCTTGGTAGCTTAATGTTGGTACATTCAGCGGCCTTCCCCTTTTCCTAGGAACCTCTGATACATCGACTATGGGTGTGGCTTCGGAACACGTCGTTTGTTGTTGATTCGATATCGGTTCCTTCTTTGGCCTACCACTTTTGTTTGGAACCGGCGCTTCTGCGAATCTTGATTCTGAAATCTCACTTGCGGATAGATCTCGTTTCTTAGTTTCCGCGAGTTCTTCTTCACGTTGAGTCATTTCTTTCAATTATTTCCTTTGTTTTCTCCTTGAAATTTTAGTTTGTGGTCTACCGGGCGGATCTCCCTTTGTTGGATCTTCACTTGGTGCTATCCATGAGCGTGTAATTAGCCTTAGTTGGCTCAACAATACTTGTAGGCTACCCGAGTTTCCACGTGAGTAAGCTTCATAGAATTCCTTCGCCTCCTTTGTATCCCATGGTAATTGTCCGTGAGCTTCCGTAGGGGGAAGGTCGAAATATAGTTGCTTCCAAAACGGATCAATAACATCAATATGTATCACTTATTCATACTTCACAAGCATATGACGACACGGAAGCCCCAATAAAGACATGTCGGGACAAATACACACATCACCCGATTTTCCGTAACTTTTCTCATATTGCATTTGTCTCATCATATGTTTTATTGCCCAATGGGAGACGTTAAACTCTATTCCTTGGAGCAACTTAGTATGTTGAAGAAATTGAGTCATCCTTTCCATTGAGATTTTCTCAAAATCCTTCTTGATCCTATCGATATCGGCCTTAAAGTGTTGCTCCATTGCCTCGGTGACCGTAACCACGTTTCCTTGTCCGGACTGGATGATATATTTAAATCTCCCAAGAGAGGATGCCTATATACTAGTTGCTTCATTCCCATAATGTCTATAACGATTTGTCCACGCACGCACAAATTTTTCCTTGAACTTATCCAACCAATTATCCCGACAATATGAGACGACACTTGGATACACTTCGTTATATTTGGAAATAAACATGTTCAATCTCTTTTCATACATGTCCTCGGTAAGAGACCAATAAACTTTTTCCCAATCCTTTAGAAATTCCAAACACCTTTTATGATTTTCACCGTGTTCATTGTCGACTCACTCTTTCATTTTCTTCTTCTTCGGGTGATAGTTTCTCTTTGCGAACATCTTACTCTAGTTGAGCAACCATTCTCTTCTTAATATCCCGCCTTAGAGGGTTCAAACAAAGCATGACAATGTTTTTTCACATTTTCACTTATATGATATGTATATAGGAAATTTTGTGCATCTAGATATACGTCGGATATGGCATTCATTAGTGCGTCAAATTGATCGATTATGATGACCCTCGGAAATCGATTTTCCGGGAACAATAATTTCAATTGTTGCAATGCCCAATGATAATTGTAATCCCTCTCGTTTTCCATTAAACACCAAGCCAATATTAATGTTACCTTGTCCGATGTTTGCCCCACGATGTTGAACAACGACATGTTGTATTTGTTTGTCTTGTAGGTGCAGTCCATCGTAAGAACATCACAACATGTATGAGCCAATTGTGAAAGAAAAGGATGTGCAATGAATATTTGAAGGGGTTTCTTGTCCGGTCCTCTTTTAATGATACGCGTGTAGTTGTGATCCCAAACTCTCTTCTCAAATTCTTGCATAACGGTCCTCCCTTCCCATTCCAACCTTCTAATGGTTGCTTGTGCGCTATAAATTGTACTTAGTGAAGAAACGTTCGTCTCATCCTTTTCCTTGAAGCCTTTGAGAATCACTCTTTGGTTTGATACATACTTTGGTTGTTATCTTTACATCCTCGAATTGATGAGGTTTTAGCTTCGCAACTAGGGAGTGACCAACAAAATCTTTCGGATCCCGATGGTTATGACGCCCAAACCACACCCTACAATCCCATGCTTCTTCTTCTTTTCATTTGTCTCTTAGATAGAATACTAGCTTAAATGGGCAGTCATCCTTCCTCGTACGAGTCTTGTATACCCTATTAGTCTTCTTTTCGTATACATAACCCTTTCTTTTATGGCTATTCTCCTTGTATTTTCCGCTTCTCTCACAAACCATCTCAAAACGAATATCTGAACACTGGCTATTCCTCACTAAGACACACATGTTCTTAAGAGACGTCTCTTTTCCCAAGCAATTGCTTCCTCTGGAGATTTTATTCCCTATATAAGGACAACAATGGGAGATTATAAGGACAATTTAAAGCAATCCCAACATAAAATTGTAAAAACTAGGTGAAAGTATTGTTTGGTAACATACCCGAGGCATTTTATAGTATTCGGATATATCCCGAAAGAGAGGTTTGGAATTTGGATCGATGTATGTCACAACCTAAGGCATGAATGAAAAGAAAATTGAATTAGTTCCACATAATAATGTCCCGGCATTGTATGTTATTGAACTGCAATGCCGGGATTGCGCATACCGGCATTGTCGAAAAGTTAAAATCCGTGTCGGTATCAAGTGCCGGCTTGCACGATAATTTACATTTGACGCCGGTACTGAAGTTCAAAATATCATTAACTCCTGTATGATTTTATTGTAAAACCGGCATGGTATATATGTAAGGTTCCAAGCCGGTACTGACTGCCGACTTGTACCATAATATACAAACTACGCCGGTACACGAAAAATTAAATTGGAAGCCGATATTTAAGTTCGAAAATAAAAAACTCCTGTATGTTTTTCTTGTGGTACCGGCATAGTTAGTTTAGAGTAAACCATGCCGGTATGGATATTCCATGGAATATTCGGTGGTAGGTAAAAAGTGTAAATTATACTGGCTTGGTTTGAATACGACGCCGGCAAAGTTTTTAAAATGGAAGATATCTTGTACCGGCATAGCAAGGAGTATGAATACCACGCCAGTGGCATTAGTTTCGGCGCCGGTACTAAGCTTTTTCAGAGAAAAAAATGGCGGTTTGAAGAAGAATAATCAAATTTTTGACCTCTTTGAAGCATTACCTGTTTGTTGGGGTTGCTTTTATGCAGAATATGTTTACTTTCTTGGGTTGGTTCTTCACAAAACAATTCATGCTCACCAAAATCATGATCCAAGGGTGTTGGTTCATCATATAACTCCAATTGTGAGTTGTTATCATTAACTGAAGATTGAAAATATGATTGTTGTTGTAGTTGAGCTAAAGATTCAATAGCTGCCAATCTCTCATCGCAATCATCTTCCATTTTCAAAAAAAAAAATCCACTCAATTTTTTTTTCCCTCCTTCACTCTCAACTAACCCACACAAATTCAAATAAAAATAAATACACACTAATTTATCCCCCAAATACTTAACATTTTACTAATTTTAATTAATCACTAATCTTGATTAGTGGGGGCTAGATTGGGAATTAAAAAAATAATTACATAGGGGGTCACCCAGAATTTCTATTGGGACTCCTATTTTGTCCTGTAGATATATCCCCCAATTAATTCCCATATCCCCCAATTGCGCGTTCTAACCGAACTCTGCCAACTATGTTCGGTTGTTTCGCATAAATTTTTAAAAATGTAGTGTAACCGAACTCTACCCATATTACAAAAATAAAAAAAAAAAAATCCATGTAACCGAACTGTTCTATTTTACCCACTATGTTGAGTTCTTATATAACCGAACTATGCCCAATATGTTCGGTTTGTTCGCAAAAAAGCTGTACTAACCGAACTCTACCCTGGAACACAATTATTTTTTAGAGTTGGCGTATTGTTGGTAAACTCTTGCTACTAACCAAACCTTACTGCGAGAACCATTATGTTTCGTCTGATTTAGTCAATCATTTATCGGTTAAGCTAATATCTTTTGTTTTCTTAATTAGTGGCAGAGGCAAAAAATCAAACAAACCTTTACCGGAAGATCTGAGAACTCCCACGCCTCGAGGAAAACTACACTTGGGTGTTGGTAAGCGTGGAACCAAAAATGCTAAGTATGGAGGCGTGTCATTACCGAGTGTTGTCATCCAATATGATGTGAATAGATCTAATGTAGATGTAGACAATGTAATTGAACAAGTTAATGAAGATATTGTGGAAGAGATGGGTACTCAAAAACATAATCAAGGTGGACAAGAGGAACCAGCTGAAGAAGAAGGATGAAATGAGGATGAAGATAATGAAGATGGAGAGGAACAAGGAGATGACAATGATGATAGTGAAGAAGATGGAGATAATGAAGATGACGAATTAGAGGAGGACTCGGATGAAGAGGAAGAGGAACAAGTAGAAATAGTTAAAAAAAAAAACTAACTAGAAAGACGCCTAAAAAGCCTTGTGCTAGATATGCATACATTCGTGATGATGATTTGTGTTTGCCGCCAAAGAACCCAACTTATGGTACTCCAAGAGATGGAGGGGAGGTATTGCTTGGCTAAAAAAACTCATGGGCTTCCAATATCTTTGCGACAAAGGTATTGAATCTTAACCATTAATATTTCTCAGTCATTTTGTAATATCTTGACATATATTTTATTTAAGTATGTAAGATATGATGTTGTTTTTATAGGATCATAATAATGTTATTCGTGTTTTGAAACGTCAAAAGAACAAGATATGGAAAATAGAGGAAGAGTGTGATGAGGTCCGGTTTGAGGTATTTGATTATGTACTATGGAACGCGATACAACATGCGCACCAAAAATTTGATGTTGTCACTGTTTCTGCATTTTCCAAAAGGGTTTATCTAGAGACGGATACCTTTCATCTACCGTTTGGTGAGATGGAAATAACCCCGGATGATTGTTTTAGAATCACAGGCCTACCAATTACGGGAATAAGTGTTCGAGATGGCTACGATCCCTCTATGAGTTATGAACGTCTTGAAAAGTTGGTTGAAAAGTTTCTAGGATGGAGCGCTGACAAGGCACAATGTGACTTTAGATGAGCTTCAAAAGAGACTAAGGAAGGTGATGAGTATAATGAGTTTGAGGAAGACCGCACGTACAAGAATAAGTTGAAAAAGATCAAGATGAAAGTATTGTTTGATGAGTTTTCATGGACAAACGATTTGGTTGCTCAAGGAAAGTTGGTGATGACACCGGAGAAGATTAAGCACCATGTGACTGCTTATTTGTTATATCAACTAGGAACCATTTTCTTCCTCGACACTTCAGGTCACGTGGTAAATGCCCATTACCTCCAGCTATTGGACCCCTTCATGAGGTGAAAAACTACTGTCGGGGAATTGCGGTTCTTTCATTCGTTCAACCGGAGCTCAGAAAAGCTTCGAGGATTAAGAGTTATTTTTTTTAGGCTTATACACTCTTGTTCAGGTACCTTGTTAAATTATCCTTTGTGTGTTTCAAGATATAATTGCGAACAAACTGAACTTTGATTTTGTATTGTTACTAATCAACACCTTTTTACTAATCATATTTGTGGTTTCTTCTCATAGGTTTGGGTGTACGACCACTTTCCTAAACTGAAATTGTCTCATGCTCACACTCCTTGGCCTTATGGGAAGCCTACAACTGGTAAATATGAATTTTTTAACTCAAAAGAGAAGGGTAAGAAAAACAAGTTGTTGAGGTTGAGAGAGACATTGGATAATGCAACGGTTGAAGATGTGGTTTTCCATCCAAATAGGCTTCAATTAGATGAAGAAGAGGAAGATGTTGAGGTTGTTGATTTTTCACCTATCGCGGGTTATAATGGACCGTTGTTTTATCCTGGTTGTTGTACAATGTATAATCCTCGAAAGTATTGAGACAATTTTCTTGTGTCCAAAGTGTCCCAGAAGAGGAAAAATTCAACTTCAAGGTGAAGAAGCGGGGAACTAAGAACACCGAAAAGAATTTTGTTCCAAAATACGAACCTGCTCCATTAGTGGACCAATGGAACAACAATGGGAATTATGTTATTCAAGTTAAAGAGTGTGAAGATTCGTATGATGGGCCAAATGCTGCTGACGAGGGATATATGGAATGGTATGAAATTTTTTCTCATCCTCATGTAATAAACAGAGACCAACAAGCCCGTGTTGAGAAAGAGAAAGCAAAGTAAGTGGAGAAAGAGGCTCATAAAATTATGAAGCATAACCCTACATGTGGTGATGAGGCTTTGATCTTATGGAATTTAGCGGTAACATATTTACTCTTATTTTTGCTTTTCAAAATGTTATATAAAATTGAGAAAAAATAATACTTATTTATGCTTTTGATTGAAAAAAGGTGAAGTCAAGTGCTAAATTGTTGAAGAAAATGATGGCAAAAATCCGGAGTGGAGGGCCGATGAACAATCGTGAACAAACAGACCTCTACAACCAATGGACTAATGTTTTTTCACCCAACACCGTTGATCCAAGCCAGAACATGTCGGTGAAGAGGAGTTTCCGAGAAGGGGAAGGTTAAAGTCAGATGGTTGAACAACAAAGCAGTGGAGATGACACTCCTAGTGACGAATGACGAGCTAAAGATCCTAAACACAAGAGTAAAAAAGTTTCTCGTAGTGGTCATCGTCAATGAGTGATTGCAACAATTAGTACTTTGGTTTCTTATGTTTAGAAAAAAGTTCGGTTACTTGCGGATTTGGTACTTTGTTTTCTTATGTTTGGAAGACCTTTTTATTGTGGATTTGGTAGTTTGTTTTCTTATGTTCGCGTGGTTCCAACAATTAGTAATGTGGATTAGTAAATGAATTTCTTAATTTGGTTTTTAATTTGTGTTTTAAGGGATTAGTTCGGCTATTAGACTCATATATGTTTCATTACAAATTTAATGTTTAAGAAACATTAAGGTAGTTCGGTTAGTAGACCAAATATCGCAAGCAACCGAACTTTTTTTTCTCAAAGTTCGGTTTGTTCGAAATTTTGCGATACAACCGAACTCAACAGTTTAAAATAATTTAGCAGTTTCAGAGTCATATTCGGTAACATAGTAAAAAATGGCAGGTAACCGAACCTGGGGGTTCCAAAACCAGTCCTAGACAACTTGTTTATTCGGTTACCTGCACAAATTTACCAAGTAACCGAATGGCACTCTGGAACTTCAAAAAAAATAATTAAGTGTTGAGTTCGGTTATATTGCAAATTTGGGATGTAACCGAAATGTAGCTTTGAGACAACAATGCACTTGATCTGACTCAAGGAACGACTATCTTTATATCCGTTATACACCTCAATGGTATATATATATGTGTCTCATGGTTCACATTTTGTTTCAAAATTTCATAACAATGGCAGTTCCTAGTCATAAATTTACTATAGAAGAAGATCTTTCTCTTTGTAGAAACTACGTACTATGCTATCCAAAGAGGGTGAAGAACGAAGAGTGAATGATATTATGAGTAATAGTTTTTGGGGGAAAATTCATGAGAAATTCTGCTCCGACACAGGTAACCGTCATAACCTTGACCAAATAACTTTGTTCATTCGATCTGAAAAGATTAGAGAAAAAGTTGTGGAATTTTTTTCCTTTATTTTGGATTGTAAGGAGGAGTCGACTTAGGGGTTAAACATACGACGAAATCGTTTTAACATCAAAAAATGAATGGCGACGATGGAAAAGAAAGGTTTTCAAATATGAAGATCATTTTCCGCATCCTAAAAAGACTTTTTCATAACGCGTTTGGGATATTAAGTGTTATGTAATTTCATTTCGGCAATGTCATGTAATTTCATTTCCTAACCGAACTTCTGTCATATAATATTTCGGTAATGTCCTGTAATTTCATTTCTTAACCTAACTTCTATAAAATGCATTCCAAAAAATACAAAAATATGACCAAATAACCAAGAAATAAGACCAAATACCAAAAAACACAATCTTTCATTCTTATGTTGATTTTCAAAGCATACTTAGTCTAACTAATGGTACATTTTCATCCTCAAGGGAAATACAACCTTTGTGTATAATTTTTTCATATTCCTTCAAAGCTTCCCACATCTCCATGTTATGTTCATACATAATGCACCAACCCAACATTGTGTCGGGGTTAAATCCATTCCAATAAGAGTATACGCATATAAGAGGCAATGGACAATTGTCTTCTAACCGAAGGCCTATAAAATGGTTGTTGTTAATCAACGCAATCACCACTCTCCTACGTCTAAGTTTCTCGACACATATGGTTGTTTTCGGAGTGTATGTGAAACTACCACATTTTGAGAAATAGTAAACCATGCAATTGAATGCGTCGGCGATTAAGTGCCCACATATCGTCATGCCCATCCAATGATCCCTTGTGATTTTATTTCCCCCGTGGAGACGTCTTTGATACCTAACAAACTACATATTGATACTAGCATCCCCATCATACAACATTGTCTTGTAAAATTCTGGTTTCTCCCTTAGATTCATCAATTACCTTTAACGGACATAAGGGATTTTATTATCATTATATAGCTTGGCACCTTGAGATAAAGACCCTAGATGTTGTACGACAACGTCGAAATCGTAATTACCATCCAGAGGGACGTCATCGGTGGATATAACGTAATCTCTAATGTAAGGAGGTAGCTTTTCCAAGAACCTTTTATCAAAAAGAGGTGGTTTATCATCAATTGGAGTAGGTTGAGAGTGTAACATCGGTCCTTTTTTCTTCATATCCCGTTCACTTGTCTCGCCCTTTTCAATAATATTCCTAGACCTTTTCTTATAATTTTCTTGGTACTTCTCCATGGTATGCTCATGCCCCGAAGGATCTCTGTCATTTCACTTTTCCTCTTACCCAACACCTTTGCATATTCTCTAACTTGTTTCTTTGGTTCTTGGCCTACCTTTGCCCTTTCCTTTATTCGGTTCTTGCACATTCTCTGAAGTGTGCGGATAAAAGATTGGCCGCATGTCATCCCAAAATATTTCCTTTCGAGTTTGTTCATGTTACGGTACATCTCGATAACGATTCTTCCGATTTCATTGTCACCAAACTCTTCTCCGACATCGCCCTTTGGAGGAGGAACAAAACTTAAGTGTTGCCAATGTGGATCTATATCGCTTAAAGGGATTATGCCATGTTCATACTTAGCTATCATGTGGCGACAAGGGACTCCCATAGACTTCATCATGTTGCAAACACACACTTCGTCCGGCTTGGTTTCCCATATGTCGATCAAATTCACCTCAACCATTAACCTTTTAATGCAAGCATGTGAAACATTATAGTGGAGTGCCTTGAAAAACCGAAGGTCCTCCATTTTCTTGATGTTACCACCATTATCTACAATCTTTTTGTACTTCATGATGCAAATTTTTTGAAACTTCTCTTTAATTCTCTCATTCTCGCGGTTGAAGTAAATCTCCATAGTGTTAAACACAACCACAAAATTATCGACACATCCAAAGAGATTTTTATTCAACCAGTGGTGAGCTGATTCTACCAAACTTATCGCTTGATTCCCAAAGTGTTTATGGTGGTTGGTAAAAGCATAAACGAAGCGCTCTTTGTGCGGTTCCAACCATTGCTCCACCACATACGTTACAATATCCTACGGATATTCGGGGCTAGACCAATGTTCAATAAATTCGGCAATATTTATATTATACTCTTCTTCGGTGAGAGACCAAGTCAATGCCTCCCATTCCCCGGAGAAAGCAACCCATTTAGCGTGATTTATGGTGTATATTTTATAAAATGCCTCTTTTGCATCCGCTTATTCATCTTTCGGTAGCTTACTAATCTCTTCCAATGCTTTCCTCTTAGGTGGACAAAGTTGAGGCTTGCACCTATTTATCACATTGCATAATATATGAAATGTACAAAGCATATTATGTGTCAATGGTAAGACTCTCTCTATTGCGTTCATCAATGCTACTTCATTTTCCGTCACTATAACCCCGGGGATATCATCATCTCGGTAGATCGCCTTCACTTGTTGTAGCGCCCAAGTGTAACTTGGTTCTTGCTCATCCTTTAGAAAACAAAAAGCAACGGTAAACAGTGATTTCGTCAACGTACGACCAACAATGTTCAACAATGGCATCTCGTATTTGTTTGTCTTGTAAGTGCAATCCATTATAAGAACCTCAGGGAAGCATTGGGCCAATTAAACACTCTTCGTATGAGAAATATAGAGATGAGTTATTTCTTCTTCCGGACCTACCTTCTTTTGAACCGCGTAGCCTTTCTCTTGAGCTAACAAAAATAATTGTTGCATGACTTTTCTATCCTTCCATTCATTCCTTTTAATTGTCTCAATTGCATGTAAATGGTGTAAAAAGATGATATGTTATCCTTTTTATCATCCTTTAATGAGTGAAGCATACCAAGTGGTGAAATACTCATTCTCCTATATTTAGCTATTTTCTCCATTTCTTGATGAGTGAGCCTTGCAGCAATTACATGTCCTTCAAAATCCTTCGGACGAGGGTGGTTGTGATGACCTACCACCTTATCCATAGATAGAACCCATCCCTTCCTTTGTTTGCACTTACTAAATACTAGCTTGAACGGAAATTTAATTTTCTTTGAGCATGTTTTGTTCTTCCTCATCGTCTTTCCTTTATACTCATAACCCTTCCTCTTATAACTAACATCCGGATCTCCACTTCTCTCACAAACCATTTCAAAACGAGTTTTGCTTTCATTTCCATTCAAAACTAATACGCACGTAGCTCTCTTAGCATGCTCTCTAGCCTCATTCTTAGCATCAATATGTTCTGTAAATACGAAATCATTGACATAGTGATAGGATGTAATTAAGACTTTTAGCTTTAATTATGATCTTAATCACGAGTTACGGCCCTGGTTATTCTCCATCTAAAAATAAATAAATATTATCCGACATTTATCACCCGTTACGACACGGGTTATTCTCCACCTACAAATTAAAAAATAAATGAATAACCAAAT